>BSBN01000367.1:15842500-17042500 GCA_027924645.1 Cunninghamia lanceolata
TCGGTGGAAGGAAAAGTAGTCAACCTGCTAATGGGGGAAACACTCCTCCCTAAATATGGTGACCCTGGCAAACCTGTTATCACAGTCTACATTGCAGGAACTGAGATATCAAATGTGTTGGTTGATCTAGGGGCGGTAATCAATGTGATGATAGTCCAAACCTCTGATAAGTTGGCTCTCACAGGTATGCAAGCCACTTCCATCATTCTACAATTGGTTGATCATGTTAGGATAAAGGTGTCATCAACCTTTTAAATCCTATGTAATTTATTGTTCCTATTATTGTTTGTAAATCACCCATAAGGGATGAAAAGTTTCACCAGTAGCAATCTTGTTTCAGCTGCATGTTTATATCCGGTACTCAACGCTAATTTGTCCATGACAGGGGGGTTACAAGGGAGTTTCCCCCCGTGAGGGGTCTGAGGGGTTCATCCCAATGGGGGGTTCGGGGGTCATGCGCCTCAGTGGGGATTTAGGGGCAGTGCCCCCGAAACCACTTTTTATTTATATTTTATCATTATAAATCTAGACCCTTCATCATTAGGTCACAGATTTGATGGTTGATATTTGTCAGTTTTCTTGTCCTAGAAGCTAAACCCCCTTTTATAAGGATATTTGTACTACATTTTTAGCAGAGTTGAGAGTAACAGGCATCACTGGATTGAAGACTAAAGAAGAAGAGGAAGTGCATGTATTGTAATCTCATATTTGAAGATAATACAACTTGGAGCCTCTTTTCTTGGTGGAGTTTTTTACCCGAAAGGGTTTTCTCCATGTTACATACTATGTTATGTGTTCAGTTATTAATGCATGTTATTTCTGTGTAGTGGGTTTTATTTCTATTGCAATCTCCATTGATTCTACATAATTTAGAGGATATTAATAAGGTTTGAATCATATTTTTGTTGTGTGGTTTGCACCTTCATTTTAACAGATCAGTCAGTGGTGATTCATAAGGGAGTGCTCATGGATGTACCAGTGATGATGGAATCATGGGAATACCCTATGGATTTTATGGTTCTAGAACCAAGGAACCACAAAAATGCTTACCTCTTAATCTTAGGAAGGCCTTGGCTAGCCACTGTAGTAGATTCAACTGACTGCAGAACTGGTGACATGGCATATCTAATGGAATGGAAATGAAAAAGATCTCCTTGTATCCCCAGCCAAACCATCTATCCAGTACTCAGGGCAAGTTTGGGTAGATGGACCAACCACTGGGGAAAATAGTGCTTCCCTATCCATGGTGACTATTACAGAGCACTTAGGGGAATTAGAAGAAGAAATAGATTATGACACCCCTAAAGACATAACTCACATCCTCATCGAAGGGGACACAATGGACCTCATGCAAGATTTAAGGCATGATTTTTTATTGCAGCCCGTTGTACCCTTGCCAATGTTATACCTTGTGGAGAAAACTTCTACAGAGACCTTGCCACCTTTCATATGATGCTTCCACATTCTTTCCCCCTAAACACCATGAGTCCAGAATCCAATTTTAACACAAATGAGTCAAAATTTTGATACCACATCTAAGGTGATTGTTTCAAACCATAAAGAGATTGTTTTAACTTGCAAGTCAAGTGTTTCTTTCCTTTCAACCTTAAAACCTTTAGGCTATTACATATAAATTTCCTCTTCCATATCCCCATGCAAAAATGTAGTTTTTGTAATGTGTCATACATGTTGGTTCTTTTTAAAATCTTAATAGTGTTATTTTATTATTTTATTGTGTTCTTTCAGACTAGACAGAAGATGTAGAAGGGGTTTCAGTTTTCTTGAGATGTGTTTGTAGAATCACATACAATATAGAGCATATATGGAAAACCCACAAAAGATACAATAGATATGAATGAACTAACAGATACCCAGATCATAAAATGACCAAACATGAATTACTATCACATACCCATATGAAAATATGCAACTTCATACATGTGTTGTAGCTAGACCAGCAAACTGGGTAGTGTAGAACTCCTCCAAATCACTCCCAATGTTAGAGAGTTTACAATACAATAGTTATTAGCTACTCTGACACCTTAGATGCCCAGATTGAAGAAGTTGCCAAAATAATGAAAATACAGGTCCAAAATAACCCACGTCCCTCCTGGGGATGTACGACCTCACTGGAACTGAATATTAGTAGAAATAAATGTTAAAACCCTCCATAAACTCCTCTTTTCATAACTGTATGTTGCTGTTGCTGAATGGTGATCAAACTGAGAGACAAAACAGCCAACAATACTCCATAGATCTGCTCCCAAATGGTACAGCCAAGCTGGGAATGGTACAGCCAGCAAGGTGAGGGAAATACAACCACTATAGCACAACAAACTCCTCCATCTGTCACTAAAAAAATGGTTCTCAGTTGTTCACAATGAATCTACAATTGATATAGCAATAGAATCCTCAAACCCTTATCAATATGAGTCTCAGTGAAGCACAACTATGAATACTGGATGCATCCTCCTCAATAGCACCTTTGGACTATCTTTCACACCTGTAGAATGTTGTTACTAATGGAAGTTTTCATCTCCAAAAGCCACCTGGGTTCTAATCTCTTCAAAACCCTCTCAAACCCTAGTAGAGCCAAAAAGCAATTTTCACAATAACAAGCATAACAAATGAACTCACTTTTTCCTCTTTTATTACTCTAAGTGAGGCATTGCATTTTGAGAGGGAAATGTTTTAACTTAAAACACTTTATTAATTCCAAGAGGTGGGTGCCCAAGTCATGTTGTGACACTTTTGATTTTCCTTCACTAATGTCACTTTACTTAATATTTATAAAGTCCCCGTCAAATAAATATTATTAATCTTTGAACTTTAAAATGAAAGCCAAGATGAACTCAGAATTCAGTGTTCGATAGCTTGTCAGAAAGGTCACAATGAGACGCATCCACTCCAAGTATGAAAATCCTGAAATGGCACCATTCCTGAATTTACTAAAAATAGCAAGTATCGGCAACAACAAGCAAGGCCACCTTTGGAAACTGCCAACTGGATCCAATGAACGCAAACCACATCTACACCATTGATTAATACATCTAAGGCCAAACCAACCATGGTTCCCTAACCAAATTGTTAGTCTACGTGATCCCAATGATAGGCTAACACTATATAGAGAAAGGGGACATTACAGTCTACCCTCCCTAAGATTGCTTGCCTCAAGCAATCTCAGATCAAGATGCGATAAAATCTGCTCGCTCTCCCAAGTAGCATCCTCAACTGGTAGGTTTTTCCATTTGACCAGATACTCCCTGATGATCCTCCTCCGCAAGGTATGTTCTCTAGTATCAATAATAACCTTGGGTACCAAAATCAACTTCCCCTCTTCATCAAGAGGAGGCAACTCTGTAGAAGGTGTCACATTGTGCCCAAGTGCCTTCTTGAAGTGAGATACATGAAACACATTATGTACCCTCCTACCTTCCAGAAACTCCAACTCGTAAGCCACCTCCCCAGCTTTATTAGAGATCTTGAAGGGTCCATAGTAGCGTGGATTAAGTTTCTCTACTCTACTCTTCTTGAGAGTGGACTTCCTGTAGGGTTGCAGCATCAAATACACCATGTCACCAACTTCGAATGAGCGCTCAGTCCTATGTTGATCTGCATACTGCTTCTATTCATTCTGAGCCTTCTAAATGTTTTCCTTCAAAGACCTCCTAATTTCCTGACTCTCCTGTAGGAGGTCTTTGGCCTTAGGTACTCTGCTATCACCAAACAACAGATCCACAAATCTCGGTGCATCGTACCCATATAGTGCCATAAACAGTGACATCTGAATGGACATGTGATATGTGATGTTATAACAATATTCACCCATGTGAAGCCACTTTACCCATGCCTTTTTCTGCCCTGCTACATAATTTTAGAGGTATCCTTCCACCCATTTATTAACTATCTCTATCTAACCATCTGTCTGTGGGTAGTAGCTAGTGCTAGGGGTGAGCTATGTCCCTGTCAACCTAAAAAGCTCCTACCAAAAATTTCTTAGGAAGCTGTTGTCCCTATCACTCACAATGTTCCACGGCAACCCATGAAGATGAAATACCTCTCTAAAGAACAATTTTGCAACTTGTGTTGCAGTGTAGCTGGTTGGAATGGCAAAGAAGTGTGCAAACTTCATCAATATGTCCACCACAAAGATACAATCCATACCTTAGACTTTTGGTAAACCTGTGATAAAGTCCATAGAGATACTATCCCACTTCCTCTTGGGAATGGGTAAGGGCTGCAGAAATCCACCTGGGAAAGTGTGCTCCTGCTTATTCTGCTGACATGTCAAGCACTCTCTCACGTATTTCAACACTTCAGTTTTGAGGCCCTTCCAAGTGAAACGCTCTCTCACCTGCCTGTATGTTTTGAAGTAACCAGGGTGTCCCGCCATATGCAAATTGTGGAAAGCTCTCAAAACCTTCTGCTTCATCTCTAATCCTAACACTAGAAGAATTATGTCCTTGTAAATGATCAAATCATTTACCACTGTGTATCTATCATCTCTGATAGTGCCATCTATGATCCCAGTAGCCTATTTGTCCTTTGTATATTCTACAAATATCGACTCTCTCCAATCCTCAGAAATAGCACCTAATGCACATAAATGGGGTCTCCTGGACAAGGCGTTAGCAACTATATTCTTCTTACCTTTGACGTAGACAATGTCAAAGTCATAGGCCTAGAGTTTGCTAACCCACTTCTGCTGCCTATCATTAAGATCTTTCTGACCAAGGAAATGTTTGAGACTATTATGATCTATTTTTACCACAAACTTCCTCCCTACCAGGTACTGTCTGAATTTAGCCAGAGTGTGCATGATGGCTAACATCTCCTTGTCGTATATGCTATAGATTTTCTCCACACCCCTCAACTTCCTGCTCTCAAATATGATGGGGTGTTTATCCTGCATTAATACCGCACCAATGCCTTCCCCTGAGGCATCACACTGTAGCTCAAATGGTCTGTTGAAATCTGGTATGGCCAACACAAGACAAGTACTCATCAACTCCTTAAACCTGTCAAAGCACTCTTGTGCATCACTTGACCAACTGAATGCATCCTTTCAAGTCAAATCTATAAGGGGGGCAGCTGACTGTGAAAAACCCCTCATGAAACAATGGTAATATCCACAAAGACCAAGGAATCCCTTGAGCTGAGAGAGATTCTTTGGTGGCAGCTAGTCAATGATTGCCCGAATCCTTTCTGGGTCCACCTTAACACTACCAACACTGATAATGTGACTTAAGTACAACAACTCATTCATCCCAAACTCACACTTCGACATCTTGGTGTATAATGACTCACGCTCCAGAATGCTCAAAACAATGTTGATGTGCTTCATATGTTCCTCCCAAGTCCTATTGTATATCAGTATGTCATCAAAAAATATCAACACAAACCTCCCCAACTGCTCTTTGAACACCTTGTTCATACAGGACTAGAAAGTGGCTGGTGCATTGGTCAAACCAAAAGGCATGACTAGAAACTTGAAATGCCCATAATGGCATCTAAATGTTATCTTCTCAACATCTTCCTCCCTGACCCATATCTGGTGGTAGCCAGATCTCAAATCTATCTTTGAGAAGTAGCATGCCCCATGCAATTCATCTATGAGCTCATAAATGTGAGGTATGGGGTATTTGTTTTTTATGGTCTTCTTATTCAGCTCTCTGTAGTCTATGCACATCCCAAGAGTTCCATCCTTCTTTACCAAGACCACAGAAGAAGCAAATGGACTCTTGCTTAGCCTTATGTGCCCCATTTCAAGAAGTTCTTTGATACCCTTCTTGATCGCATCCTTATACCTCTTTGGGTGCCTGTATGGTGTGGTAATCATGGGTTTAGCACCCTCCTCAAGCTCACTAACGTGCTCAATACCCCTATCAGGGGGTCGACCTGGTGGAATATCACAAAACAATTTGGTGTGTTTAGTCAATAAAGCTTGAATCTCAGGAGGATATGCATGCTTCTGCTGATCTGTAGTTGCGGCATCACCATCACCTCTACTGCCCACTGAACCTGATCATGTCATATCAACCGCTCCATCCTCTTGAGTGAAACCACTCTCAATCCACCATCTAAAATTCCCTTGAGCACATGTCGTCTCCCGTTCACCTCAAACTTCATTTCCATCATCTATAAGTTGAGAGTGAACTCCCCAATGTCATGCAACCATCTCATACCCAACACTATGTCCATCACACCCATGCTAACCATATAGAAATCAAATTGGCAAGTGTAATCATTCAACAGAATGGTTAGATTGGGTATTCTCCTGGTACAAGTGAGAACAAATCTATCTGCCACTTTCACCTTAAAGCCTTCAAACTCTTTTGTCTTGAGTTCTCTCTTAGCAACCAAGCCCTCGTCTATGAAATTGTGAGTAGCACATGTGTCTAATAGAGTGATCACTCGCTGCCCACCAAGTACTCCTCTCATCTTGAATGAGCCCTCTCTTTGTATACTGGAGAGATGTGCTGTAGGTAGGGCCGTCTGCTCCTATGTATCTGATGCCTCAAATGCACCATTTGTACCTGAGTCATTGGCTTCTAATTGTTGGCCTGAATGTGGCTCTGACTCAATGGACTCGTCTACTAAAAAATACTCCAATTGTTTGGCTTTCCCTTGGGCAACACACTTGTGCTTAGGATTCCAAGGATCACAGCAATGAAAACAAAGTTTCTTCCTCCTGAGGTCATTTAACTAATCACTATCCAACCTGGAAGAACTCTTAGGTTGATGTCTGGATTCCTTCTGAAATTGTTTCCTGTCTTTATCTTTCTTGTGTATGAATCCATTGGACTGAAATTTACTCCTCCATGTCAAGGACTCCATGTCATGGGCCTTCTTCATGGCCTCCTGTAGTGATGATGTATCTAGACCCTTAATCCAACCATGCAAAGGATTTGATAGCCTATCAATGAATAGCATCATCAGCCTGTGCTCTAAGATATCAGAGGCCATAACAAATAGGTCTTGAAACTCTAAGATGTAAGAATCCACTGAGCCCACTTGTCTAAGTTGAGATAACTCCTTGAACTGCAATTCAGGATCTTTCTTATCAAACCTATCAATCAATCTGGCAGTGAACTCAACATAAGAAGTGATATGATCATGCCCCAATGTGATCTTACCATTACTCCACCATTTATGAGCACTGCCCTCTAGGTGTAAGGCTGCATAAGTTATTGCATCAGCTTCTGGCATAGGGCTGATCTGTAAGTAGCTATCCAATTTCTAGACCCACGCTCTGGCAATGGTTTTACCAGAACCATCAAAATAGGGCAAAGTCATCTTACTTTCTTTTGGAGCTCTTGATTATGTTGTTTATTACCCCCTCTAGGCTTGTGTTTCATCCTAAGATTAGAATACTCTCTGAAAGTCATCTCCGCTCTGAACTCCTCACTAGAAGCCTGCCAATCTCTCCAAATTTCATCTTGAAATTCTACCTGTGTAGCCTTCCGTTCAGGAACACTGTTCCTAGGTGCAAAAATTGGTATACCAAGTCTGTCACCCACTGTGAACTGTGTAGTTCCCATATTATGGACTGAGGCTTCACCCACATTATCCCTATCTTTGTTCCTCTCACCATAGTTCATGTCACCTCCATTATTAACTCTATTCCTATCCCCATTATTGTTCATGTCCCTTTCATTATTATTATTATTGTTGTTATTATCCCTGTTGTTTCCAACATTACCAAGTATCAAACGGGTAAGGATCTGCACTAGTTCTATTTGTGATTGTTGCATCTAGTCAAGCATATCTTGCTGTCCTCTAGCCAGTGCATTCAAGGCATTCATCATGTTCTGAAATCTTCTCCACCCTCTTCATATCGGTCTCTGCTAGACCTACCCTCACTATCACCCATGTTTTCTGAGATGGGTTCCTCTTCACTATAAATCACTACAGGTTGTTCCTCTGTGGCTATCACCTCTGTATCTGTATCAAAAGGATCTATCTGGGGAACCTGTATATCAATCTATGATCTATTCCATCTGAGATAATATCTATGTGTACCAAGTTGCATGTCTCATTTCATCTTCTGCATGTCTGTATCTGACCTCACAGGATGGCAGGAAGAGTTGTGCTTTGATACCACTATAATGTGTCGTACCTATTGGTTCCTTTTAAAATCCTAATAATGTTATTTTATTATTTTATTTTGTTCTTTCATACTAGATGGAAGATGCAGAAGGGGTTTCAATTTTCTTGAGATGTGTTTGCAGAATCACATATAATATAGAGCATATACGAAAAACCCAGAAAAGATACAACATATATGAATGAACTAACAGATACCCAGATCATAAAATGACCAAACATGAATTACTATCACATACCCATATGAAAATATGCAACTTCATACATGTGTTGTAGTGGGACCAACAAACTGGGTAGTGTAGAACTCCTCCAAGTCACTCCCAATGTCAGAGAGTTTACAATACAATAGTTATCAGCTACGTTGAGACCCTAGATGCCCAAATTGAAGAAGTCACAAAAATAATCAAAATGTGGGTCCAAAATAACCCACGTCTCTCCTGTGGATGTATGGCCTCACTGGAACTGAATATCAGCAGAAATAAATGTTAAAACCCTCCATATACTCCTCTTTTCAAAACTGTATGTTGTTGCTACTAAATGATGATCAAACTGAGAGACAAAATAGCCAACAATACTCCATAGATTTGCTCCCAAATGGTACGGCCAGGCTGGAAATGGTATGGCCAGCAAGGTGAGGGAAATACAGCCACTATAGCACCACAAACTCCTCCATCTATCACTGAAAAAATGGTTCTCACCTATTCACAATGAATCTGCAATTGATATAGCAATAGAATCCTCAAACCCTTATCAATATGAATCTTAATGAAGCACAACTGTGAATACTGGATGTATCCGCCTTAGGAGCACCTTTGGATGATCTTTCACGCCTATAGAATGTTGTTACTAATGGAGGTTTTTGTCTCCAAAAGCCACCTAGGTTCGAATCTCTTCAAAACCCTCTCAAACCCTAGCAGAGCCAAAAAGCAATTTTCACAATAACAAGCATAACAAATGAACTCACTTTTTCCTCTTTTATTACTCCAAGTGAGGCATTGCATTTTGAGAGGGAAATGTTTTAACTTAAAACACTTTATTAATCCCAAGATTTGGGTGCCCAAGTCATGTATGTGACACTTTTGATTTTCCTTCACTAATGTCACTTAATATTTATAAAGTCCCTGTCAAATAAATATTATTAATCTTTGAACTTTAAAATGAAAGCCAAGATGAACTCATAATTTAGTGTTTTATAGCTCGTCAGAAAGGTCATGACGAAACGCATCCACTCCAAGTCTAAAAATCCTGAAATGACGCCATTCCCAAATTTACTAAAAATAGCAAGTATGGGCAATAGGAAGCAAGGCCACCTCTAGAAACTGCCAATTGGATCCAATCAACCCAAACCACATCTACACCACTGATTAATCCATCAAAGGCCAAACCAACCATGGTTCCCTAACCAAATTGTCAGTCTACGGGAACCCAATGATAGACTAACACTGTATAGAGAAAGGGGACATTACAGTTTTAACATCCATTTGTTCTATTTGAAAATCATAAGCAACAACTATGGATAAAAGAAATCTAATTAAGGATAATTTAGCAACAGAAGAGAAAATTTCACCAAAATCAACTCCCTCTCTTTGGAAGCAGCCCTTGGCCACCAGTCTAGCCTTATACCTCTCTAATGTACCATCTTCTACAAATTCTTATAGACCCATTTACAACCAATAGATTTCCTTCCTTTGGGAAAACAAAAAAGATCCCAAGTGTCACATGAGTCTAGAGACATCATCACCTCCTACATGACTTGCTTCCAAGATTCACTATCATCTGAAATAATAGCTTCCATGTAAGATATAGGTTCATCATCAATACTTGACAAAAAAATACATGAAAAACATCTAGTGGGATATACCTATCAATAGGATTCTATTATCTTGTGGATCTTCTCAAGGTTCGAGTAAGGGATTATTTCTCTTGTTTTCTACCTACTCAACTCCTTTGTGGTTATCATGCCTAACCTCTTCATCTAGATCAAAATTCCCACTTGAACTCTTTTCTTCCTCTCCATCCTCAAATCCATCATTTTGTTCTTTCATATGTGCATCTTCTTGCTTCAAATTAAAATGCATTATCTTTGTAAATTCTTTATCCTTTAGTTGTTTATGAATAAAAATAGATCTAAACTCCCTAAAATTTACATTTCTAGAATACAAAACTTTCAAGTTTAGAGGATTCTAAAGATCTTATCCCTTAACAGTCTCACCATACCCAATTAAGATGCATTCATGTGCTTTTAGATCCAGTTTATACTACTTTTCTTTAGGCACATGAACAAAAGCCCCATAGCCAAAAACCCTTAAATGTAAAATAGAAGGTTTCTTACCTATCCACACTTAATAAGGTGTCAAATCAAGAGCCTTACAAGGATATCTATTTATCAAGTAACAAATAGTATTCAAAGCTTTTGTCTAAAAGCATCTGTCCAACTATGTACCACTTAACATACTTATGGCTCATTCCATCAAGGTTTGACTCATCCTTTCTACCACCCCATTTTGTTTAGGTGTGTACAGAGTAGTCTTTTTCTTAATTATACCTACATGCTTATAAAACTCATCAAATTTCTTAGAACAATCTTTCACTCCATTGTTAGATCTCAAAACCTTTAATTTACAATATGATTGCTTCTCTACTAGGGCTTTAGATTATTTAAACTTAGTAAAAACTTCAAATATATATTGCATAAAATAAATATAGGTGAATCTTGAGGTATCATCAATGAAGGTCATAAAATGCCAAGATTTACCAATAGAACCAACATCCATGTGAACAAATACATCCATATAAATGATTTCTAACTTTCTCTTTACTTTATAATTACGTGAAGGAAATGATGATCTATTTTGTTTCCCAAACACACATTCTCACAAAAATGAAAATACTCATTAGAATAGGAAAATAATCAACCAACTTTTTCTTCATAATAGTCTTTAATCCCTTTTCACTTATGTGTCCCAACCTATGGTACCACAACATACATGTATTTTCAAATGTTTTAGTTACATAGGTGGAATTACAAATAGTAGTGGCATTCAGCCTAAACAATGTTCCCATTCTTGACCATTTAGCTACCACCAATCTTCCTCTCACCAATCTGCAACCAATCTTATCAAATATTACATGTATCTCTAAATCATTCAACTTAGAAACATAAATTAAATTCCTCACCAATCCATGAATATGAAAAACACCTAAGAGAGTTTTTATCCTCCCATCACTAAAACACAACCATATCTTTCCTTGTCCAACTATAGGATATGAACCATTGTCCCCAAGGTACACCTCCCCACCATAATATACCTGATATGAGGAGAACCACTCCATATGTGGATTAATGTGATATGAGAAGCCTGAGTCAACCAACCAATAGTCATCAAACATAATATTGCAAGAAAGACTTAAGTTTTCAATAACTTCATCCAAAGACTTTTCTGTGGAGGAATCCCATTGTTTCTTCTTATTCCTACATTTCTTACTCATATGTACCCTTTTAATGTAATTCTAACACTTCACTTTGTTCTTTCTAGGAGTTTTAGATCAACATCAAGACATAGACTTATCTTTAGGACCCTTTTTGTCTCCCTTAGATCATCCTCTTTCCTTGGACATTCCCTTGACATGAAGATCATCCATAGAATGATTAATAGTGGCTTCCTTCTTCATTTCCTATGTCAATAGAGTTTCAACAACATCCATCTTGGGATCTGTTATATTAGCACTAATAGCAAGAATCATACTCTCCCATGACTCAGACAAAGAACATTAAAGCATAATGCACTTATCTTCCTCACTTATTTTAACATCTACAGAGGCTAATTGACACAAAATTAAATTAAATGAATTTAAATGCTCGTCTATCGATTCACTTTCCTTAATTTTTAGACAAAACAACTTTCTTTACAAATATAATTTATTCACAAGACTTTTAGATTGATAAATTTCACCTATCCTTTTCTATAGGGAATAAGTAGTAGGATCTCCTAATACACTTAAAAGGATAGAGTATGCAAGACAAAGATATATTATCTATCGTGAAATCTTATCCATCTTGTCCCATGTGTCTTGGTCAATTTTATCAGGTTTTGTTTCCATTGTTGTCAATGTCCATATATCTCTCTTACAGGAGATCCCGCATCTTTAGCCTCCACAACTCATAATTAAATCCATTGAATTTCTCAACATCTATCTAAGATGTAGATGTATATGTAGCCATGGCTTCCACACATAGATATGCAAGACAAAAATTAACTATAACTCCCACTGTAGGCCAAAAAACCCTTCATCCATGTGCACTAAACTAGCCAGCCTTAATACCAAATGTTGGGAAAAGAAAGGTAAACTACTACAATATGGAAACCTAAAATTTGTATGCAAATATGATATTAATATTTCTTGTTCATTGAAAAACCATTCAACCAAATGTGCTTAATTGTATAATACCAAAATTAGATTTAAGGACATAAAATCAACAACATAAATATTAGCAAACTACGTGAGATTATCACATAACACAAGGTTATGTGGAGAAACCTTTAAGGGGAAAAATATCCACCAAGAAGAGAGGCCAATTATATTTTATCTTCAAATACAATATTACAACAGTCACATACTTCCTTCACTCCTTCCTTGCCTTCAATTTTATAATGCATGTGCACTTGTGAACTCTCTACAATACAACACTTGCAAAAGCCTTCAAAATAACTACATACATAACAACATCGAGAGCTTCAATTTATAGAAAATTAGGAAGAGAACAAAATGTACACCCCCTTTTGTAAAAACCCACTAGTCACAACCTTTGGAAGCCTCTAGAAGGTGAAGAGACAACTCGTTTGTGGCTCCATCTTTGCCCCCTTTCCAAGCACCCAACTTTGGGAATGTAAAAGGTCGTATGGAAAGAAACACCAAGAGACACCTATCACTTCTTTCCAAGTGACCCACTTGAAGAAGTGCAAAAACCATCTACATGGATCACCATTTATCTTTTAGTATCCCTTCCTAGATGTCCCACTTGGGGAGATAATTATTTTTTTCATAAGTCACTAATTATTTGCAATTACCATTGAACCCTTCATCCCTTATGAATGCATCTACAAATTATATGTGGAACATTATTACAAATAAATGGCATAGGATTTACAAGGTTGATGAAACCTTAATACTAACAATAAGGAGATAATTACTCTTAACATTCATGCTAATTGTATGCAGAAATTTGACCCAAGGATAATGGAAGATAATGCAAATAAACCAATACCCTCACCTCAAATCAAACCCTCACACTTAGATAGAATAGAGTAGAATGCAACTTACTTCTACTAGCTTTGTTCTCTATGATAAATGATGCATTGTGGACTACCTACACAAACCAGCATAATCTAGACATGCAAAGACTATAATGGAGGCAATGATTAAAGTGATAGCATATACTTGCATATGAAAGATGTTGTTCCTCTTGATGTGATGGGAGAGGCTCCATTTATAAAGAGTTGAATGATGAATGGATCCAATGGCTAAGATTAAAAGATGAATAGTGTGATGTGGAGGGCTAGGATTAAGTGATGGTTGGAGTTGTAGTCATGTGACAAATGTCTCATGAGGGTTGAATGAGAGGAATAAAGTCAAATGGCTTCCACATAATAGAAGCTTCTAGCCATGTGAAGATAGAGACAAATTTAGAATTAATTAAATATATCTTTAATTTATTTAATTAATTCATAAGGAAAATGAGTGAATAAAATAAATAAAATATCATTCATTTATTTTATTAGAAGAAAAGTGAATAAGTGAAGAAAAAGATTAATTAAGGATAAATTAATTAAATAATTAAAATTATTTAATTAATTTAGAAGACATGATGTGTAGTGATGTTAGGAGTGTGTCGAGAATGAAGGTGAGCACATAGTCATTTTCAGGTGTCTACATTTTGCCCCTTTTTGATATGGCATCCCATAAGGTGGCGTCATGTCAAAGAAATAAAAAATGCCCCGATTAGTGATGGGAATGGAGAATGGATAATGGATGCCCCCTCAAGAATTTTTTTCGGAAAAAATAAAAAATTTCAAAAAAAATTCTTGAAGGAAAAAGGATGACATGAAAACGATCAAAGGGAATGGTTCAATATGAAAAATGGAGGACTAAGGGTAAAATAGAGTGATATGGAATAATTTAGGAAGGCTAAGGATGAAAATTAGGGCTTGGGGCCCTATAAATAGTGGCAGGGGGGCTCATTTCTAGTCATTTGTCCACATAAGCTTAACAAATCCTTTAGAGAGAAGAAAAAGAGAGCCATGGGAGATAGAGTTGCTATTCCTCGTCATCCGCATCGCGAAGAGCGCGTCAAACAATTCCAGTGACTAGAAGGAGCTGGTAGATTGGTGAGTACCTAATCTTGGGACTTTTCAGGTAGGTTAGGGGTCATTACGAGTCATTAATGCTAGGAGAAAGCATGGTAAACCATGGGTGCACTTTTGTAAAAGTGTGCCTAGGAGATAAATTGGTGCACCCCTAGTTGAAATCAGTGCGCCTATGGTAAATGTGCACCCGTGAGAATAAAGGCACGCCCACACTTGCGGTCATATCACCAGCGCACAAAAATGATGCACCTTTGGCAAGAAGGTGCCTAGGGCAAAAATAGGCACACTTTTGCAAAATAAAACACTTAAGGGGTAAATCGGTGTGCCTTTAGCTAAAGGTGTGCCCAGGGTGAAAAGAGGCACACTTTTGGTAAAAAGAGCACCCAGGGTAAGAAAAGGTGCGCTTTTGCACAAAAGGTAAAAGCAGCCAAATATAGATAGGGACTTAGTGTTATGAAAACTGACTTGGTGGAATGTTATGATGAGCAAGAGCGACTACAAGTGATTCAGTCACGGGTGATGAGACCGCAGACGATGAGGTTGTATCCTCAGTTCACAGAGGAGGAGTGAGACTTCTTGGCAACAATCAGGATGTTACCAATAGCGAGGATGCCCGAGATCCGAGTGCACACAATGATGATGACAGCGCTAATCAAGAGATGACACAGTGAGAGGAGTGCATGCCTCCTCCCTACTAGGGAGATGATTGTGACGTTGGAGGATGTATGGCAAATTTTAAGGATACCCATACATGGATCCCTAGTATGATACGATTTACAGATTGAGACACATGCACTGGAGAGGGTCTTCATAGATGATGACCTTCCTATAGAGGGGACACAACTAGACCTGACACAGGTAGAGGCAAATGCCCCACTGCCACTATTTATAGCAGGGTTGATACTATGTGTTGGTACCTGGGAGGAGGGCACAACACTTCACCATAGGATGGGGGACATACTGGAGCAAATGATGGATGGGGAGGTTTTTATGTGGGGATCGTGTGTATTATCCCACTTATACAGAGACTTACATAGATGTATATAAAGCTGAAGTCAGTATTTGGGATGTGGCATTACATTATTGCATGTATGGGCATGGGAGCACATAGCAGTGCTTAGACCAGTCTGTGATCAGGTAAGGAGTCCAGACCACCCCTATTACTGGATGTATGTAGGGATCCTACACTATAGGTGGGTGGGTGATATGGATTACTAGAGGAGAGTGATGGATGAGTTGGATATAGTCATCTGGAGGCTGTGGAGAGACTATGAGGCCTAGGAGGAGGATCTTGAGCAGCTCTCGTTTATTCAATAGATGAGGTACATTTTGGGGCGGATGGTGCACATCGTGGAGAGATATATGCCGAACAAAGTATTGAGGCATTTCGAGGAGAGACAGACAGTTCCTATTCTTGAGGCTATCTTCTCGACAATATGATGAGATATAGGAGTATGGGGAGTGGCCTTAGATCCACATGTGCCAATGGCTAATTTTTAGGGATTACAGCCAATACCATGGGTGCCACCTATGGGAGCTGTAGAGGATGCAGGGACTAGCCTGAAGTATGATGCATGGTAGGTGTCACACAGACCAGTGAGTCACCATTCTAGGTACACAGGAAGGGCAAGTAGCAGAGCCTCCCATACAGAGACAAATTAAACAGAGGGTAGAGGGTGGACATGTGGATATCCCCAGAGATGGAGAGGGAGAGGATAGGGGTCAGGAAGAGATGAGGCAGATATCCCTAGAGATGATGAGGATCTAGAGACACTTAGAGCCTCTAGGGATAGCTTGCAGTTGGAGGTGGAGTGACTATAGGGTGTTGTGACTACAGTGACAACAGAGAGAGACAGTACCCTCCTCCAAATCCAGACTTTGCAAGGGTAGATACAAGCATTGCAGGCACAGGTACAGGCACCTATTAGGGATGGTGATGGTGATGGGGTACTACAGCCGGTGATGGTAGAGCATGATGCGCTTAGGGTGGAGAGAGACACAGCCATAGCTACCACTTCATGTCTCTAGAAAGAGCGTGACACAGCTCAAGACATCATAGCAAGTGGCGGGATGGGCCAGATGTGGATTGACATGATGAGAGTCTAGGGAGAGCTGGTAGTGGCAGGATAGATGGTAGAGTACTATTGTACTCTATCACAACATGGTTCCAGTAGACCAAAGAGTGTCAATTTTTAGTACACGGAGCAAATCAGGGACTGCTAGGTCTACCAAATCAGGGCCTTAGTGATGGGACCTCCTAGGGTTATGGCAGCACAGACTCTACCACCACCGGGGCCATAAGAGTAGGTTGTAGTGACATAGGGATCACGCCCTCCTCCTTCAAGGTCAGGACCACAGCCTTCACCCTCGACACACTCAGAGGGTGGGAGTTCATCATGAGATGAGCTTGATGATTATGATGTTACATGTATTTTTTGATGCCTACGAGCCGATATGTATGTTAGATACACAGACATTGTATTTATGGCCATTTTGTACTATATATGATGATTTCGATATTTTATGGTGTTTATGATTGTGTTATGATGTTTTATTGATGATATCATGATGATATGGTAGTATATGTTGATGTTATGTGATGATGTAGTTTTATGGATTTATTATGTTATCTTTGCATGAGATGTTATGAGTAATGATAATTTATGGATGTATGATGTAAATGGATTAGAATAGATGATGATGCATTATTGATGATGATGTATGTAGGTATGATTGACATAGATGATATATGGTTGATATATTATTGCTTGATGATTATATATTATTGATGATGATGTATGTAGTGTAGATATGATGTGAGGATATTATGATAAATTTGTGATGAATACTTATGGTATATATGATGACTTAATGGTACAATTTGGTGAAATAATAATAGTAATGATAATGATAATGATAATGAAAGTGATGATGATAATGGTAATGATGATGATAATGGTAATGATAATGATAATGACAATGATAATGGTAATGGTAATAATAATGGTAATGAAAATGATAATGGAAATATAAATGATAATGGTAATGAAAATGATAATGATGGTAATGGTAATGATAATGAAAATATAAATGATAATGGTGATAATGGTAATGAAAATGATAATGATGGTAATGGTAATGGATGATAGTGTAAAATGATAATGATGATGAAAATGATAATGGAAATGGAGAAAAAATGATATAAATGGCCATAACAAAATGAATGTGTTTAAGAGAAAGATGTAATTAGCATGGATAGAAAGTGAAAAAGGTTAGAATGAAATGTTTAGGAAGAACTTGATACAAGGAAATGAGAAGTGAGATAGAATTATGAAAGATAGATGGGGTATGATTATACTGGTAAAAAATGTAAAGCAGTCCTAATTGATATAGCAATAGGATAATATGCATCAAGGTATAAGAACCAAGATGAGTTAAGTATCCTTTGCATGGACTTGACGCTGCAAACAAAGGAGTATCCTTACACATAGCTTAATACAACCTTGTCTAGACGCATGAGGGATAAGCTTTAGAACATGAAATCCTAATGCACAAAAGGTATGATATTACCTTAGATGCAAAGGATAATGATATGCAAAAAAGTGATCCCATCATACGCAAGATATGAATATTAGCTATAGTGATAAGGACATCCAAAAAACATGCCAAACGCTATGCCTCATTCCTTGCTAATCGTAATGTACACCAAGATATGAAAGAATCTAGGTGGTCTTGATAAAAGCATAGGAAGGGGATAGATAAAAACCAAAAACAAAAGATCAAGTGACGATATAAGTCACACAACCAATTGTATTTCTTGCCAAAGAATTGCAATGATTTGTTTTGGATAAATGCCTGATGGTGGGAACAATATATCCCTAGATGAGGCTTGATGATGATTTGTTTGATATTGAATGATATGGCAATAGATAAAGTGTTTGGATATTATTTTGACCTTTGGTCCAATGAGCTTGTGAGTTTGGTTAAGGTACAGTGTATTGTAGGAGTGCTCGTTGCCTAGCTTGAATGTCAAGTGTTTTATTGTGGGATGGATAAAATGGGAATAGAATGTTTATTATGATCACATGGAAAAGTTTATTGTGAAATGTGGTATGGATGGAAGAAAATTTATTGCTTGGATTTTTTTGGGATATTTTGTTTTTTTTGTATTTTTGAAATGTTTTGATTTTTTTGTATTTTTTCAGAACGTGTGGGTTAAATAGTGCATGAGACTTGTACCATAGACTGGCCTTCCAAAATGTATAAAAGAAACTTGGGAGAGTAATCCACACCCTAACTAGGTATCTGTAATATGCCCCCAAGCGATAAGTTTTTATTATGACATGTATAGGTATGGTGGAGGTGATTAGACTTATTGGAATGAAGGATGTATTAGGGGATGACAAGAAATGACACTAATCAAATACTTCAAGCTATAATAGGATGATGAAATGGTAGATGGAATATGGATAACACCTAAATGAGGGAAAGCGAAAGCCAAAATGGATAAGTAATATATGGTAGATACATGGCTACTACACATGGCACCTGTAAACAAGTTTTTACCATGGTACTTATCCAAGGCACCACTGAAGTGGTTTTCACCATAGGACGGATTATTTCTCTTTACTATTTTGATTGATTTTTTTTAATAATTGGGATACTCCATGGGTTAGGCATAGAACCTTTTGAGGTGAATGATGTTGATAGGTTCCTCTAAAGGATGGCCTTCAAGTGTAGATAGTTGATATGCCCCGGATCCATAACAACTAGTAATGGTGAAGGGGCCCAACCAATTAGGCTCAAATTTTCCTTTTATATCATGATCCTGAAGATTCTTTTGACTTTCTTTAAGCACAAGATCTACAACTTCAAATTATGTGTGCTCTTTGAGTCTCTTATTGTAGCTACAACAAAGGCAATTTTGACAAGCTGTAAGGTGATCAAGAGCTTTGAGATACCTTTCATTCAGTGTTTCTAATTCTTGCAAATGGGAGAGTCTATAGTCTTCATCATCAATGAGATGTTGTAAATATACCCTTAAGGAGGGGAGCTTGACCTTGATTAGTATGATGGCTTCAGACCCAAAAACAAGGGAATAGGGGTAGCCCCAGTAGGTGTGTGAATACTAATGCAATATGCCCATAAAGCAGGATTAAGCTGTAAATGTCGATCTCGACTAGATTCATTGACTATTTCTTCAGTATCTTGAGGATAGTATTGTTTGAAGCTTCATCTTGACCATTACTTTGGGGATAGTATGGAGTGGAAAAGTGGTGTTGGATATGGAACTAATGGCATAGGTGGTGAACCTCTTGATTTTTAAAGGGTTTACCATTGTCAGGAATGATAGCTTGAGGGATACCATACCTACAAATGATATAATGGAGGATAAACTTGGTGATTTGCTTACCAGTTATGTAGGTAAGGAGGATAGCTTTGACCCATTTTGTGAAATACTCAGTGGCAGTGATAATAAATGAGTGACCATTGGATGAAGGAGGGTGAATTTTACCTACGTGATCGAGCCCCCATTGTGAAAAGGGCCATGGTGTAGTGATTGTTTGCAGTTCTTGTGCTGGTGCATGAATCAAATCGCTATGTTGCTGACAAGGAAGACATTTCTTAACAAAGCCATGCGCATCCTGCTCCATAGTCGGCCAATAGTACCCAGTCCTTAACAACTTTTAAACTAAGGTTGGACCACTAGAGTGTGCACCGCATATACCCTCAAATACCTCACGTAAGGTGGCTTGGGCATCTTCCGAGTTAAGGCATCTAAGGAGAATCCCATCAAATGTCCTCTGATAGAGTGTATCACCGAGAATGGTATAGCGGGATGAATGATAAATGAAAGTTTGGCATTAGGCATGTGAAAGGTTAGGTGGTAGGATATGATTGTGGAGATAGGTATAGATCTCATTGTACCAAGGTGTAATCAACAAGTTCACATACAAGTTCTATCTTAGGTACATCAAATGCAGGAATATACAATTGCTCAACCAAAAATTCTGAATATGGGCTATTAGAGGGAACGTCAATTAATGAACCCATAGTTGCCATGGCATTTGTAGCTCTATTTTTTATTCTAGAAGTTTGCTCAAATCGAATCCATGAGAAGGATTGCTTGAATGTATCGACCAACTTCTTGTAAGAGAGTAGTTTGTCATCTTTTGTTTGATATTCATCATTGACTTAGCAGATAACAAGCTATGAATCTCCATAGACGTCAAGTGTTTTAATATTCCATTAAACAGCCATTCTTAGCCCTTTGATGAGTGCTTCATATTCTGCAATATTGTTTGTGCAAGGAAACAAGATTCTATAAGCTTTTGGTATAAGGTCGCCTTCTGGTGTGACAAAAAGGATACCTGCTCATGAACCATGATGTGTAAAAGATCCATAAAAGTATAATTTCCAATTGGTAGGAGAGTCAATGGTAAGGATTGACTCATTAGGAAACTCTGAAACAAGTGGGCGATCATCTTCAATGGGTGCATCTACCAATTGGTCAGCAATGACTTGTCCTTTTATGACTTTTCTATCAACATATCAATGTCAAATTCACTCAAAATCATGATGCATTTTGCCATATGTCCTATCAATGTAGATTTTTAAAGAAGATACTTTAGTGGATTGACTTTGGAGATGAGCTTAGTTTGATGACTTAGCATATAGTGGCAAAGTTTTTGAGAAACAAAGACAACGTCAAGACATGCTTTCTCAATAAGTGTATAACTTAGCTCATAACGTACCAGAGTACAATTAATGTAGTATATATCTCTTTCTTTCCCATTTTCATCATTTTGTGCTAACAAAGCTCCCCGTACTGTAGATGTCGCTGATATGTACAAAAGGAGTAGTTTGCCTTGATGGGAGAAACCAAAACTAGTGATGTTGCAAGATATTTCTTCAATTTAGCAAATGCTTCTTGACATCTCTCATCCCATTAGAAGTCCACATTTTTTCACAAAAGATGTGCAAAGGGTTGGCATTTATCTGTAAGTTGTGATATGAATCTCCTGATAGACTGAAGTTTTCCTTGAAGACTACACAATTGTTTCAAATTTTGTGGAGGTGTCATTTCAACTATAGCTTTGACCTTAGTAGGATCGACCTCAATCCCTCTTTGAGAGACAATGTATCCTAAGAGTTTACCAAATGTGACACCAAAGACACACTTTTTTGGATTAAGATGAACCTTATATTCTTCCAAGTGGTCAAAGATTTTTGCAAGTATAACCAAATGACCTTCTCTTGTTTGTGAATTACCCAGGATGTCATCTACATAATCTTCCATAGTTTTATGAAGCATATCATGAAATATCATAGTCATTGCTCTCTGATATGTGGCTCCCACATTTTAAGACAAAAAGGCATTACTATCTAGCAATGAACACCCCAAGCACATATAAATGTAGTCTTATGTTGGTCTTCAACAATTTTGATTTGATTGTACCTAGAAAAACCGTCCATTAGAGACATCTCATGTCCTATTGTAAGGTTCACTATAATGTCAATGTTTGGTAGTGAAAAATCATCTTTAGCACATGCTTTGTTCAAATCTCAAAAGTTTGTACAAACCCAAATGCCCCCAATAACCTTAGAAACTGGAACGACACCCCTTCTGAATAATCTAGAGATTTGATAAATCCGACAGCAAGTAATTTTTCCAATTCTACCTTGACCAAGAGAGCAATTTTGGGATGCATTTTTCTCAATTTTTGTTTTATTGGTTTTACCCCAAGATATACCATCAAATGATGTACTATCAAAGAAGGATCTAATCCCGGCATATCTACATAAGACCATGCAAATTTTTGTGATCTCTTTTTGAAGAATGTGATAAAACTGTGTAATTCATATTTTGACAAAGATTTAGCTACGAATGTAATCTTTAGTTCTTCCACTATTCCCAAATTCATTTATTGTGTTTCCTCAATAAGAATAGATCTCTCTTGATTTGCCTTATCTTTAGGGAGGCCAAATTCCTCATCCTTAGGCGCCTCAAGGAGTTTTTCACCATTGGATACATGTTTTATTTTTACTTTTTTATTCTCTGAAAGTGCCACAAAGTGGTTTTCACTAGGGGACATGATTTTTATATTTTCACTTTTACAACTAAGGAATTTGACTGTCTCTTCGAAGTAAGCATTAGTGTTGAGTTCTATGATGTAACCAGCCTTGTGATCTCCAAGTGGTATTCCTGATCTTAATACTAGGAATTCAACAATAGCCTTGTCATTTTGAAAGACATCTAGAATAGGAGGCCCTTGTTGGTTCCAATCAATGAGTTCAGGATATATGATGTGGATGTTACATGATGGTAGTGAGGACATGGATAGGGTGAGGTTAAAAATGGATGAATCATATAACTCAGCAATAAACTCAACGGAGTCATCGTGGGTATCCTCATTAGTACTCTCAATGGCAGGAAATGCTTCAGCGGCCTTATCTAAGGTAGATTTGAGCTCTAAAGATGCTGTCTCTTATGTTCCAAACCCTAGTCCCAAGTGTTTAGGTCTATGAGTAGTTTTGATGGGTTCAATAGTTCCTTGTCCTTGTAAGCCAAGTCCTCCTTTGCCTTGGTAACTCATATTTTGTGCTATGTGAAAACCTTTAGGATATTTATCAAGAGGGAGATTGCCTTGTTCATCTTTTTCTTGATAGAGAATTTTAGAAATATCTTCATCAATAATCTCCTTGTCTAGTACACCCCATTGCCAAAACTAAGTAGGGTCACAATTGATAGTGATCTTTGAATTAGGTCCTTTAGGAGGAGGCCGCCCAAATTTCTTAGGAGAGAGTGGGAGTTATCCCACACAAAAGGCCCCTTGCAGGATATACTCTCCTAACCCTTTGTCTTTAATCATAGCCTTGATATCAGGATGAGTGGTGGGTGACTTGGATGAAGAGGCTAAGGTGGATGGGTCCACATATGAGGCAGATGGTTGGGCAATATCATTGATTGGGCAATAGTGAGCTTTACAATATGGTCCTTCCAATAAACAACAATATTCAAAAGGATGTGGGTGGGCATAAATGGTAACTTCTTGGTCATTATATGGAAATTTGATGCATTGGTGATAGGTGGAAGGAACAGCCCTCATGGCATGAATCCATGGGCGCCCTAGGAGGATATTATATGGGAGATCAAGGTCTAGGACTTGACAAGTGATTTCCATTAGGGTTGGACCTAATTCCATGGGGAACTTAATAATACTTTCAGACTTTCTTTCAACTTCATCATAGGCCTTGATAGTGATAGAGTGTTGTTTTCCAATAACCACAGTGGAGTATCCCAATTGTTTGACCAACCTTAGAGTGCACAAGTTTAGCCCTGTTCCACCATCTATTAGGACCCTTTTGACTTTATGCCTATGGATTACAACTTCTAGGTGAAGGGGTTCATTATGGGATGAATCATTGGTGAGCATGTCTTTTTCACTGAAGACCAAATGGTGAGTGCATGCAAGATGTCCAACCAAGCTTGAAATTGTTCCACATTAATGTCATTGGGGACACGAGACTCAAACAAGGCCTTGTCCAATATTTCCTTATACATGGGAGAAATTTGTAAAAGCTCCAAGATTGAGATTGGTGCAGAGGCCTTTCTTAGATGATGAAGGATATTATACTTAGGAGTTGCTATGGACAAAGATGGCATGGATGAAGATAGGGCTCCTAAAATAGTGATATGACTACGGTGGGTGGTAACGACACAATCGAGATGACGAGGTCTTATGGTGATGGTAGCTACTTGCAAGGAACAAGCTTCAATACGACCCACAACAAAGTCATAGGAACATGAGGAATTGAGTGAGTTAGCATGATTATTGTTCTTGGAAGAAGAATTACTTTGACCATGGGATGGGAGTGGATCTTGGTAGGCTCTTAGTTTCTCATTAGATGACTTTGGAAGATGTTCATCTATAGTCACTTCCCCTCGATCTCTAATATCTTGGATATGGTTCTTAAGTCTCATGCAACCACTAGTTTTGTGTCTCGTCATTCTATGATATTCACAAAATTCATTATCATTAAACCAATAAGGTTTGAAAACATTTGGATCATGTGGTCTAAATTTGAGTAGTGTAATGATACCAAGATTCAAGAGATTTCTAAAAACAACCTCTATGGGTTCTCCCAAATCTGAAATTTTTTGTCTAGGCCTTAACCCAGGATAAGGCTTGTTTAGTGGAGGATTATTTGTTACCTTTCATAGTGAAGGTCTTTTGACTGTCGATGGAGGATTTTGTACATTTTGCACCAAACTAGAGTTGGTTACACCATCATTGACAGTGTTCTTTTTGGACCAAAATCAAGACTTATCATTGGTTTGATTATTGCTAGAGTCTTTGTTGTCTTTGAAAATTTTAACAAATCCTTTTGCTACGAGATCTTTTTCTATTGTTACATATTTATCCAAAATTTCCTCAAAGTTGTCAACGCATTGCATTTGAAAGTGAAAGGCCATCTCTTGATTTAAATTTTGCATGAAGATATTGACAAGTTTTTTCTCAAGAATTGTATGAGGGACCTTACTAGCAAGATTTCTCCAATGTTGTATGAAAGTGACAATTGATTCTCCATTCCTTTGTTTAGTGTTAAAAAGGTCAGCCACAGACATCTCATGTTCAATTTTGAATGAAAAGTGATTTATGAATTTATTAGCAACCTCTTTGAAGCTTTTAATGCCATGAGGAAGATGAGCAAACCATACAATGGTTGGTCCTCCCAAACTATGTGAAAAAAGTCTTATCAAATAAGTTTTTTCATGATCTATGTCCATGCAAGCTAAATAGAATTCCCTTAGATGGTCTTAGGATCACCCTTTCCTCTATATTTATCAAACTTCGGTACTTCAAAATGTGGAAGAAAGGGAGTCATAACTACAGATTTGTCATATGGATATGGACAAACTTCTTCAAAAGTGTACTTCTTCTTTTGATTGGCTTTTTGCATGTCATCAAACATTTGTCTCATAAGTGTTTGCATGTCAGACGTCTCATTGGGTGTTGTGGAAGATTGATTGGTCGAAGATTTTTGGTGATGTTGGGGGTTTGTGGTTGTGGTAGCAGTTGTGTTTGTTGTTTTGATTGTGTTTGTGGTTGTGTTTGTTAGGCAGCCAGAAATTGTTGGAAAAAAAACTTGTTGTTGGGCTAGAAGTTGTTGTTACATTTGGGATTGGTGTTGTGTTGTGGTTTGTTGGGGATCGACGGTATTTGGATGTTGAGCATGGGATGATGAGGCTTGAGTTTGGACAGGTGGACCTTGATGCATCAAAACATTAGCTTGTGTATGAACTTGTGGCGTAGTTGAAGATGTATAGATAGGATTTGACATTTGAATGGTAAGTAGAGGAATAACTATGCCACATGTAGGTGGAATAATAACATTGACACTTGGATTGGACATAGGTATGGATGATGTTCTTGGAGAAGTGGATGTGTGAAGAGGACGTGAGGTCTTAGGAATCGATGATGAAGGAATGTTTGACTTCTTAGATGTGTTTTGTCCACTTGATGAAGAGGTTACATGGGTAGTATTTTGAGGAATGGACATAGATAGAAATAGGTTGTGATACACCTATGGAGGGAATGGATTGGATGGTAGATGTGTTGATGTTAAGATTTGACTTTTCATTTAAGGTTTCATCAACATGTTGTTGAGAAGATCCCCCTAATGTTGTAGCAATTAGGAGAGGATGATCTTGAGGGAGAAAGGTGGCTATATCAACATGCATAGGTATTTGATATCCTAGGTGGAGTATCTGTTTAATATATGTGTCAGGATTTGATTTAACAGCATTGGATACTATTGCTAATTGTTCAGATTCTTCCATAAATTCGTGATGTCCCCATCATAATCTTCAGACTCATGATCGAAATTAGTTTGACTTTTGGGTTCTTGCATAGGATTCTCAAGGTCATGAGTATATATGGGATTTGATTATGGTTCAAGAAGACCCTTATAAGGATAAGGTATGAATGTATCCATAGGCACCCCATACTTCAAATGAAATCCAAAAGTAATATGGACTGGTATATTAACCCCTTTTCCATGAGAAGTGGACTCTTGATGAGATTGTTGTGAAGATTTTTGATGTAGTTGTGAAGGGGGGTCTTGTTGGGATTCTAATTGATGGACTTGTTGGACTTGATGAGACTCTTGTAAAGGTACTTGATGTGATTCCATGGTTCTCTTTGTTTGTGACCTTGTAGTGGGCATGAATGGGATGACCTTGGAATAATATTTGAGAATAGGACCTTAATTTGTCAAGACTTTGTACCATAAGATGATGGTATGATAAAATGGTGTAGGACACGATGATGATCAAAGATATGGATAAAATGACAACCAAGATGATGACTTGGATATTGATATGATATGAGATGACAACCAAGATAATGATGTGATGTTGTTGATATGATATGATGAAGATGACCATCCAAAGTGGTAAAATGATGACACCAAGGATAAAATGATGATATGGATATGATATGATATGATTAAGGTGATAACCAAGACAATACTGTCAACACCAAGGATAAGATGATGGTACCAAATAGCTCAAGATATACCTAGATCTTTTGTTATGGATGTTGGATGGGATTCTTCTCACTATTTAGGGTTGACAAATACCTAAGCAAGAAGGAAGAAAGATGATAAAATCTTCTACTTGGGGTAGATAAGAGCCCAATAAAAAGATAGGATAAGACTTACCAACTCAAGAGTAGTATAAGCTATTAATTCGAAAACCTTTTAAAGATAACAAGGATAAAAAGATTGAGGCTAGACCAAAGCCAACTTTTGATTTTGATTGATAATTTTGATTGTTGGATTTTGATTGTAGAATATGGTTGATTGATAAAAGATATGGTTGATTGATAGGTATCTTGGTTGACAATATGACTGAAATGATGATGGGTGTATGTGGATAGATGATGTATAAAGGGGGAAATATTTAATTGAGGAACTAACGAGTGAATGGACTAATGGACTCTAACCAAGAAATGGATGAATAGATATGTTGATGGATGAGTGACAAAGCTTGAAAAAGTTTAGGCCCTTATATCTAAGAAGCAAAAGCCAAGATCATCAAGGTACTCACAAGTCCAAAATCAAGGCTAATGGTATGAATGGATTTCTATGAAAGCATAAAGTCTTATAAATTAAGGAAATGTTTTGAATGAACCACGTAGATTAGAAAACAAGTTTGTTGCAGGCTACTGGTTTACCCTATAGTCTGATCTGAAGACTAAAATTTTAGTTTTTTGAATGATGGTTTGAGCTCTAGCAAGGGTTCTCAGTTATAAGCCAAAGGCATGCCGACAATAATCGTAGGCATGTCGACTAGGACCAAGGGCGCTTCAACAATGAACAAAAGTGCATAACCACAATCACAGGCACGAATTTATTCCAATTCACTATTTTATGACTAGTTTGTGAAATTTTGGAAAGAAATACAATCACAAAACACATTGGCTGAATGATGAATTATCAAGGGAAATGATGCAAATTGCTTCACAGCTAAAATGGCTCGTACTAGTTTTGTACAATGAAAACATGCCAAACACATTAACAAACCTAGAATTATTCAAGTGGCAGTGATTTCAAGTGTGGGCCCACATGATAGAATACATGTCCATGTTCTTACCTAACTAAGAACACTTCACCATGTGTGGATAGCTAGGGATAAGGTTGTTGCACACAATACCCCTTTCCTTGGAGGCTTTTACGCCTTTCCTAAAGAAAACTTCTATCTCCATCTCAAGGAGGTACGATGGTGAGTAACTTCAGGGGGTGGTCCGCGTCCCTTACACCACACTAGAAATGACCGATGGTCTTATCTAGGCTTTACAATCTTCTAGGGGTGTCCCAATATATGCAAGGTATGGGGGACAAATCCGTGAATAGGGGTGTCCTTGTCCAACCAAGTGCCAACCAACACAAGTCTTGGTGGACTGAGGGTCTTGGGGTTTTTACAAGGGGAGAGAGGGTCCTTCTTTTGAAGTGAGTCTTTTGATTCTCACAACATTTATATATCACATCAGGTCATCCCTTGGAGTGGTGTGTCTCCAAGAAGGCCTCCTAAGGGAAATAGTTTACTTTGTACTTTGATCTCCAAGATTGCAAAAAGCACAAGGAGAGAGCATACACACAACAAGCAAATCTTGGAATACAAAGAGAAGAAATGTGTGGCTTTTGGTCTCTAAGATCACACAAAGTGTAAGGAGAGAGCATACACCAACACACAACTTCAAAGACATGGCAAACAAAAGTTCATTTACCAACTAATCTACTTTAGTGCCTTAATTAGTGAAAAAACAAGATCTTTGACAAGCGAGGCTGCAACAAAACTTTTTAGTAGTTTGAAATATGATCTTTGAAAAGTGAAAAACAAGTTGCACAAATGAATTAGTCCTCAAGACAAATCAAATTGTTAGCCAAAACAAAAAATTAGCCAAAAGTGTGGAAACACGGTCAAAAGCACGCAAACAGAGATAAACAAAATCAGATAACTGAACAGTATACCTGTTTTTACCTTTCTGCAAAGGCACGCTGACATATACTACAGGCACATTGATAGAGACCAAAAGCATACTGACATAGATTGAAGGCGCATCAATATAAACCGCAGGTGCGTCGACAGAGACTAGAGGCGCGTCGTCATAGACCGTAGGTGCACAGCTATAGACTAAAAGGGCTCATTTGCAGACAGTTCTGCATTAATTAAACCTATCAAAACAAAATATCATATCTGACAAAAGATAAAAAGTGATGATTAGAGAATGATTCATAGGTTCGGAATGTCAGATTTGATCAAGCAGAAGTTGCAAACTATCACAAACCAAAAGCACGTCATTTTGGACCGTAGGCACAAATCTCTAGAAAGTACCTAAACCTACAAATAAAGACTAATTTAAACCCTGCAAAATAGATATTGAGTGATTGACAATGGAGATCTGAGGGTTAGCAAGCTGCAGAAACCAAATCCTATCAGAAAAACTCAAAAATCATGACCAAAATGAAGCAAAACAATCATTAGGCTAAAATCAGAAACAAAGGCGCGTCAACAGTGACCATAGGCACACCGATCTGAACCAAAGGCGCACTTCATTATGCCATAGGTGCGCTGACCAGAGCCACAAGAGCAATTTGCAGTCGAAGGCACGTTTATGTACTTGCAACACAAAAATGATGGAATTTCTTCCAAACAAAAGATGATTAAAGGGACGTGGGTCCCACTGAGCGTGCTAGAAATGTATGCAGCAATTTGACCCAAGGATAATGGAAGATAATGCAAATAAACCAATACCCTCACCTCAAATCAAACTCTCACACTTAGATAGAATGAAGTAGAATACACCCTACTTCTACTAGCTTTGTTCTCTATGATAAATAATGCATTGTGGACTGCCTACATAAACCAGCATAATCTAGACATGCAAAGACTATAATGAAGGCAATGATGAAAGTGATAGCATATACTTGCATATGAAAGATGTTAGTCTTGATGTGATGGGAGAGGCTCCATTTATAGAGAGTTGAATGATGAATGGATGGATAAGATTAAAAGATGAATAGTGTGATGTGGAGGGCTAGGATTAAGTGATGGTTGGAGTTGTAGTCATGTGACAAGTGTCTCATGAGGGTTGAATGAGAGGAATAAAGTCAAATGGCTTCCATGTAATAAGGATTTCTAGAAGCTTCTAGCCATGTGAAGATAGAGGCAAATGTGGAATTAATTAAATAAACTTTAATTTATTTAATTAATTGGGATAATGGAGGAAAAATGGGAATTAATTAAATAAATATAATTTATTTAACTAATTCATAAGGAAAATGAGTGAATAAAATAAATAAAATATTATTTATTTATTTTATTAGAAGAGAAGTGAATAAGTGAAGAAAAAGATTAATTAAGGGTAAATTAATTAAATAATTAAAATTATTTAATTAATTTAGAAGACATGATGTGTAGTGATGTTAGGAGTATGTCGAGAATGAAGGTGAGTGCATGGTTATTTTCTGGTGTCTACACTAATTAAACAATTAAATAGCATTAATCATCACCAAATAAATTTATATATCATTTTCTTTCATAATTTAAGCACAATATTTAACAATCTACAAAGAGTCAAGGAGTTGACTACATAATTTTTTTAATAATAAAAAATGATTCAAAATCAATCACAACCAAGTTGCAAGTCCTTTTACAATCATTTAGGCCTTGTAGGATAAATTTATAAGTGTTAAATAATTACACTATCATAAGTATGAACTTCCTGGAGCCATAATCTACGAAATAAGTAGAGGACAAAGAGAGCATCATTAGGACATTTTTCCACATAACAACACCAATCCTAATTGTACCTGATCCAAATGGAAAAAATTTAGTCATAATAGATGCCTCGAGTGAGGGTTTAGGAGTCCTAATGTAGAATGGCAAGTAGTGGCTTATCAGTCAAGAAAATTAAAGCACTATGACCTGAACTACACACCACATGATTTAGAGTTAGCAGTTGTTATGTATACTCTGAGACCATGTGTAACAACTACTCTAAATTAATTTAAATAAAACATAATAAGGAGATAATTAATCTTAACATTCATGCTAAAATAACATTAATCATTGCCATTTAAATCTTTTTCATCATTTTCTTTCATAATTTGAGCACAATGTTTAACAAGTTACAAAGAGTCAAAAAGTTGACTACATAATTTTTTTATTAATAACAAATGATTCCAAATTAATTACAGCTAAGGACCAAATCCTTTTACAATCATTTAGGCCTTGCAGGATAAATTTTAGAAGTGTTAAACAATTACACTATCACACATGAAATTCCTGAAGCCATAATCCATGAAACAAGTAGAGGAGAGAGAGTGTCAGTTCTTTCCTGTCATACTCATGAACACCAAAGATAGTACTTATTAATTATCAAAACCATGATTAGATCTAACAATTATAACACCTTATAAAAATAAACAATAAACATGTCATTTTCAAATATTCATACTATTCACCTCATGTTCACAACATTACCTGTAATCAAAACTATTAACAAGTCTAACCAATGTTCAAACACAACAAAACTTATCCATCCTGGTTGTTTGTCACATACAACATCATCAAAATTAAATACATATAATTATTATTTTAGCAAGTCATATTAACTAGAATGTGACAACATGTTTGAACCCCATCACACTACCATTGATTAAAGAATGATGATCCACACTTAGTCACTATTAGATACTACTATTAAGAATGACTCCAACCATATAGTGAGATAATGTTTCATTCATGTGTTTTTTCTTGCCTAACCATTTGATTTCCTATCTTGTATTACCATTGAAGTTTCTTTGATTGTGCTCCTATATGTCTTTAGATTTTATTTTATGAGTATTTCTCGGTATCCCACGATATCTATTTTGAGTTTTCCATGTATATTATTTGAGTTCATACATCTTGGTGTCGGTCCACTTTGTGCTCCTTATCTCATATCAATGTTACTTATTTCTTATATTGGAGCTTGATTGACCATCCTTGGGGACATGACCCTAGAGTCCCCTTTTCAATACCATCATCAATTTATCAAATGATCTCCTAGTGGTTCATCACTCAAACCACCCTTGGGGGCATAATATAGGTGTTACCATTTCTAATCCTTATCATTTCTATATTCCTTTGATCTATTATCATTTTTAGTGGTCTTTCACTTTTATCATCACATCTTTTGACCACACTTGGGGGCATAACCATGATACTCCTCCTAGCCCATTGCTATGTCATGTCATCACTTGGGGGCATGTGACATTTGCTTCCCTTGTGATCCTCTTGGAGGTATGACCTTATCCCTTCCTTCCCATCATCATCATCCTTGGTAGCTTTAACCATATAATCATTTTACCTTATTTTGATTGGCTCTATTTACTCTGTTCTTTCTCTAGCCAACTTAAGGGGGTGTATATATCCTACACCACTCAATTTGCTCCATATATTTGAGCATTGCTAGTAGACCTTGATGATGACTACCTATTCCATCACATGTAGCTTATCTTTTACCAATTGGGTGGTGACCTTATAACCATTGACAATATTATCTAATTTCCATTGGGTTAGCTACCATCTCTATCTACAGGGTGGCTCCCACCAAATCACTAGATCGATATCCAATTTCCATTGGGTTGGATATCATCTTTAGCTATGAGGTGTCTCCCACCAAATCACCAAATTAGTATCCAATTTTTATTGGACTGACTACCATCTTTAGCCATAGGGTGGCTCTCAACAAATCACCAAATTTCTAGTTTCCAATCATCATCATTAGCACTTTATCATTGGTCTAGCCTAACCCTCTTCATAAGTGCCCCCTTAATAGCCATCGTCACCATTTCCATCATTCCAACCCTCTAATTTCTATTTTAACATTGCCAATGTATTCATTCCATTTTCCATCATAGGTCACTATTGCACTTCCCACCTCAAATTTTCTTTTCTATTTTAACATTGCTAATGTATTCATTCCATTTTCCATCATAGGTCACTATTGCACTTCCCACCTCAAATTTTCTTAGGGAATGAATCTCCATAGATCTCTCCTACAAAAAATAAATGGTTAAGATCATGCTTGCTTCCACACATAGTTATTTGATGAAAAGTTATATTTTTAATTTATGCTTAGAGATTATGCATTTTCATTGTGTAAACATGTTGAACCCTAGTGATGATTTCACTTCCTTTGTTTATGTGTTCCTAGTTTTCTAACTTCTTGGGTTTTTTGTAAGAATGGGTATAAGAACCAGAATGAAGATCAAAGACGGTCAAAAAATGGTATCTCTCATTTTCAATGTAAAGTATCCTTTAAATTTCATGATTTATGTTATTGCACTCTTCCTTTAGCAAAATTTCTCTTGTATCTTGTCATAATTCTACTAAAGTGGGGGCAAAACGTAATAATGAAAATTGCATGCTATACAACTATGTTATTACATTTTTGTCTATTTTTATCATATTTTGACCCCTTAACCCTAGCCTAAGTCATCCCTAGTCATCCATGTACCCTTTCCCATGCCATTTCATTTAATTTTCATTCTCTTTCCATGTCCTTGCCCCCTCTTTAATTTTCTTTGGATTGATCCCCTTTTCCCCTTTATTAAACCATTAAATGTTGTACCTAGCCCTATCCTATGTTAAAATCCCCACTTTATCCTTCTCAAAACCTATCTTGTTGAGATTAAAATAAATGTGACTACCCACCACAAGATGGCCCCTTTGAGTTTAGCGTCCCCTAAAAAATTAAGCCCATTTTTCATTCCTAGACAATGCCCACAATTTGACACATAATAGGGTGACCTTGAATTTTTATCCCCCACTACCAAATTGGAATGCAATATAATTATTTTTTAGGGATTCCCACCTACCACACTTTCATCCTCAAGTTCCCTTAGCAATTTCTTTAAATCAAGCCACTTTTGCTTCATTTTTACATAAGAAAGTGATATTTTGAGTTGTTCATATTATTTTAGCTAACTCCAAAAAGTTTAGGAGTGAGATGGCTTCATCCCAACCTCTCAAATAATTTTTATTTGGTCATTGGACAATGCTCCAACAAGATCTTCATGAGTAGGTGGTTGATTTCAAGGTTTTTCCATTGGGTGAGCCATTTCATTTTGTAGTTTTTGTTTAGACTTTGCTTATTTTTCTTATATTTCTATAGGATCTACTTAATACTTCATCCTCACATCCATCCAATCCTTCCCCATCCATTTCTCTTACCATTTGAATCCATTTTTATATCTCGTACCCTTTCCATCTCCATTGTTGAAACATCATCTTTGTGTCTCCATTTCCCTCTTTGTTTCCCTAAAAATCTCTATCAACCCACCTCCACTTTTTTTTATTTCTATACCTTGTATCATCCCTCTCCATTTCCATTAAGTCTCCATTATGTTATTTTTCCCTTTTTTTTGTTTCCAATCACCTTTTGCCTTGCTTGTGTGTATTCACCTCATTGTTTACCACCTTTAAGTGTTGGGTGACAACACAATAGTGTGTCCCACTTTTTGGCCAAAGTGGGATACTCAAAATCAATATTTTTTAAATTGTGTCAATTATAGGGAACAAATGGTCAAGAATTTAGGATAATGTAAACTAATGAGTTGTGTAATTTTCTATGTATATTCAAGCTATAAGTTTTTTATATATTTAAAAAAGTTATTTCTATCATTTTTTTTTAAGTTTTTTAATCAAGTTTTATTTTTTCTATTATTTTTTATTGAGTGACATTATTCCATATCACATAACTTTCACGAAAAATAATTTTTTTTGGTGATTTAATAGAGTTAGATCATTAAATCCACTATCTAGTGCATGGATATTTTTTGGTAATTTTTTTATCAAATATGTTATTTATTATTAATTTTTGAATTAGTACTAACAAAAATTTCAGACCTATTTTATTCCATAATGCATTTCTCTTAGCATATATATCAAAATTATTTTTCACTTTTTTCATTAAAATAAATACATCTGTGTAGTGCAATGCATTTTTTTGAGATTTTCTAACAATGTTTGTTATTTTTCCTAGTGTCTTGAATACAGGTCATTGTTTTTCGTAATAGACATATATCCATTATTAAAAAAAAATTAAAAATATAGTATTAAAGAAAACATACTACATATTATAATTTTTTGAAAGCTAATTAAGGGTTACATACTTACAAAATGAAATTTCCAAATGACTTCATTTGATTTTCTAAAAAGTGAAGCAAAATTAGTTTTTTGTCAACATTTTGGTAGGTGTGAAGGAGACTCCATCAGGGGTTTAATTTAAACCTAGGGGGTTCTATCCAATGGGATTTGATCTAAGGGGGTTTGATCTAACCCCCATCAATCAAACCCCCTTAGATGGAATACATCTAGGCTTAAATCATTAATTTTTCTAAAAAAGATGCGATTTCAGGCAAAAATTAGGATGTCCCAAAAGTAGGACACACTATTGTGGGATCACCCTATTGTTAGCCATTTTCATATAAAACCCTTACCATAGTGCTTTAGAATCATGTTTTCTCCTTGCCATCTCAGTCCACTTTGAAGCCACAAAATCCTTTTTTCTTGTGTTCTCACCTTGTTTCCAAAACCTTTCTTCCACCCACTTGATTTATAGTGTTTCCATTGTCCATTAATATTATCATAGGGGTTTTTCATGTTTATGATTTGATTATGATTGATTTCATTGCATAGATTAGTTTAGTAGCTTATTAATTATCACCACGTTGATGTTTATTAAGCTTAAAATCCCACAATAGGATTGACTGAGGCAAACTCCTCTTTGACATTTATTTTTGTAGGTTTTCCGCTCACAAAATCAACTTACAAGTTAGTTACAAAGAATTTTAAAGATTAATAGAGTAGGTTGTAGAAGGAAAGTACCCCTTAAAAGTGATTATGAAGCTCTCCTAAAACTTAGAGGTGATAAGGTCAAGGTTGCCTTGTTGGCTATCAGACAGCGTCAAGTCCATGCAATAGGACACTACTTGATTTCAAGCCCTAAATAGATGATTTTTTGGCTTGGTTTTCTGCTACATGCCCATATGAATCTCTAGAACTCACCGATGATTAGAAATTAGGCTTTTATAATATGAAGGAGGAGCGAGCTTCTGCGAGGGTTTGTTGATGTTGTTGGTTCGTATGGCCTGAGCAGCACTTGGCCCATGGCCACGGGCCTGTTTGGTCTGACCCTTTGGCCTTTCATTCCCTTTTCTTTGGTCAATGGTGTGTGGGTGTATTTTTGGAGTTTGCTTGTCTCGTATTTCTTACTACTGGTGCTTAGTCTTTGAGGTTTGGATTCTATTACCTATATGGTGGCCTCTGGTGGTCTAGGGGACCCCCCACACATTTCTTTTAAGGATGTGATCAATGGTGGCAAAGCTTCTTGTTTCGGTCATGAGAATGCAGTCAATTTCCTTTTGCATGCTGCGGAGGAGTCCAAGAAGACACAGATTCAGGGGTTTTTCTCAAAACCTAGTAGATGTTTGGAAAGGTGCAAGGATCATCTGGTAGTGGTGATCAACCCAGACGTTATTGTCAATGACATTTTATACTTGTTTGAACATGCTTTAATTTACAAATTCATGGGGATTCGCATCTTGTTGCCTTTCTTAAAGGCTTGGGCCTAAAATAACCAGAATCTAGAGGGGGATATGGAAATTATCCTAAGTGCTACTGGCTTCTTCTTTGTGGTGTTTTCCCAGCTTACAGACCGAAATGTGGTTTTTGAAGGAGGCCCATGTTTCCATAATTAGGTGGGGCTTTTTATTAAGCCATGGTATTTAGGGTTTGACCCCACGGAGGAGCTCCCAACTAAGATTCCTGTTTGGATTTGTCTTCCTCGGCTCCCAATGGAGTTTTGGCGATAGGACATTTTGCATTCCATCACTGTAGTCTTGGGGAAACCCTTGGGTCCGTCTCATCAAACCCTTGATCATAAGGTAGCCACTTTTGCCCGTCTTTGTGTGGAAATTAATTTAAATAATCTATTTCCTGAATCTTTAGAGGTTAGATTTGGTAGTATGAGCTAGCTTCAACAGGTTGATTATGAGGCATTACCTTTTCACTATCGTACATGCCATTAGTATGGACACTTGCAAAGAAATTATCTAAAATTGAAGGCTAAACCCATGCAGCCTCCTGTTGAGACATATACAATCAACCAAAAAGGAAAGGGCAAGGCCCCAATTCATAAGGATGGGCTAGATTTAGAGGGGTTAATTTCAGTGAAAGCTTGTTCTAAGGTGATGGTGGCCCCCCGTCAAAATAGAGTCAATTCTAGGGGAGCTTTTGGCAGCAAATTTGATGTTCTTAATAATTTTGAGGATTTGGGTGCTATGGATCATGATCACATTTTGGGGCATCAGGATATCTAGGGCATGGACTCTGATAGTCATATTCCCTCGGTTCCTAATTCAGTATAGGTAACACATGAGGATTCTAAGGAACAAGAGATTCCCACTTTTGATCTAGATGAGGCTGAAGCTAAAGCTCAGGGTTCAACAAGGGTTCAGAATATGGAAATGACCTCTAACCCTTTGTGTGAGCTACAAATGGGGTCATTGAAGATCGAGGGGTTGAATGCACTAATAACTGGCTCTTAGGTAAATGAAGATGGTAAGAGGAAAGTTCCTCTTAGATTGGGGCTTCAACAAAAGAGCTTAAAGAAAGGAGGGTAAGATAAATTGTCTAAGGTAGGGAGGAAAAAGGATCAAGAGAAGATGAAGATAATGGGAGTCTTTGGTGGAATCTAGTGTGGTTAAGACACTAGATACTCACTTTGCCTCTTCTAAAAAATGATTGTGATTTCTTGGAATGCAAGGGGTTTGAACAACATCCCTAGAGAAAAAGTTGTTCGTGATTTGATTCAGGTTCACTTGCCAGATATGGTTTTCATTCAGGAATCCAAGTTATTAGTGGAAGGCATGACTAGCATTGTTCCCAAAATATGGGGGAGAGGTTAATGTCAATGCATCAGGGCTCAGGTAGTGCAGGTGATGTTGCTTGCTTACGAGATCCGTGCAAGGTTACTCCTCTTTGGTGGCTTTTTGGTAGATCTTCAATTTCATTGGTTGCTTCTAGTTTGGAGTCTAGAGAAGTTATCCTCTTCACTAATGTTTACGCTCCAGTTGATTTAGTAGGTAAATCTCTATTTTTGTCACATATCCATTATGTTCAGTCTTTAGCCCCTTTTATCCTTAGATCTTGGAAGGAGACTTTAACACTATTACTAGCCTAAGGGAAAAGAGGGGGGTGTGGCAAGGCTTGAGCCTTCTTCCATGCTTCTCAAGGCTAATATTCTCCTCATGAATTTGGTGGATATCAAGCCTAATAATGGTTTGTATACCTAGAGTAACAGAAGATGTGAGGATTCTATTTCTAAACGGTTAGATAGGTTTATGGTCTCTAGCTTATGGGTTGGTGATAAATGGGTAACCAGTTTAGAGATCTTAGATTGGTGGGGGTTAGAATATTGGCCTATCAAATTTTATGCAACCCTGTATGGAATCACAAAGAACCCTTCTTTTAAGTTTCAGCTTTTTGGGATCCCTCCTTGCAGCAGCTTATGGCAAGACGATGGAGAAAAGGTAATCCTGCTTATGGCACAACAATGTATTCCTTTGTCAAGAGATTACAATTTATGAAATTTCATCTGAAGAAGTGGAATAGGCAGTGTTTTGGCAATATCTTTATGGCTAAGAAGGCTGCCCAATCTTTCTTGGATACTATCACTCATCAGTTTAGGGACCATGGTTTCACAGAGAGGAACCTTAGAGATGAGTCTAATATTGTGAAGGAAGTGGAAGAATGGGAACTACACGAGATCTTCTAGAAGTAAAAGGCCCGCATTGATTGGCTTCAGGAAGGAGACATAAACACAATGTTTTTCCATAACTCTGTCAAGGACAGAAGGCATGGGAACATGATTACTTCTCTTATGTCTTCCCAGGGAACTTGCTTAACTTCTCTTCAGGCAATTTCAAGGGAGGCTACCCATTTCTACTCTTCCTTGTTCTCAGAGGACTCTCCACTGGTGGTGGATAAAGAAAATCCCATTCTAGATTGTATTCCCTCTTTGGTGTCTAATGAGATAAACAAATCGCTTATTAGTCCCATTTCCATGGTTGAATTGGAGGAGATTGTATTTTAGATGAAGAAGGGGAAAGCCCCTGGGCCAAATGGATTCCTAATAGAATTCTTTTAGGAATTTTGGGAGATTATCAAGTATGACTTACTGGAGGTGGTTCAGGAGTCGCATAGGAACAGGTAGATGCTAAGAGCCATGAATGCCATGTTCCTTGGTCTAATCTTCAAGCAAGAGGGGGCTAATTCATTAGATCTTTTTAGACCCATAGCTCTTTGCAATTTGGTTTATAAGATTATCACAAAGTTGATCGTGGAAGACTTAAGTCATGGATCAATAGGTTAATTTCTGAAGAGTAGGGTGATTTTGTTACAAGCAAGAAAATTTTAGATGGGGTTGTAGTTGCAACTGAGGCCCTTCATTCGATGTCATCTTCTAAGGAGAAGGTGATGTTCATCAAGCTAGATATGGCCAAAGCTTATGACCATGTCAAGTCATCTTTCCTTGATAAAGTCCTTTTAGCTTTTAGGTTTGGAGTTGACTGGGTTAGCTGGGTCATGAGTTGTGTTACTTCTGCTTCATTCTTGGTGCTTTTTAATAATGAGCCTTCAGCTTTGTTTGGTGTTTCTAGGGACCTTTAGTAGGGTGACCCTTTGTCACCCTATTTGTTTATACTGATGGTTGAAGGATTGGAAAGAGTTATTAAATCTCATGTGCCATAAGGATTGATCCAAGGTTGGAGCTGGGATAATTGTATACCTCCTCACTCTCATTTATAATTTGTTGATGGCACTACTTTGATGGGCTTAGCCAGAGTCATAAAGGTGGTTAACTTTAGATGGACTTTGGATATTTACTTTGCTGCTTCGGGGCAAAGGATTAATGAAGGAAAGTCCTCCATTTCCTTCTTCAATACCCCTTGACTTATTTAGCTTAGGATTGCTTAGATCCTTAGATTTTAGGTTGGAACTCTTCCTTTTGTTTACCTTGGCATTCCCCTTTCTGTTGGACCCCTGCCCAAGGCCATTTGGCAAAATGTGTTGGATAGGTTTTGGAGACGGGTTAGTCATTGAACTTTCAAGTGGCTTTCTTTTGTTGGGAGAGTGGCGTTATTGAAGTCTATGGTACAAGCTCTTCCCATCTACAGGTGTTTTGTTTAGGCCATCCCTTTTAGCTTCATTAAGGAATTTGATGCTCTTTCCAGACAATTCTTATGGGCTAGTAATTTGGAATCAATGAAGTGAAGTCTAGTTAAGTGCGAGTCTATCTGTAAACTGATTTAGGAGGGTGGACTTGGCCTCCGACAGGCTAGTCTCAATGGCCAGGCTCTTGCGGCCAAGCTCTATTGGAGGGGGTGCACTAACCAGGATCAATCTTGGGCCAAGATCCTCATCTTAAAGTACCTGGGAGGGGTGGAGAGTGAAGATGTTCCAAGGTTCTGCCTCTTAGGTAAGGGTCCTGTGATCTGGGACACTCTTAAAGGGGTGCCATTCTTTTTAAGTAGGGAGTATTTTGGATTTGTAATAGAGGTTTTGAGGAACTTTTCTAGTATGATTCCTGGGATGGCTACCCCCCATCATGTCCATGTATCTACACTTGTTGTCCCTATGCTCTAGTTTTCTTGATTCTGGTTGGAGTCAGGTTGAGGGCTTCAAATATGCCCCTCTTGGGTCACGTTGAGGTGTTTAGATGGAAGGATCCCCATGAGTGGATGCTAGGAGGCTCGGTTGAGGATCATGAAGAGCTAGCTTGGATTCTTGTTGGAAGAGCTTGCAATTCTTTGTTGGGGCATGATGTCCTGGCCTGGAGCCCTAATCCTAGATGTATTTAGTTGTCTTGGGTTATTAGGAGTTGGATCGGTAGAAGTATGGGGGGATTGGTGTTCTCTAGTTGATGAATGTGTGGAATAAGTTTCCTTGGCCCAAATGTAAATTTTTCCTTTGGTTGGTGGCTCGAAATAGGTACCTCACGTGGGAAAATTTACGGAAGAGAGGATTTCAGAGCCTATTTATATGTGTCCTCTATGGTAATAGCAAGGAATGCTCTTCACATTTGTTTTTCTAATGTTTCTTTGTTGGGGTGATTTGACACTTTTGGTGGGAGGCTTGGACATAAATCTATGTTCATGTTTTCTCTTTGGTTGAATTTTGGAGATGTATGGGGAGGCTAAGGCCTTCTTCTTTCAGGTAGCTTGGGATATTGGCCCTTCTTTCATCCTATGGCAACTCTGGTTGGAAAGGAATCATAGAATTTTCTAGGGCAAGAGTATGGTGGTCCATCAACTCTGGCAGAAGATTATTAGCATGCTCTAGGAAACCTTATCTACAAGATGTGATCTGTCTATTCCTCTAGATCTAGGTGATCTAACAACGATGTAGATTTTGAGATTAGTGGGAAGTAGTGCGAGTTCTTCTTTGTTAAAGGGATGTCGGCACCCCATTAGGAAGACTCAGAGGGATGGTTGTTGGTCTCTGCCTGCAGGTGTTTTCAAGATAAATACTAGTGGTTCCTCTAGGGGGAATCCTAGGCATTCTGGGATTGGAGGAGTTCAGAGGGATAGCTCTAGTTTTGTCCTCTTCTTTTCCACTTATAAGGGATTTTAGACTAACAATTATATGGAAGCCCTTGCTATTCTATATGCTTTAGAAAGAGGGTGTGTTCTTGGCTGGCACAAGGTCATCTATGAGGCAGATTCTTAGATTATGATTAATATTCTGAAGGTGCGGAAGTTTGATGGGGTGAATTGGCAACCAACTTTAGTGGTCAAGTAGATTCTTTGTTTGAGTAATTTGTTGGAGTCAGTTTCTTTTGTTCACATTTCTAGGGAACAGAATAAGGTGGTTGATTTCCTAGCTAAATGGGCTTTGGAGAAAATGGGTGATTAGAATGTGGGAGACTGGGGGCATCTAACCCTGGAACACACCCAATGTTTAGATAAGTTGACTCTAGAAGATATAGCTAGTTAATTGGAGGTCTCGCATAGGGTTCTGGTGTGGTGGGACTCTCTCTGGAGGTGGTGGGATTGGTTATTTGCTTGTTGGGATTTTTTGGCCCTCTGGTGGGTTGTGTAGACTTCTGTAACTTTTGGCTTTTTTGTTCGCTTTTTGATTAATAAATTTTTACCACCATTTAAAAAAAAGAAATCAGGCTTTTATTTGGTGAATATTCTTGGATTATTGCATTTTATCTCTTTTTCCATCATTCAAAGACAAAAAGTTGGCTATTTATTTTGGCACTTCCCTTGCAGGTCATGAGTTGAAATCTCTTGGTACACTCTTACATGTTTTTATTAATCCTCCCTATTAGTTTTAGGACCTCATCTTTCCATTTATAGAGTGAAATAATTCCATTATTCCAAGTTACAAAATTTGTTTCAATCATGTGTATCAGGGCCTCATCAATTTGCATGAAATTACATATTTTCTACTACTCTTTGATAGGCGTACAATTTTTAGGAGCTTAGAATCTTTTTCAATAGTCTTATTAACAAGTTTTAGGGTCCCACCTACTTCTAGGACAAAGTCACCTCCTCTAGTCAATGTTGTCATGGTGGTTGTCAAGGCAAGTCAATGTTGTCATGTTGGTTGTTAGGTCTTGGGTGGCCTTGACCCACTTGATCTTGAGACTTCCAAATTTTATAGGCAACATTTGGAAATGATATTGAGCATATTAGTATTATGCCACTCCATTCCATAGGTGCATCTATAGCCACTTGTTCAATGATCTTTATTTATTATGCTTAGTCAATTTCCTAAATTTGCTAATTTACGCATCCTAATTGTTCAAATTGAGCATAGTTTGTCCAATGTCTTGTCAATTGTCAGTCCTAGCTCTAGTCATTATGAATTAGTGCTAGGCTATTTGGAGATAGTCTTATGAAACATTAATTTACACTTTGCATGCACACACAATCATGTCCTGGAAGGACCACTCTAAAAAGGTTAAACCATCACACTCACATGATTTATTTATTTTAAAATCCCTTTTATTGTTTCATCATTTTGGCTCTTTAGTTTCTTAGTTACCATGATAATAGTTTCTCCCTTGTGGTTTTAGATAATGCTGCTAGTTCCAGAGGCCTCGAGGTTGCCCCTGGAAGCACCATCAAAGTTTACCTTGTACTAACCAATCTCTGGAGGAAACTATTTAATTTTAGCTCTTGGATTGAGGTTGGGATGAACCCTCATCTTCCCATAAATAGGGGGAATCTTTAGGAAATTCTAGTATTTCTTAACTTCATTGTCCCAGTTTGTGAATGAACTTTTCTTAATTGACTGGTTTCTTGTTGCATTATTACCACTTCTATAATGTTTTTTTCTAATTTGTTGTAGAAGGATTCCAACGACATAGCTTTATCTTGGAAATTTTTCTTGTTTCTCTTCTTCCAAACTTCCCATATCATGATTGAAGGGCTTGTTGTCCATAAGATTACAAAGACTGCTCCTCTATATGAAAGAGATTAGGCTCTAAAAAAAGAAAGAATGTCATTAGGTAGCAGGTTGACCCAGTTAAGTTTTGGCATCACCCATTTCTTAACATGAATCTACAAACTGACAAGTGAGAAGAATGTGATCTGTCAATTCCTCTTCTTCCTTGCATAATACACATCTAAATGGGCCATTAAATCCCAGCTTCCTTATCCTATCTCCTATGAGAATTTACTTTTGCAGTGTTGCCCATGCGAATACCCTAGCTTTTGGTAGGCATTATTTTCTCCAACACATATGGGTGGGCCAATCCTTTGTTATTGTCACTACTTCTTAAATTTCATATCCAATTTTGATTTTATAGTGCCCATATTTAGCACCACACCATTTGATAGAGTCTTCTTTGTGAGAGATGGAAACCCATCTCTTCTCTAATTATGTCTCCATGATGTTAATTTGCTCATCTTCAAGGTCTAGGTCTTTCCACAATTTCTATTTCTAGCACGTCCCTTCAAAATTCACTTCTGCATAGTCTCTAACATGTATTCCCCACAACCTTTCAGAGGCTTCCCTTTGGATTGTTAAGAAGGGGAGGTCTTTCGGGGATGCGTACCCATTCCATGAGTCCTCCCAAAACAATGTATTTTGTTTGTTTCTAATCTCCCAAGCTAGGTGGTTAGTGATCAATTTCCTACATGATAGCACAAAGTTCCAAATTGTGGAGCCACAAGGAAGGTTGATTCTCATTAATATCTTGGAGGTGTCATTGGAGTCCAAGTATTTGTTTTGGAGGATTTTGACCCATTTTAGATGGGGACTGGAAAAGATATTCTAGATTAATTTAGCACCCAGGGTTGTGTTTAATGGTGACCATTTCCTTATGCCCACTTTGATGGTGACTGATTGTCATTGATGTCAAAAAGGTGTTGAGTTGATGATGATACAGATATGGCAGTATGTATGGTAGGATGTATAGCAAGATGTATTCTCATAGTCTTGATGTTTGGTGTTTATGACAGGACTTGTTTGATCAGCTTGATCACATCATTTGTTAATGCTCACATAAAGCTTCAAATAAAGATGGTTTGAGGGTAATGTCAAAGGTTGTGCTATTAGGACTTCAAGGTTGGTTCAGGTGATAGTGGTTTACTGTAGCAGAGATAATATATTGTTTGTAATGCTAACTTGTTAGTGTTGGAGACAGTTGTTCTTATTTGGCATACTGGTTTTCTCAGGATGTGCTCATCTCATGACATTTGTTGCAATACAGTTGTTAGCATGATATAGAGGCATTGCTTTGATCTCTGATAACTTTATGACTTTTGACATGTGATATCATAATCTCTTGTAAGTAACATATAGTGATATGGTCTTCATGGTATACAATGGCATGATCTTCATGGTTCTCATTTGATCTCAGTTTACAGTTGCATGGACTTCATTTGATCTTAGTTGTAGTTGTGACATATGCAGAGGTATATAGTTGTAAATGTCCTTCATGCCCTTCATGTCCTACTTGTGTCATCACATCCCAAATGTCCTTGTATTTTTCTGTCTTGGATATTCGTGTGTCATAGAATCATGTTATCATATTCCATATCCTATGTCTTTTGTCCTTAAACCATTTTTGGTTTAAATATTGTATAAATCTTTACCCTAAATGCCACTATGTTCAATGTTATATCCTTGTTTTTTAACTGTCTCTGAGATCTGTATTTAATGAGTATGTAACTGCATTTAAATGTGTCTCATCAGTTTTTACTACATGCTATAAGGTATCATGTTGCTAAACACTTAAAACCTTTGTAAAAGAACCTTATCTAAACCTAGGCTTAACCGTCATTTCTTTTTGTTTTAACAAGATGGTGACTGGTTGAGGCGGTAAGAGTCACTTAAGTGACAATGCTGAGGGTTCAGGTTCATTGTTCTGATCGGCCCCATTTACTAGGTGTTTGGTTATCAGGTCAAAGCTAAATAAAGCTTGAGCAGGAAACACACATCAAAGGTTACATTTGAATGTATATTGAGCGCGAATATAAAGATCAGTGGTCAGTGTTTAATCTTGTCACCTTCCTCATGGCAATGCACATGACGTGCATTCAGACGTCATTTCTATTAAGACTGCAGCTTTATGCTATTTTTATCTACTTTTAAATGACAGTTTTTTTGTGAGTTTTTTTAAAGGATACATTTGGAAATTTATTTCCATTCTTATAAATCCTCATGAGATACTGAAAGTATAGATAAAGGAGTTTTTTTTAATTTTAGTTGTTGTTTCTAAATGTGAGAAAAACAAATTTTTGGAGAGATTTTTTTATGGTGATATTGGAATAAATGAAAAAGATTTTTTTTTATGAAGAAGGTTCTAGATATTGAAGAATTTTTTTAAGGCAGATGGAGAAGATGTTATTTGGAGATTGATTTTGAGAGGAATAACTTTTATGGGATGATTTTCTTGGAAGAATTTTTTTCAGATAGCCACATGAGGATCATACTTCATTTTTTGATAGGGAATATAAAAAGATGCAGAGTGATTATATTTTTGAGAAGATGATGAATTTGTTTTTATTGAAGATATATTATAAAATTTGTTTGGAGAATAAAATGGTTTTTGAAGACATTTTTTTTATGAGAACTTGAAAAAGAAATGTCAAATGATTTTATTGCAGAGAAATTTGATTCACAAATTGGTGGAGTTATTTTTGCAGATGGAATTTGCACGGGCAGAATGATTTTATTGAAGACTTATTTTGTTGAGAAGATGAAGAGATTTTTATATTATGAGAAGAGGAAAATGGATCTTAGAAAAGAAGAATATGAATGGCAGAGAAAATTAATATTATTTTTTTTGTAGGATCTTTATTGATAAAAGAAATATATGCAAAGATGAATATGAGGATGTGAAAGGAAATTTTTGTATTTCATATATAAATTGGTTTTGCAGATGTTTTTGGGTGTGTTGTTGAGTGGATCAGTAAACAGGGTTGATTATTTTGAATATCCTCTTGAAGAGAAAATTTAGATGAGTTTTGTATATGATTTGGGTTGATGAGAAGAATGGTCATTTGATAGACACATGTGAAAGAAGAAATGTTTTGTATTGAAACAGAGAAACCCTCTGAGTTCTTGTTTTTAACTTGTTTTGTATCAGGGGTTGGTGCTCCTTGAAGTTGGTGCTTCTAAAATATTAGAGGTTGGTGCTTCTAAAATATTAGGGGTTGGTGCTCCTTGAAGTTGGTGCTTCTAAATATTGTAATCAACGAGGTTTTTGATAAAGCCAGTGAGGCAGTTTTGGAGTGGTTTTTCCGCCCCTGGAGGGTTTTCCACTCGTGCAATTCTTGTGTCTTGATTCATATTGATCTTCTCTCTGTGTGTGTGTATGATGTATTCATGAGATTTTATTCTCTTCCTTCATTCTCAGTTATGTGCACGTGTGTAACAAATCAATGATATCTTTCTTTCTTCATGTCTTGAAAGTTAAATTTGCAAAAGGTTAAAATTTATACAACACTGATTCACCCCCCTTCTCAGTGTTGTCCTGGACTCCTACAATTGGTATCAGAGCCAAGTTCCCTTTTTGAAGTCTAATAGGCTCGGGTATGTCCTGGTAGTGGAGTTCAATGGGTAAGTGCAGAAGAAATAAGAACATGAGAAATGTCAAGCTTCAAAAGACACAAAAGACATCATCCATATCAAATTTAGGTATTAATGTTCAATCAATTGATAAAGATGCTTCACATGTTGAATCAATGAAAGAGTCTTCTGGAGTTCCTCTGTTTAATGGTTCAGATTTTTTAGTTTGGTGTATGAGAATGCAAGTCTATTTATCCTCTTTAGGATATGATGTATGGATGTCTGTTGAGAATGGATATTCTAACTCTACAAATAACAAAGAGGCTCTTGAATGCAGTCATATAGCCAAGAAGGTTATTTTATCTAGTTTATCTAATGATGTTTCTTGTAAAGATGTGCAGTGTGAAACAGCTCGGGATGTCTGGAAAGAATTGATAAGAATTTATCAAGGTAATGATAAAGAAGAGGACAATTTGGTGTCTAATGAAAGTGACCATGAAAGAAGGATATCACATGAAGAAGTTGAAACCCAATCAGATTTAGAAGAAGCTAACATCATAAGTGATGATGATCAGGATTATGATGAACAAGATTGTGAGATTGATATGGAAGGAGAGCTTATATATGCTCTAAGTGAGCTCAAGAATTATAAGAAGGAGAACCAGAAATTAATGTTGCAGCTGCAACAAGAAAGAGATTTAAAAGACAAAGCTCTTATAGATCTTGAAGATGCTAGAAACCTGATTGTCGACTTGAAGAATCAAGCAGGTGAATCAGACAAATTGATTGTCAATTTGAAGACAGAAGTTGAGGAAGCAAAGAGGATAGCAGATGTTTCAAAATCTAACCTTGAAGTTAGAAGGATTGAGAATATGAAATTAGAGGGTGATATTTTCAATCTAAGAAAAGAGTATGATGGTCTCAAGGCTTTATCTAAGAAATATCAAGTGTTTCAAGATAGCTCAAACAAGTTGCATGAGTTGTTGGGCAAATAGAAGCATCATAATGACACTACTAGTTTAGGATTGGAAGAAGGAGAGATTTCAAAAACTAGACAAACTCCTAGAAAGAAAATTAATCTTCATGCTAGTGCTCCTGAAGACAAAAAGAAGTCAGAAGTTGAAATAAATATCAAAGATGGAATGCATAGTCAAAGGAGAAGAAATTTTAGAAGAAATGTTTCTGTAAGGAAAGCATACATGTACAGGTATAATTATTCATTTAATGGTTATTGTTATACTTGTAATCATTTTGGACATAAAGCAGTTGATTGCAGAAGGAATACTGATATTGTTTGTTATAAGTGCAATAATGTTGGACACATACAAAGAAATTGTAAAGTGCATAGAAGGTATGATCCTGCATGGAAGCTTAACATGAGTGCTCAAAGGTACTATCATTCATTTGATTATGATTTTAACATAGTTTGTTATAATTGCAACACTCTTGGACACAAAGCACAGAGTTGCAGAATGTATGCTTCACCTGATTTGAAAAAGTTTAAAAGAAAAGAAGGTATAAAGGTTTGGAGAAAGAAAGAACCTGTAAAAGTGTGGAAGCAAAAAGAAAGTAAAGAGAAGTTAGAAGCTAAACTTGTGCATCTGGCACAAGTTACATCATCAGTTGAATAATAGATAGCATGATGTGAGGGGGAGTTGTTCTTGTCCTATCATTTATCCCCAAGAAGTTACAGGAGGAGATCATTCATGTTTATCAATGTGATGATCTTGTTTATCATGCTTGCTTGATAATATTTGAAATAAAGTTTCTGATGTTATTGAGTTTCAGTATGTCAGTAATACAGGGGTTCATGAGGAGTGACATGTTTAGTGGTTTAGTATGCATGTAAGATGTTCTCAAGATGTTCTAATTAGGTATGTTGGCTAAGGAGGTTACAAATGAAAGAAGTCAATTCATAATTCTTGTCTCTGCATTTGGTTTTGCAAAGTGATGTTGCAGGAAGAACTTGTTGTGCAGTCTTGATGGGCTTATTTGAATTACAAGGTTAAAAAGGGATCAGTTCTTATGTTGAGAAAAGTGTCTTGTACAAAACAGGAGGATGATACTTCATGTTGGAAGCCTTGGCAAGGACATCTCTTATGTGTCATCATGGATTGTGATTCATACTAATTTTTATTGGTGAAAAGTGTAGTCTTTGCATGAAATTCAAGTTCATATAATTCATATCAAGGAGTCAGTTTGATAATCATATCTATTACTTTGTTGAGTTATGTTTTATGACATGTGTCTTGGAGCTTTCAGGTGGTTTGAAGATAGTGTCAAAAGAAGATAAACTAGAGATATTAAGGAGTTTCTGGTGTGATAATTTCACATGTTTCATTGATGATCTTCCTCACTAATATGTTTCAGACAGAGTTCTTCAAGCTATGACATTGATGATGATATCTTGTATTTCTTTAGAGGAATTTAAAGGATAACAGGAGTTTATGTCTTCAAAATGCTCATAATGCAATGTGATTATAATGGTTATGATCATGCTATAACATCTTTCACTGGAGTTGTTCTCAGGGGGAGCCAATTCAAGCTTTGTCATCAGATGTCAAAAAGGGGGAGAAAGAAAGAATGATTTATGGAGTTTTGCCATCAATGACAAAGGGGGAGATTGATGGTGACTGATTATCATTGATGTCAAAAAGGTGTTGAGTTGATGATGATGCAGATATGGCAGTATGTATGGCAGGATGTATAGCAGGATGTATTCTCATAGTCTTGATGTTTGGTGTTTATGACAGGACTTGTTTGATCAGCTTGATCACATCATTTGTTGATGCTCACATAAAGCTTTACATAAAGATGGTTTGAGGATAATGTCAAAGGTTGTGTTGTTAGGACTTCAAGGTTGGTTTAGGTGACAGAGGTTTACTGTAGCAGAGACAATTTATTATTTGTAATGCTAACTTGTTAGTGTTGGAGACAGTTGTTCTTATTTGGCATATTGGTTTTCTCAGGATGTGCTCATCTCATGACATTTGTTGCAATACAGTTGTTAGCATGATATAGAGGCATTGCTTTGATCTCTGATAACTTTATGACTTTTGACATGTGATATCATAGTCTCTTGTAAGTAACATACAGTGATATGATCTTCATGGTATACAGTGGCATGATCTTCATGGTTCTCATTTGATCTCAGTTTACAGTGGCATGGACTTCATTTGATGTATAGCAGGATGTATTCTCATAGTCTTGATGTTTGGTGTTTATGACAGGACTTGTTTGATCAGCTTGATCACATCATTTGTTGATGCTCACATAAAGCTTCACATAAAGATGGTTTGAGGATAATGTCAAAGGTTGTGCTGTTAGGACTTCAAGGTTGGTTCAGGTGACAGTGGTTTACTGTAGCAGAGACAATATATTGTTTGTAATGCTAACTTGTTAGTGTTGGAGACAGTTGTTCTTATTTGGCATATTGGTTTTCTCAGGATGTGCTCATCTCATGACATTTGTTGCAATATAGTTGTTAGCATGATATAGAGGCATTGCTTTGATCTTAGTTTACAATGGCATTGACCTCATTTGATGTATAGAAGGATGTATTCTCATAGTCTTGATGTTTGGTGTTTATGACAAGACTTGTTTGATCAGCTTGATCACATCATTTGTGAGATCAAATGAGGTCCATGCCACTGTAAACTGACAGTTTTTTTGTGAGTTTTTTTTAAAGGATACATTTGGAAATTTATTTCCATTCTTCTAAATCCTCATGAGATACTGAAAGTATAGATAAAGGAGTTTTTTTTAATTTTAGTTGTTGTTTCTAAATGTGAGAAAAACAAATTTTTGGAGAGATTTTTTTATGGTGATATTGGAATAAATGAAGATGATTTTTTTTATGAAGAAGGTTCTAGATATTGAAGAATTTTTTTAAGGCAGATGGAGAAGATGTTATTTGGAGATTGATTTTGAGAGGAATAACTTTTATGGGATGATTTTCTTGGAAGAATTTTTTGCAGATGGCCACACGAGGATCATACTTCATTTTTTGATAGGGAATATAAAAAGATGCAAAGTGATTATATTTTTGAGAAGATGATGAATTTGTTTTTATTGAAGATATATTATAAAATTTGTTTGGAGAATAAAATGGTTTTTGAAGACTTTTTTATGAGAACTTGAAAAAGAAATGTCAAATGATTTTATTGTAGAGAAATTTGATTTACAAATTGGTGGAGTTATTTTTGCAGATTGAATTTGCACGGGCAGAATGATTTTATTGAAGACTTATTTTGTTGAGAAGATGAAGATATTTTTTATATTATGAGAAGAGGAATTTAATGGATCTTAGAAAAGAAGAATATGAATGGCAGAGAAAATTAATATTATTTTTTTTGCAGGATCTTTATTGATAAAAGAAATATATGCAAAGATGAATATGAGGATGTGAAAGGACATTTTTGTATTTCATATATAAATTGGTTTTACAGATGTTTTTGGGTGTGTTGTTGAGTGGATCAGTATACAGGGTTGATTATTTTGAATATCCTCTTGAAGAGAAAATTCAGATGAGTTTTGTATATGATTTGGGTTGATGAGAAGAATGGTCATTTGACAGACACATGTGAAAGAAGAAGTGTTTTGTATTGAAATAGAGAAACCCTCTGAGTTCTTATTTTTAATTTGTTCTGTATTAGGGGTTGGTGCTCCTTGAAATTGGTGCTTCTAAAATATTAAAGGTTGGTGCTTCTAAAATATTAGGGGTTGGTGCTCCTTGAAGTTGGTGCTTCTAAATATTGTAATCAGTGATGTTTTTGATAAAGCCAGTGAGGCAGTTTTGGAGTGGTTTTTCTACCCCTGGAGGGTTTTCCACTCATGCAATTCTTGTGTCTTGATTCATATTGATCTTTTCTCTCTGTGTGTGTATGATTTATTCATGAGATTTTATTCTCTTCCTTCATTCTCAGTTATGTGCACATGTGTGTAACAAATCAATGATATCTTTCTTTCTTCATGTCTTGAAAGTTAAATTTGCAAAAGGTTAAAATTTATACAACACTGATTCACCCCCCCCCTCTCAGTGTTGTCCTAGACTGCTACACACTTCCCTTGCCATTTTTGGTTTGCAAATTTTATCCCATGCAATTAAAGGGATTGTCTTGGATTCCAAGCTGCCATTCCAAAATAAATCCCTCATCTTTTGATTAACAATATCCTTAGTTTTATTAGGCATTTTGAGGCAGGAGGGAGTATAAATCAGGATTGTTGAGATGACCGCTTTGAGCATCAAAATTTTTCTTGCAGCTAAAAGCCACTTGCCTTTCCAAGAGTCCATCTTTGTTGATACAATAGAAATTAGGGGTCCCAAAGATATGATTTACAAGCACCTAAAAAAAGGGGGATTCCAAGATACTTACTTGGTAGGGGGTTGATCTTGTATTCAAGGAACATGATGGGCTCTTTCTACTTCCTGAACTATGTATTGAAGAAAAATATGTCTGACTTATTCTTGTTTACCTGCTGTCCTGAGGCCTGACAGTAGCATTCTATGGTTTCTTTTATCATCTTGGATTCCTTGACTCTGGATGTACTAAATAGGAGTGTGTCATTTGTGAACTGAAGGTGAGTGATTGGGTTAGTATTAGGTGCCACCTTGAGACACTTCCAATTACCTACAATACCCTTGGATTGAATGAGAAGTCCAAGTGCTTCCACCATGATAATGAATAGGAAGGGGGACAAAGGGTCACCTTGTTTGATGCCATGGGTGGAAGAAAAGAATCCATGAGGCCCTCCATTGATGAAGATTGAGAATCTTGGAGTGGAGATACAACTTGTGACCCATTGTACCCATTCGCTACTGAATCCATATTTCTCCATAACAGTCATCAGAAATTGCCTGTCTACTTGATCATATGCCTTCCTAATATCTAATTTGATTATCATTTTTTCTTCTCTACTCTTCCTGATGGAGTGGATAGCTTCGTGGGTGATAATGATCCCATCAGTGATAGCCCTACCCAGAATGAAACCACTTTTCTCCTCTGAAATGATGTATAGGAGGATCTCCTTGACTTTGTTTGCCATTTCTTTGGAGATAATTTTGTAGGTTCTATTGCATAGGAAAATAGGTCTAAAATCATCCATTGATTCCGCTACCTTCTTTTTTATGGATAAATACAATGAAGGTGTTGTTCTAGTCTTTTAGTATGGTCCTTTTTTGCCTAGATTCCTCAATAGCTGCAACCAAGTCTTTGGAAATAATTCCCCAACATTTTTGGTAGAAGCTAGCTGGAAAGCCATTTGGTCTAGGAGCTTTGTTCAGACTCATCTAGATTGTTGCATTCTTTAGCTCTTCTTATGAGAATGGAAGATTCAATTTGTTATTTTTTTCAAGGCTGATCAATTGTGGGATGTGGTTGAGCACTTTTTGTCTTGCAGGAGTATTGTCCATATCAAACTTGTTGAGCATATCCTTGAAGTAATCCACCACCACATGCTCAATTTCCTCCCAATATCCTTAATTTTGGGGATTCTTTTCATTTTTGTTGTGTTGTGGAAAAACTCTGAATTCCTATTCCCTTCTTTCAACCATACTTCTCTATATTTCTTTCTCCAAAAGGTTTCTTCTTTTTTCCAGAATATCTAAAAGTTCCCTCGAGAAGTCCTTTTATTTGATGTAGGTTTCTTGTATCATGCCTTCCCTAACAATTCTCTCATTAACTGCTTCAAGGTTAGCCTCTATTATTTGCTTTTCTTCAAAGATGTTTTTGAAACTACTCTTATTCCATTCCTTCAATTTTTCTTTTATGAAAACCATTTTTTTTTAAAAAGAAGGAGCTTAGAGCCTTTGAATTTAGGGGTTGATTCCCACCATTTAGAAATTCTTATCAATCAACTTAGGATTCTTGAAGTCCATGTTTTCAAATTTGAAGGGGCATCTCAAAGGTGGGGAATCCAGACAAAATTTTAGCATCAGAGGGAAGTAATCAGAACCTAAGAATAGGATAATGAAGCACTCCTAGATTTGGGGTATGGTTTCTCAACTGCCATGAAGGAGAAAGCAATCAAATCTTTCTACAATGCTTAATATTCCCTATCTTCTATTAGTCCAAGTATAGTTCCATTAACTAGTGGAAGATCAGGGAGATGATTTTTGTGAATAAAATTTTAGAAATCCATTCGAGCAACTTTATTAGTGTCCCACACATTACCCAAACCTCTCGAGGTCCCATTAGCATCAACAACAGTGCCCTACTTGCTTTTCCATTTCATGACTAGACTTTTCATATCTTCAAAGCTCATTTTTGTTTCTTGCAAAAGGATGATTTTAGGGTTTGACATCTCCAAGTTCAAGCCCCTAATATTCCACAAAATTAGCATCATGGCTCCTCAATTTCCCCTTCCCCGATCTCAATTTCCTTTGTCCTTTCACCTGTCTTGCTATTTTTTTTTGGATTGAAGATCGTGCACAAAATTTATTCAAAAAAAGATAGAGATGTAGTACAATTTGGTGGCCAAGAAGGCCACACCAATTATCCCACCTACAGCCTATATCAATCCAAAACACAAGAATATTACATACTAATCATCTTGTCAGAATAAGATCAAAATAAGCAGTATATAATTGAGTATCTCAGCATCATACTATCAACATTTTAAAATCAAGTACAAAATATGATATTGATCACATGTTTAGCTTTATTAATCTTGGTCCATAGTTATTTCCTTGTTGTCTGTTGCCTTGGTCTCCTCACTGTTCTTGTGTTCATCTTCATCATATATTTGCATTCCTTATGTTTTGTTATGATGTGTTTGATTAACCTATGTGCCCTACAAGCATCCTCCAAAATAACAGCCTTGACTGTCATCCAGTTCTGTTCCCCAGTCTTCAACATTTGCCCTTGTGGTGTTCCTATTTTCCTTCTGTTGATTGAAAAAGGTCTAATATTTTTGTGCCCTGATGTATTCCCTATTATCACTATCCCTACAAGAGTCAAATCCTTGGATTCTGCCACTAGACAAGCCAATCTTCATATGTCCACTGTTAGCACTGTAGTTCTAAAAAGTTGTTTCAAGGTGCCTATGCATGTTATCCCTCATTCTTTCAATTTGATGTTGAGTGCAATATTTGTCTTGAAAGTCTTTGTGATCCCTGTTGAATTTTTCCTCATACCTGCTCTAGTCCTATTTCCACTGGGGTGTTTGTTGAATATCTTCCTTGTAAATCATAGCACCACCTTCAATTATTTCATTGAGTTTATCTATTGTCACCTCCAATGTAACCACCACCTGTTCAATCAATTTAACATTGGTGAGTCTTTGAAAAGCCTCAGTGAGAACTCTCTTTTTTCCTTGGAATTTTTCCTCATTTCTCATTTTCCACAAAAACTAGAATGTTTCAGTAGACAAGGCAAGCCAAAACTTGTTAGATTTTACATTTAGACCTTCAACATAACCACATAAAATTTCCTTCCAATTGACACCCTTTTTAGGAGATGAGTTAGGGATGTTTCCCATAAATATTGACCAGATAAATAGGGCATACTCACATTCAAAGAAAATATGAAAATAGGTTTCAACAGTCTTACAAATAGAACATAAATCATTGTCTAATCCTAAATTAAGTTTGTTTAAGATAAGGAGCCTCCTAAAGCCAGATTTCTTGGGTTTAATAGTCCTTGACCAAATCAACTTAAAAGTTTAAGACAATTCTTTCTATTCTAAAGTAAAGTTCTAGACAATGTTAATATGATCGAATATCAGGCCTTAGAATTAGTACTCATTTTATATACTTTTCTTGGATCCACATTCATAAGCTTAGTACCATCTTTCCAAAGAAGCTTTTCAAGGCACTCTTCCCCAAGAACAAATACTTCCCAAGCAAGCTTGCCTAAAAAGGCCTTGGAGAGAGTGAGGAATGTTCTCTTCTGAGTCTCAGCCAAATTGAACTCCTTTTAAGTTGTTCCCAAGTTTTAGGAGTATTTTTATCCACTAAGTTACTCAGAACTTTCAATCCCTATTTATTTCACATCTTGGCAAAACAACCCTGTAGGAGAGCAAGTGGTTTACCTTTATGTCTTGCTATTTCCAATTTCACTCTGTTAGATTTCCTAACCCTTAGTATTTTCTCCCCGCTCTTGGGTTTGTTGATTTTGGATTCCAACTAGTTGATGAATCTATCCTCAATTGTATCTACTTCATCCTCCGAGTACTCGCTATCAATACTTTCTACGATTGTTTGTGTAGCAACACCACACTCCTCTCAGGATTGATTAATGTCATTATTGCACCCAAAAATCTCTAGGGCCACGTCAAAGTTGGACATACCTTGAACTTTGTTATCTTCTTTGGCTAGGGAGTTTTTTTCCTCTTCCTCTATCTCTAGCCTGATTGTAACCACCTCTACCTCTGTGGGCTTTGGCTCTGCTTTTTCTACTTCCATTTCTTTTGGGGGTTCTCATGAAAGCTTGGCTAGATTTGGCTTCTTCCTTTTACATTCATCCATTGTGTACTCTACAAGATGGCAAGATTTGCATTTAGGTGGTAATCTTTCCACCTCTATCTTCTATCGTCATACCCCTTCTTCAGATCTAAGCTCCATTTATTCTAGGGGCAGAGCATATCTATATTGACACAAATTCTAGTGTAAATACCAAAATCCCCTTCTTCTATTTGATCATCGATTTTGATGAAAGATCCTAGTTGGTTGCCAATCTTGCTCAAAATCCCTAGGTCCCAGTATTCCATAAGTAGATTATAGAGTCTAATCCACATAGGGGTTTTTGAAATCTTATGCAAGATTAGGTTGAATTTGGGTACACAATCCTTCACATAAAACACAATTATGTCCATCATCTAGGGCCCTTGGTTCATGATGGTTAGTCTTAGGGCAGACAACTGAGAGGGGGGGGTGAATCAGTTGTCTAAAACTTTATTTCCAATTACACACTTAAATCCTCTTAGCATATCAATAAATCAATCATGAAAACATAATGCATTAAATCAAGAGCAGAAACACATCAACACATAAGACACCAAGATTTTGATGTGGAAAACCCGGTTAAGGGAAAAGCCACGGGGTGATTAACCCAAGATTGTATTCTCTGTTAGAAGAATATAAAAAAATAAAATGGCACATGCCAATTAGGGCTCACTACTCGAGCACACTGCTCACAAGAGGCTCACTGCCTACAAGAGACACACTGTCTACAAAGTAATAAGTATCACATACATGAACTGGAGAATAGCATCTTCACCATGCTTGATTCAATTCCATTTAAGCCCAATACTTCCGCTCTGCCTTTCGCACTCCTCCTCGCTACCACACTCACATCTTCACCTTTGCACACTTTGAATTGACTTTGCAACTCCTTATTTATACAAGACATCGACTTAGGAATAATCATCTAAGTCGGCAAACATCTACAAGAACATCTGCAAGACGTGTAACTCATCTGGTCAGCCAGTCTTAGGAAGAACACCATCATTCAAAGATTATTCTTCAATTGCGAGCTCCAACTCTAATGTGGACCACCAACACGATCTGGACACGATCCAAAGACCTCCACAAGATTGTCTAAATTACCAAGAACATCCGCGCCTCCTCTTCATACTAAAATTCTTCTCTCCTTCATCTGGAACCTCAAGAACACAGTCTGTTACCACTGTCACAAAGGAATGGATACTTTCAGACCTTCAACCCATGAAACAAACTAGTTAACACTTCACAAGGACTTCCTCAACACTCCCTCAAATCCGTACAATAGGATAATGCTATTCCGGATCACACAGGACCTGTCTGTATCACTCTGTCACACTAAACACCTGCCGAAACCGGTTTAAGTTGAATAGTCATAACTTCTTCAGATCTTCATGCAAACCTCTAAAATCTTTACTGGACCACCTTAAGACACATATCTACAAACCCTTTAAACTGTATCCTCTGATCCTTGTCATATCTTAAACTTTAACCTTACTGTCATCACTGGTCTTCTCTGTTCCTGATTAGGACTAATTTTCTCAATATCCTCAGCAACCGGATCATCCAATCCTAATCATTAATGCAATAGGAGTATGTTGACATCAATGACAACACTGGTTAGGCCCATACTTGCAACAATCTCCCCCTTTGTCATTGATGGCAACATATGATGTGAAAAATTGTTTTGACCATAAAGACAAGAACTTCTCCTTACTGTCACAACTCCCCCTATCAGCAACAACCATTCACATGACTTCTCTCCCTTTACTGCTCCCCCTTTGGTTAGCAACCATTTACTTTTCACATGTCTTCTCTCCCCCTTTGACATCAATGCAAAGGGCACATACTTGCAATTCCACTTCAGAATCATACCTGCTACTCCCCCTGAGTAGCAGCTCCCCATTCATCAATCCGGACCATAAGATATGACTGTGATATCCACCAGACTTATGCACATCAATGCACCTTAGTTCATCACCGGAGGGGCAATAACCCCTAACTTCTCCCTGAGATACTCAAAAGAGTCCTTAGGTAGAGGTTTAGTAAAGATGTCTGCAATCTGATCTTTAGAAGGCACAAACTCCAATCTGACTTCATTCTTGTTCACTTGCTCTCTCAAAAAGTGAAACTTGATAGATATATTCTTAGTCTTTGAATGCAACACTGGATTCTTAGATATATTTATTGCACTTGAATTATCACAGAAAATTGTGATAGGCTTCTCATACTCCACTCTGATGTCTCTTAGCATCTGCTTCATCCACAACACTTGAGTGCAACTGCCTGCTACAGCAATATATTCTGCTTCTATAGTGGACAAAGATATTGCCTCTTTGCTCAGCCAAGAAACCAATCTCTTCCCCAAAAAGAATGCTCCACCATTGGTACTCTTCTGGTCATCCACATCTCCTGCCCAATCAGCATCTGTATATGAATGAAGAGAGAAATCATGGTCTCTAGGATACCACAGACCATACTCAACTGTCCCTTTTAGATATCTAAAAATCCTCTTGATTGCCATGACATGAGATTCTCTAGGATCAGCCTGAAATCTAGCAACAAGACCAATAGCCTGCATAATGTCTGGTCTAGTTTGAGTAAGATACAACAGTCCTTCAATCATTGACCTATACTTTTTCTGATCAGCATTGGGAGAGTCATCATCCTTACTCAACTTACATCCAGTTGCCATGGGAGTATTCATTGGTTTTGAGTCTTCCATCCCAAATTTCTTCAACAATTCTTTCACATATTTTGTCTGAGAAATGAAGATTCCTTTCTTTGTTTGAGTGATTTGCAGACCCAAGAAGAAATTCATTTCACCAAGCATGGACATTTCAAATTCACTTTTCATTTGATTTGCAAAAGTTTTACACACACTATCTCTTCCTCTAAAAATGATATCATCAACAAACACTTCAACAATCAAGATGTTTTCATGATCAATTTTGAAATATAAATTACTGTCAGCAATACCTTTGTTAAAACCAATCGTCAAAAGATGCTTATCCAATCTTTCATACCAGGCTCTTGGGGCTTACTTTAGTCCATATAGTGCTTCTTCAACTTGCAGACCATATCATCATGATTAGACAATTGAAATCCATCCGGTTGCTCTATGTACACTTCTTCTTCCAAATCACCATTTAGGAAGGCAGACTTGACATCCATCTGATATACCTTGAAATCCTTGAAAGTAGCAAAAGCAAGAAATAATCTGACTGCTTCAATTCTTGCCACTGGAGCAAAAGTTTCTTCAAAATCAACTCCTTCTATTTGAGAGTAACCCTTGCAGACCAATCTAGCTTTATTTCTGATTACTTCACCAACTTCATTCAGTTTGTTCCGGAAGACCCATTTGGTTCCAATCACATTTTTGTTTTTAGGTCTGGGAACAAGATCCCAAGTGTGATTTCTCTCAATTTGCATCAACTCCTCCTCCATTGCTTTAGTCCAGTTTTCATCATTGCAAGCTTCATTCACTGTCTTAGGTTCAATCTTTAAAATCAAACAATACTCATCTGAATTTTGAGCAATTCTCTTTCTTGTTTGTACACCTTTGCTCTTATCACCTATGATCTGATCTTCAAAGTGGTTTAGTCTTACATACCTAGGCACTTTGGGAGTTTCTTTCACTTCTGCTCCTTGATTAGGCTCATTCAAACTTATCTCTTCTTCCTGATTTACAGGATCAGTTTGAATCTGACTTTTAGAAGAGGCTTGAGCTTCTTGAATCAAAACACCATTCTGATCATCTTCATCATATTTATAAAACCTTAAGGGTTTCTCAATTCCCTCATCAACCTTTACATTTATACTTTCTATTATCTTTCTCAGTCTCTTGTTATAACATCGATATGCTTTACTTTGAGTGGAGTATCCCAAGAATATTCCTTCATCACTTCTAGCATCAAACTTTCCTAGATCTTCATCTCTTTTAATGTAACATTTGCTACCAAAAACTCTAAAATACCTCACAGTAGGAGTGATGCCAAACCAAAGTTCATAAGGAGTCTTACCGATATTGCTTCTGATTTGAACTCGATTGAGAGTATAGACTGCAGTGCTGACAGCTTCTCTCCAATAGATTTGAGGAACATTTGCTTCCATCATCATTGTCCTAGATGCTTCTTGGATTGTCCGGTTCTTTCTTTCAACTACTCCATTCTATTGTGGAGTCCTAGGAATAGACAACTGTCTCTTTATTCCATGTTTCTCACAGAAATCTATGAACTCACCAGATGTAAATTCTCCACCTCTATCAGACCTTAGACATTTTAATTTTAATCCGGTTTCATTCTCTACCATAACCTTGAATATTTTGAATTTCTCAAGAGCTTTTGATTTCTCTTTTAGAAAGGTTACCCACATCATCCAAGAATAGTCATCAATTAGTAACATGAAGTATCTATCACCTTGCACACTTCTGATTCTTGTCGGACTACAAAGATCAGTATGAACTAAGTCCAATAATCTGGTAGAAGATTGTTCCTTGCTTTTAAATGAGACTCTGCTTTGTTTTCCCAACTGACATTCTTTGCACAAACTATTTGTAGGTTTCACCAGTTTTGGAAGATCTCTTACAGCCTGAGTATTGCTTATCTTGATGATATTATCAAAATTCACATGACACATTCTCCTATGCCACAACCAACTCTAATCAACTTGAACAAATAAGCAACTTTTACCAATACCAACCAAGTGGAAGATATTACCTTTAGTTTGAGTACCGGATGCAATCTCTGTTCCAAAACTTTCAAAGATTTTGCATTTTCCATTCTTGAATCGGAGATCATAGCCTTTGTCCACCAACTGTCCAACACTGAGAAGGTTGTGCTTCAATCCTTCAACATACAAAACATTACCGATTTTGTTCCTTCCATCAAAAGAAATAGTTCTTCTTCCTCTAATTCTACCAGCAGAATTATCACCAAACTTTACCACTCCTCCTTCATACCTTTCCAAATCTATGAACTTACTTTTATCACTTGTCATATGGTGAGAGCATCCACTATCAATGACCCAGTCATCCTTTTCTTCAACTTGTGCAGCCAGAGCTCTTTCGATAGCTTTATGATTGACAGATTCAGAGGACATTGGATCTTCTTCCTTGATGGCAATAAACACCCAATCACTTCCGGATTTGTTTCCTGATTCTGATTCATCATCTGTTACTCCTTCATCATCATCATCTTCATGAACATAGTAGCAATTCTTTTGGAACCTTGATTTGTTAGGTTTTGGCCTTGCAAATCTTTTCGGACATCTTGAGGCAAAGTGACCAATCTTGTTGCAGTTAAAACACTTAAAAGGTAATTTTCCTTCATACTTACCAGATCCTCTTGGCAGTCTTTTTGCAATAAGAGCTTCAAGTTGAGCATTTTCAGCTTCTTCTTCTAGATCTTTTCTTGCTTTTTCATACCATGATAGTTTTCTTGAAGAGTTCTCTCCTGGATCAAACTTTTGTTTACCTTTTACAGAGGCACTGGCTTTGAATGTAGATTCAATCTTGGGGGGGTCATCTCCAAACTCGGTCATTTCAAATGCAACCAATTTGCCAGCCAATTGATCTCTTGTAACAGTTGTATGAGCTCTGAATTCTTCAATGGCAGCAGCCTTTATTTTGTAAGAAGCAGGGAGGGATCTGAGAATTTTTCCAACAATCTCATCTTCATCCAAGACTCCACCAGCATTTCTAATTCCACAAACAATCTCATTTACTCTTGGCATAAAAGTAGTAATATTTTCATCATCTCTCATCTTCAGATTTTCAAATTTCCTATTCAGACTCTGTAACCTCGCACATTTAACATACTTGTCTCCTTCATGCAGAAGTTCCAATTTTTGCCAAATCTCAAAAGCAGTTGGTAGGTCAACAACATTTGAAAGCTCTAAATCAGATAGTGCACTTAGAAGAGATTCTATAGTCTGCAAATTGTTTTCAGCATCTGTGATTTCATTTGGGGATTTCGGACCACCCTAAGGAGGAGTATACTTTATTGAAGCCATGTTCCAGTACTGCATTCCCATACATTGCAAGTGACATTTCATGCGACTTTTCCAGAGATTAAAATTGGTTCCATCAAACTTCGGACTATCCTTCTTGTCGGACGACATCCTGGATCTCCTCAAGCGGTTAAGCTCTTTTTAGAGGAACTTGGCTCTGATACCAATTGTTATTCTTAGGGCAGACAACTAAGAGGGGGGGTGAATCAGTTGTCTAAAACTTTCTTTCCAATTACACACTTAAATCCTCTTAGCATATCAATAAATCAATCATGAAAACATAATGCATTAAATCAAGAGTAGAAACACATCAACACATAAGACACCAAGATTTTCACATGGAAAACCTGGTTAAGGGAAAAACCATGGGGTGATTAACCCAAGATTGTATTCTCTGTTAGAAGAATAGAAAGAACAAAATGGCACATGCCAATTAGGGCTCACTGCCCGAGCACACTGCTCACAAGAGGCTCACTGCCTACAAGAGACACACTGTCTACAAAGTAATAAGTATCACATACATGAACTGGAGAATAGCATCTGCACCATGCTTCATTCGGTTCCATTTAAGCCCAATACTTCCACTCTACCTTTCGCACTCCTCCTCGCTACCACACTCACATCTCCACCTTTGCACACTTTGAATTGACTTTACAACTCCTTATTTATACAAGACATTGACTTAGGAATAATCATCTAAGTCGGCAAACATCTACAAGAACATCCGCAAGATGTGTAACTCATCCAGTCTTAGGAAGAACACCATCATTCAAAGATTATTCTTCAATTACGAGCTCCAACTCCAATGCATACCACCAACACAATTTGGACATGATCCAAAGACCTCCACAAGATTGCCTGAATTACCAAGAACATCTGTACCTCCTCTTCATAGTAAAAGTCTTCTCTCCTTCATCCGGAACCTTAAGAACACAGTCTATCACCACTGTCACAAAGGAATGGATACTTCAGACCTTCAACCCATGAAACAAACTAGTTAACACTTCGCAAGGACTTCCTCAACACTCCCTCAAATCCACAGAATAGGATAATTCTATTCCAGATCACACCGGACCTGTCTGTATCACTCTGTCACCACTGAACACCTGCCGGAACCGGTTTAAGTTGAACAACCATAACTTCTTCAGATCTTCATGTAGACTCTGAAATCTTTACTGGACCACCTTAAGACACATATCTACAAACCCTTTAAACTGCATCCTCTGATCCTCATCCTATCTTGAACTTTTACCTTATTGTCATCACTGTTCTTCTCTGTTCCTGATCAAGACTAATTTTCTCAATATCCTCAGCAACCAGATCATCCAATCCTTATCATTAATGCAACAGGACTATGTTGACATCAATGACAACACCAGTTAGGCCCATACTTGCAACAATGATCTCTTGTTTTCTCTCCCATGTATCACATATAACTAAGAAAAAACTCTTGGCAATGATTTGATTCTGATGCCCTCTCCCCATCCCTTCTTGCACAATTCTTGAACCTTAGCCTTTGATGGCCATTCTACTATCCATTTGATAAAGAAAGCACAAGCACGTAGATGATTGAAAGAATTCTAAAGGTCTACCGACTGCAAGGAAAAGGATATGTAACTTACCAAATTTTTAGGGTTCAAATGGCCACTGTTTCATCTTTTGGAATCCCAATTCTCCTCTCACCTCCCTTTGCAAAGGACTTGCCATGCCTAAAATTCCCTTCTCCCCTGGATTTATTCTAGCCCCGGCTCCACAGTTGCCAGAAGGGATTGCCTCTATGTTAGTCATCCTCCTTGGGTCGCTGTCAACTTTCCTTTCTTTACAGGGCTTTGTGGCCTCCATCCTTGCCTCTTTTTGTACAATACCCTTCGTATTTTCTCCACCACTTATCTATTCTTCCATTTCGACCTGCCCAATTTCAGTTGAGAACTCTTTTACTACATATGTACAAATAAATGTATTTTTATTTAGAACTATTAAAAAATATTTAATTTTTATTTACCTAGTTATTTTATTTTACTTTATAACCATTTTAAAATGATTTTATTTTATTTATAGTAGTTATTGAAGATTTGTTTTTATTTACTAGTTTGGCCTTCGAAGGCCCTTGCAAAGTAGAACAAAGGACAACTACAATAACAACCTTTTATATTAACAAATAATTTAAATGTGCCATCTTACTATAAAGGAATATAATACTTGTTTGATAAAACTTAAATACATAAAATATGAATACTATATAAAATGGTAGAACATTTTATTTATGTAGAAAAACTATCACAAGTTTAATTATCGGTAGACTACATAGTGCATTACATAAGTCTTTATTATTCAGATGTAGGTTGCAAACATATAAAATAATAAACATTTAAGACATCATATAATATTTCTTTTATTAAAAATAAGTGCAAGAAAACATTAAAAGTATATTAAAAGAACATGAAACATTTTATTTGTGTAAGGGCTAAACATATATGGTAAATTATTATTTTGTAATGAAAGACGAGCAGATATTAAAACAACTTCCAACATTTTATTTATGTAAAAGAGTCATTACAACGCCAACTATTGGTAAACTACATAGGGCACAATAGTACTACCATACTACATATAGTTTATATAGTCTTGATATGCATGATTTATGTACAAGGGGTAGTACAACTTCAACTATTAGTAGACTGCACAGAGCACAATAATAATACCATACTATGTATAGGTCATGTAGTCTTGAAATGCACAAAGAATATGAGGAGCATTGCTTTGTCCAGAATATTCATCATAGTACATTTCCCTTAGGAAAGAACAAAACTTAGCTAATTTCTCACATGTTGCATGAAATTTGTTTGCGGTTTCCTGCATTACAATGACGTCAAACTCATGCATAGGGTATGCATGCATGCTTGTTACTTTTACTTTTTGAACAATTTGACTACAACTAAGTGAAAGACACCTTGCAGAATTTTAGATTTCAATCTCATAAAACCCATATCCAAGAGAAATCAGATAGCCTTCTCTCCTTTTTCACATTGCTCTCTCCCCCTTTGACATCAATGGCAAAGGGCTTCATCTTTCTCTTTCTCTTTCTCATTCTCATACTTGTACCTGCTCACCACTTTTTTGTCACACCTTTTCTTTTACTGCTCATCATACTCCCCCTTAGAAGCAACAAACATTAGAACTTACTCCCCCTAATTGCCACAACCATCATGACCACTACCTGCTCCCCCTGAGAGGTAGCCTCCAACATCAATCCAGAATAAGGAATGAATCTTGAAATCCACTAGACTAATGCATCTCCTTATTCATCTAGTTTAAAGAAGGAGGTGCAATAACCCCTAACTTCTCCTAGAGATACTAAAATGTATCCTTAGGAAGAGCCTTGGTGAATATATTAGCAACCTGATCCTTTGTAGGCACATACTCAAGCTTCACTTCATTCTCTGCAACTTTCTCTCTCAGAAAGTGATACTGGATTGATATATGTTTTGTCCTTGAATGCATCACTGGATTCTTTGAATTGTTAATAACACTTGTATTATCACAGATTATAGGAATAGGTTCATCATATATACAACTCTGATATCCTTCAAGGTTTGCCTCATCCACAACACTTGTGCGTAGAAAGATGCTAAACAATGTATTCTGCTTCTGTAGTAGACAAAGATATTGAATCCTGTTGTTTACTCAACCATGACACCACTTTGCCTCCAAGAAAGAATGCACCACCACTTGTACTTGTTCTGTCCTCTACACAACCAACCCAATCTGCATCTGTATAAGCACTTAGAGCAAAGTCATTATCCTTTGGATACCACAAGCCATGATTCAGAGTGCCCTTTAAATATCTGAATATCCTCTTCAATGCTGCAACATGTGACTCTCTAGGATCTTCTTGAAATCTAGCCATAAGACAAACTGCATGCATAATATCCGGTCTAGTAGTAGTTAAATATAACAATCCTTCAATCATTGACCTATACCTGCTCTGATCAACCTTAGGAGATTCATCATTCTTTCTCAGCTTGCAACCAGTTGTCATAGGGGTACATATTGGTTTAGAATCTTCCATTCCAAACTTCTTTAACATCTCCTTAACATACTTTGATTGTGAAATGAAAATACCTTTATTTTCCTGATTGATCTATAGCCCAAGAAAGAAGTTCATTTCCCCACATATTGACATTTCAAGTTCTTTTTGCATTTCATCTGCAAAACTCTTACACATACCTTCATTTCCACCAAAAATTATATCATCTACATACACTGCCACAATCAAAATTTGATCTTCTACTACTTTGATGTACAAATTGCTATCTACGGTACCTTTATTGAATCTGTGTTGTAATAAGTACTATCTAACCTTGCATACCAAGTTTTGAGGGCTTGCTTCATTCCATATAGTGCCTTCTTCAACCTGCAAACCATATCTGATTTATTTGATAACTAAAATCCATCCAGTTGTTCTATGTATACTTATTCTTCCAACTCACCATTCAAGAAAGCTAACTTCACATCCATTTGATATACTTTGAAATACTTATGTGTTGCAAAAGCCAAAAACATCCTGATGGCCTCCATTCTTGCCACCAGAGCATAAGTTTCCTCATAGTCTATTCCTTCTACTTATGAGTAACCTTTACACACAAGCCTTGCCTTGTTTCTTACCACTTCTCCATTTTCATTCAGTTTGTTCTGGAATACCCACTTAGTTCCAATCACATTTTTGTTTTCTGGTCTTGGAACAAGCTCTCGCGTCTGATTCTTTTCAGTTTGCATTAGTTCTTCTTCCATAGCCTTGATCCAATACTCGTCCTTGCATGCTTCAATCACTATTTTAGGTTCAACTTTAGAGAGTAAACATAGATTTACCTAATCTTCAATAGCTTTCCTTCTTGTTAGCACACCTTTGTTCTTGTCACCAATGATTTGATCTTTAGAATGATGCTTTTGCACATACTTGGGAGTTTTAGGAGTCTTTTATGGAGCTTCGTCTTCTTCAATCTGTACTTCCTTTTAATCAACATTTTTTTCTTCTTTGCAAGAGGACTCATTTGATTCATATCCATTAACTTCTGAATTCCTTTGTAGATCTTCATCAACTTTGACATTTGCACTCTCAACAATCCTTCTTAACCTCTTGTTGTAGCACCGATAAGCTTTGCTTTTAGTAGAATACCCAAGGAAGATACCTTCATTAGACCTTGCATCAAACTTTCCTAGATTTTCTTCATCCCTTATAACATTTGCTTCCAAACACTCTAAAGTACTTGGCAGTAGGAATCCTTCCATACCATAACTCATAAGGGGTCTTTGTACTATTTGCTCTTGCCTGCACTCTATTCAGTATATAAACAACAGTATGAATTGTCTCTCTCTAGTAGACCTCTAGTAGATTTGCTTCTTTTATCATCATCCTTGCGGCTTGAACAATCTTATTCTTTCTTTCAACCACTCCATTTTGCTGAGGAGTCCTAGGGGCAGATAAGTGCCTCTTTATTCCATGATTCTCACAAAACATGTTAAACTCATTGGAGGTGAACTCTCCATCTATGTCAGACCTCAAACATTTAATTGTCATATCCATTTCATTCTCAACCATGACTTTGAATGCTTTGAACTTATCTAGGGCTTTAGATTTTTCTTTGAGAAAAGTAACCCATGTCATCCTAGAATAATCAGCAATTAGTAGCATGAAATACATGTCACCTTGAAAACTCCTTACCTTGGTAGGACCACAAAGATTTGTATGCACCAGTTCCAATAGTCCGGTAGAAGATTGATCCTTGACTTTGAAACTTCTTCTTGCTTGCTTCCTAATTTGTCATTCCTTACAGACAACATTGATGGGCTTTATAATCTTTGGCAGATCTCTCACAACTTGAACTAAACTTATCCTTACCGGGCTATCAAAATTGATATGACACAATCTTCTATGCCACAGCCAACTTTCACTGATCTAAGTCATGAAGCAATAACCATCACCACCTTTGAGCTGATAAACATTTCCATTTGTCCTCTTTCTAGTAGCTATCACAGTTCTGTAATATTTTTTGATCTCACAGCTGTTAGAAATGAAAGCAACACTACTTCAATGGAAATCTGATTCAAGATAAATTTCAGCAATCTTTAACTGTGTTATTAATGGAGATTGTAACACAAACAAAACTATGCTTCATAGAAATGCAAAATCATAAATATGAACACATAACACAATGTTTGATGTGGAGAAAACCCTTTCAGGTAAAAAACTCCACACAGGAAAGAGGCCCAATGTTTGTATTAATCTGAAAATGATTTACAATACAACAACACTTCAACTCTCTCCACCAGTCTTCAATCTAACAGCATTCTGGCAGCACCCGAGTACCTAAAATCTGTATTGCAACAACTAATACATGGAAAATACTTATAGAAACATTTTATAACTCATCTTAGGCGTTCACCTTCTCTCTCCTAAGATTCTCCAACCTATAAACATTAATTACCATGTTACAAGCATCTTACACTTGTCCAAAAATAGCCATGCAAAGGTTGGGCTCCCAAGACTAAATCTGGCCTCTTACAGCATCTTATGATGCGTCATAACCGTCATAGATTCTAGCAAAAGAGTATCTTTCCAAGATAAGAAGCTTGGGCTAAATATAGCAAATATACAACTAACATATCTGTCATATGCGTCATAGAATCTCATAATCTTATGACAACTTGTAGTTGTCATAGATTCACTCACCAAACATTATGACAGTTGTCATACATGTCAAAAATAGTATATTCCTCAAGGGGGCATGCCTATCCTCAATTACCATGAGTTTTTACATTTGCCAATAGTAAAAGTCACTCCGTAATAACATTCGATGACTCTGAAATTACCCCCGCCAGTGAAACTAGTACATCTCCTCATGGATAATTACAAATTACATATAATAAATGGAATAAAATACATTATTGGAATTTACAAGGTTAATGACACCTTATTCCAACAACAACCACCATCTTGAAACACAAGATTGTATCCTTTGCTACACATTTGTCCAACACTCAAGAGGTTATGCTTTAAACCCTTAACATAAAGAATATCATCAGTATTATGCTTGCCATCAAAACTAAATGAGCCTCTTCCACATATCTTAGTAGTTGTATCATCACCAAATATGACTAGTCCTTCATCATATTTTTCAAGTTTAACAAACTTACTTTTATCACCGGTCATATGATTTGAGCATCCATTATCAATAACCCAATAGTTCTTTTCCTGTTTGGTATGAAAGGCATATATCAAAGTACCTTCAATATTAAGACTTACCTCCGGAGCCTTTTCCTTCACACATTTCTCAATGTTAGCAGAAATAGTAGCATCTTTTAAATCTATGAACAGACATTCATTATCCTCATCATTTTCATAATCAGATTCATCATCAAATATACTTGCATCTTCTCTAACATAGTATCTTTTCTTAGGCACTCTACTTTTGTTCTCCCTATTCTTCTCAAAATTCTTTCCAGACATCTTGAAGCATAATGACCTATCTTTCCACAATTGAAACACTTGAAAGGCAACTTACCACTGTACTTACTAGTACCCAATTTCATTTTTCTCAAAAAGTTAGCTTCCACATCAGTAGAATCCTCTTGATCTGATTCCACAATCTTCTCAGATTTTCCAGCTTTGAAGGCAGTCTCAGCCTTTGCATTACTTGTACCAAATTCTCTCATTTCAAAAGTAGTTAAGGTACCAAGCAACTGATCTTTGGTAAACTGATTCAGATTTTATAGTTCTTCAATAGCAGAAACTTTATGATTGTAAGCCTTAGGAAGAGTTCTAAGTACCTTCAATACCACTTCTTTTTCATCCACATCTCCACCAAGTCCTTTGTTGCCATTGACAACTTCATCCACCTTCTGTAAGTAGCTTGTAATGTTTTCATCTTTAGACATCTGCATGGTCTCAAACATGAGCTTCAAATTCTACATTTTAGCTTGCTTGACCTTATCATCTCCTTCATGAATACTTTTTAACTTTTTCCAGATTTCATTAGCAGTTTTTAGATTCATGACTTTCACCAATTCAGAATTAGTAAGACCACTTAAAAGAGCATACCTTGCTTTACCATTAGTTTCAAAGGCCTTGATCTCATTTGCAGTACTTGGACCATTTTCTGGTATTGTGTATTCAGTCTCAATAGCCTTCTAGATCTCATATCCAAGAGAAATCAGATAACCTTGCAGAATTTTAGATTTCAGTCTCATAAAACCCATTCCAATTCACAAATGTGTTTGAGCCAGTTGATGGTAATGGGACATTCATTGAAACTAATAGGCCTGTTTTAGTGACTTTAGAATCACTACTTGAAATTTCAATAATCTGAATTGATTGTAGAGGATTTGCCATAACCTAAACAAAAAAGCAGCCACAAAAAAGTCAATTTTTGGGAGGAGAAATTTGTTAGTATGGTTAACATAGAAATTGTAGGTGTTTTCATTATGCTTTATCTTGGTTATCATAACTACTTTTTTTGTTATATTTAAATTACAAATATTAAGTATACTTTTGACTATAATTTTTGTTTATTATATAAGTGTATATAAGTCATTCAAATTAATTAAGATTAATTGAGACTGATAAATTCATATTTAAAATTTGAAAATGATGCAAGAGCACCTGGGTGCATATGCGATCAGCATCACACAAAAACATTTTCCACTTTGTTTGGTTTTCATTGATTCAGTTTTGGTTGATATTCTTTGCATGGCAACTATCATATTCTGTAGTGATGCAGGGTACCTTGAAGGTTGGAGACTCTGAGTTTAAACTTCTAGGCATCATATTTGTCATATCATTTGAGTTACGCTGATAGTTACAAAATCAATGGAATTTAAATTTTTTGGTCCCTGCCTTCCTATCATTATGATTTTCTACTCCTAGGATTCATGGTTCTTATCTGTGGAGTGCTTGGCCTTCCTCTATCATCTGCAGTGCTGCCATAGTCTCTCGTGCATACCAAAAGTCTTGCAACAATGAAGCACTCAGCGGTAAAAGATAGCAATAACGTAGAATCCTCCACACAAATTTTCAAGGAACAGACACTTACAAACCTCCTTCAATCATTGTTAATGGTTGGCTACGTAGATGCAATGCCAATCATAAGAAAGATGCCACTTTTAGTTCTATGGGGATATTTGGCATATTTGGCATTTGAAAGCTTACAGGGAAATCAGTTCTAGGAAAGAACGCTTGTCATCTTCATCTTTCCCAATAGGAGATATGGTGTGCTAGAAGGCACTCATGCTTCCTATGTGAATGTTCCTTTTAAGAAGATCATCATGTTCACTGCCTTACAATTGGTGTGCTTGTTGATATGCTTTAGCGTGACATAGATTTCGATGGGTGGATGTATTTTTCCTATATCCTTCTGATTCGGCACTATGTTCTTCCCAAGAATTTCGACGCAGAATAGCTGCAACCACTTGCCATCAAAGCTCCACCAATACCTCGCTTACAATCTTAACAGAACGTAGACTAGAAGGTGATAAAGGGTGTTTATGCTTTCAACGCTTATAATTTAAAGCCGCCTTTATGGGAATATAAATTAAATATTACATGTATTTAAATGATAAATGTTCCCAACATATGAAGTGCCTCATAAGGGAGGTCGAGTATATTCTTGGAGTGGTGATGCCTCATTTTCTGTTTGGAAATAAACGTTGAAAGAATAGTATCCATGGTTGTGAAGTGGAGCGGCCAGAGTGAGACTGGCGGCCAGGTAGAAAGAAAAGAATAGGAACAGCAAAAAAAGGGGAAGTTGAAGCAATTTTAGTTTCATGTTTGTTTTTAGATGGCAATAACAACCAACACCTAGGGGGGAAAAGGAGTTTGCTACTTCAAAACAACAATAGGTGTGAAGAATTGGTGAGATGAACTACCAAGAAAAGGAAGAATAAAATCTAATAAGTTGATTAGGAGATGAAAGGGCATGGTCCATGGGAAAAGACACCAATACATTTCAGAAGGTAGATATAGATAGCAGCATGGGATATTGCGGAGATATACAGGAAGGAGGGGATGTGACAGAGAGAGGAACACCTCTATTGAGGCTCAGTCACGTTATTTTGATATACAAAAACTATAAATAGTAAAGTGGAGCGGCCTCATCGGGTGTAGAGAAAGGAGTAGATGTTGCAAATAGAGCAAAAGTGTAGATTGTTGTGGATGAGCAAAACCATGTAATTTGTTGCAGACGTTTATGTTAAAAAATACAAAGAACGAAATTTTGTGTTGCAATCTCATATTACTTGTATGCTAAGCATTGTTTTGTGCGCTTGAGTTTGTGTATTGTGGAACTTTGCTTGCAAGAGGGGATTCTATTTGTGTCAAATGGTATCAGAGCAGGAGTTCCTAAGTGTATAGGCAGAGCATCGAATGTGAGGTAGCCTATGCCAGGACCTGCCAAAGAGTGAAGCGGTTGTGGAGAGCTCATGTGAGGATTGTTGCAAGTAGAGAAGCCCTGAGCAATCGAGAGCTAGAGAGCATAATCTGTTCCATCAAACAAAGGAACATCCTTCTTGTGCGCCATCCCGGATCTACCTCAAGAGATTAAGCTTTCTTCCAAGGAACCTTACTTGATACCAATTGTTGAATGCACATGACAACTGAGAGGGGGGGTGAACCAATTGTAACTTATAATTCCAAAACCCTCAAACACATTTAGATCCACATTAATTTAATTAACCCTTAAACTATTATGATGATTAAGTGATGGGTTTAAATATTAGCCTCCTTTGTGTTGTTTTTACATGCTTTTAGACCTTTTGCACATGATCTTCTAGATACTTTTCAAACATTACCATCATGATATACTGTCTTTTTATATATTTTGCAAAACCTTGAACCTATTTTGTTAATATAAAATATGGTGATGATATTTATCAATTGAATGATTTGAACATGAGTATGTATGCAATATAGATGAGATTCTATGGTTTAATTATGAAGGTTATTTGCATGCATATGTTTTGTGGATTAACCCTTGTGCAGCAACAAGCCTGTGGCATCAAGGAGAGGAGAATTTGCAGCAAGTTGCAGAACAAGGGAGTTGAAGGAAGTTGAAATCAAGCCGCCAAAAGTGCGAGCAGCTAGAAGCTGAACGTGAATCATTATGGGAAGGAATAAATGTAGAAGAAGTAGACTTGTTCCAAGATTCTAAATGCAGCTTATGTGTTTCTCATATGAGTCGTTGCATAGGAATTCTTATTTGAATGGGATTCTCCTTCCTCTGTTTAGTTAGAAATAATAAATCAATCTTAACTCTGTATCCTAATATCTAGGAATGGATTAATGATTGTAGTTAGTTGGTAGTTGAATAAGACTCTCTTGTTTTGTATAAGTTGAGGGATGAGCTTAGAGTCAAGTTAGTTACTTAATTACTCAGTTGTTAGTTGTTTTATTCACTATTGGAAGATATAGTAGTTAGTTATTTCTCTAGACATGAATTGTTGAAATGAAATTATTGAATAAAATCTGCAAAGAGGATTTTGTTTGAAGTATTTCTGTGATATGGAATGAATGAACTATGTGTTATATGGATGCATGAGTATGTGAATTAGATTTGATTTCCAGCTAAGTGAGTTAGTCCCCTGAGCCAGCCAATCAAGGTACTGATCTTCACTTCGTTTATTTTCTCATTCATTTATGCATTCTTGTTAAAGTTGTTTCCTGTTATTTTATAAATGCATTATGAGTTAAGTAGAATACTCTTGTTGTTAATTACAATAGTTGTGGTTCATGAACAAATGTATAATCAGTCCATCTTAGTCCTCCGGAGGTTAGCATTAGCTTTCTCATCATTTTGAATGGTTTTGGATTAGTTGTGTACTTTTCTATTGCTAGCAGTTATCTATAGCTTATGCTGCAGGTACCCGTAGCCACTAGGTTCTATAACTATTTTTATTGTTCTTGCATTTCTGTGAATTCCAGCAAAGTAAAATAATCTGAGTAGGTTTGAATAAGATAGTTTAGGAGAATATGAGCCCTTGAAGGCACATATAGTGCAATGCCATCATAAGCTTACACTCCTTGGTTGATAATTTAATGTAGGTGTATAATGTCAAGTGGACTGGTCAAATAGGTTTACCCCTGAATTGTGTCAAGTTTACAACGTATTAGTTTTCTTCTACATTTTTGGCACCATTGTTGGGGATGGTGCTACCTTCATAGGCTCATTTTACATGTTTTCATAGCTTAAATTTTGATTCCAGCATTAGGGTTGATAGATTCACTTTTCAAGAAACACTAGAGATTGTACTAACATTGTGCAGGAACGTTGATATACAAAAGCTAAATCCACTGTATGTGGACGTAGAGAGACAACCGAGGCAGATTCCTCCCTTCAAATTATCAGGACAGAGAAGATATTGCTGACTTTATCAACTATACAGTAGCAATTGTTGAAAGAGAAGGATTTGTTCTTTCATCTTCATCAACACCTTCTACATCTTCATCAACTTCTTCCACAACTATAGAAGGGACCTTTAGAACCATGGCAGATGTAGCGGTGGATGATCCACTAGAGCAAGCAACGTTTGAGTTTCCTATCACTAATTAGGAGGGGGCTACAGTGCTGAAGAACATTCCACCTTCAGCATTACCAGTCTTCTATGGCCTAGTGACAAAGGACCCAGATACGTTTCTATTTGAGTTTGATATCCTGTGTAGGAGCTATGACTACACTTCAAATGCTCACAAGCTTAAACTCTTTCCTGCGACTCTCAAGGATGCAGCCTTGAGATGGTTTATGGGGCTAGGAAAAGATGTCATTCCAAACTGGGATACAATGAAGGAGAGATTCTTGGAGAAATACCAAGATTGCTGCAAAGGACATGATAGGAGAAGACATGACATCTTCAGGATGTCACAAAAAGAAGAAGAGGAGCCACTGGAAGATTATGTTGAAAGATTCCATTTTGCCTTGAAGAAAACCCTCCAAAACTGATTGTCTGAAGAATCACTGAAGCTGGTCTTTTTGAGAGGGGTTAATGATGATTGCATGGATGCCCTGAATCTCATTGGACAAGGTGATGTTTCTCAATTACCTTTTGAATCAATCTACAAAGTTTACAGAAATTATTCAAGAACTTTCACCAGGCGACCAAGGGGAGAAAGGACATCCATCACAAACAAAGCAACCAATGGGGTTTCAAGAGTGGAAATCAGTAACTTGTTGTCCAGCATGAAGGAGGATATCATTAGCCATATGGCTATATAGCTGGACACTCTTCACATCAAGAAGAAACAAGAATAGGCGGAAGCAATGCTTACTGAGTACTGCCCCAGCTATAGACAAAGGAAGGCCAATTGTAAATGCAAAAGGGTGGCCAGTATCCAGCAAGAGAAGATTGAAAGGCTAGAATTTTAGCCATTTGAAGGAGAGGACGGGCAGCTATTCTACATAGCTCAAAGGAGACCTTGGCAGCAAAGACAAGGTATGCCCTCCGATCCACTTAATTTCAATTCACCCTTTCGTACTACAAACCAAAATTTCTCTGCTTGGAATACTCAACCATGGCCTAGCAATCAAAATCTATGGCAAAACCCACAATGGCCTACTCCACAACCCAGTTGGAACCAACAGCATCCAAACCCATGGCCCCAACAAAGTTTCCAAGGTTCCAACTATAACCCCCAGTGGCCTACACAGCAGCATCGGTGGTAGCCCCAATGGAACAAGGGCCAGCAATGGTAGTAAAATGCAAATTACCAGCAACCTATGCTCCCATCTCAGCCCCAGTAGACAACAATAATGCCTCCATCCACTCCTCAAACTCAACCTCCTAGACCTACCCAACTCCCTGTCCAACCTGCACCTAACCCTAACAACAAGCTTGTTCAACAAGCTTATACTAATGAGGTGATGCAATACCCCACCTATGGGGTAGAGGTGAGTAATGTTCACCTCATATTAGGGAAGCAACTTGCAGGCCCTTCATCTCCCCAAATTACAGAACTTGAAGATGAAGAACCCACAGAGGAAGCCTCAGATAAGCCACCTTTGGAACCTAAATCAAATCAGGACCCTCAGACCACTTCACGTCTGAAGCCTCCTTTCCCTGAACATTTGGCTATCTAGAAGCAACCAGCACAGGCTGAAACTGACCTTCTAGGCCAGTTAAAAGATATAAGCATAAATATTCCCTTAATCCAAGCCATCAAAGATATTCCTATCTCTACTAAGACTATTACAGATCTCTGCATAAAGAAACCCGGAAGGAAGAGAACGGACCTAAAGACAGTCCAAGTTTTGGGTAACCTTGCTGACATAATGTTGGGAAATATAACTGTCCCAAAATATACAAATCTAGGTAGTCTAGTAGTGGACATAAAAATCAATGGGACTCTAATCAAGAACACTTTAATAGACTTGGGTGTTGCAATTAATGTAATGACCAAGGAGACAATGCAGATGTTGCAGTTAAACAACCTTAGGCCTACTCAGACAATTTTGCAATTAGCTAATAGGTCTACAGTTAAGCCTGAAGGAGTCATTGAGGACTTGGTAATTGCATTAGATTCCTGGGAATACCCTGCTGATTTTATAGTACTGCAGCCCAAGGTCAGTCTTGCTGGTTATCCTCTTATACTAGGCAGACCATGGCTTGCCACAACAGATGGATTTATAGGTTGCAGGTCAGGAAATATGATCGTATCCAATGGGTCTGTGACCAATAAATTGGTCTTATATCCACCAGGCCAACCATACCATAAACTTGAGCAGACCATCTGGCCTCCCTTGGATGATGAGGACAACTATTCACTACAAACCTTGATGACCATTGAATGCAGTCCCTTGCTGGATATCCGGGATGAGGATGAGCTGATAGCTCACATTATACAAAATGATTACGGGAGGCACCCGCAGCAGCAGAACTGTTTATCCTGCTTACAAGACCCCTTGAGAAGCATAATACCCATCGGTGCCTCGGAGGAGGTATCCCAAATATTTCATACTTTATTACCCCAGCAATGGTTACCAGTAATACCTAGCCTTGATTTGTCCTCTGTATAAGAAATGTCTAAACAATTAGAAATCAAGCCAGGAAAGATGTTGACTGTTAATAATGCATTGACTGATGAACATCAGCAATCCCTACACGCAGTGTTGCAGGCACATGCAGCAGTGTTTGCATGGGATTACAGTGACATGAAAGGCATTGATCTTGCCTTATGCATGCACAAAATTTACATTGATGATGGCCACATACCTATAAGGTAGCAGTAGAGATGCATGAACCCTGCTCTAAGAGAGATAGTGAAATCTAAACTTCAAAAGCTTTTGGATGCAGGATTTATATACCCCATTTCAGACAGTGAATGGGTTTCACCATTGGTAATAGTTCCCAAGAAAGGTGGAAAATGGCGAGTTTGTGTTGACTATAGGGAACTAAATGCTGCCACAAGGAAGGATCACTTCCCATTGCCATTTATTGACCAAGTTCTTGACTCTTTGGCAGGGAAGAAATATTTCTCATTTCTTGATGGCTTCAGTGGCTATAACCAAATCAAGATTGCACCTGAGGATCAAGATAAGACAACGTTTACCTGCCCTTGGGGTACCTATGCATATTTTGTCTTGCCTTTTGGTCTATGGAATGCTCCAGCCACATTTCAAAGAGCAGTACGTAGTATTTTCTTTGATTTTGCCCATGATAGCATGGAAATTTACATGGATGACTTCACCACACATGGTGAAACATATGATGAAGCCTTACACAATTTGGAGAAATTTTTAAAGAGATGCACAGAGCATAATCTATCTTTGAGCAATGAAAAATGTTTTATGATGATGACACAGGGCATTGTATCTCAAGTGCAAGAATATAAGTTGACCCAAAGAAGATTGAAATCATATCTACCCTACCTATTCCACAGAGATAGAAGGATGTAAGGAGCTTCCTTGGACATGTAGGTTATTACAGACGGTTCATTCAAGATTTTAACAAAATTACAGCCCCTTTGTTTACTCTGTTGACAAAAGACATTGACTTTGAATGGACCCCAGACTGTCAGAATTCATTTGAGAAGCTAAAATTAGCCTTGACACAAGCTCCAGTTCTAAGAGGTCCAAATTGGACACTGCCTTTTCATATCCACTCTGATGCATCAGACTTTGCCATTGGAGTAGTCTTAGGCAAGCAAGAAGGAAATAAAGAGTATGCAATATACTATATCAGCAAAAACCTATAGGGAGCTGAGTTGAACTACACTATGACAAAAAAGGAAATGTTAGTTGTTCTTTATGCCATTAACAAATTTAGACACTACATTACTGGCTATAAAGTGTTTATACATACAGATCATACAATAATCAGATATTTGATGAATAAGCCAATAGTGGGTGGAAGACTTGTAAGGTGGTTGTTGTTATTGCAAGAATTTGACATAACAATAGTTGACAAACTACGAAAGACTAATGTGGTTATTGATTTTCTGTCTAGGCTACCTACACAGTTAGCAGAAGGAGTGGTTGATGATTCTTTTCCTGATGAGCATCTATTTGCTCTAAACGTACACACTCCATGGTATGCAGATATAGCTAATTATTTGGTGACAAGGTAGATTCTAGGTTACTTTTCTCCAAGGGAGAAAAGACAGTTAGTTCACAAATGCTTCCCTTATTCTTGGATTTCTAGATTCCTATTCTACATTGGCCCAGATAACATTATGAGAAGATGTATCAGGGAGGAGAAGTGTTTGACATAGTGAAGGCATGTCATGATGAATCCTGCAGTGGACATTTTACAGCCAAAAGGATAGCCTTCAAGATCTTGACAATAGGATATTACTGACAAACACCACATAAATACTGTCAAGTATACTAGACGCTGTGACCGGTGCCAGAGAATGGGGAGACCTACAAGAAGTGATGAAATGCCTTTACAACCCCAAATAGCATTAGCTCCTTTTGATAAGTGGGGGTTGGATTTTGTTGGACCTATCTCTCCCACTTCAAACAACAAGGAATATATACTAGTATGCACTAATCACTTAACCAAATGGGTGGAAGTTAAAGCTTTACAGTTTGCCAGAGATGGAAATGTGGCAAAATTCTTATATGAGGAAATCTTCACTAGGTATGGTGTACCTAAGGAGATAGTGACTGATCAAGGACCACAATTCACATTAGACTTAATCACCAAACTGGTGGAGGAGTTTCAGATCAGACACAAGAAGTCTACCCCATATCATCCTTAGGCTAATGGTCAAGTTGAGCTTACAAACAGGGAGATTGAGAATATATTAAAAAAATAGTACAGCTCCACAGAAGAGATTGAGTTTCTAGATTACCAGAAGTTGTTTGGGCATACAGAACTACATGGAAGACAACTACAGGATTTACTCCTTATGAATTGGTTTATGGAAAGACAGCAGTACTGCCTATAGAGTGAATACAAAACTCTGAGGACAACAGTGGAATTGGGGATGGACTTGATAGAGGCTCAAAAGGAAAGGTTACAGATTTTAATGCTCTTGACGAAATCAGAATAGAGGCCATACACCACACAGAGGTTATTCAGAAGCAAAGAATTAAATGGCATGATCAGTATATAAAGACTAAAGAGTTCAATGTTGGTGATTGGGCCCTTCTCTATGATTCCAAATATAAATATATCCAAGGCAAGCTTCAATCTCAATGGTTGGGACCATATGAGATTCAACAAGAATTCCCTAATGGTGTAGTCCAACTACAAACCATTGATGAGGTTAGATTTTCATTACTAGTAAATGGACATAGGCTGAAACTTTATAAGAAACCGCTTCAAAAAGATGATTTATTGTCTCTCTAACAAACAAGTATGGCGCTCACAATGATATTGATGAAGGCTCTAAAACACACAATGATGTACCGGCAGAAAGTGATCCACCCATCATGTCTAGTGATGCAGAGGTTGAGTTGCATGACTCAACCCCTGTCACTGAGACTTAATTTTTATTGCTTTGCACTTCACATGCGCACACAACACACTACCCATGGTGAACACAGTTAGCTCCAGAGGGACATGTTCTTAACTCTCAGTCGGGACCTGTTACAGTCAGGACCTGAAATAATACATTTAGTCGGGACCTGTATTAGAGGTACCCGTAACAACACCTATTTGCAGAAGTCTTCAACACTGTGGCAAAAAGTAAACTATTTTCCCACGCATTCCATTTCTTCCACACATGTTTTATTCATTTTGAATAAATCAAACGCCTGCAGCAAAAATGTTCAATTCACACTTACGAGTTGTTAGATCAAGTATTGCGAGTTGTCACATCACATCACTTCTAAAGTACCTACCGCCTTACCATTCACTCTCATGCATTTCATTCTGCTCACATCAATTAAACACCAAGTACGTGTTCTCCAGTTCCAAGGTGAGTTGATCCCTTACTTCCATAACGTATGTACAAAAGGTAACCTTCCATGATTAACTTAGATTTCATTTTATATTCATTATTACTCTTCATTTAATTCATGCATTCAAAAATATATATCACCATTACATTTCATAATTACTCTTTCAGCCCTATCAATTCATGCGTGAAGTGAGGTCACTTCACCCATTAGTTGGGGGGAGGGGTATAATGGTTAGTTAATTTTTTATTTTGGCCACCCAAGTCTTTAGAGTTATCAGATATAATTCTATGTCATTTTTCCAAAGATAGTAGACCTACCCTGTTTCATCCAAATTGTGAACTTATTACCCTAGGAGTGAGATGAGATACATAACTTTGCATACAAGAGAGCTCCAAAAGTTACAGTTGGGGGGAATAGAAGAAGGCACAAGAAAAGGCAACAAATTATAGGTTCTTCTGAAGGTGGTGGAATCGAAGTTGAGTAGAAATTGAAACCTTTTGAGGTTGCAGAGTACAAACACAATAGGATGTGATGTAAGATGAGAACCATCTACACACAAGGAAATATTAGAGGATATGATGGTTCTACCACTCTTCACCAAAGTGGGATGGCTAGATTACTTCTTGAAGTTAACATAATATGATAATGAAATGGTGAAAGAATTTGCAGCTACATTGAGTATGATGAGGCAACAGTTAGGGGATTGGTTGTAGATGCTTCTGAAATGGCCATTGCCCAATTTACAGGATTGCTGCGTATAGGGTCTAAATATCCAGCTCGTGTTGATGCAGCTGCAGCAAGAGAAGAATTCTATGAGCATGGAGAAAACTTGGACTCATCATCACAATGTACAAAGAGACCATCCCTTCCATTCTTTTTGGGAAAATGTGCTCCTTATATCATTAAATACTTTACCTATGATGGTCGACACAATTTGTTATATATTGTGCACTTTAAGTTGCTAAATCACTTACGCCATAATAAGTTAGTCAATGTTCCCAATTTCCTCTATAACATGTTGAAGAGGATGACATCCAAATATCAGAGAAAGCAAACGGACACCACATTGTCCCATCACTGCTTAATATCCCTATTGGTTAAGAGAAGCTTGAGAATTCAACATCCACAGGTTGATTGGAATGCCTTTAAAAAAAGCACAGATATCACAAAACTACTGGAAGTACCTGAAGCAGAGGATGAACCTCAACATGAATCAGGACCTAAGATTGAACCAGAGCAAGAAGAGCCACAGGAGGAAAATACTCCAGAAAATAGGTCGGTGGAAACAGAGAAACCCTCATCTTCTACAAACCCTAAAGCTATGAGAAGTGTTGCTTCAACATCTTCTAAGAAAAAGAAGAATAAGAAAGGTGTTGGGAAACATAAGAGCACTGTAAAAGAAGAGGATGCAGGGGAGAAGAAGAAGGAGAGTAAAAAGAAGAGGAAAAGTGAAGTTAAATAGGAAACTGTTACTCCCAGGCACTCAGGAAGGTTGAAAAGGCAGAATGTTGAAAAAATAATTATTGAGGAACAGGGCAAGAAGAAAAAGGTGAAGGATAGCAGCACCATGATTCAACGTTGCTAGACACAAACTCAAACAAAGAAGGGGACACCCTTGAGAATGTCCCTGCTGATGTTCATGAAAATATCAATGTGTCTGCTAAGAGGAGAAGGTATGTTTCTTCATCTTTTGACTCTAATTTAGAAGATATTTTTATTGCAAAAAAGATGGGGAAGTCAGTTCATAGTAGCTTTGCTAGGGAAATTTTTGATATCACTGGGGATGATGATGAAAGTTTAAATTTTGAAAAGGAAAAAGAACTGTTAGAGGATAGGAATATAAGGAAAGAGATTCAAGAAGCTCTTGTCAAGATAAAGCAATTGGAAGAGAAAGTAAAAGGATATGAGGAAAAGGACAAAGAGAAGGAGAAAAGAATATAGGAATTGGAGGAGAAAATTCAAACCTACAGCCATGGAACCAACTTGGATCTGTTAGCACAGATGGCTGAGGATAAAACAAAAACTGAAGAGAATAAAGCACTAAATCCACAACCTCATGTAGTAAGGTCTCCAACATATCTCACCACTTTGTCTTTGGGCTTTGAATTGATGAAACTTACTAACAAATTCAAATAGGAAAAAGAAAGTTGGGATGAAGAAAAACAAACTCTCAATGCATCATTGGAAGGTAAGAATTTGGAGTTGAAAAGGTTGGAAGGTAAGTTGACAGAGGTAATAAATAGAGCCATTCAAATTATTGAGTGTAGACCTCCACCTAGGGTGTATGCATTTTTTCTAAAAGAAAAATTTCTCAGTTTTCAGTTCAATAGGTTCATTAATGATCAACCTGCTTTACACTCGAGGCATAATTTTTTCAATTATTTCAAAGAAGTTAGCCTAGAGGAGAAAGATCAGTTGTGTGAGTATTGTTTACACAACTATCTAATGGAAGAGGATACATAATGGAACCCCTCAATTTATGTTGGGGATTTATAAGTTAGAGCACTGTCATCCTATTTTAAGAATGAGCAGCTTAGAGGTGAATTAATGGACAAATATGAAGAACAAGAAAAAACAATGGCACTACAGATCAGAAAAGAGCACTGAATCCTGATGTAATCCTTACTCAATGGTTGACACTCCTTTCTCACAAGGGTCCAGGGAAGATAATCATGGATTTGAGACTCTGAGATTACAGAAGGATACAACAACTGGGAGTGCCTATCCTTCAAAACTACCTAAGGTATGTACAAAGTAGATGGAATAGTTTGACCCCAGAATTGAAAAGGAAAGAGCCTCACTATTTCCATAATTTTATAAATATGTTTGAAAGATTGTGCAAGTACATCTAGGTTTCAGAACAAAAAGGAGTGGGATGGCTGCCACTTACTTATCATCCTCCTATTCTCCTCTATCCAGTACCACACTAGACAGGAGAAAATAATGATGATTGTAGGAGTGCATAATCAGTTAAGATGGATAGGCTTGCATGTTATAATGGTTTCTATCTTAAGCAGGGGGCGCGAGTCAGAGAAGTGATGGACCTTAGGTAGATCACCTTGCATTACAATCTTTTCCCCTAGATGTTTAATTAAGTGTTTTGCTTGAGGACAATAAAAATGATAGTTGGGGGGAATTATGGGTTTAAATATTGGCCTCTTTTGTGTTGTTTTTATATGCTATCAGACCTTTTGCACATGATCTTCCAGATACTTTTCAAACATTACCATCATGATATATTGTCTTTTATATATTTTACAAAACCTTGAAGCTATTTTGTTAATATGAAATATGGTGATGATATTTATCAATTGAATGTTTTGAACATGAGTATGTATGCAATATAGATGAGATTCTATGGTTTAATTATGAAGGTTATTTGCATGCATATGTTTTGTGGATTAACCCCTATGCAGCAACAAGCACGTGGCATCAAGGAGAGGAGAATTTGCAGCAAGTCACAAAATAGGGGAATTGAAGGAAGTTGAAATCAAGCCGCCAAAAGTGCAGGCAACTAGAAGCTGAATGTGAATCATTATGGGAAGGAATAAATGCAAAAGAAGTAGACTTGTTCCAAGATTCTAAATGCAACTTATGTGTTTCTCATATGAGCCATTGCACAAGAATTCTTATTTGAATGGGATTCTCCTTCCTCTGTTCAGTTAGAATTAATAAATCAATCTTAACTCTGTATCCTAATATCTAGGATTGGATTAATGATTGTAGTTAGTTGGTAGTTGAATAAGACTCTCTCGTCTTGTATAAGTTGAGGGATGAGCTCGGAGTCAAGTTAGTTACTTAGTTACTCAGTTGTTAGTTGTTTTATTCACTATTGGAAGATACAATAGTTAGTTATTTCTCTAGACATGAATTGTTTAAATGAAATTATTGAATAAATCTGTAAAGAGGATTCTGTTTGAAGTATTTATGTGATATGGAATGAATAAACTATGTGTTATATGGATGCGTGAGTATCTGAATTAGATTTGATTTCCAGCTAAGTGAGTCAGTCCCCTAAGCCGGCCACTCAAGGTACTGATCTTCACTTCATTTATTTTCTCATTCATTTATGCATTCTTGTTAAAGTTATTTCCCGTTATTTTATAAATGCATTGTGAGTTAAGTAGAATACTCTCGTTGTTAATTACAACAGTTGTGGTTCATGAACAAATATATAATCAATCCATCTTAGTCCTCCAGAGGTTAGCATTAGCTTTCCCATCATTTTGAATGGTTTTGGATTAGTTTTGTACTTTTCTGTTGCTAGCGGTTATCTATAGCTTATGTTGCAGGTACCTATAGCCACTAGGTTCTGTAACTCTTTTTACTATTCTTACATTTCTGTAAATTCTAGCAAAGTAGAATAATCTGAGTAGATTTGAATAAGATAGTTTAGGAGAATATGAGCCCCTGAAGGCACATATAGTGCAGTGCCATCATAAGCTTATGCTCCTTGGTTGATAATTTAATATAGGTGTCTAATGTCAAGTGGACTATTCAGATAGGTTTACCCCTGAATTGTGTCAAGTCTACAATGCATTAGTTTTCCTCTACATTAAGCATGAAAGAAAATAACAAAAACTGAATCAACTCAACATCAAACACAAGAGAACACCATATTTACGTGGAAAACCCAAGAAGGGAAAAACCACAATGAATATTATCTCACAATATAAAGTAATATCAACACAGAAAAACAATAGGCTCACTGCCCAAAAGAAGGCTCACTACCAAGGCTCGCAACCAGAATAGAGAAGACGATAGAGAAGATTGTTACAAGGAGAAAACCATCTCAATAAAATAGAGAATTCCACCACAACACCATCAACAACTTTGCAGTCACACTGAAGAATTGTAGACACCTTCTACTCACTGCATCCAGTAATCTAACACATGAAAGCTTGTACTGCACCACACATTAAACCACATTGTTGTTCACATCACCTTCATCACGTGCCACCCTGATCACGATCCCTTAACACTTATTTATACTGTCTTCAACCTTGAGAACATTCTCCAAGGTTAGCAAATCACCTTAACCCAGAAAATTCAAATTAGGTCTGGACCTAAACATTCCTACGATGGAAAGGAATGAATGTGAACCACACCACACCTTAGTTCAAACCTAAATCCACTCTCACACATTACTCCACACTTTCATAATCACCAAAGCACAACCACAAGTAGTGTAAATAACCAAGTCGACCAAACTTGTGTTAACATTATGAACTTTTAAGTACATGCTTCCTTGACGATCAAAAGCTAACTCGTGGACCACGTGCCAAACTTCAACATGATCTAGAGGCATCCACAAGCACTTGAAAACTAACAAATCCTTTCACAACAACTTTCTCCTGATGGAAGTTCACATCGGAGCATTCAAACAACTCTGTCATACACTACAACTTGAGAAATCAACTTGCGGAGCACCAAACCATAAACAACTTGAATTAAAGCAACATATAAGCATTATAAGCACAAATCTAGAACCACAAAGCTAGAAACAAATCTGTGGAGAAATGCAGAGCAAAATAGTTTCTCCTAGACACCTCTGCAAAGCTTAGAAACACAGTCCACACACTAGTGAACACAACTTCCTCTGCACAACAAAACAGAACACCAAATTCTGAATATAACATCTCTTAACATCTCTAAATAACATATCCAAACTGCAAAGATAGATCTTCAACATAGAGGAAATGCGGAGCAAAACCAGAACACTACTCTGTAAACCAAAATGCCACTTCAACACATTGTTTCCTTCATTAATCAAATTTTCTCAAAAGCACTTTGAAACCAACCAACAGAAACATACTCTTAACATCTTCAACACCTCTTCAAAGCAACCAAATCATCTTCAACAAAGCAACTCAACCACACAGCTCACACCATTGCAACAACCTCATCTCTGCTCAACTAGTTGACACTAATAACAACACCAAGCTAACATGTTGACATCAATGACAACACTAACTGCACATACTTGCAATAGTAACTCTCTCCCACACATGGGTAGTTGAGTTATACACCTTTTGGCTTATTGTACCACCTCTCATAACCACTATTATGTCCTTACCTGAGTATGTTACAGGGTAGTTGGGTTTCTCACCCTCTTTTGGCTTTATATGCCACCTCCTTTTTGTCTTCACTTGAGGAGGTTATGCCACATGTTTTGTCATTTGCCAAGTAGGTAATACCTCCCACCTTTTATGGGTAGTGGGAGTTAATGTACCTCTTGGATGTATATGCCCTATTTTTTGCTCTATATACAACACTCTACTCACCTTCAATAGTTTAGAGAAAGCTCCGTGAGAGTATCGAGAGTATTCTCAAATTCTCTTTCTTTGTCTCTATTTTTCTCTCTTTTCAGATCCTATCTCCATTTTGCTATTTTGATCTTTGATCATCTGTCGACTGGAGTGCATGTGATCTACAACCAACATCAAATCTTGGCTTGATTCTTGCTTCTCAAAGAATCTAGCAGGAATAAATGCATCCTTGTCACCTTCCATGTCACATGCCAATGTTATGACAACTCACCATGCCATGTCACACTAGAGGACAAAATATGATGAGCAAGAAAATACAACTTAAGCATAAAATAATTATACATTAGATAAATTAATGCTAGGAAATAATAAGGTTGAGACACCTTAATTCCCATCGTATTTGTTGTCATAACTTGGTCCTTCAAATATTCATTAAAGAAAATCAAACAAATTTTTAAAGAATTAGCTAATTATTTACTATGTCACTGATAATGTGATCATTACCTTGCAAAATAATACTAGTGCAGTTGGACATATCGAATTGCACAAAAACCTTTATGCATACTTGAATTTATGGGTGAGATGTGATTATCTTATTTTTGTTGCCTTTAAGGGTTGATAAACTTGAAGGAAAAGAATTGCATGAATAGGCACCATATTCAACATCTGCTTGCTCCTTATTGTTTGTGTGCTCTGTTTTTCTTTTTGAGTTTATCAATTTCCATGTTTCTTACTGCAAATCTTTCCCTTTGGTGGGAATTCAAAAAAATCTTTAGCTTTGCACAGTCCTCTCGGGAGGTTTACTACTATATACACCTAAAAATGGCTCGAGATCAATTAAATAAATATTTAATATTTATTTTATTCTTATTCCTCTATCAATAAATAAATACACTAATTTATTTATTTGGTTCACGTTTATCATATTCCTCTAACAATTAAATATCTTAAATTCCTCTAAAGTCATCTCTAATTAAATAATCCTATATTATTTAATTATTTCCTCTAAGACAAAGTCTTATGTCTAAAATCCACATCACTCATCCATGTCATCTTCTACATCATTGGACACCTCACCATGTTGCTCCAATAATTAAATATTCTTAATATTTAATTAGTCATTTATCCTCTCAAACATGTGCCCTATTTCCTCTCAACCATCATCATTGTCAAAGACACTTGTCTTCTAAATCCTATATTCCCTCTCACATTCCAACAACCAAAGACTCCTTCCTCCATGTTCTTCTCTTGGTCTTCCACCTTTATCTCACTGGTCCTTATGAGCATCATGACATGTTGCTTATGGTTCCACATATTCCTCCACCTTGTCATCGTAGTAGGAACATCTTCCACCTTTATCTCCCTCATACAACCAATTTGATCTTGACCATACATTTGACAAGACTTATTCTTCCACTGTGAATCTTTTGACACTTGGATTTGAGCCCTCCTTGGCCTATAAAAGCAAGCTCCTCACCTTCATTATGCATCACAAGAGCTATAATACTTACATGTTGCAGAAATTCCATCAAGTATCCAAGTGTGCCTTTGGCCCCCCATTTGCATATCAATATTATAATCTCCATTGTTGCATTATCATCTAGCTTCATAGTATCACTTAGTTGCATATCATTATCCTCATATCAAATCATTATCAACATCATGGCATTAGCTTTATCTCACCATCCTCATAGTCTTGCATTGTAGGTTTGTTTACATTGCATTTGAATCCATAATTCTATTCATCTCATTGTCATCTTGAAAAGCAAAGAAGTACAATTCTGAGGGCAATGTCATAATCAACAAGATCTTGAGAAGATAGGAGACAATGGAACGCAAAGGATAAATCAGTTTGCAAGGTATAATTCATGTTTTCTATATTTTCTTAGTTTCATTGGTGAATTGAATTTGAGTAGGAATTTAGCGTAATTATGGTATTTTATTAGGTTCTTACGGTTGTTTCAAATTATCAATCACATTTTGGCACCCATCGTGGGGCCTTGCCCCAAATTTAATATCCAAATTTGAGTTTTTGGTGTCCTTACAGCCGTAACAGGTCGTTTCTATGCATTCGAGTTCCAGTCCTGCGCATCTGTGACAAAATCAGAGCCTATAGGAAGAAAAATAATAGTCCTACGCATATGCCACTTTCTGCTGTGCATCTGACACTTTCTTGTTGTGCATATAAATTTTGTTGCGCATTTGATTAATTATGCTGCGTATCTGTGCTCTGTTCCTGCACATATAAACTCTGTCAAATTTTAGTATAAGTTTTTAGATAATCTTTGATACTAACTTTGTTGTAACTGTCATCTATCATCGAAGAAGTGTATTCAAACTACTGACAATTGGTTTTGCATGTTTAGGGCTTTGGTTTAGACATCATTTACTCTTGCATTGTTAATATAGTGGCACCTAGTTTAAAATAGGAGTAATCATACAATCTTGTATACAAATCATCACATAGTCTAAATTAGGAGGTTAATTGGACAAATTTTGCATAAATCTTGCATACAAAATGAAGACACCTAAAAGTGTTATCGGGTTGCAAAACCCTAATCTCTGCCATATTCTACTATTTTCCCTAATTTTTCTCTATGGTTAATTAATTAATTATTTAATCATTTAATCATTCACATTCCAAATATCCCCTTTCACTCAATTAAATAAATTCCATTTGTTTAATTAAGGTTCACATTCCCCTCTTCAAATAAATTAAATAAATGAACCCAATTTATTTAATTTAAAAATTCATTCCACCTCACCATTTATCTCAATTTAAAATTCACTTTTGTCCTTTAGTGGTGAGAGAACCCTAATTGATCACAACCCTCCATTTGGCCTCAAAGTGAACAAGTGATCTTGGCCCTTCATTCAAATCTGCTCCTCTATAAAACACCTTTTTCCAACTCATTTTGCTCTCTCTTAGTTCATTTTCATCTCAAATATGTTGTAAATCTCCAAAGTCTTGCTAATCATACACAAGATCTTCTCATGATGGTTGCATGAATCTGCAAGTATAAGAACAATAGTGCAAGATGAAGGAGGACAATGGAGAGAAGTCATTAGTTAGCTTGTTTCATGTCTTGTTTGATTGATTTGTAGCTTAGAATGCACTCCATTGGGAGCTAGGGTTAGCTGTGATTTCATTTCTGCATGATTAGCTAGCTTTTTCCCTATCTTCATTTGGTGAACCCAACGTGAAAAGATCAGTTTTTGTCAACTTTTGAAAGGCAAAATTTACAGGCAGCTTCCTGGTCTCAAACTAACCTCACCGTTGAGTTCGGGAGGCCCTTTCGATGAAAAATGACATAAAATACTCTATGTTTTCATCACTGTCAAATTTTTGAATTTTTTTTAGTACGACAGGCCGTACAGTATGGGTACATACCGTACGGACCACTGTATTATTTTGTGCACTAATCTTTCACTGTGATTGCTAGAGTTTATAGGGTTCATGGCTATCTGTTTAACGTATTATAGGTTTGGAGGGTTCGTGGCCACTTGTTTAAACATATTGTAGATCCCGCCAGAATCCCAGTCTAAAACCCTAACCAACCTGCTACCTCAGCCGCTCCCATTTCTCGGTTGGAACTATGTCGCTATTTGTAAGGCCTGGTCACCTAAAAGCCTAAGACTATCGAGATTTATAGGGGTCCGTTGCTGCTTAGATCTCAACCTAACCCTGAGCCCTAGTCGACTTTCCCTGCCATCAATAAAACCTCTGCCACCGCCACATTCCATAGTCACGAGCCGCTGACCGTTACCACCTCCTTACCGCTTCAAACAATGACCACTATCCATTGGAAGCCTATCACAACCTGTAGTCTCTATTATTCCCCTAAACTCTATCAACCACCACCAAGATCGTCGTTGCTCATCTGTGTCACCGCCTCTGCACACTTATCACCGCCCAAGGGAAACCCTAACGTTGCCACTATGGTCTGGGTGCCAACGCTTGATCTCCACTCATGGTCACCACTCTGCCACTACCCATGGTCATTTATGTGACCCTAACGAAGCCCTTGTCGTTGTTCGATTCTTGACCGTCGCCATTCCCTTGTCTAAGGTCGCAGTCTTCATAGACTTTTGATAGTCTGTGTAAACAACTGCGGCTTGTGTAAGCCTTAACCACAGACATTTAAGATTTTAGGTTTTAAACTTCAACACTTTCATTTTTAGATTTCGGTCTTAGCTTTTGTCACCTGTGGTCACCTAAGTGACTAGCGAGGAGGGAACCAGGGGCTAGCGCCCTCCTCTACCTTGCCTTTTTATTTTTTACATATCCTTAGCCCCTGGTCATATGACCGACCAAAAGCCTAGTATAAACCTTAACCACCTGGGTCAGCCTACCGCATGTGACCACTTGGCCCAAAACGCTAACAATTAATGTTAACTGCCAGTCAGGGTTCCCCTCTTTGCCTCCACATGCCAATATAGGCATTTTTTTCAAACTCACACAACTTTCGCATACGGCGACAAAATCACACAAAATTGGTGGCATCAGAAAGTTGACTCCAAGAACTTTAAAATGGTATAGGTTTTGTTAGGTAACTACACCATTTTGTTAGACTTTTTTTGGGTCAAAGTCAACGCTCAGTTTGAACTTCAAATGCTTATAAATCATGCAAAATTTATCCGTTTTTAGTGCATTTTAAAAAAAAAATTTGCTTAGAATTTCATCAATTTTCTGATTCTTCTATTTATTTTGCTACGATTGATTAGTTTTATTAGATATTTTGTAGATTCCCTTTTTTGACCTCTTCGACTTATGGCTTGCAAAATAGGACATCTACTTGAAATTTCATGTTTTTTGTATTATCATGAGATTTTATGCTACTAATGTCTAATTTTCAGCTTGTGGCTCTCGTGGGGAAAAGACTCTTGGATGAAACTACTAACACATTTGATGCAAGGTGTAGAGGAAAAACTAATGTGTTGTAGACTTAAATAAAATTCAGGGTTTAACCTAACTGAACAGTCCACTATCATTTCATTCATACATTGAATTATCAACCAGGGAGCATAAGCTTGTGATGATGCCTACACTATCTATGCTTTCAAGACTCATTTCTAATCTAAGTTAATCTTATACAGATCTTATATTATCTAGTACCACTTACTAAAATGTAAAACAGTAAATGGAAATGGAAAACAACAAAAACAATCTAAACTTCCAGTTGCTACGGGTACCTTCAGCAGAAGCTGAAGATAATTGTATTTAACAGAAAATCACAGTTTTAATCTAACAACTCAAAAATGATGAAAAGACTAACACTAACCTTCGGAGGATTAAAAACGTGCACTCTACTCATGAATCACAGTTACTGGAAATATCAATCAATAGTTCTTACTTGCTTCACAATATAACACAGAAGATGGAATGAAATAGATTAACTAAGAATGCAGGAAATGAATAAGAAAACATGCAAAGTGAGAGTTAGTACCTTGAGTGGCCAGCGCAGGGAACTATCTCACTTTTCCTGGAGATTAAATCTACTTTAGATCTTCACACATCCCATAACATACAGTTGAATTCAAATCATATCTAAGATAGAATCTTCTTTAGATTTTATTCAAAATTATAACATGTCTGGAATAACTGATAACTCTAACAAAGTAATGGCTATTTTGAAAGTAAAACATAAGAATCAACATCAACGAACTCATCCCCTAACTTATATAAAGATGGGAGAGTCTTGTGCAACCTTCTAACTAACTGTGATCGTCAATTCATTCCTGGACATCAGGATATTGTTTTTGAGATCAACTTATTAACTAGAACAAAGGAAACAGACTCCTATCCAAACATAAATTCTAACCATAATAGCTCATAAATAAGATTCATAAACTTCGATGGATTCTCATTGATTCCTCTGTTCTACATCCTGTTGTAATTACTCTTCCATGGATTCTTTATTTGGCTGCACAGGGTTAATCATTCCAACATATATACAAAACAACCTCTCATAATAAACTTATGAAATCCTATCTGTATTTCATACACATTAATAATTCAAATCATCCATTTGATAATATAACCACCTGAGTTCATTTATCAACATAGGGTCTAAGTCTTTGGAAAGTATATATATGAAACAACATAAAATAGAGATAATGTATGTGAAGTATTTGCATAACCATATAGAAAATGTCTTTAAAACATATGGAAACAGTATAAAAGGAGGACAATATTTCATCCCAACACAGGGTTCCTTTCATTCTCACGCATGTGCTTGGTTATCATAGGAACATTTGGTTTTGGTGCACTAAAATGAACATAATCTTGATGTTCACACACATTCTTGGGGTTTAAAATGAATCGGTGTTTTCTTTGCTTTGTGGCTTTGCTTGGGTTTTTAAAGTGTGTATGCTCTTCCCTCGCACTTTAAGTGATCTTGGGAATCAAAAACACTTCTTGAACACTTGCATTTGTCACACCACACAACTATTTCTAAGGTTAAATGAACATGTGCAAGTGTGACCAAGTAAATGTGTATGCTCTCCCCTCACGTCTTAGTACGAACTTGGGGATCAAAAACATTTACTTGTGTTGCCTTTGTTTAACCCTTAGAGGGCCTGCCTCCCTATTTATGAGAGGAAACGACCCAAGCAGTAACAAGCTAAAGCCAAGCTCTTTCAAACTGATATATAAAAAATGTGTTTGTGACAAAAGTTATAAGCAATAGATACTGATATGTCATACCGATGAATGTCTCCCTCAATACCCTTGTGGTGCATGAAAACCTATAGAGCATAACCTTTACAGTCTGGGAGGCCTCCTAAACAGAGCGAATCACTACACATATGGCCACCTGAACGAATGCCCTTACTAAGAAACTTTGTGCTAGTAGCCAAAATCCTTCTATTTGTTGATGCAAGAGGTTGGATATAGACCTTTGAAGCTGTCCCACACTCTCGCAATTCAAAGTAGAGATAACAAATTTCTTGAGATCTTCGGGTCTTTAGGAATTCAAAGCTTGGTATGCCCAAGAAGTGAGTGCTATGTAAGGGGGAGCCAGTGCCACCAAGCTTCTAAGTTATCCACTTTGAGTAACTGTGGCTAGAGCAATCCAAGTGGGAATCTAGCAAATATTGTCTTTTCTAGCCTAGGGTTGTGCATGTCTTCAAAGTGTTTTCAAAACTTGTCACCAAAAAATAGCCAATATGATTGCCAAGTGTCTTCCATGATTGATGTGTGTGATTTCTTAATCATCATCCCAAACATTCAAATCCATCCATTCATTCCAAGTCATCATATCCTTATCATTATCCTAACCACATCCTCCTTGTCATTCCACATCATCCTTGTCCTATCCTAATCACATCCTAATTACATTATCATCCTTCCACATCATCCTCTTTCTAATCCAATCAACACCATTCCACGTCAAACCAACACCTAACCATCATCCTAAACATTTCATCATATCCTAATCACATTATCCTAATCACCTTTCCTAATCACACTATCCAACCATCCACATCTTGATCGTCCTACTTGTCCTACCCTAATCACATTCTTATCGTATCTTTATCATTACACCTCATTCTATTCATCATTCTATTCATTACACATCGTCATCCTCATCCAATCAACATCATCCTAATCATTCTCCTAATCATATCCAAGTCATCCTTATCAAACCCTAATCACCTCTTTCATCTAATCACATCATCCTAATCCATCCTAGTCATCATTCCTAATCATTACACTTCATCCCAATTCATCCAAGTCATATAATCTAGTCACTCCACATCATCATCTTCATTCTAATCCAATCAATCACATCCTAATCATATCCAAACCATTCATTCCAATCCAATCAATTTCATCCTAATCACAACACACCACAACCGTAGGGAAACCTTTGAGCATCTACTCTCCATATCAAATGCGATTGCAACTGTGTCAAAACATTGTAGACCTACTGGTTCTATTCACCCACTACATATTCAACTTCATTCCACTACATATTCAAATTCATTCATCCTTGACATCTATAGAGGACCCTAAACATTAGTCTTCCTAAGGTTGAAACATAGGGAGAAACTGTCGAAGATTGACTGTATCACAACTACAAATCTGGACCAAGATACCTTGACATCTTTTTCAAATCAATCACAACTTGGGCTTAATACTCCAAGGCTAGTTTAAGTCCATCCTTCAAGTGAATTCTTAAACTCATGAGTTCACTTTAATCAATCATTTCTTCCACTTGGGCTTAATACTCCAAAACTAGTTTAAGTCCATCCTTCCAAGTGAATTCTGAAACTCATGGGTTCACTTTAATCGATCATTTCTTCCACTTGGGCTTAATACTCCAAGGCTAGTTTAAGTCCATCATTCTAAGTGAATTTTGAAACTCATGGGTTCACTTTAATCAATCATTCCTTTTACACACCTCAAGGTCTCGATAAATCCAATTTATACTTTGACAAGGTCATTAGTAGATGAGAGTACCCTCTTGGAGCTAGACTTTTTGAAGACTAATTGAAAAGAAGCTAGGTGTGCAGAAATTGCTTCCTACACTAATCTAACGAGGAGAGATGTGTGCAAATTCTTTTCAACCTTTACAATTACAGTGTTATTAACCCAACAACAGATATATTGCAGCAATACACAACACAAGAATGTACGACAAAAGAGAGAGAGAGAGACAAGATATAACGTGGGGAAAACCCTTACAGGTGAAAAACCCCACACTCCAAAACCTGCACAATGTATTATCTAAACAATGAAGTTTACAACACACTTGCAATGCAAGTCTTTACAGAAGTCTTTGACACTCGTATTTGGAGACAATCCGGCACCATAACAGTACATGTCAATCACATAATACATCTCTCCAAGCACCTGCTTAAATAGAAGTTTACAAGGCAAAAATGTACTTTCCTTGAGATGGGCATCCAACTTGGCCTTATGGCCCAACACCCACACCTAGGGACACTTCTCCAACATTGCAGTATGGTCATGACACTTGTCACATCACCCCATCCCAATATGGGTGCCTAATCCTAAGATAGGCAATGACAGATGCTCTTACGCATCTTACGACTGTCATAGAATCTGTCGTACTAACAGTACTTACAGTTGTAAGAGAATCTGTCATACACTGACTAAAAATAGAATATTCCTCTTACAACATGTCATAACCCACCATGGGCACCCAAAGATCCCTTCCTCAAAGATGCTCTTTGACACTTGTCTTCACCTGTCACAGGATCTTTTATTTCCAACTCTTACACGTCATAGATTCTGTCATAGGAATCTGTCATTAACATTTCAGTCAAGATTCACTTACACACTAGTCAAGATGCTGACACATAGAAGAAAACCTCTACCACACAAAGGGGACGCCTATCTCCACATGGAGTGAGTTGACCATCCTAGTCATCTTACAAGTGGAGTGACAACTCATCATGCCACTTCACACTAAATGACAAAATAAGATGTGCAACAAAATTACAACATAGGCTAAATAAATAAATACATTACAATAAATAAATGCAAGGAATTACCAAGGTTGAGACACCTTAATTCCCAACATTCTCCCACTTGTCAAACACCTTGTAAGAGCCAATAGAAATAACCCCTGATTTAACTGCTATAGGTCGAGAGGCCCATAGACTTTGAACACCATCTAAACTTCTCTATGCCCACTGGTTTCATCAATGCATCTGCAACATTCTTCAAAGTGTATACCTTCTCCAAATTCACCTTCCCATCCTCTACCATGTCTCGCACGAAGTGAAACTATACATCAATATGCTTTGTTCTGGCATGGAAAGTTGGATTCTTTGCTAGGCAAATCGCACTCTAACTGTCACAATAGATAGTAATCTGTCCTGCATCAACACCAATATCTGAACACAATCTCTTGAGCCAAATGGCTTCCTTACAAGCATGATTTACTACCATATACTCAGCTTCTGTCGTGAACAAAGTGACCACAGGTTGCCGCTTACTCATCCAACTAATTACACCACCGGACATAGTAAACATGTAAGCATTGGTGGATCTCCTGCTATCAATGTCACCCACCCAATCAGAATCCACAAATCCATGAATACAAACAGAATGCGGAGGTCCTATAGAATTACCATGATAGCATATGGAATACTCAGAAGTACCCCTTAAATATCTAAACACTCTCTTTATTGCATCCCAATGTACCCATCCAGGATTAGCCATAAATTGACTAAGGACTCCCACTACTTGGGCAATGTCTGGTCTTGTGCAGACCATGGCATACATCAAACTGCCAATAGTACTAGCATAAGGTACTCTGCTCATGTCCACCTCAGAAAGAAACTTTGGACAATCATTAATAGATTAATTTGTCCCCAATGAAATAGGAACACACAATGGTCTACAATCTGCCATGCTGAACCTATCCAACACGGTCTTCACATACTTACTCTAGCTTAACCAAAGTTTTTTGTTAGCTCTGTCTCTTCTAATTTCCATTCCCAGAATGTACCTGGCTATCCCTAGATTTTTCATCTCAAACTATGCTGACAACTGAGATTTCGAATCAGAAATCATATTCTTACCATTCCCAATTAACATCATATCGTCAACATACAATGCAATAATGAGAACGCAATCATTGTCAGATTTGTAATACACACAATGATTTGATTTTGATCTCAGAAATCCAATCGACAACACAAAGGAATCAAATTTCATATACCACATCCTAGGAGACTGCTTCAAACCATACAAAGACTTCTTTAGTTTGCAAACCAAAATTTATTTACCTTTCTCTATGTAATGCTCTGGCTGTGACATGTAAATCTCTTCCTCCAAATCACCATGAAGGAAAGTTGTTTTCACATCCATCTGCTTCACCTCTAAGTCATAAGCTGCTGCAAGAGATAACAAGAACCAAATATATGCTAGCTTTGCAACGGGAGAGAAAATTTCACCATAATCAATTCCCTCCACTTGTGAGTACCCCTTCGCAACCAGTCTGGCCTTGTACTTTTCAACACTGCCATCTGCACTAAATTTCTTCTTGAACACCATTTGCATCCAATAGGTTTCTATCCTTCAAGCAAAGGCACCAAGTCCCAAGTTTTATTCTTCTCCAAGGAAATCATCTCATCTTCCATGGCCTCCTTCCAAGAACCTACATCTTTCATGCCGATAGCCTCTGTCACAGTTCTAGGCTCATCAGTGTTAGTAAGCAAGGCAAAATCACAACTAGAATCAAGCAATGAATAACTAAACCTATCAGGTTGCTTCCTTGTTCATGTAGACCTCCTCAAAGGCTAAGGTTGAGGTTCTGCTTCTTCTTCTAAGCATTCAGAGCTGCTAGATCTCTCCTCATCATCAGGTCTCACAGGGTCTGCCGGTTCAGTCTTCTCAGGGGTAGAAGGAAACTGAACCACATCCTCTTTCTTTTTTGTTTCTTCTAGTTATAGAACAATGGAAGAAGGTGTTAGCTCTCTAAAAATAACACTTCTACTATACAACACTTTTTCAGCCACATGATCCCAAAGTTTGTATCCTTTCACACCGACACCATAGCCAATGAAAATACACTTAACAGCCTTGTTTTCCAATTTTGACCTTTTCTCCCTAGGCACATGTGCATATGCCTCACAACCAAAAACACGAAGATGTCTAACTGAAGGCTTCTTACCAGACCACACCTCCATAGGTGTCTTACCAACAAGAGCTGTTGTAGGAGACCTGTTTACCAATTAGCAAGCAGTGGCTACAGCTTTAGCACAAAACTTTTGTTCAAGGCTTGCTCCACTAAGCATACTCCTAGCCTTCTCCATCAATGCCCTGTCCATCCTCTCTGCAACTACATTTTGTTGCAGGGTGTATGGAGTTGTCTTATGTCTTTCAATCCCTTACTCTTTTCAGAACTTATTGAACTTTGTCGAACAAAACTCACCACCGTTATCAGTCCTCAAACACTTAATCTTTTTACTAGTCTGATTCTCAACAAAAACTTTAAACTCTTTGAACTGACTAAAAACTTTAGACTTGCTTCTGAGAAAATAAATCCATGTCCTTCTACTGTAATCATCTATAAAAGATACAAAATATACAGATTTGGAAATCGAAGGAACACTAATAGGACCAAACACATCAGAATGAATAAGGTCCAACACACCAGAAGACTTGTGAGAACTAGAGTAAAACTGAACACGGTTTTGCTTTCCATATATACAATGTTCGCAAAAGTTGAACTCGAGATTACAATCATTTAACCCCTCAACGAGGTTTTTATTTTTTAGGGTTCTAAGACCCTTCTCACCAATGTGGCCAAATCTCATATGCCATAACATTGTCTTTTCAGCAGGAAGCTTAACTTCCAAAGCATGAGCACCCTTGGGTACCCAAAATGCACTACCATCAGAATTTGTTACAATAGACTTTTTCACTGTTGGTTCCAATGGTGGGGATGAAGTGACTGCAGCTCTTTTCTTTGAGTTAGAAGAACTATTGCACTGTGAAGTGCATGCATCTAGCTGAAACAGAGTACCTCTTTGAGTACCCTTTGCAAGCACCATAGATCCTCTAGTCATCTTACATCCGTCCTTTGAAAAGACAACCTGCACACCTGCGTCATTCAACTTACTTACAGAAAGCAGGTTCCGTGCCAAGCCTAGGATGTGGATGACCCCAATGATCCCCTTCACTCGTCCATCAAGGAATTAGATTGAGACTCTTCCATGACCAATAATCTTCAGATGTCGTCACCCAGGTACACTCTTCCACCATCGAACTCTTCATACTTCGTGAACCAGCTTCGATGCGAGGTCATGTGGAATTATGCATCAGAATCAATCAACCACACATCATCAGATGAATGGGTGGCCAGGGCTGCGATGAAGGCATCACCATCATCTTGTGACTTGTCAAAATCTAAGTCTGGGACATTCTTCTTCTTATTTTTCTTTTCTTCTTTGCATTTCTTTTGGAAATGCCCAGTTTTTCCATAGTTCCAATAGAGAGCCTTGGACTTTCTAGGAGATTTGGATCTCCCTTTCTTAGCTTTCTTGTCCTTCTTTTTCCCTTTCTCCTTGGGTCTTTCACAAACTGCAAGAGCTTCTTTGGCTGCTTCAGAGGACTTTCTCCGCATCTCTTCAGATAACAGTGAAGATACCACTTCATCCATTTTGAAAGTGGATGCGGTACTCCCAATAGCCATAACAAGATGATCCCACGAGTCCGGCAAAGAACAAAGCAAGGTCATACAACGATCCTCCCCCTCCATCTTCACACCAACGGAAGTCAACTGTGCAACTAACATGTTGAAGGCATTTAGGTGACCTGCAATAGATCCTCCATCCTCCATCCTTAGAGAATACAAATTCTTTCTCAGAAAAAGATTGTTCACCAGGGATTTGGCTTGATAAACATCTCCCAACTTCTTCCAAAGATCTTTCGTGGTCTTCTCCTCATGGACATTTAATAGGACAGAATCAGCTAGACTGAGTCTTATAAGAGCCTTAGCCTTCTGATCTTTGAGATCCCAATCAACTTGTGCCATTGCAGTTGGTTTTACACTGGAAACAGTTTCCCATAGGTCTCAATCAACAAGCATGTCTTCCATCTTAAGTTTCCATAACTCAAAATTTGTGCCCTTAAACTTCTCCACCTCTAATCTTTCAGATGTGCCTGCCATCTCTTTCCTACAATAAGATTATAGAATACTCTACATAGACTCCCACTCAATCTAAGATCAGCTCAAAAAACCCCTACCCAACAACTAGGACCAAAGGTGATCAAGCTCTGATACCAACTGAAAGGAAGCTAGGTGTGTGGAAATTGCTTCCTACACTAGTCTAATGAGGAGAGATGTGTGCAAATTCTTTTTAAACTTTACAATTACAGTGTTATTAACCCAACAATAGAGATATTGCAGCAATACACAACACAAGAATGTAATACAGAAGAGAGACAAGATATAACGTGGGGAAAACCCTTACGGGTGAAAAACCCTACACTCCAAAACCTACACAATGTATTATCTAAACAATGAAGTTTACAACACACTTGCAATGCAAGTCTTTACAGGAGTCTTCGACACTCGTATCTGGAGACAATATGGCACCATAACAGTACCTATCAATCACATAATACATCTCCTCTCCAAGCACCTGCTTAAATATAAGTTTATAAGGCAAAAATGTACTTTCCTTGAGATGGGCGTCCAACTTGGCCTCATGGCCTAAAACCCATGCCTAGGGACACTTGTCCAACACTGCAATATGGTCATGACACTTGTCACATCACCCCATCCCAATATGGGCACCTAATCCCAAGATAGGCAATGACAGATGCTCTTACACATCTTATGACTGTCATAGAATCCGTCATACTGACAGTACTTACAGTTGTAAGAGAATCTACCATACACTGACTAAAAATAGCATATTCCTCTTAAAACATGTCATAACCCACCTTGGGCGCCCAAAGATGCCTTCCTCAAAGATTCTCTTCGATACTTGTCTTCACCTGTCATAGGATCTTCTATTTCTGACTCTTACGTGTCATAGATTCTTTCATAGGAATCTGTCATAATTGTTTCAGTCAAGATTCACTTACACACTAGTCAAGATGCCGACACATGGCAGAAAACCTCTACCACAGAAAAGGGGATGCCTATCTCCACATGGAGTGAGTTAACCATCCTAGTCATCTTACAAGTGGAGTGACAACTCATCGTGCAACTTCACACTAAATGACAAAATAAGATGTGCAATAAAATTACAACATAGGCTAAATAAATAAATACATTACAATAAATAAATGCAAGGAATTACCAAGGTTGAGACACCTTAATTCCCAACACTAATATCCATTAGCCTCTATCGTAGTCTGGGCCTCATCACCTTGCATCGACATCCACATAGCATCCCACAATTCACAAGTCTCATTTGGTAAAGACACGGTTGCAAAAAGAAGAGAAAGGAAGTAGATCCTCCTAGTCATCCCTATAGAAAGCACATTAACACAACATTCTCACCAACACATTCATCCTTGTCATTCCACATCATTATTAAAATAATATCCCAATCAAATTTCATCCTAATCATTATCCAAGTCATCCAATCTTGTCATTCCACCTTCACATCCTAATCACCCTTTCTAATCACATCGTTCAATCAAATTCATACTAATCACCTCACCCCTAATCATATTCTAATCATTTCCAAGTCAACCCTAACCATACCCTAATCATCCCTAATCACCCATCTAATTATCTAATCAATCTCATACTCTATCACATTCCTAGTCACTCCACATCATCATTCATCCTAGTAAAGCACTTGACAACATGGCCCTAATCCTTGGAAATCATGAAGACAAACCAAGACCTAATCTTGTACTCCAAGGAGCCCCTCCTCCTAAGCCCAAGTTCATACTTCAAGGAGGCTATCTCTTTAATTACGAGGATAAGACAAGTCCAAAACCTAGTCCATCCACATGTCAAGTCAACGCCACATAAACCTATCCATTCATACACAAACAAGCACATGAGAGTCTAAGTAGCCCTTTGAAACAAAATAAAGTGCCTTTGAATCCTAATTCCACCTTTGATAAGGGAGACATCAACCTAGTCCATGCAAGCCATTCACTATCATTACCATCCTCTAATCCCCCATTAGCTCCACATCCTAAGCTTAAACATTACAAAAGTAAACATGTGGAGTCATCCAAATCTACCAATTCATCCAATCCTTTAATTGATCCTCCATCCAACCAATGTCCTAATCATAAGCCCACACCTTCCGTCTCTTTCATCCCTCCACCATGGGACTACCTAATCGCAGTCCTAAGCCTTCAACTTCCATCACCCATCTACCTACAAAGGATGTGATCCAAGGGTTATTGCTAGGAACGACTTGTCTCCATGTCAAACATTTGTCTTTGATCCTAGCAACGAGCCTTCAAATATCATGCTTATTCCTCCAACCCCATCATGTGGTCCACAAACCATTGAGCTTATTGAAAATACTTCTCCCATAAGCCCTAGTCAAAATCCATCACACCCTTATGTCATTGACCATCAAGAACATATCGAACCTATCCAAGTGTCTTCCACTTCCACACAAAGTCAAGAGATATGTCAAGATCATAATCCTAAGCACGAAGAAGCATTAGTCCTTAATTCCAGTCAAGATCAAAGCCCTTCTAATGATCCCATCCATAACACACTTGACCCCATTCATAATCAAGCTCCCATCTATGATCAAGATCCTTCTTATGATCAAGAAGACCATGATGGTCCTCTTAGTCAACTTTATGCATTCCATGGTCAATAGCTTATCACCCCATCCATTCATCCTCCATCTAACCCTAAAGAGCAAACATCCACTCCCCATGATGATACAATTGCCTCCCAAGCAAAAATAGAAGATCAAACCAATAAATTAGATCCTAATGAGCAAAATCAAGATCCTAATGGTCCTTCCACATCCACCATCAACCCCATTTCAAATCCATCATATCCACTTAGTCTTACCACCTTCATACATGAGTGTTCCTCCTTATGACAACAACAACCATTGTCTTTCACTTCACCTTCTCCATCAAATAATGAGCTCGTGTCTAGTGTCCAAACTACACATAGTCCTGTTGTCCATCGCATCCTCCAAAAAATGAACTATCATGGTAAAGGACTAGGCCTTCATGAACAAGGTATTTTGGAGCCCGTCCTAGTCAATGTCCCCCAATGCTCATATGGCCTTGGATACACACCCCAAGGTAAACAATCTAAAGATGTTGGTACTTCATCCATTCCTCCTAAGTCTACCACTTTCCATCGCAAATCCTATCATACACCCAAAACATATGTTACCATTCCACTTCCATCACCCTAAAAATGCCAAAAGCATGTAACCATACACCTTCCACCATCCACTTTACCTCCATTGCTTCCAACCCCTATGATCCCTCCATCCGCTTTACCTCTATTGCTCTCGACACCTAACATTCCTATCATTCATAAATACCCTTACATTTCTAATCGTGACCAACAAATGCACACATCATGTAAACATAAAGCTTCCACTCATTCCACCAAATATATGGGATTCAAAAATAAAAAAAATTGGACGCCTTCACCCATAAAGTAAAAAATCCTAAGGGTCCTAATACCTTAGGATATCAATCCAAAAACTCAAAGAAAAATCCATCTAAAAAGCAATCCAAGCCTATACCTTCAAAACAAAAGTCAAAAACTACAATGGTATGGGCCCCTAAGCAAAAAGAAAACAAGTCAAAAGAGGCATCCACCTCTCAAAAATCCCAATCATCCCCTTCCATTAAAAATTCTCATTCAACTCAAAAATATCAAATTCTTCCCTCCCACATGAAAAGCAAAAATCATAAAAATACTAAGTCTATGTGGGTCCCCAAATGCTTACATCACCCATCCACTAAGCTAACCTCTCCATTGCTTCCTACACCACCTTCCAATCAAAAGCTTCCATGTTTATCATGGTGTGTGCAACCGTTGGTCATGATTTCTTTCCATACCTCCATCACCCCATCATTCAATCATTACCCTACATATCTGCCTTATCACCTTCCTATAGTCCATGCTTTTGCATAAGTCCTACATAATCCACATCATAATCCACAACCGTTCCCTCCATAATCCGCTATCTACCTACTCCATCTCACTTTCATGCAATCTCCCTTACCAACATCGATGAGCATAACGACTTGACAAGGTCCATGTGACGACATCTTTCTCTAGTGGAACTATCACCTTCCATAGCACTAGACACTTGAGCCCCTCATGTCCATATCCACTTATCCCATTCAAAAGGGTCAAAAATGTCAAAAAAGTAAAGATAAATCCCTTTGTCCAACGGTGAAAACCACCCTTGGTGGCACCTTGGATACGTACCATGATGAAAACCTGGCAAACAGGCATCATGTGTAGGTTGATTTTCTATGTCACTTACACTTGGGGGCACGTTGTCTCATACGACCTACCATTTTCTATCCATTTCCTTTCATATCATTTTTGTACCATGTCCTATCCTATCGAGTCCATCCTTCCTTTTTTCCTCCTTTTGATCTTGATAAAGATTGGGGGCACAATGTTGACAAATGTTTTGGATGTCTCTTGACATACCTTATCCCTTCCAAATGACTCATCCTTTCATCCTATTTTCATAAGCTTTATCATGAAAAATCCTAAGTATTACACTAATAATGGGGCATGTTATTCCTATGCGACATAGCCTTTGGAGATCACATCCTTGCTCTTTTATGCATCCATCCATTTCATTCATTATCGCCCATCCATTTATCCATCCTACATTCATTCCCTTGCCCCTCGACTTGGTTTTCCCCTTGTCATTGGTATTTAGCACAAAGGCTACATAAATTGTCATCCATTGACATTCCAAAACATATCCAAAAATCCAAAAAAATCAAAACATTTCAAAAAACTAAAAACATCCAAATATTCCCAAAAACTCTAAAAACATTGCAAAACGTAAAAAAACCACAAAAAAATCAAAAAGTCAACCAAAAAACCCCAAGCAATAAACAATGTCATCCCACATGGTTGAACTACGTTGCCTCTGAGATGTCACGTAGGCAAGGCCATCTTCAACAAGCCCCCAAGGCATTAGGTCAGTCCCTTAAGGCCCGTTGAGTCAACCATCATAATAAGTCATCCTTTCATGAAATGGAATGTACTTTGATTAGACAGTCAATGTTTCAAGAAATCCACACTTCAAACCAATCCCAAAATCAACCAGACAAGCTATTCAAATTAGTGAAACCAATCAATCACCTCGTGATAATCATATGTCACTATCAACTATCACATATCTCATATGAAATGGGGCATCGTCGAAACTAGGACTCTACGCCTTATACGACATGCGTCATTTCTAAAATCAATCATTAATTAAACCCTGGTGTTGCTCTCGTGGCTAACAACACTAGTGTCAATCAATCATATCCCTCACCTTATACAGGATGTTGCATTGTCGAAACCAAACCAGGTGTCTTATACGACATGTTTCATTTCCTAAAACCAGGCTCCTTCATCTATTTCATCATAATCATTCAAACACATACCACTTGGCAAAAGGTCCAAATGGCTGTTTGTAAAGTACCGATTATTCACAAGCACACAAAACTAAAGTAAAACATAGAATTACTGCAAGTAAAATTAAAGTAAGGTAAATTAACTTCTACTCATCATTCAGAAGAAAAGATATTAAGATGTTTTGAAGAGTCCAAGCAATCTTTGAATTCATAAGTTTAAAGTATAATCATGATTACAATACATATGTATACATCTGAAGTCAATTACAGAGTATGTAAAAAATCATTTATATCACAAGTGTCAAATATTGGCATTAAGCCTTACAAATATTTGAAACAATAGAAGTACAAGGTGTTCAATATCCTAAAAATCTGACAAATAGTCCTTGACTGCCATCGACCATCTGGCCATCTGTTGAATCAAAGGACAAGAACATGGTTCAAGCACTTTTTCTGCCCAGCCACAAAGCTTGCGCTTCCCCAGTATCCTTCAAACTGAAGGATGCCTGACCTTGCTCGAAGATCCTAGCAATCTGTAAACATATGCAAGGTGGAATCTGGTGTGTGTCTATCAATCTACATGCATTACTATCATGAATGCAGCATCTCATCAATAGGATATGGTAGGGAAATATAAAAATGAATACTAGGCTATCAACCATTTACTATAATGGTATACATGTCTATTTCAACATCTCATTAGCTTTGGCCAAAGCATTAACCGTATAACAACATATAGGTTTCGAAAAAGAAAACCTACTTCCCTATTATTCCATACTCGACACCCGTCCCAGAAGGCAATCTTTCCAAAAATACACAATTAAGAAGAACAAAACATAGGGAATGCAAACATCTATTTTCTTTCACTAATTTAGAAGTACAAGTTTTTAATAATCAATTCTTTTACTTTCCCAAAACATCTAATGCATGTAATATACTAAGAAACAATTCACTAGTTCAGTCATTTAATTCTTTCAATAATAATAAATATAATTCTTAGATCTGCCTTCCCGTCATTTCTATAACAGGGGGTTTAATTAAAACTAAAGAAAATCATGCAATAGACCACAGCGATAGGAACTGCTACAGGAACCCAAAACAATGATTTAGAGAAAGAAAATCATTCATTTAACAACATTCAGGAAGTAAGATAAAATATTGTCTTTGATTGCCAGTGTGTTGTTTTATCAGTATATTTGTGTTGCTTATCATTCATTTCAATTTGAATAACTTTCTAACAAGTTTCAAAATGGTTTTAACACAGCTACAGGATCTACTATCTTGGCTACAAGAAGATAGTAGTTTCTAGTTTATGTAAAATACATAGTTTACTATCATAACTAATAGCTTCATAGCTAATTTCTACTCAGATTCAGAGATTTTAATAAAGCTGCTACAGGAATAACAATTTATCTAAAGTCAGAGATTTGTTGTTTAACAAAAAGAAGTCAATTTGCTAGTTTTACTGTTTATCTCAGCCAACATGCAAATGAAATAAAGTCATGAGATCTTTTACCAGACACTTAAATAAAAGGAAAGATAATTCTGTCACTATTTTTAGCTAAAATAAAAGGAAATCAGTCATACAATGTTGTTAATGAGAATCCTAACGACGATCTATAGTTTGAATAGCTTCATTCAGTTTTAAATCAAAATCAAGATACAGGTTAACATCTATGTCTTTGACAGTTTCAGACAAGTAAGACTAGAATGGCGGCAGCAACGACTCAATGGTCGATCTGATCAAATCGCCAAATACCTTAGCTAGTCAGCCTCATGGAGGATCAACGGTTAGCAAAACATGGCGGTCAGGGTAAAACTATGGCCTGAAATAAAAGAAAGATTGTTTAAAGAATGATGGCCAGCGAATAAGGTATGCAGAGATCTGGTGTTTTTAAAAGAGACGTCGATCAAAATAATGGTAATCGGTTCATAACAGAGGAACGATCAGGCCATAAAGATAAGCGACCAGGAGACTAGATCGGCCAGGAAGAAGGTGTGATTAGCCAACTTTTAAACATGGTTCGATTTTGCATAGAAGAAACGCCTAAATACAGACAGAAGGTGATACATTTTAAATTGCAAACTTCCAACTTAGTTAGCAATAACAAAACAGAAAGAGAACTTGGGGAATGATAGCGACGGTGATGAGTTGAGCTGGTGATGTCTACTGTTGTTCTCTCTTTTCTCCTGTCACCTGCACTCCTCCAATTTCTGTCGCCCAAAACTCATAACCTTCCTTGGCCAAATCATGGTTTTTCTCTACCAAATTCGTGGTGTTTCATCCATTCGATCTCCTCTCTTTTATCATTTTTCCCTTCTCTTGTTTTGCACGGGCAAATTTAGGTTTAGAAAACTTCACTTAAGTCTCAGTTTGCATGTTCTCTTTCCCACAAGTTTTCAGAATAAACAATAATAATAATATCTTTTTGAACTTACTATTGCATGAGTGACAGGAACTTATTTAATTGCTTTATTCACAAACTCTAAATATAATAAAGCTATTTTTAATATTATTTTACTATTTTATTTAAAACAACATTTAAATAATCAAGAACAAAAATATAATACAATATTACTTAATATATATACATATATACATTTTATTATTTTTATTTAATTTAAGAAGCATATTGTCTTCCATACATCTTTAGACAATATTTTATTATTTATTAAATATACAATCATATATATATATATATTCTTATTTAATACTAAACACTATTTGAAACATAATTCGGAAAGACCTTTAATTTATGAAAACACATCATGCGTTTGAAAATGATTAATCACAAAATAATGAAATAAAAATCCATTCAATTATGCATGTGCATCTACGTGATGTATATATATATTCTTATTTAATACCAAACACTATTTGAAACATAATTCGGAAAGACCTTTAATTTATGAAAACACATCATGCGTTTGAAAATGATTAATCACAAAATAATGAAATAAAAATCCATTCAATTATGCATGTGCATCTACGTGATGTATATATATATATATATATATATATATATTCTTATTTAATACTAAACACTATTTGAAACATAATTCGGAAAGACCTTTAATTTATGAAAACACATCATGCGTTTGAAAATGATTAATCACAAAATAATGAAATAAAAATCCATTCAATTATGCATGTGCATCTACGTGATGTGTGTGAAGGAACCAGATAGAACCCAACACATGTTGCCAAAAAAAGCTAGGTCCCTTCTACCTAAGCCATGCTCTTGTCCTTCGATAAGACTTGCAAAAACTCAAACTCATCGCACTATCAATAAGTTAGCCAAAAATATAGCCGAGTCAAGAAAATTTTAACCAATAACATATCATATCCAATGTAAATCTACTATTGTTCCATAATCTTACTGGTAATTAACTAATGAGGTAAATCTGAAAAGTTTGAGACGTGACACTGTTGGTCTAGTTTGTCTTATTTTATTGGATTGTTTTGTCGTCTCGTTCTTATGCTTCTAAAGGCAGTCCTTAAGTGATGAAGAGAAGCAAGGATAGAGTGAGACCTTTTTCTTTGATTTTTGTTTGTGGTTTGTCTTGGCAAAATAATTGGGGCAACTTGGTGTCTTGTGTGTGATTGGAATTCCATTGGATGTGAATCAAAGACATCCTATGCATTGGAAAGAATAACTGCTTCCTTGCATAAGGACTTGCACACCTCACAGTTATCTCATCGCATGTTCCGACAAGGTATCACAGTTACTAGTCTGAGTTGGGCATTCCTTGTCTGTCATGTGCCTGTTTTACAAGGGACTACACTTTCCACCTTGGCCTTTGACATGCCATGGTGATTGTCATCCTTTGACATAATAAGTTCTATGATGATAAGCATAAAAAATTGCAAGTGAGAAGCTCAAAAATCTATCAAAACAAGATCTCATTCTTCTAGCCAATTCTTCTAGCCAATCTTTCATTCTTCCACCATCTCTCTCACGCATCTTCATTCCTCCACCTTCATTGCAACATATCATTCATTTCTTCTATCCATTCCTCTATCTTTCTTCCTTCACCAATCCCTTTCATTTCAAGAGCCTACCCGTGTTTGTCCAACCCGCCTATCCTCTCGAGGGGGCATCATCATCCCATATTTCCATCATCATCCTTTTCCTCTATCCATTTCCTTAACTTCTTTGAAATGATGTTCCTCGACATAAATCTCATCATCTTGAACATCATCTCAAAGAGGGGCAAAATGTAGACACCTAAAAGTGTCCTCGGGTTGCAAAACCCTAATCTCTGCCATATTCTACTATTTTCCCTAATTTTTCTCTATGGTTAAATAATTTATTTTAATTAATTAATTATTTAATCATTCACATTCCAAATATCCCCTTTCACTCACTTAAATAAATTCTATTTGTTTAATTAAGGTTCACATTCCCCTCTTCAAATAAATTAAATAAATGAACCTAATTTATTTAATTTAAAAATCCATTCCACCTCTCCATTTATCTCAATTTAAAATTCACTTTTGTCCTTTAGTGGTGAGAGAACCCTAATCGATCACAACCCTCCATTTGGCCTCAAAGTCAACATGTGATCTTGGCCCTTCATTCAAATCTACTCCTCTATAAAACACCTTTTTCCAACTCATTTTGCTCTCTCTTAGTTCATTTTCATCTTAAATCTGTTGTAAATCTCCAAAGTCTTGCTAATCATACACAAGAGCTTCTCATGATGGTTGCATGAATCTGCAAGTCTGAGAACAATAGTGCAAGATGAAGGAGGACAATGGAGAGAAGTCATTAGTTATCTTGTTTCATGTCTTGTTTGATTGATTCGTAGCTTAGAATGCACTCCATTGGGAGCTAGGGTTAGTTGTGATTTCATTTCTGCATGATTAGTTAGCTTTTTCCCCATCTTCACAAATCATCACATAGTCTAAATTAGGAGTTTAATTGGACAAATTTTGCATACAATCTTACATACAAATCATCACATGGTCTAAATTATGAGTTTAATTAGACAAATCTTGCATACAATCTTGCATACAAATCATCACAGTCTAAACTGGGAGTTTAATTAGACAAATTTTGCATACAAATCATCACATAATCTAAATTAGGAGATTAATTGGACAAATTTTGCATACAATCTTGCTTACAAATCATCACATAGTCTAAATTAGGAGGTTTAATTGGACAATCTTGCATACAATCCAAACATAGCATAAATAGGGGGAAGTAATTTCATCTTGCATACAATCATAACATAGTTTAATTTAGAGGCTAAATTTGACTATCTTTTTCTTTTATGTTATCATGCAATGGCATCTTGTGTTGTTAGATTAGTCACACTTAGCTTAATCTAGGCAGTTAATAAACAAGTGTTTGTCGTACTTGCAAAGGTGATAGGTATATGCTCTCCCCTTGCAACATCTTGGGTGATCAGAAACCCAGACTCATCTATCATTTCTTGTTTATCCTTTAGAAAGGCTTGCTTTTGGATTGTGCTTCATCCAAAAGGGACAAACTTAAGTGGAACTTTCCTTTGACCCGCTATATAAATGGGATAAGGTGAAATCCAAGTCCTAACCAGCATCATCCTTGCCTTACGGTGCCAAATCGAAAAGAGGTGTACTAACACTTTGTGAAAATGATTTTCACATTGTGTGAAGTATTTGAGACTCTTAGTAGGATTGGTTAAAGCTTTTAGTAGCTTGCGGCATGCTCTTAAGGCATTGGTCCCTCAAAGTTACTAAGAACCATTTGTTTTAGAAGCTAAGATCCCTTTACTTGTTGATGCAGGAGCTCAGACCTCTGAAGCCACCCCACGTCTTCACTATTCAAGTGTATAGGTAGAAATTCCTCTTTGGGGGGAATGAGACTTGGTGTGCCTGAGAAGTGTGTGTCGTGTAAGGGGGAGCTAGTGCCACCAAGTCTCTAGTTGTCCGCCTTGTTTAAGTGGCTGGAGAAACCAAGTTAGCATTCAACAAGTAGTATCCTTTCTCGCCTAGGATTGTACATGTCTTCAAATTTGTGTTAAACACTAAATGTCGCAAACAAACATTATATTGTATTGTCTACTCTTTATTCTTGCCTAAAAATAGAGAAAATCATCACAAGAAAAACATTAGGTTACTTAGAAAAAATGTGACAAAAACAATCAAAACTTGATAAAAAAAATAGAGTTATCTGAGCAATCTTGCGCATATGATCATTCTTGTTGTGCATTTGAAAATCTTGTTGCGCATATACTACTTCGGCGCATTTGAAACATCTTGCTGCACATTTAAATAGTCCTGCTGTGCATGTTGCATTCCTACGCATCTAAACAACAGAACCACACATTTGAACTCTGTTCTTGCGCATTCAGAACTACGCATATACCACTTATTGCTATGCATTTGCACCCTGTTCCTACGCATCTGAACTTGCGCATCCATAACAGTGAGCTATTCCCATTTCTACTTAGAATTCACTTGAGAAGTCATTTGAACTTTATAGATACATCCTGTACCCATTTTCAAAACATTTCACTTGCATCTCATACTTAGCCTTTCCAAAATCAAACAAAAACAATTTTTCCCAAAGGTGCCATTGAGATCTCCCTATTCAAACAAACAATCTAGTTAGTTTCCCTATCAGGATCAATCATCCTTTATCTAGGAACCACACTAAACATCTTGACAAGGTTAGTCTACATCAAATAATGATTTCTATCATTCCTATTTGACTTACTTTGGATCAACACTTTGATAGCTATACATCATAGCTCAAGACCATTGTTTGAAAAAAGAATCAAAACACCACCTTTAGAAAATCTTATCACCAACACATTCAATCCAATCTTTCACCCCAAACTATATCCCATCACAAACATCACTTACATCCACAAGTCTCTTATCCAAGTCCATTCACATCAACTTTGCATGGTTGAAACTAGATCTCAAGCCAAAAGAAGAAAAGAAATGGACTACACAAACAATAGTGAACACTCTTCTAGTGATGGAGAGGAAGAAATCAACCAAGAAGAAGTTGATAAATACTTACAAGATCCAAAATTCCAAAGATTGATGGATAAGGTCGTATCAACGGACCCTCACAAATACTTCCTCTTACTTGTACAACAAGGAGCCAAGCTACCCGTTGATTTTGACATTTCAAAATTGAGAGAAACAACCCCATCAAATGAAACAAAAGCTCCCAAAAATAAAAAAGAAGCTCCCAAGAATGAAAAGGCTAAGGATATGTCAAATCCTTTAGATACACTCACACAACAAATCCAAGCCTTACAAGAACAGTTTGTGGACCTACAAATGGGAACTTCCACAAAACATTACTCATTAAAGGATATCTCTCCATATCCTTTTGACAAAAACTTAGTCATGGTACCTTTCCCTTCAAAATTTGAAGTCCCTAAATTTGATAAATATAGGGGGAAAGGTGATCCACGTGACCACATTAGAGAATTTAGTGATGAATGCTTAGAAGTCACCCATAATGAGACATATCTAATGCGACTCTTCCCACGTAGCCTAGGAGGTCAAGCAATGGAATGGTTCTCCCATCTACCTCCCAGAATCTGAACATTCAATGAGCTAGTGGACAAGTTTGTGACACACTTCTCCTATAACATTCAACACGAAATTTCAATGTTAGATCTATGCAACAACAAACAAAAGGGTGGAGAATCCTTTGCCACTTTCTTGCAAATATGGAGACAACTTGCATGTAAATATCCTTACCAAATCCCCGAGAAGCAAATGATTGAAATGTTTGTCCATAACTTGAACACCGAGTTAAGCTATCAAATCCAAATCTAATGTCCTATTTCTTTTAGTAAGGTCATTGAAATGGGATTACTTATAGAGAAAGCTTTGATAGCTAAAGGATAAATAAAAATATATAAGGATGTCCCTAGTTCAAGCAACAACACAGATAAATCAAGGTTTTGGACTAAGAACAAGAACATTGTAAATGACGAAATTGTAGATGCAAAATGTGTGACACCAAAACAACCTATTCTAAATCTATCAAGTCCACACAACAATACTACTCCAAACAAATCCACAAACAATGAACCAAGACCAACAAACTTTCCTCCTCGCAGAAAATTTACACCATTGGGTGAATCGATTGAATCTGCCCTAAGGAAGCTTATCGCTAACAACCTCATAACACTTCCTACAGTAAGAGAATATGAACCCAAGTTCAAATCCTCTTGGTGGAAAGATTCTGACTTTTGTGAATTCCATAGAAGTAAAGGCCATAAAACCAACGATTGCCAACGACTAAAAAACACCATCCAAGACTTGATAGATCGTAGAGATATATCAATTGATGGACATACATCCAATGAGGAACATGTGGCATTCAAGAATCCACTCCCTAACTATGAGAAGGGAGGTCCCTCTAAATAAAACAAAATAACGGTGGTAACAATGCCAATTATACGAATGTATCATATGAATAGACCGTTAACCACATATTAGAAAGTGACTCACATGTAAATGTGATCACTATAAATAACAAGCCTGATTTTAATGTCACCACTCATCATGGAAAGATTACTCTCCAAGGGGCTCCACCTAAACCATCTTCTGTATCCAATCAGTATAATGTCCTAGACCAACTCCAAAAGACACCCACACATATATCTATATTGGAGCTTTTAAGTCTTTCGCCATCCCATAAGGTTATCCTAGAAAAACTCTATTGGAAACCACTGTGCCAACAAATCTTGACCAAGAGCAATTTCAAGCCATGGTAGGACATCTCACTACACCCCATTTCCTATCTTTTACCAAAAAAGATGACATGTCCATTACTCAACCTCGCGATGCATCTCTTCACATAGAAGCCCTCATTCATAAACACAGAATAAAACGGGTCCTTATAAATGGAGGGGCAGGTTTAAATATATGCACACTAAAATTAATCCTTGCATTGGGGTTCTCCGAGAATGTTGTTGATCCAAAGAAGAATATCACAATCAAGGCATATGATGAAGAAGAAAGAACATATAAAGGCACTGTTGTCTTACCAATAAGAATTGGACCAGTAGAGAAAGATGTGGTTTGCCAAGTCCTCGACATGGAACTAGCCTACAATATTATCCTTGGCCAACCTTAGATACATGCAATGAAAGTCGTACCATCCACCTATCATCAATGCATAAAGTTTCCCTACAACGGCCAAGAGATTACTATCCAAGGTGATGTCAATCCATTTCGGTACTGCAATACCATCAAACCCAAGCCCAAAGTTGTCATACCTACCAACCAAGCAGCCTCATCCTCTACAGCTAGTGTTGACCCAATCTCATTACCTTCTACATCCAAAAGCACTGAACTAAAAGTCAAGCTCAAGGATAAAGGTGTAGGAGAGTATTCCATTGAACAAACCTTTTGTCTTAGACAACTACCCCTATCACCCAAGTCTTACGACAAACCATCTATGGCCACACAACAGTCTTTAAAGACTCCTAAAGGTCCTTTTATCAAATGGGGTAATCTATCGGATGAAAGTGATGAGAAAGATGTCCTTCAATGGCTATACAAAGAAGACAATGAATCCAAGCTACAAGATCAACAACCCCAATTACAAACTGAACAGTATGGCTCAGGTTTCACTATCTTACAAAGAATGGGATATGATGGTCACAGTGTCATAGGCTTGAGAAAAGAAGGTATCATTGAACCCATACAACCTTCTTCCTTATCAGCCTGAGACACTACAGGGCTAGGGTATAAAGGAAAAGATAGAGAAAAGGCTACTACCAACTTAGTGGAGTAGATTCACAAATTACAAGAAGGAAGTGAGACAGACTTTAATGAATGGGAATGGGATAGTCTTTCTCAGCTATCTTGTTAAGACTAGGGCATTGATGTAGTCCAAACATACAGCTCTACAACACATACCATGAGGGACAAAATTCGAGGTCTAGACCTCTAGAGTCAGATTCACACAATATCGAGAGTGAGTCTCATGAGGAAGGTCGAATGTCCCACTTAATATATAATACTAAGGAGAGTACTATTTTAGACATTGTACATACCCCCACAGACCAAGACAACTCTTTCGTCCTAACCATCATTTCCCCTGAGTCAGACCAACCCGATGATCCTCTTCCGCTTGTACATCCTGAACTTATAGATTGGGAACTACAAGAGGCCCTCGAACTAGATACCTTTCAAAATGACGATGCTATTATTGACTATCTAGAACTAAGGGATCATCTACCCTCAGGAGATTAAAATCTGGCTTCGCTATAGAACTCAATAATGTGGTTTATTTTGGAGAGAGTGCTAAACCTTTTAGTCGCAAAAATGTAAAAATAAAAAAATAGATCTAATGGTGAAAACCGCTTTGCGATAGTATTAGATCATGAAAAAGATAAAATAAAGGGCATATCTAATGGTGAAAACCTCTTTGAGACACCAAAGGATGAAAGGCTGGTCACCCTCCCCAACCATACACATCAGGAGAGGTCCTCGGTTCTGATAGAACTGATAGAACTTCTCAACGTTGGTACAAAAGACAATCCAAAGATAATCCATCTAGCAAAATCTTTATCTGAGCAAGAAAGGACATAATTCATCAAATTCTTCAAACAGAGATAGATTAATTTTGCTTGGTCCTATGCAGATATGCCTGGACTTGATCCAGATCTCATAATGCATCAGTTATCACTAGTTCCAGGAGCTAAACCAGTAAAATAAAAGGTAAGGAAGATGCATCCGCATATAGCATTGTTAGTAAAAGAAGAATTGAAGAAGATGTTAGATGTCAGGTTTATCAAATCAATTTACTATCCGAAATGGATTTCCAACATTGTTCCTATCTCAAAACTAGATAAAAGGATCAGACTTTGCAATGATTTCATCGATTTGAATAAAGCTTGCCCCAAGGATGACTTTCCTTTGCCTAATATTGACATCATTGTGGATTTCACAGTGGGGCATACTATGTTGTCTTTAATGGATGGATTTTCTAGCTACAATCAGATCAAAATAGCACCAGAAGCCCAGCACAAGACCACTTTTACATGTCCATGGGGTACATATTTCTGGAACGTGATGCCATTTGGACTGAAAATGCAGGAGCAACATACCAAAGGGCAATGGCCACAATTTTCCATGATATGATGCATACCATTATGGAAGATTATGTGGGTGACATTCTAGGCAAATCACTCACACGAGAGGAACATCTACAAGTGTTAGACAAGATCTTTCAGAGATGAGCAATTCAATGTCTGCTTGAATCCAAAGAAGTGTGTGTTTGAAGTCACATCCGACAAACTTTTAGGATACATAGTTTTAGCCAATGGAATCGAGGTGGATCTGGCAAAAGTGAAAGAAATAATGGACATGCCACCACCTAGAAATATCAGTCAACGGAGGTCATTGTAAGGAAAGTTGCAATCTATCCGTCAGTTTATCTCACAATTAGCTGACAAATGTCATCCATTTACCCATCTCCTTCACTAGAACATTCCTTTCAAATGGGATGAGATGTGTGAACAAGGCTTTCAACTCCTGAAAGAGTATTTGATGAATCCACTGATCTTGATGCCACCAATCCAAGGAAAACCACTTTTGCTTTATATTTCAACAACACCAACAGCTTTAGGAGCTCTACTGGCACAACAGGATTATGAAGGAAAGGAATGAGTTATTTACTACATCAGTCAAACATTGGTAGGCTATGGGCTATAATACACGCCTATTGAACGAGCATGTCTTGTCATAGTTTTTGCATCCCAAAAGCTAAGACATTATATGCTCACTCATTCAATCAAGTTGGTAGCAAAAATAGACCCGTTAAAGTATTTGCTCAGTAAGGCAACCTTGACAGGTAGATTATCAAAGTGGGTAATGATTCTCAGCGAGTTCAACATTGAATATGTGGACAGAAGAGTTATAAAAGGTCACGTGATTGCGGATCAGTTAGCAGATGCACCACTGAATGATGAGAATCCATTAAGCTTTGAGTTTCCAGATGAATCCATCTTCAACATAACAACACCGGCATGGAAGCTCTATTTTGATGGATCTTATACACAGCATGGGTCAGAAGCAAGCATTTTGTTGGTCACACCTCAAGGAGATATAATCCTGATTTAATATAGACTACTCTTCCCTTGTACCAACAACGTGGTAGAATATGAAGCATTAGTCATTGGTCTAAAGATGGCTGTAGAATGGATAGTCCGAGAGCTTCATGTCTATGGAGATTCACAACTAGTCATCAATCAAGTAAATGATGATTATCAAACCAAGGACGATAAGTTAATACCTTACAAGCGTATGGTAGATGACTTTAAATAATATTTGGTTGTGTTTTCCTTTGAACAAATACCAAGACTGGAGAACAAAGCTGCAGATGTCATGCAACCATTGCATCACTCCTGGATATACTAGAAAATCAGTCATGTTATAAGTTCTTAGTGGAGCCAGTGTCTAATCCTGCTTACAATATCCTTGAAAGAAGAATCATATGTCACATAGTAGGATTTGATCCCTCCCTGTATGGAAATATCTATACCTATCTGAAAGAGAATACATTACCATCTAGTTTAGCCAATAATCAATGAAGAACCTTCATCTGTCAAGTCGCTCGCTACACCATAATTACCGATACTATTTATCGATGAGGTCTTGATGGTACTCTCCTTAGGTGTCTAGAAAGTGAGAAATATCAAACGCCTTAAGAGAAGTGCATGAAGGTATGTGGGAAACGCACTTTAGTGTCCTACCTTGGCTAAGAAACTTATGCGTATGGGATACTATTGGCCAAGTATGGAAACAAACTCTTATCATTTTGTGAAAAGGTGCAAGAAATGTCAAATTCGTGGAAATCTAATACATGCACCGGCACAAGAGCTACAACCTTTAAGGACTCCTTGGCCTTTTTGCCAATGGGGATTCGACCTTGTGGGCAAGATTCATCCCCCATCATCAAATGGCCATAAATTCATAATAACCGACACTGAGTACTTTACTAAGTGGATCAAAGCCATACCCTTAACCAATGTCACAGGCAAGCAAATTGCCTCATTCATCCTGAACTATATCATTTGCCGCTATGGCATTCCTTTATCCATTATCACTGATAATGACAGACCTTTTAAAAATTAGGATGTCAAAGAACTCTGTGACAAGTTCCATATCCAACACCATTTCTCCACCTCGTACTATCCCCAAGGAAATGGTCAAGTAGAGGCGTCTGATAAAACAATCTTGAAGAAGACTATCAATGATGTCGGCCGCGATTGGCATGTACAACTGAATCTCGCTCTGTGGGCCTACCGTACCAGTATCCACACAGGTGCAATACCCTATGCCCTTGTCTATGGCTCAAAAGCAATCTTGCCTATTGAGGTCGAGTTACCATCTCTACGAGTATTGCTAAAGGGTCTAATAACTGATGAAGAGTATCAAGTTTCCAGACTTCAAGAGTTAGAGTTGTTGGAGGAAAGATGACAAAATGCCTTTAATCATCTCAAAGCCTATCAACAAAGGATGTCAAGAAGCTACAACCAAAGGGTAAAACCCAAAGTATTTCAAGTTGGTGACCTAGTTCTCAAGGAAAATCCCAGAAATCAGTAGGACAGGGAAAAGAAAGGCAAGTTTGAACCCAATTGGCTTGGTCCTTATGTAATCATTGCTGCCTATGGATCAGGAGCCTATTAGTCAGCAACATCAGAAGGTGAGTTGTTTGATGATCCCATCAACAATATGCATCTTCAAAAGTTTTATACATAAAATCCCAATGCAAGGGAATAAAAAACATTAAAAAAATAAGGTGCAATAAAAGCAAGTGGTGAAAACCTGGAAATAGGCACTATTTGTGATAAACCCGCTTCCTCCATCTTATAGGGTTTCAGTTTTTATCCATCTTTTCTTCAACATCCATCAAAATGCATAAAGATACTTATCATGGCTTGTTGCTCGATCGCCTTTACCTCCTTATCACACAAGGTTATCCATCTAATCCTTCATCCATCTTGTCATCTATCACAACTCCATCGTCAGTATCATGATCAAACTACACTACCTCTGTGACTTCACGTAGGCAAGGCCATCATCGATGAGCCCCTGAGGTTTCCATCCATACCTTTCGTCTTATTGTAATCTGTTACATTCCATCTGTTCATCCATCACCAGTGTCAATTTCCATTGTTGAACTACCTCGCCTTTGAGCTATCACGTAGGCAAGGCCATCATTGATGAACCCCTGAGGCTTCCCACCCCCTAGGTCTTAGGTCCACATGGTCCACATAGTCAAACTAGGTTGCCTATGCGATGTCACGTAGGCAAGCCCATCATCAATGAGCTCTCGAGGCACTAGGTCAGTCCCTTAGGGCCTGTCACATCGAGTCTCCCATTGTTTCATCCATATGTTTCATCCATAATAAGTAGATCCTTTACTTGACTGGGGGCAAAATCCTCGACCTAGTTATAAAATTGGATTCTTGAATGCCATAATCTAGAGGATAACAATCCGGATCGCGATACTATCTCCAGACAACGCACAACACAACAATATAACTTTTAAATAGAATCTTGACAAAAGACGTTAACCTATCACCAGACAACTATCAATGTGCCTAAACTACCAGGATCATTTTGTCTATTATGGCAAGAAAACATATCTATGGCAAGAAAGTTTTATGGTTGTTAGTCTTATGTCTTGATTTTCATTATCATGTTTCCTATGCTACTCGAGGATGTCCAAGACTAGAGGAGCTATGATGGGGCATGATTATTTCATTTGTTTGTTGTTTGTGGGTTTATCTTTAGTAATGTGAAGACTTGTCTAATGACACGATCAACAAAAGATCATCGATGACATTATGGGTTTTTAGCATCAAAGAGATACGATCCTTGTCTGTTGATGCATGCAAGCAATACTCAAGTCATCTTGGTTTAATTATACCTAGATGCTTGTATTTCCTTACAACATTTTAAAAGCTCAATGATGAAAAAAGTACTTCAAATATTTATATACAAGATGACTAAATCTCATTTGTACATATTAGGGTTGCATTTCATTTCATTTATAAACATTCCATAATTATCATTTACCAAGTGGCTTAAGATCCAAATCATTTCTTTCATTCTTCTAAGTTATTCTTCTATCCAAATCATTCTTCAAATTCTTCTAAGTGATCTTTTATTCATGATTGAGTATACTTGGCATAACAAAAACAAATCATCATTATCATTGTACATATTATAAGCATGTCCAATCACAAGTTCATATCATTTAAGTTCATTAGTTACATAAACATTTAGATCATGATTGTTAACAACAGTTTCATATAGCGATGTCATATATCCATATAGGTATCACGCATAACATTTATCATCAAAAATTGAATAACATAGATATCATTGTCATAGCATTTACACATTAGATCATCATACATAGAAACTTAAACATCATGTATTGCATTTAGGAAATCATCAAAATATGCATTAGGTCATCATAAACTATAAGCATATAGAATCATTACTCATAAACATTACACATAGATATAAGTTATCATGTGAATCATAGAAACATCATATCATAAGTATCATATGCATCATAGAATTAATATGTTAGAATCATCAAATAGAAGCATAACGTCAACATCAAATATATAGAAAAGCATCCATCCATAATGCACATACATATAGTCCATCGAACCCATATATATCATCAAAAATAAATAAATGTCTAAGTATACAATGATATCATGAATCTATATCTCAAGCTGTCAAAAATAATGTGTTACAAAATGATATAAAATCATGCATGTCCCAAAATGTCTATGCGGTGCTACCTCCAGAAGCTGCTGGCTGATGAGGCTGAGGACCTGAAGGCCCTGTCCTTGGTGGTCCTCTGGGAGGTGGTGGCCCCATGACTCCTCTGCTCTCTGACTGTGTCCGCCTAGACCTACTGTGTGAACCAGGATGGAATCTCCCTACCCTCTGCTCTGGGGGCATAGCCTGCTCATATAATGATCTCCAATAGAATATCTCCTGGACTGCGCGGACCATCTCTGAAATAGTCTGCCCATGGGGACCCTGGGACGTCGCCTGCTGTACCTATTGTAATAAGGCCTCTACCCTAGTATATCACTATATAGTAGTGTCCCTCTCTAATGTAACTATCCTCACATCATCCTGCAGCTCTGTGACCCGACCCTGTAACTGCATAATTTCGCCTTGCATCTGGCCAAGTTGTCCCTGTAGCTGAGCCACTTAGGCTCGCAATGTTGCTACCACCATGTCATCCTGACCCTGTCCCAACACTGGAACCTGCACTTGTGCCTGATCCTATGGCTGATCCTACATTTGAGGTTGGGGTTGCACATGCGGTGCCCCATGTACTCTCTGTCCAACTCTCCTATGTCCTCCATCATCACCCCCATCATCCCCATCATCTCCTCCATCTCCTCTACCACCACCATCCCCTCCACCTTTGCCTCCTCCTCCACACTGGAGCGTCGTCATCCTCATCTCTGTCCTCTAGTCTAGGAGCTAGTTCCTTAGGTCGAGAGTATCTAGGAAAGGGATGGGCTGCAAAATGCGCTGAATAATCCACAGTCAGCCCCGCATCCACAATGTCTCGCTGTAAATCCCATGCCTGGTATGGAATCTGTAAGAAACCAGCTCTCACCTACTCATATGATGCCACATGTCCCCACCATGGATGCTTCTTGTGTGTCTGAGCAAATACAGCAGTACCCTAGGGCATCCCTTGGTCCCTGCCAAACTATCGGTACACACGAGAAACAATATGACGCTCAAGTATATAATGGGTCCTCCCTATCAACCACTACATCTGAAAAAATGGTAGCTCGGTAGCATCATCATCCCATGCCTCACGGTTTAGGTAAGGCCGCCACTCAACTGTGTCCACATTATCCAATGCATGTCTCCAATACTCAAGCTTTCCCAGCTTGGGCTAGGAAAGGCTCTTCTGATACATGTATGAGTAAGGGCAATCCCTACCTCTCACTCCCGTACCTATAGGCCGTGTGATCACTATATGGTCCCATGCCCAAATTTGTAACAAGGAAACTCCAGCAGATAGACTAGCAACCCCATCATACACAAACTGATGTAGATCATGGTATAAATGTGCAAGAAGGAAAACACCCCAGGAAAAACGTGTCCCCTCAGTCACCATCCTCTCCAAGGTCCTTCCCCATCCAACAGGGAATCCATGTGATCTCCTGTCTGGGCAGATCACACCTCCAATCAACCCTGCTAGTATAGATGGCAGGGGCTCATAGTAAACCCAGCTAATCTCTGTCCCCTCAATATCCTCATCATCAAAAACCCTGAGACACTCCTCCAATCCTGCTCTTGCATGTGGCTCGTACTCCATCAACTCTCCAAATATCAGAATCCTAAGAATCCGGTATACATCATCAAGTGTCGCTGTCATCTCTCCAGTTGGCAAGTGAAATGTGCAGTGTTCACTATGCCATCTCTCCGCCAGAGCAGTCAGCATCCCAAGGTTCGCCCGAATCTCGGGCATGAAGCACACATACCATAGTCCAACGGATCCAAGAACCAAGTGATCGGTCTTGGTCAAATAAGGTTGTAATAGTTGTGTAGCTCTCCTACGACATCATCACGTCTAGCTCATCCTGCAATCAATAACACAAGCACGTTAATCAAGCAACCAACTAAGCTGCCTATCTATCAATTCTATCAAACCAGTTACTTAGTTATCCTATCATTAAACCTATCCTATCATCTCTTCTGAGATTCTATCAATCTTGAAGATGACCTATCAGTTGGCCAACATCGATCACAATGCCGACTCAATCAAATCAGCTAAGTGAATGACCATAAATATATCAAATGCGTAGTTTCATCTATTAGAAGTGCAACTTCATAACAGATGCACAGAAGCCCTAATTAAATGCGCCATTTTATTCATATGCGTAGAAATAAGCACTATATGTGTAGCTTCCTAATGGATGCACAAGATCATATCAGATGCACTGAAGCCCTAATTGTATGCGCATAAACACACCACATGTGTAATACTGTTTATCAAATGTGAAAATAACTCATATGCGCTAATTCAAAGCTTATATGCGCGGGATCAGGTTGTATGCATAGAAATAATTATCAAATGCGCAGGACTAGTCTTGTTGCACATACAAAACTAACAACTTTGACCCTACATTTTGACCATAATAAATGCACTTTGCATGAAATTAAATGTATACGTACCGGGGGTTCGTAGTCTGCTGGCTGCCCAAATCGCCGGATCCTCTTGAACTTGTGGTTCTCTATCATAATCTGCTGCATCTTCGCTGACTGCTCTGCTCTAGGGCTCCCTACAATCTCTCTTCTAAAGCCAAGTGTGCAAATGAATAGAAAAGAGACCCCACATCCTTATTTATAGCCAAATGAACCCTAACCGGAGGTGTTTTGACCTTGCACATGCATGCTTTGTTTTTCATCCATTTCTCATTCTCCATCACCTAAATTTTTCACCCGCGTATCGCGTCATTCATTCTTCTTCATCGTGAGATCGTTCGTTATCCTTTTGCAAAGTCCATCCCGACCAATCTCCCGAGGGGGCATCCTACCATCATCAAACCTGTACCGGGGGCAAATTGAGGCATGTATCATACTTAGAAATTTTTTTATTCTTTGAAACAACGTGATAAAACACATTGTCTCAAAGAGGGGCAAAATGTATACACCTAAAAATGGCTCGAGATCAATTAAATAAATATTTTATATTTATTTTGTTCTTATTAAACTATCAATAAATAAATACACTAATTTATTTATTTGGTTCACATTTATCATATTCCTCTAACAATTAAATATCTTAAATTCCTCTAAAGTCATCTCTAATTAAATAATCCTATATTATTGAATTATTTCCTCTAAGACAAAGTCCTATGTCTAAAATCCACATCACTCATCCATGTCATCTTCCACATCATTGGACACCTCACCATGTTGCTCCAATAATTAAATATTCTTAATATTTAATTAGTCATTTATCCTCTCAAACATGTGCCCTATTTCCTCTCAACCATCATCATGGTCAAAGACACTTGTCTTCTAAATCTTATATTCCCTCTCACATTCCAACAACTAAAGACTCCTTCCTCTATGTTCTTCTCTTGGTCTTCCACCTTTATCTCACTGGTCCTTATGAGTGTTAAGGTTAGCCGATAGAAGATATCAATTAAATGCAAATAAAGATTAAACAAAGGAATGAAAATACATAGAAATAATAATGAGAGACAAGTTTTAACGTGGTTCACGCAAACTCGGGCTACATCCACCAATAGAGAGTCCAATATTATTATCCAGTAAATCAAATTGATTACAACCAACAATCCTTGCAACTCAATACTGCTACAAATGCTACAATACAATATCAATGGAAATTTAACCCTTAGCTGCTTTTATCAAGCTTTTTGTTGGTTACAAAAATAGGGTTTTTTATGCCGACCAATGAAAAATAACTCCTGGTGCCTTTATAAAATAATAAAAAATTATGTGAGGTTTCAGGGGCCGAGCCCCCATTGGGGAGCTGCCCCTCGACCCCACCCTGTATCGCGACAGGGAGCATGCTAAGGGTGCTGCCCCTAGACCCCGCAAGGGGCGCTACCCCCAAATCCCCGTAACGGGCGCTGCCCCCAAACCTCGTAGGAATTTGGGGGGGAATCGCGTTGATAAAAGTGGGGTAAATTTAACTTCCGAGTCTGATTAGGCTCCATATAACAACAATCTTCCACTTGGAGACTGATCAAACTCCACACCATATCATCTCACACTTGGAGACTGATCATAACACCGCTAACCCTGTAGCTCCCACTGGAAATAAGCACCCTGAACTCTGCTATTCTATTTTTGTTATTTTCAATCTTGAACCAACTTATGCTGAAGAGGAGCTCAGCTTCTCCCTTGTCACTGCCTTTGTAAACATATCCGCTGGATTTTCATCTGTATGTATCTTTTCCAGCCTTAACTATCCATCATCCAACACTGACCGAATGGAGTGATACCTCAACTGTATGTGTTTGGTCTTTGAATGCAAGGCAAAATTTTTTGCAAGATGTATGGCACTCTGACTGTTTGTAAACAAATAATTGTTAGCTTGTTGTTTGCCCAATTCTTCCATGAAAGATTGCAACCATATCATTTCCTTGCTTGCCTCTGTTGCAGCTACATACTCTGCCTCCGTGGTGCATAAAGCAACCACCTTTTGCAACCGTGAGATCCAACTCACCGCTGTCCCACCTACAGTAAAGATATAACATGTAGTACTCCGCTTGGTATCAATATCCCTTGCCAAATCTGAGTCTACATAACCTGCTAAATCAATATTAGAGCCCCCAAAACATAAGTGTTTATTGGATGTACCTCTCAAATGTTTGAGAATCTATTTTACTGCATTCCAATGCTCCAATTTGGGATGACTCATATACCTGCTTACAACTCCTACAGCATGTGCAATATCTAGTCTCGTGCATACCATGGCATACATTAAACTTCCTACAGCTCAAGCATATGGTACCTTGGACATTTTTCTTCCTCCTCTGGTGTCTTAGGACACATCTCCTTAGTCAATTTCAAATGACTAGGCAAAGGTGTGCTGAAAGCTTTTGCATTCTCCATATGGAATCTCTGGAACACCTTTTCAACATAATCAACTTGAGATAGAGTCAATTTTGTGTTCTTCCTATCTTTATAAATTTTCATACCAAGGATTTGTTTTGCTGCCCCCAAATCTTTCATAGCAAATGACTGTGCTAACTGCTATTTTAACTCTCTTATGTAATCCATGTTAGACCTAGCTACAAGCATGTTATCAACATATAAACATAAAATAATGTAGCTGTAATTATCCAACCTCTTAAAATAAACACAACGGGCAAAATTACACCAGCTGTAGCCTTGCTCAGCCATAAAACTATCAAATTTCAAATACCATTGCCGAGGTGCTTGTTTCAGGCCATACAAACTCTTCTTCAATCTGCACACCAGTTTCTCCTTACTTGTGACCTCAAATCCTTGGGGTTGTTCCATGTATATCTCTTCCTCCAAATCACCGTGGAGAAAGGCAGTTTTCACATCTAGCTATTCCAAATGCAAATCTTCAGCAGCCACAATACTTAAAACAGTGTGAATAGAAGTCATCTTAACAACTGGAGAAAAACTCTCATCAAAATCAATGCCTTTTTTCTTTGCAAATTCTTTTACAACTAACCTGGCTTTAAATATTTTCTTACCTCCATTTTCCTCTTTCAACCGATAAACCCATTTGTTTGGTAAAGCCTTTTTACCTGCAGACAACTTACATAATTCCCAAGTCTAATTTTTCAGCGAGGAGTCCATTTCTTCTTTCATTGCAAGCTCCCACTGAACATGTGTATCCACCTGCATAGCTTCATCATACCCTTCTAGTTCACCAGCATATGTTAACAAAATAGAATACAAAGAGGGAGATAACCTTTCAGGAGGTCTACTTAGCCTTGTTGACCATCTAACATTCACTGGAGTTTGTGGTATTTCTGGTTGTTGTTGCGGAGCATGAGGAACCACTAGAACATCACTATTTGGAGTATCATCTAGCACCACATAATCCTTTTCTTTCTTCTCATGCTGTTGCAACTGATCTTTGTACACCACCTTTTTATTGAATACAACATCCCTGCTTTGCACAATTTTTTTATTTTCAAAATCCCAAAGCCTATAACCAAATTCATCAATGCCATATCCAATGAAAGTACATTTTTTTGATTTTGCATCCAGCTTGGTTCTATTTTTAGAATCTACATGTGCAAATGCTTCACATCCGAAGGTTTTGAGAAAAGAATAACTCACCTTCTTACCTATCCATGTTTCCTCTGGAATACCATAGCCCAAAGGAACTGAAGGACCTCTATTAATTAAATATACAATATTGTTAACAGCCTCTGCCCACATGTTTAAAGGCAGCCCAACATGCAATCTCATGGTCCTTGCACGCTCCATTATTGTCCTATTCATGCGTTCAACCACTCCATTTTCCTGTGGAGTCCCTGGAACTGTTTTCTGCCTATGAATTCCATTAAAGCAACAATAATCCTCAAATTCTTTGCTGCAATACTCACCACCATTATCAGATCTGAGACATTTTAATCTTTTACCTGTCTCATTCTCAACCAAGCTTCTCCATTTCTTAAATGTTTCAAATACATCAAATTTCTGCCTAAGGAAATAAATCCATACCTTCCTAGTTGCATCATATATGAATGTAACATAATACTGAGAGCCATCGAGAGAAGATACCTGAGCTGGTCCCCATACATCCGTATGCACAAGCTCCAACTTTTCATCTTTCTTTTGCTTCCCATCCTTAAGAAAACTGACTCTCTTTTGTTTGCCATACACACAACTTTCATAGAAATTCATATTAATACATTTCAGACCTGGTAAAACTTTCTTAGAATGAAGTAACTTCATAATTTTTTTACTCATATGCCCAAGTCTGTTATGCCACAGTGTTGTCTCAGAACCTGCAACAACTGTTTCAGTATCTTCCTACGAACTTGCACCAACTGTTCTTGAACCTGTTTATTTTTTCTCTGTAACAGCTAAAGTAGAAGGAACAGTATGACCTGTACAAAGATATAAGGTGCCTACTTTCACACCTTTTGCTACTATTAAGGCACCTTTTGAAACCTTCCAATTTTTATTAGTAAATGTAACAATGCAACCTTCTTCAGCTAGCTGCCCTACTGAAGTTAAATTCCTATTGAGCCTTGGAACGTGCCTTACCTCTTGTAGTAGCTAATGATTCCCATTTTGCAACTTAATCTTAATTCTTCTCTTTCCAACAATTTGACAGGGTTCGTTATCTCCCAAATAAACCAGCCCAAAATCCCCTTGGACATAATCAAGAAAATAACTTCTATGGGGCGTAGCATGAAATGAGGCCCATGAATCTAAAACCCATGAATCATCAGCATTATCTAGGGAAATAATCAAAGCATCATCTTCAGACTTATTACTTACCACATTTACCTCCTTATTGCCTTCTTATTTGTCTCCTTTATTCTTTCGAGACCAACAATTTTTCTTCAGATGACCTGGTTTCCCACAGTACCAGCAATCCTTTTGTCCTCTGGATTGGGATTTCTTGTCCTTTGATTTTCCTCATGACTTCCCATGACCTCCAGAACCTTTTCCTCTCTCCTTTGATCTGCCCCTGCTTTCTGCATTCAAAACACTACCTGATGTGGACCCTCCTGAGTTTTTCTGTCGCATTTCCTCGCTAAGGATAACACCAACAACATCATCAAATTTTAAAGTGTTTGAACCAGAGACAGAGTTACTTACAACCATTACCAAGCTATTCCAACTTTCTGGCAAAGAACATAAAACCAAGAGAGTCCTCACCTCTTCATCAAATTTCACTTTTACAGAAGTTAACTAACTGACAATCGTATTAAACTCATTTAAATGATCTGTCACATATCCACCTTCAACCATTTTTAGATTAAACAAATGCTTCATGAGAAATACCTTATTTGAGGCTGAGGGTTTTTCATACAATTTAGCCAAAGCTTTCATCAGTTCACTTGTTGTCTTCACTTCTGTTATATTGAATGCCATAGATGGTGCCAGGCACAACCGAATGGTTCCCAGTGCCTTTCTGTCCAGAAGTTCCCAATCCTCATCCGTCATTCTTGTCAGGTTCTTGGATACTCCTTCCAATAGCCTCCATAAATCTTTCTGATAGAGGTAATCCTCCACCTGCATCTTCCATAACTGATAGTTCTGCCCATTGAATTTATCGACCTTCAATTTACCCTCATCCGCCATTGCTCCCACTCAACTGTGAGACTCCCACTCAACTTTGAGACCTTCCTGCAGATGATAATCGAACACAACCTGCTCTGATACCACTTGTTAGGGTTAGCCGACAGAAGATATCAATTAAATGTAAATAAAGATTAAACAGAGGAATGAAAATACACAAAAATAATAACAACGAGAGACAAGTTTTAACGTGGTTCACCCAAACTTGAGCTACATCCACCAACAGAGAGTCCAATATTATTATCCAGTAAATCAAACCGATTACAACCAGCAATCCCTGCAACTCAATACCGCTGCAAATGCTACAATACAATATCAACAGAAACCCTAACCCTTAGCCGCTTTTATCAAGCTTTTTGTCGGTTACAAAAATAGGGGTTTTTTAATGTTGACCAATCAAAATAACTCCCAGTGCCTTTATAAAATAATAAAAAACTGTGTGAGGTTTCGGGGGCGCTGCCCCTCGACCCCACCTTATATCGTGATAGGGAGCGCGACAGGGGCGCTGCCCCCAAACCCCCGCAAGGGGCACTGCCCCTTGACCCCGTAGGAATTTGGGGGGAAACCGAGTCGATAAAAGTGGGGTAAATTTAACCTCCGAGTTTGATTAGTCTCCATATAACAACAATGAGCATCATGACATGTGGCTTATGGTTCCATGTATTCCTCCACCTTGTCATCGTAGTAGGAACATCTTCCACCTTTATCTTCCTCATCCAACCAATTTGATCTTGACCATACATGTGACAAGACTTATTCTTCCACCGTGGATCTTTTGACACTTGGATTTGAGCCCTCCTTGGCCTATAAAAGCAAGCTCCTCACCTTCATTTTGCATCACAAGAGCTATAATACTTACATGTTGCAAAAATTCCATTAAGTATCCAAGCATGCCTTTGGTCCCCCCCCATTTGCATATCAATATTATAATCTCCATTGTTGCATTATCATTTAGCTTCATAGTATCATTTAGTTGCATATCATTATCCTCATATCAAATCATTATCAACATCATGGCATTAGCTTTCTCTCACCATCCTCATAGTCTTGCATTGTAGGTTTGTTTACATTGCATTTGAATCCACAATTCCATTCATCTCATTGTCATCTTGAAAAGCAAAGAAATACAATTCTGAGAGCAATATCATAATCAACAAGATCTTGAGAAGATAGGAGACAATGGAACACAAATGATAAATCAATTTGCAAGGTATAATTCATGTTTTCTATAATTTTCTTAGTTTCATTAGTGAATTGAATTTGAGTAGGAATTTAGAGTAATTGTGGTATCTTATTAGGTTCTTACAGTTGTTTCAAATTATCAATCACAACTACAACCAACAACTAGTTGTCTTGCACATTGGCGTACAAGAAATTTAAACCAGTGAATAGGTGTTATCCTATGAAATCATAGTAGTGCAACAACCCAAAGGTAATTGCATGAAATAGTTAACATCGCCTTTTATTGCATGAATTAGCTGTGGTTATTCATTGTTTTATTTTATTTCAGAGATGAGCAAGTTGAGTGGAGAAGAATTGCTCAAAGGACGAGGGATTTGATTTAAAGAAAAAAGAAAAATCAAAGAAACAAAAAGCTGTCATAGTTGAAATAAGTATTAGTAAGTAGATATTTGGAAGAACAAGTAATAAAATACAAATAAATTATAGTATAGACTCATGACAATTCATCATTTTGGAAAAGCATAGAAGACAATAATGCATAAAAATCATATTGGATGTGGGGCAATAGAGATACTCTTGATATCCAGAAGAACCACACCATTTGTAGTTGCTTGTGTCTCCAAAAGTTCTTCTGCACACTAGTTATTGGATTCAACTATATTTATAGATAGTTTGGGTGGTGATCAAGGGTAGACAAGAATGAATGCATAAAAATGACTTGATTTACACCATCCACCAACGAGGAGTGAATCAAATATAGGGAAACTATGCATTTATTAGTAAGACAATGCAAATACACACAATATTTAAAGCTAAAATCTTGTGCTAGATCCAATCATTGCTGGCAAGCATAAACATAAACAATCAATTGCTTCTAAAATGTGTGGGCTGTAGATTCATTGCATAGAGTTTTGAATGCATTATAGAGAGGTCACTGGAAATCAAATTGGATTCATGATTTACATGATCTTTGTAGACCTAATCACTATTGGCAAGCATCAACATAAACAGTCAATTACTTCCCAAATGTGTGGGTTATAGATTCAGTGCAGGGCGTTTCAAATGCATTTTAGAGAGGTCACTAAAAATCAAATTGGATTCATGATTTACCTGATTTCATAGTTGCACAATCATTCATCAGTCTACTGACTCAATAGTATCACACGCACAACCCATCCACTTACTGAATGCGAGTTATTTTGGATCCACAAATATGAGCAAGGAAACTCTTAATTTTAGATTTCAAACAATTGCATAACCACTTTTAAAGACATGCTTATAGGGGGTAGAAACCAAGTTTACGGATGGGAATAATTGTATACTGGCATGAGACAGGTTTGCCAATTAAATGTAGACTTGCAAGTCCACTTAGAAAAAACCTATCAACTAATTAAATTATTTAAATAATTTTATTTATTTAATTAACCTATGTAAAGGTGTATATTTCCCTTAAAATTATTGACAAAAATATGAAGGTAAAAAAAATAGTAGCCCGCAACGACTAACCCAAAATTTCTGCTGGATGAACAAAGCTTTGATTGCATGACAATTCAACTATTCTTCACGATTGTTGTAAATGAATGAAAGACCTCAACCATCACACCGAACTATGGTATGGAGAAAATGATAAAATCATATAAATTCTAACATTAGGAAAGCCAATTAAGATATGACTGAAATCTGATCAAAATTACTACATTAAAAAAATCATTTATCATCAATATAAATCCCAAACTCAAATTGCAATACCCAAAACCAAGTTATGTAAATAAACAAACGTTATGCCTTGATTTTATTTAGAAAAACAACCCTTGGGTTCACAGTAAAATAGATGTTAAAACTTATATTACGGTTGTCCAACAGGTGCAGGACCCTTCTGCAATGAATTGAAGTAAATTTATGTTCAATTTGTATTATACTGTATTGAATCTATATAGATCTGGCCACCCATAGTGGAGAAAACAAAAAGGCCCCAATCCTTATTATTTATGTGACCAGACCTGGGTAAATTTTTCATAGAAATGCTCGTAAATCAAGAAAAGAATTCAGAGCCTGTCGTATTGCTGTTTTGAAATCGGACATGATGCGCAGTACCATTGCAAGTTTTAAGGAAAATCTTTCACGGATTGCTTCAGAAGTTCAGGATACTGCAGAGGAGCTTGAATTGTTAGGAGGAGGAGAAGAACGCAGGCGTCCTGATGGACCGAGGCAGCAACAGAATCTTCATCTTTCCAATGGGATGGATCACAATGTCAAAGCCGAGGTATTTTGTTTGATCTCATAGGTATTTCTTATTTAGTTTCTGATCCGGTACTCAGTGATCCCATACAGATGCTCAGTTATTTGATTAGAAGGGCTCATGTAAAAATGAAATATCAAGCACCCAATCAACAACTACAGGCACCCATTTCCCACATCAAATACACATTTCATTAGAAGGGACAATTTGGAAATGAAATATCGGACACCCATCAATAATTACAGGACCCAATTCCCATATCAGATACCCAGTTCATCAGAAGGGAAATGTGGAAATGAAATACCAGGCACCCAATGATTGGATACAGACACCAAATTCCCATTATTTCATTGGAAGGGCTAGCGTGGAAATGAATTATCAGGTACCCAATGATCCAATATAGATACCCATTTCATTGGAAGGGCAAATGTGGAAAACATTTTGGTGAAACTTAGATAACTGGATTGAGGGTTCTGTTTTATAATGTTTGAAATATCTGACGCCCAATAGGACAATGCAGACAGCCAACTTCCATATGTGACATCTATTTCATTTGAAGTCAACATGGAAAGCATTTTGGTAAAACGCAGATGGTTGGATTGGGGGTTCTGTTTCAGTTGTTTCAGAGTGTTCGAAATATCAGGTACTCAGGGTTCCAATTTAGATACCCAGCTCTTATGTTGAACATTGATTCCATCACAAGGGCCAATGTGGAAAACATTATGGTAAAACTTAGATAACTGGATTGAGTGTTCTATTTTGGATATTTTAAAATCAGACACACAGTGATTCAATTTAGACACCCAATTCTCATATTAGACACTCATTTCATTAGATGGGCTAATGTGGAAGACGCTTTGGTAAAACTTGGGTAATTGGATTGAGGGTTTTGTTTTTAAAATGTTTTTTTGCATAATTGAATGGTTGTGTTAATTGAATTTGTGACGTTTTGAATCTATGTATTCTTCTTTTGGTTGGATTTTGGGTGTTATACAAGTCTGTGGGAAGTAAAAATTCTGAAGTTACAACTTACAAGGTTTGAAAAGTTTGGTATCTTCAAGAAGGGGAAAGGTTGGAGAAGGTAGGAAAGATTGGTCAATGATTATAATTTCAAGAAGGCTTGGAAAAATGTTCCAAACTACATACCATACAATATTTACAAATAATCACAGAAATAAAGATTTTAGAAATGTTATAAATGAGATACTTCAATGTCCAGTGTTCACAGAAAACAAAAAACTGGTACATCACACCATCAAAAAGTATTTACAGTGGTGGCACCTGTTGAGCCTCCATGGACTAGCCCCTAGGCAGGCTCAGAAATAAGTATTACTGTATTAGCATATTCAAATCAAAACCTCGTGCTACATGATGCAATTCATAATCATTGATACAATTAGTTCCAACATCTGATTTGATGCATCTTGCTACCATTACAGTTGTCACTAAATTTTCACTATGATTTTCAATGGATGCAGGCTCATGACGAGTTAGAAATCATATACATCATGTTTGCTGGCTAATACAAAAACAAGGGCTGATGTTGACTGAATGTCGGTATGTTTGGTTCAATAGGTTTATCCCTTCAAAGACACTTGAGGTTTGGTTGGGCCTTGTAACTGTGCTGACCGCCCACATGGATTTGTTGAATGGGGTTGTGTTACTACTTGTGGTTGGGATTGTGCAAGTTTCATTCCATAATTAGGATTCAGGATTATTTGCAGTTGCACATTCCAGTGCTCTAATGGGGGTTTTCTTCAACATTTTATTGTTGATTGCTTGAAATGGATGGTTTTTGTAACAGTGCAGGGGACTCCTATCATGACTATATATGAATTGAATACCCAACCCAATGAATATGCCTTCTTTTTATTTCTCTGATTGACTTGGTTCAGCTGAATCCCCCTGTCATAATCGAGGGGGAAGGTATTGATATGGATTACAGAGGCATGAAACTAATGCCTGCATTTTGTTCAATATTTCTATATTTCTGACATTTTGCTTGTAAATAACATAATTATTTATCTAGAAAAAAATTAAGAGGAAAAAACAATAAACAATAATTACCTTCAGTATTTGACAGGCATTCTCTCTGTTTTGTATCTCTTGATATGCAGCTCGATTGGTACAAGGGAGAAATTCGAAGGCTTCAAAATTCTGAAGCTGAAATTCAGGCAATGTCTGTTAACTATGCATCCATTTTAAAGGAGCGAGAGGTATGGTCCTTCCCTTCGCTTGCATTTAGTTTCTCTCTTGGTCTGTACAATCTACTTGAGAGAGAAACTGTATTTAGCTGGTAATTCTCTTTGGAGTCTGTGTTCTTGAGATTAACTCCTTGAGTTATGCTTACTCTAGGTTAATCAAATTGGAACTAATACACAGAGAGCTTAGATTGTTCTACACAAATATTTGACTGGAGCAATTAATACAGAGTGCATTTGATCCAAAATGTGGTAGACTGTAAGATTTGGCAACTTCATAATTACCGATATGACTTGAAGCACATTTGATGCCCTCACTATTATAAAAATTGGCATGCAAGACAAGTGTTTTGACATATTTATTTCCTGGAAAGTAAATGGTAAACATGAATATGAATAGAATTGAAAATACAACTATTTGACAGAATACCATAAAAAATAAACATTGACCACAAAATGGCAAAATGGCAGCTATGTAATATGTATTAAAAGCATAGAAGCAAATATCATTCTCAAGAATTTCTCGGCATCGCAAAAGATAAGGATATTTTCAGTTTCTCGGGATATTATTGGAAAAAAATTGAGAAAAAATCGAGAATCCAAAAAATGTAGTAAATTTAAAAAAAAAAAAATGATGTTTTTTACATTTAAAGCCATACTAGTTGCATAGAACGTTAGCGTGAAAGTAAATGAGATTGTACACCATGAATTTTGAAACATGGATTTTTCTCATTAATTTTGAGATCACCGATTACAGATAATGTAATATAGATCTCTTTAACAATGTTAATAAAGGACTGCCAGAATGATAATGAACCCTTAATGCAATAGAACATAACTAATGTAAATACAACCTGTTAACCCTACCGTTCTCCTTAACTATCAAATCCAAGGGACTAGTCTATCACAAAATGGTAACTACAATTCACAACGACAGTCTCTCTAACCTATTTGAAGGCCTCTTAAAATTACAGCAGTGGCAAGCGTTTCAAGATAGCAATGTCCTGTATTAACAACATTTCATATTAATCATTTTGATCAGTGATATATCCTACAATGTTGACAGCAGTATTGATGCCCATATTAATTGATCACAGGACTAATAAGGATGCTATTAAACACCATACTGATCAAGAATGTATAGGTCACAATAATGACAGAATGTTACTGATCAGTGATCATAAGAAGATTACTAATCACAAAAGGATAGTTATGTCAAAAGACAATGATGATGACAACAATCTCAACTGGTACAACATTATTAACAACTGATATGTAACAATGAAAATTGCCAAACAATTGCCTCAATAATATAACTATTTTACAAATGAAATAACGACAACAACATCCATTGATAAGTACAAATGACAGCAAGTCCACAACAGTACTAAAATTTGTGATGCAATAATAATAAGTCAAAGGATAGCATAATCATTTGACAATTTTGTCTAGTAATGACTATGCTTACGGATCATAAATAATGAAAGCAATGTTTGATGTGTTAGAGTTGGCTATGATTGGAGCCACCCAGGATCTAGGACTTCATGAAAGTACAAGAGAGATCAAATGAGAGAATAATTCTATTCTATCAATGAATGCAAAAGATTGCTAGATTACTAGAGATTACATTGGATTATTACAATACATGAAGAAAGCCTTGCTTATGAAGGCAAGGTGAGAGCTAGAAAGGTGGAGTGAAAAGTGGAGATATTCCTACAACATGTGACAATTAGAGGATGATAACTAATTGCACATGTGGAGGATAAGACAACTCACTCCATCTATCAACAACTCAACACACAACTAGACTCAACTAGAAACACCTAGAAGACTCACTAAATCAACTTAACATGTGTGAATTATGTGTGATGTGTGAATATTATTTAACTAGTAAATAGTTAAATAATGTGAATTATCCACACAAGGGTAAACCGGCTAGGTGATAACTAATTGCACATGTGGAGGATAAGACAACTCACTCCAACTATCAACAACTCAACACACAACTAGACTCAACTAGAAACACCTAGAAGACTCACTAAGTCAACTTAACATGTGTGAATTATGTGTGATGTGTGAATATTATTTAACTAGTAAATAGTTAAATAATGCGAATTATCCACACAAGGGTAAACTGGTTAGGTGATAACCCTGTTCACACCAACATGATGTTGTCAAAGGCAATAGTGATAATCACTAATCACAATAACAATAGTCATGCTCCCTATTCACAAGGTTTTCAAACCCGATTATACCAAGTGTCTTCACAATTGTAGATAATTATGTTCATTTTTGAAATAACAACAATAATTGATGCTTCCCCTTTGCAAAAGATCTAATTGCTATACAATAATGCACCTAGAATTCTTAACAACTATTTACACCATTCAAGGTGTATAACCCATTTATAAAAGTTCTAGAGAAGAATGACAAAAATTGTAGGTTTGATGCTTATATAGAAAAAAAAAAACTAATTTATTGTAATATTACCGATGATATATGACCAATAATTTTGCAATATATTGGTGAAAATTTTGGTCAAAGTCATGGTCAAAGATATTTTGAAAAACTTGCGGTATTTTCAAGAAAATGTCAGGAACCCTGTCGAGAAAAGATATATCGGAATATATTGGGATATTTAAAAGATATTTGCTTCTTTGATTAAAAGTAGTAAAGATTATATGACAATAAATATCCAAGATCAATACGAACAATGGTCAGCTGGGGAAGTATTGATGATTGAGCACAAGTCTAAGAAAATCCTATTATTGGTTTTATTAGATGCTTTTGTACTTGGTGGAGCTGCACTAATTTGTTTATATCTTGAATATTTTACATTTGGTTTGTGCACTACGTATTCATCTTCATCTTTTTCGTTTTCTAGGTCATCTATTCTATTCCCTAAAATTTTTGAATGAACATTTTTAAAGAATAATTTAGACTCAAAATCAATTTACTTTCTGCTTTGTTCCAATCATGTTAGAAAAAGAGACATCATTGTAGGGGCCAGAAAGAAGGGAATGGGAAGTTAATTTATTAGAGGCATGGTGGGATATAAACAAAATCGATTGCATTTGAAGAACATAGTGTACTAAGGAATACTTTTTGGGGCATGCGTCCTTTAGGGGCAAGATCTTCCTGTAAGGTGGTAGTTACTAGTTAGTTTAGGGAGGAAGTTTATTACAGGAAATGGTGGCTTTATAAGCCAATGTCATTATATTCAAGTGATCAATCTAATCTATCCTGTATAATATATTATTATTATCTTTGCAATAATAGTGTAATTTGCTATGTTGTAGGGAGACGCGTCTTCGGGTTGGGGACGCGCCTCCGAGCACCCGAGACGGCAGGGAGACATACCTCGACTGAGGAGACACCAAGTAAAGAACCCTAGCCATCTCTCGTGCGCCTCCCGCTCCAACTTTATAAAACTGGCACTTTTGGTAGTTTTTTACATAGTTTTTTTTTGAAACATCCGCTCCAAAAATCCAAAACGCGATGCCATCATTTCGTTTTTGTTTTGTTTTTGCCCTTAGGGCATGTTTTTTAATCAGTCGTGGACTCGAGAACTCCTCGTACCAATCCACAAATCGAGTGGCCTGTGAGATTGAGCTTTGCTTACCCTCGGTCCTCCGCCACGAATCGCATGCGGGCAATCTCGGTCGAGAGAATGATCCACCCACCCTTGAAAGCGAGTTAGAAGGGAGTATTCAGAGTGTTTTGTTGAATAACAGATGCATTGTTTAGGGTTTTTTAAATTTTTAGAATCCAAATAAGAATGCGGTGTTGCTGTAAATACTCCTAAGGCTATATTTAAGTTATAAACTTACTAATTTTAACTTTAAATTTTATGATTTATTTTTTAATATATTTTAAATTTAATGAAATTTTATTATTATTTATATATATTATAGTATTATTAATAATTATATATTAGATATGATATATTAATATTATATATATGTAATATTATAATAATATATATTAATTATTAATATATATGTAATATTCTAATTATATATATATACTTATATTATTAAATTATATTAAAAAATCAATGGAGTCTCCAAGTACCCCCGTCTCCTATTTTCAAAAAACAGACGTACTGGTACCGGTATCAGTCTCCTGTACCGGTACCAGTACCAGTCTCCTGGCAACTATGGTAATTTGTGATATGTGTGTTGACCATTTTAATATGGTATCAGAGCATCAAAGTTGTTAGGATGGAAGGCAGGTGAAGGATCAAAGCCATTTAGAGACTTTATTTTTGAAATGTTGATCGTGGATTGCAACAATTATGGTTCATTTGATGATGACATTGTAGGTGGCTCTGGCAAAACTTATTGATCCTGAATGGGAAATGCTGTGCACAAGTCTTGTGTTATAAAAAATCAGGCTGTGCGGAGGATTAGGAGAGAAGTGGGAGCAACCTTCAATTCGTAGCAAAAAGTTGTGATTATTCTTAGACTGTATTGGATCTGCAGAGTCTTGCTTTCACCCACTGCATCGATCCTTCTAAGGTATCAATAAACCTTATTTTTTGTGTTTAAAAACTTGAATTTTCTGGAAGAATAGTTGTGACACTAAGGCTTGTCTGTCACCTGTGGCCTAATGGTTGACCTTTTAAGAAGTTTACAGGCAAGATAGTTGAATATCATTGAAGATTAATGTGGTAATGTCGTTGGCAGCCAGATAAAGTGTAGAAATTTGTCCAGCTGCGAATAATTTCATTTTAGCACCCCCTGCAAGAATACAATGGTGCCATTATTGCACGCGATCTCTGCTGCTATGTGGGAAATGAAGCACAAATGTTTTGAAATTTGAGGAAAAAACCTGCTCTTGCTTATAGCCGCGCACTTGTTTGGTAATAATCCATGCATAACATTGATAGATGAAGCCTTATGTATGATGTTTAGTGTAGATAAGGAGTTAATTAAGGGGGTATTGTTGAAATATTAGCGGTGTGGTTTGAACCACATTTGTTTGTGAGTTGGTGGTATTAGGTATGCAGTGATGTTGATAGAAAACCATTGTTTCGTGTGCATGTGCATTGTCAATGATGCGTGGGGAGTTGAAAAGTAAAACTCTAGTCAATATTAGCATGTTAGAAAGGTCAAGACAATAGATGGATTGGTGAAGAGATTAATGTGAAGGAGTGTTCATTCTAATAGAGTCCTCTTCAACTTTTTATGTACTTGCTAGTAGTGTTGGAGGTCACATTTTAAAACTCATATAATATATTTTGTAATTGCAGCCATTTGTTGCAAGGGTGCATTATTGGTTGAAACCAAAACCCATTACTTGCCACATTTGAACATGGCTACATGTTGTGCTTATGCTCATGGGGCATTTTCATGCATGTATTGCATTGATAGGGCTTTCAAAGATAACAATGTTGCATCTCATGTCTAGAGAGTAAAGAGAACAAAGAGGAGGTTGGAGGTCTAGAAAGATGGAGGCATCTTTCCCATCTTGAGTTAGCTTCTTGCTTAGAGATGGCACACTGCTCGAGAGGCACTAGATCTTGATGTTGGTTCCCCTTTGGACCAAGGGGGATTGGGGATATGTTCCCTAAGTTTGTGGATGCACTATATGTCTCAGTCCATTGATGAAGTATTGTAACTATAAGTGTGGAGTATGTCTTGATTTGCAGGTGGAGTGTTGTTGTGGATGCAAAGTATGTTTTCGTTCATAGGTGGAGAGTTGCATTGTGGATAGGAGTTTGTCTCGATTCACATGTGGAGTGGTGTACTTGTGGATAGGAGTCTGTCTCGATTCATGTGTATTGATGGATGGTCAGGAAATTCACTAATATGTTCTATTTGGTCTGTCTTGGTTAATTTTTGATGCTTGGTGAGTTGTGTGTCCTAGTTCATCGGTTGTTTATTTTGGGCTTCTTGTCTCAGTCCAGTACCGATGTTCCTACCTTTGTTTAGGGTGTGTAATAAAGGGGGGAGTGTTGGATATATTACATCATGTTTTAGTATACAGGTTAGTAAGTTAGATAAATAATAACTTTGTTAATAAAATGTCTTTGTTCACAGATGGAGAGTTGCATTGTGGATAGGAGTTTGTCTTGATTCTGTTAAGTGGAAAAAGAGGGATGAGGTTGAAGTATAGTTAGGGTAAATTCAATCAAATCCGCCTTTCACCAATAACATTGAAAGGACAACAATCGAGCCGAGTCACTATAGATGGAGAGGACTCAGCTACAGGTTGATTTCACTTAGGGATGATATGGAAAGATAGATTAGATTGCTAGATATGTCAAACTCTAGTACAATTAAGCCTTAAACCCTAATTATATGATTCCGGACACAGATGAAAGAAACACGACAAATGATCGCACAGGAAGGCATTGAATACATATTAGAAACATATCAGGATTCGGATTCTGAAAAGCGGAAACTTCGGGGGCACTGGGGCGGGCGCCCTAGTCCAACAGGCCACTTTTTCTGTAGATTTGGAACAGTGAGGTGATGTAGACAGCAACTTGCTTTAGGGTTTTCGGCACTGACAATCGGGAGGACACTGGGGCGGGCACCCTAGTCCAGTAGGTTAGGTTTTCTGCAATTTATTCTCAGATCCCGAATCTCTATCCTTTGTTTTACTTCTCTGCAACTCCCCTTCGCAAGATCCCGCACCTATAACCTGCAATCACAAGAGAGAGGTTGGGGGTTGTGGTGTTTAGGAGCTTGCCTTGGTGAAGCCCTGGAATGACATTTAAGCCTTCCAACACCGTTGTTAGATAGAGTGCGTGTCCTTGGTGGAGAGAGGCAAAATCAAATGATAAGATAGATTGATTGAAACACAAATAGATGTCACCTTGGAGGTGAAACCCTCACGGAAGAATGAAGCTCTTTCATGCCATAAAGAGATGGATTGATGAAGCCAAATCTGCAACAAACAAACACAATAACAACACAAGTCTGCTTTGCAACATAATGAATGCTTGAGAATCCCTTAGCTCAATATCACAAGTTCATATTATCCATCTAGGAGTAAAATGAAGTCCTAAACATGTTTATATATGCATTCCCACTAAACTTTCGTAATTCAAGTTGAAAAGGCCGACAAAGGGAAACCTTTAAACGGTCATAAACCGACACATTTAAATTTAGGTCCCGACAAAAAAGGTCTGGACTAGGGCACGGGCGCCCAAGTCCAGAGGCCTATTTTTAGTCATGATTATCAATTATGATGGGCCCCTAAGCCCCATTTGTCATGGGTTTCGGGGGAATTTGCTCCGGGACAAGTTTTACACATGCATGATTACACTAAGGGGACCTAGGAGCTAAACTAGGAGTTAAAAAGTCATAGGGGGACATTTTACGACATAATAGATTCACATGTGGAATGATGTACTTGTGGATAGGAGTTTGTCTTGATTCACATGTGGAATGATGTACTTGTGGATAGGAGTTTGTATCAATTCATAGGTATTGATGAATGGTCAGGATATCCATTGATATGTTCGGCTTGGTGTGTCCTAGTTAGTTCTAATGCTTGGTGAGCTGTATGTATGTCTTGATTCATCGGTCTTTTATTTTGGGCTTCTTGTCTCAGTGCAATACTAGTGTTCCTACCTTTGTCTAGAGTGATGTAATAAGGGGGGGAATGTTGGATATATTACATCATAGTTTAGTATATAGGTTAGTAAGGTAGATAAATAAATAACTTTGTTAGTAAATGTTTATGTAAGAGACCCTATTATGTATGACTGAAAATTTGATAAACTTTAGATAAGATTTCTTGCACAAATCAATGTAAGACATCAATACAAGTCATCATTTATGAAAACCTTCAACTCCTTGAAAGCACATCACAAAATGTACTGCTGTCATGAAATTACAGTCATAATATCAGTCATATCAGACTTGATATCTTCATAAAATAAGTGCCAAATGTCTTCAACAACTTCAATATTCAAATAGAAACAATGGATAATTGTCTTCAACTCTTGGATCAATGATTATGTCCCTGGAAACACAAATACTATTAACTGATATGCAATTATAAATGACTGATATCAAGCTACAGTTAGCTGTTACAACTACTGTAGGTGTTTGTTTAGCCCAGCCAATGACCAATCTCCTCAAACACAATGAAAATCCTCTCCTAAGCCAAGCGATGGGGTTATTGATTGCTCCTTTTGCATCTCCAACTCTTCAACTCTTGTAGATTTGTCCAATATACTCCAAAAATCCCTGAAACAATATAGATGCCTCGCTGTCATGAAAAATCAGAACCCTGCAAGTTATATAAACTTCATTCCAATGATACCATAGGCCCTAAAACTACCTTGACAATGCTTTCAATGGATCAAGGGCTTCAATATGATATCACATATGCTCCAATAACTCCTAAACATGCAAATTCAAGCTCAATAGTGAATATTCGTACAATATCACCTCACATAGAGTATGGGCTCATCACCATACAAACACAAGGGGTCATCACCTTGCAAATTGACATGAAAATCAGAATTCTCAGCCAAAAACAATAGAATAAGAAAACATACCAGATTTAACATAACCTTCAAATGAAGATGGAAGTCTCTAATTAACCTCTCCTTGGATGTCCTCCTCTATGATATTTTGGAATGTAGCTTGGAATCCACCAATAAAAAATAAGAGTCTTGAACAATTTTGAATGAATGACATCAATGAGTTCACTCATTTAAAACAATCTTTAATTGTTTCAAACGAATTGCATCTATTCTTCATATGGATCGATTTTCTAGCAAAGGATCCCTTCTATCTTTGGCGGCGGCTAGGAATGCTTTGCACACATTCATTTAAAATCTTCTTTTGCATTTAAAAAACTTCACCAAATCCTTGGCGTCTCCCAACAAATTTGCACAAGTATTTAAAATCTTTCAACAGCCCTGGGCGTCACCCAACAACTCATGAGCAATCATTTAAAATCCTTCATTTATGGCATAGTTGACTAGGCGTTTGGCATTAAATTCATGAATTTTGCATTTAAAAAGACTCAACTATTTTAAATACTCTCCTCTTGGGCGGCAATCATAAAGAGTCAACATTTACCATTTAAAATATCCATGTTTTGCATTTAAATTCATCTTACACCTTGTGCGCCAACCTCTAGGAATCAAAATACAAATTTTAATGCCAAAAATACCTCCTTCTATGGGCGTTGATCCTCCTAGATAATCCATTGGAAATATTTGAATGAACCTTCTCAATAGCCTGGACCTATTTTCACATGGGCGGACAACTTCTACAATTGCTTGACAAAATAGGACCCACCTAGAGTGATTCCTTATTCCTTCCTCAATACAAATACTTCACAAAATAGATTAGAAGAAAATGTAATTAAAGATTTCATTTTCTATTTTATTCACATAATAAAACTCAAGCAAAATACTAGTTGAGCCAACTTTCCGGTTCTCCATGTATAGACATATACCAACTTTCCGATTCTTCATGTATAGAAACAAGCTCAACTAGAAAATATAACTTAGCTCAAAATGGGGACATTACAGTTTAGGGTGTTTAAGTAATCTTCCCATAAGGTGCTAGTTACTAGTTAGTTGAGGGAGGGAGTTGTTTATGAGAAATGGTGGCTTTATAAGCCAATGTCATTGTATTCAAGTGATCAATATATTCTATACTATTTAATATATCATTATTATTATTATCTCTGCAATAATGGTGCAATTTGTAATGTCCATTTTAATGGTCCTTGCATCGAGGATGTGTCTTTCTCAAAAGGATTTTGTGTCCTTGTGTCATTGTAATGTCCCCATTTTCTTGAGCATCAGAGTTCGAAGGATTAGCCTATCATTCAACCCTCGTAGGCTAGTGTTTAGTGATTAGAGGGTCCAGTTGGGCGTTAATGAGCTCTTCAGGAGGGCAGTTGACAGTGTTTACCTTTCCAGAATATTGGTACATTCTGAAGTTAAGCTATTCAAAGGTTTCGGGTTCCGTTTTGAGGCACTTACTATTTATAGTAAGTCAGCTCTGTGTCAGTGGCCAACCTTTCTATTTTGGGAAAAACATCTGGATGAGTAGTGGTTTCTGTGGTTGACCGCCTGGTTTTGACGGAATCGAAAAATAATGAATATTTTTGGAGTTATGACATTTTAATTATACTTTATTAATAATTAATTATGAAGTGCATATTATAATGTTTTATTAAAAGTGGGGCCATTTAATGATAAAAGACAAATTATAAAGTTAAGTTGTACCCCTATGCCTAGGAGTCACAACTTAAAGTTGTTTTTAAAAGAGGGCCATGTGAATATTTAATAAATAATAAAATGAATTAATTGTGCAAAAGGAGGAACGCCTAGAGGGAAAAAAGCAGAGAAAATGGAAATAAAGGGAAAACAAAGATAGAAATAAAGAAAGGATGGAAATAAGGGGAAAAAAGATGGAAAGTGATTAAAAGGATGGAAATAAAAGTTTTCTTTCCAATTTTTCAAAAAGAAAGGTTTCCCTCTCATTTGAGCGCCCAAGTTGAGGAAGTTTCTAAATGTTTTCAAGGAGAAAAGAATAAAAGGGTGCAAACTCCCCTCATTTGGGTATGTTGAATATTTGCTGATATTGTTATGTTGTTGGCTTGTCCATTGATCCCAGGGCTTTGAGGACAAAAACCCTCATAGTTAACATTGGTTTTGGATTTGAGAGATAATCCCTAGCTGATCATTCAGAGCAGCTTCACACAAAGGTTGTATGAGTGCAAATTGAAAGATTTCAATGAAATTTCAGAGTGTTTGCATCATTCAGGCATTGCTGGTTTGACAGGGCTGAAACGAAGTTTTGTTCATGGAAGAAAAACAAAGACATTACTCCTTCTGGGTATTTGACCCAATTGATTCTCATACCAGGGCTATCATTTTCCTATGTTTTTAGGAGCTTTTGTGGAGTATTTAATTTGCTGCAAAAGTTTGGCCCTCTAGAGGTGTACGACCAGCCTGGAAGGCACATTAGAATTTGTGTCACGCCGTTTCTGCCATTTTCAGTTAGTTATCTGCATTGGAGTTTGAGCGCCTAAGTCAAAGGTGTCTTTTGCATTTGGTTTGAGGTCATTCAGAGACCTGATGTGCATTTGGCGAAGGATTTAGTGGTTTCCAGCATTCATTTCGTTAGGCTGGAATTCATATCAGATTGTTGTGGTTTGCATTTTCTCAGTACTTGCACTTTCACTTTGTACAAAAACTCATTGGAAGATATCAAGTAATAAAGTTCTTGTTCCAACATATGTGTATCTATGGTTTTGTGTTTGAATTTCTATGTGTATATGTGTTTTGTTGATGCTGCATTTATATAAAATAATAAAAAAAATAAGTGGGACATTATAGTGGTATCAGAGCCACTGATCTTGCCAGCCTTTGGGTATTAGTCAGTTGTTCATGCGTCAGAGTGACAGTGAAAGAAGGTATCTTGAAAGACAGAGGAAAAGAGAAGTGGAACTTTGGGAACGTTGGCCTTCAGATATAGAGGGACAACAACCAGATCATTCAGAAAGTATGGGTGACAGAAGGAATAACAGTTCTGAACGTGGCGCCCACCGTGAGGCTCATGAGGCCCGAGATATTATGAGAGGCTTTGCAGCAGGGCAACAACAGATTGCCACTGTCCTTCAGCAGCTCACAGCCACATTACAAAATTTAAATACAGGAGCTAGAGCCAATCATGCAGAGGTATCTAACACTGTTAGAGGTCCCACACGTGGTGCAGATCGGCCAATGAGGCCTAACTTCTTGCCACGGGAAGAAGAAGAAGTTGAACCTGATCAACATGAGGGCGTTTTTACAGATAATGTCATGACAATGCACCAGGAATATGCTCTTTTGCCACAGCATGTTAGTGAGGACCTAACCTTCAATCAATACATAAGCCAGTGTAGAGAAGAGAGGAGATCAAGAAATAACCGTGGTCCAAAGTCGCAGAATAAGGATCTTAAACAAACCTTGAGCAAACTTAGTATCACTCCTTTTGATGGAAGTGGAAGGATTAGTGCTAGAGAGTGGATACATAAACTAGACACTCATCTTACAAGCCTATGCAGGAGGCAGATTTGGAGATGCACATGTTGCATGAAGATGTTGGGGTTCATGAGTCACATCATCTGGAAGGACAAAGAGGATCCTATGATGAAGTCATAGAGGTTAAGGAGACTTATACACATGCTGATTTACCTTGTAGCCATGGGACAGAGGTTATGACACATTGTAATGTCCCCTTTTTCTAGTGAGTTAGTCTATGCTTAGTTCCCGTAGACTAACCAAGGTGGTTAGGGAACTCTAGGAGTTCGTTTGGTCGGTTTCTGACATTCTGGCTGGGACTTACTATTTTTAGTAAGTCGCGAAGTTGGTTATTTTGAGAAACTCTTTATTGGAGATGGGGCGTTTCACCGAGATCTTTCCAACGGTCTATAACTCATGGGATTCTGTGACCGTTTGGGCTTTCATATTAAAGTCCGTAAGTTATACTTTATTATTATATTTGGACTTTAATTTATTAATGTCGGTGACTTTGGAGAAATAAGGAAAAAATGCAAAAAATAAGTCACTAAGGGATTTGGGTGCCCCTTTGAGGAATAAAAACAAATTTAAAAATAACATTTCCCTCTCATATGGGTCGACCCACTTGTGGAGTTATAAAAAGGCAAAGAGTGGGAAAAGTTATTCATTCTTGATATTACATTTTATGCTTCTATTTGCTCTGCAAATGAGGGTTTGGGGGATTTCTTCCAGCTAGGGCTTTTGGTGACGGAAACCACCATTGGTAGCAATCTTCCGCAAGTGTGAAAGATCACCCAAGGGGATTTTGGAGCAGCCATACTCAGTGGCTGTATTTGAGCTTCATTTTGATACCACCATTGACGGAGATGGGGATAACAAGATATATCTTATTGCAGTTTTGTTGCAGCTGAGGAAGAGGATTAGTGATGGATTGTATTGCAGATTTGAGAAGGGTTGTGACTGCCATTTCTTCATTGCTGGCCATACCTCTTCATGTGTAGGCTGTACCACTTCATATGCTGGCCGTACTTCTTGGAGCGGCCGTTTGGAGTTTATTGGGGCTATTCTTCCTTGCTTAGTGGTCGTTTTTGACCTAAGGGTCTATGCTGATAGTTGTAGATTGTTTCCTTGCATTTGCCGATACTTTCAATGCAAAACTCCATTGTCATGTTGCTGGTCCGTCAACAACAGAAATATGAAGATGCTTATTTTGACATGGGTATGTGATGGTTATTCATTTTGTGCCATTCTATGAATTGGGTCTTTATTATCTAGTTCATATTTGTTATAGTTTTTTTGGGTTTTCAGTTGTATGCTATAATCCTTGTATTCTGACATACACACTTCAAGAAAACAGAAACCCCCTTCTGCATCTTCTATCTAGTTCTGAAAGATCACAGAAAAAACTAAAAAAATATAACATTAAAAAGATAAATCAAAAGAACAACAGGGGTAGGTTATTACAGTGGTATCAGAGCTGGTGCATCTTGCCAGCCTGTGTTGATCAGTTTATATGAGTGACGAAAGAAGAGTCTACACTAGACCCACTCCACATTGGCATCCACCAGAGGTTCCAGAAGTTGAAACAGTTTCAGGTATATTGGGTATGCACAGGAACTCTTCTAGCGGGAGTGATAGCATAACAGGTAGTATGGGGGACAGAGTAGCTGACCAGCCTAAGAGTCCTGGTGCCAAAGCAGAGAGGAAGTTCGATATTATGCTCGATATGATGTCCCAGCTCCTTGGGAAGTTTAGCCAAGGGATTCCAGTAGTTCACACCAATACCACACCTGGAGGTGAGATCAGTGGCTCCAATGATGGACACCACAGACATGCAGGACAGGGTAGTGGATATGCAGGACAAGGTGGTGGACATGCGCGACAGGGTAGTGGACACGCGGGTCAGAGTGGTATTAATAACACCAGGGTTACTCCAGGATCGGTTACTAGACCCTTACAACTGACTTTTCCGTGTAGAGAGGAGGCAGTGGTTCAGCAGGAACCAGAGTTTCAGCTTCCCATGACGGATGATGTTCAGATACAGCATGCAGAGTACATGACATTGGCTCCTAACATCAGAGAGGTGTTGACATTCGACCAATGTATGAATCAGAAGAGACAAAGGGGATTTATGATGGGTCGAGGAGATAACAGAGCTAACCGGGACTACCAGCATGCATTGAGCAAAGCCCCTATGGACCGGTTTGACGGAAGTGGCAAGATTTCAGCTAGAGCTTGGGTGTAGAAGTTGGATAACTACCTGACACTTAAGTCGATGCCGGAGGATGAGGCCCTTAACTTTGCCACTATTCATTTAAATGGGTTAGCACATGAGTGGTGGTACCATGGGTTGGTCACCTTGGGCCATAGCCTTATCACCACATACGATGAGTTCACTAACAGACTCATCGAGAGGTTCGATACCAAGGACCCAGAGTTGCAGTTCAGAGAGCTGGCGCAATTGAAGCAGTATGGGTCACTTGAGGGATATATTTCAGATTTCCAGAGAATCAGTGTGATGGTTCCCAGCATATCGGAGAGGAGACTTGTAGTCCTGTTCATGGAAGGACTAATGGAACCACTTAAGGGTTGGTTTAAAGCATTTAATCCACCTTCACTTCAGGAAACTATCAAGAAGGCACGTAGTATGGAGTTGGCAGTGCCTAGGAAACAGTTTGTCTCCAAACCTTTTCCTCCACGAAGAGACAAAATGCCGGTTTAGCAGCGAGACACCTTCCCACAGAGGAAACCAAGGCCTTGATTAGATGATGATGCATTGAATGAATACAGGAGGAAGAGACTATGCTTCAAATGCAAAGAACCATGGGATCCTAACCACAGGTGCCCAATGAAGGGGCAAGCAAAACAATTGGAGTATTATTCTGCTGAGGAGACAGCTTTAGAGCAATCAGGGCAGCAGAGTGATAGGGAGGACAGTGATGTAGAGAATATGGTGCAGATTGTACAGGACGTTCATGATGAGGACATTCCGACAGCACATATCTCTGCTATTCAGAAAGAGGGTTCCTTCAAAATACGGGGAGTATTGGAGGGACAGTGAGTGACCACTTTGCTAGATACAGGTGCCACCCACAACTTCATTGATGAGGGGCTTGTGGCACGAAGGGGACTCAAAACAGAAGAGTTCGAGGGATTCAAAGTCAGAGTTGCAGACGGGTTTGTCATTACTTGCAAACAAAGGATCCCTAATTTAACCATCAGGTTAAATAACTATGAGTTCCAAGCCGAATACTATGTGGTCGGTATGGGTGACATGGATGTAGTCCTAGGAATGAAGTGGCTACACATGATAGGTGAATTTTCCCTCAACCTGAGGACCATGGAGATGAAGTTCGAAGTAGATGGTCAGAAACATATTTTGAGGGGAATGTCCGATGGGTGTTTAAGAGTAGTGTCCATTTGGACGATGGAGAGGATACTGCGGCATGACCAGGTGCAGTGGGCAGCTGAGATTCTTGTGATGCCAGAGGCATCGAAATAGCAAAAACAGGATTATCCAGTGGAGATTTAGTCAGTACTAACTAAGCACTCCAAAGTGTTTAGTGATATGCCTCCAAGTAGACCTCCAGACAGGGGTTTTGAGCATGTTATAGAGATGGAGCAGGGGGCCAAACCAGTTATCACCATTCCCTATAGACATCCTAAGAGATACAAGGATGAGATTGAGAAGGCTATTCAAGAGCTTCTCAAGATGGGTCACATCAGGCCTAGTAAGAGTCCTTTTGCTTCTTCTGTTGTTCTGGTCAAGAAGAAGGATGGCATACTCAGGATGTGTATTGATTACAAGGAATTGAACAAAAAGACTATTAAGTATAGGTACCCCATCCCTAGGATTGATGAGCTTATTGACGAGCTGTATGGTGCATGTTTCTTCTCCAAGATAGACTTGAGGTCAGGGTACCATCAAATTTGGGTACGTGAGGATGATGTGGAGAAGACAGCGTTTAGGTGTCACTATGGGCACTTTGAGTTTCTGGTTATGCCTTTCGGCTTAACCAATGCACCTGCCACTTTCCAGTCTTGTTTGAATAAGGTCTTCAGAGAACAGTTGCGGAAGTTTGTACTCATATTTTTCGATGACATACTCATATTCAGCAGGACTTGGGAGGATCATTTGAGACATCTGGATATTGTGTTGGGTATACTTGAGTAGGAGTCCCTATATGCAAAAATGTCTAAATGCGAGTTTGGCATGACGGAGTTGCTGTATTTGGAACACATCATCAGTGCAGAGGGTGTCCGTGTGGATCCGGAGAAGATCCGAGCTATAGTTGACTGGCCACCACCCAAGAATCTCTCTTAGCTCAAGGGGTTCTTTGGCCTTTGTGGATTCTACCATAGGTTCGTAAAGGGATTTTCTCAGAAAGCAGCCCCACTCACAGATTTGACACGGAAGGGAGCTTTCATTTGGTCAGATGGTGCTCAATAGTGTTTTGACAAGTTTAAGGAGGTGATGAGCACTTGTCCAGTTTTGGCCATTCCTGATTTTTTGAAGCCGTTTGAGCTTTAGTGTGATGCCTCTGGGGAAGGCATAGGTGCGGTATTGATGCAGGACAAACACCCTATTGCTTTTGAGAGTCGAAAGTTGAAGGGCCTTGAGAGGAGTTATAGTATCTACGATAAGGAGATGTTAGCCATCATGCATGCATTGGCTAAATTCAAGCAATATCTGGTTGGAGGGAAATTCATTGTTAAATCTGATCACAATAGCTTGAAACATTTCCTTAGTCAGAAGGACCTAAATGACCGACAGCAAAAGTGGGTCAGCAAGCTGCAGGCATATGACTTCGACATTGTTTTTGTCAAAGGGAAGAAGAATATAGTTGTTGACGCTTTATCCAGGAGACCACACTTGTGTGCCTTAGGAGAGATTGCAGAGGATTGGAGAGATATGATCACTGCAGAATATGCAAAGGATAAGTGGGCCTCTGGGATTATGGATGGCACTAACCGTGATGATAGGTACACTATTGTAAATAACTTGATCATTTACAAGGGGAGGATATTTTTTGGTGCCAGCTTCTGCTATGAAGCAAAAGATCTTGAGAGCTTTCCATGACTTGCCTATGGCTGGGCATCCAGGATTCTACAAGACCTACAGGCAGGTTAGAGAGAGGTTTACTTGGAAAGGCCTCAAGTTAGAAGTACATAAGTATGTGCGGGAGTGTCCAGTATGCCAATAGAACAAACATGAGCACTCCTACCCAGGAGGATTATTGCAGCCCTTACCCATTCCCGAGAGGAAGTGGGATTGTATATCGATGGACTTCATTATTGGCTTGCCGAAAGCCCAAGGCAAGGACTGCATCTTTGTGGTGGTTGACAGGTTGACAAAGTTTGCCCATTTCTTTGCCATTTCAGCCACTTATACAGGAGCTCAGGTTGCTGATTTATTCTTCAAAGAGGTGTTCTGACTTCACGGATTGCCTAGGAGTATTGTGAGCGATAGGGACGGCAGGTTCCTTAGCAATTTTTGGCAGGAGCTTTTTAGGTTGATAGGGACCGAGCTCACCCCCAGCACGAGTTACCACCCCCAGACTGATGGACAGACGGAGATAGTTAATAAGTGGGTGGAGGGATACCTCAGGAATTACATAGCCGGGCAGCAGAAGGCGTGGGTCAAGTGGCTTCACTTGGGAGAGTATTGTTATAATACCACTTACCACATGTCTATCCAGATGACACCATTTACGGCACTTTATGGGTATGAGGCTCCCAGTTTCTTGGATCTATTGTTTGGAGACAGCAGAGTACCAAAGGCTAAAGACCTCTTGCAGGGGAGTCAGGACATCGTGAGGTCTTTGAAAGAGAACATTCAGAAGGCGCAGAATCAGCAGAAGCAGTATGCAGACCAACACAGGGTTGAGCGTTCTTTTGAGGTGGGTGATATGGTGTACCCTATGCTACAGCCATACAAACAATATTCAAAAGGCGCAGAATCAGCAGAAGCAGTATGCAGACCAACACAGGGTTGAGTGTTCTTTTGAGGTGGGTGATATGGTGTACCTTATGCTATAGCCATACAGACAATCTACTCTTAAGAGGAGTGGTGCTGAGAAGTTAAAGCCACAGTATTATGGTCCATTCAGGATCTCCAGGAGGGTTGGAGAGGTGGCTTATGAGTTAGAATTGCCGGCAGAGAGCAGAGTTCATAATGTCTTCCATGTGTCATGCCTCAAAAAGGCACTAGGGCACAATGTGATACCTTCTACAGAGTTGCCTCCTCTTGATGAAGAGGGGAAGTTGGTTTTGATACCTGAGGCCATCATTGATACCAGGGAACGTACATTGAGGAAGAGAGTCATCAGGGAATATTTGGTGAAGTGGAAGAACCTGCCGGTAGAGGATGCTACATGGGAGAGTGAGCAAATCTTGTTGCATCCATATATGAGATTGCTTGAGGCAAGCAATCTTGGGGAGGGCAGACTGTAATGTCCCCTTTTTCTAGTGAGTTAGTCTATACTTGGTTCCCGTAGACTAACCAAGGTGGTTAGGGAACTCTGGGAGTTCGTTTGGTCGGTTTTTGACATTCATTGACACCAGAGAACGTACATTGAGGAAGAGAGTCATCAGGCGATATTTGGTGAAGTGGAAGAACCTGCCGGTAGAGGATGCTACATGGGAGAGTGAGCAAATCTTGTTGCATCCAGATATGAGATTGCTTGAGGCAAGCAATCTTGGGGAGGGCAGACTGTAATGTCCCCTTTTTCTAGTGAGTTAGTCTATACTTGGTTCCCGTAGACTAACCAAGGTGGTTAGGGAACTTTGGGAGTTCGTTTGGTCGGTTTCTGACATTCTGGCTGGGACTTACTATTTTTAGTAAGTCGCGAAGTTGGCTATTTTGGGAAACTCTTTATTGGAGATGGGGCGTTTCGTCGAGATCTTTCCAACGGTCTATAACTCATGGGATTCTGTGACCGTTTGGGTTTTCATATTAAAGTCCGTAAGTTATACTTTATTATTATATTTGGACTTTAATTTATTAATGTCGGTGACTTTGGAGAAATAAGGAAAAAATGCAAAAAATAAGTCACTAAGGGATTTGGGTGCCCCTTTGAGGAATAAAAACAAATTTAAAAATAACATTTCCCTCTCATATGGGTCAACCCACTTGTGGAGTTATAAAAAGGCAAAGAGTGGGAAAAGTTATTCATTCTTGATATTACATTTTATGCTTCTATTTGCTCTACAAATGAGGGTTTGGGGGATTTCTTCCAGCCAGGGCTTTTGGTGACGGAAACCACCATTGGTAGCAATCTTCCGCAGGTGTGAAAGATCATCCAAGGGGATTTTGGTGCAGCCATACTCAGTGACTGTATTTGAGCTTCATTTTGATACCACCATTGACGGAGATGGAGATAACAAGATATATCTTATTGCAGTTTTGTTGCAGCTGAGGAAGAGTATTAGTGACGGATTGTATTGCAGATTTGAGAAGGGTTGTGACTGCCATTTCTTCATTGCTGGCCGTACCTCTTCACGTGTAGGCTGTACCACTTCATATGCTGGCCGTACTTCTTGGAGCGGCCGTTTGGAGTTTATTGGGGCTATTCTTCCTTGCTTAGTGGTCGTTTTTGACCTAAGGGTCTATGCTGATAGTTGTAGATTGTTTCCTTGCATTTGCCGATACTTTCAATGCAAAACTCCATTGTCATGTTGCTGGTCCGTCAACAGCAGAAACATGAAGATGCTTATTTTGACATGGGTATGTGATGGTTATTCATTTTGTGCCATTCTATGAATTGGGTCTTTATTATTTAGTCCATATCTGTTATAGTTTTTCTGGGTTTTCAGTTGTATGCTAGAATCCTTGTATTCTGACATACACACTTCAAGAAAACAGAAACCCCCTTCTGCATCTTCTATCTAGTTCTGAAAGATCACAAAAAAAACTAAAAAAATATAACATTAAAAAGATAAATCAAAAGAACAACAGGTGCAGGTTATTACACACATGATACATTTAATTTTCCTTTGGAGATACCTCTTGAACCAGCACTTGGTAATGGTCAGTTAGCAAAGGATGAAGTTTTGGTTGAGATCCTTGAGGACACTACATATAAGTATGATGTAGCTCCTGAATTTTTGTTTTATGACAGCAATCATAATGTCGAGCTTACTCATGAGATAGCAGTCATTCCTTGTGAGGATGATGGATGTGTGGAGTTCCCTAACATTGACACTCAAGATCTGAGTGTTAAAAATGAATTATGTGATGCTAATTCAAGCTACAACAAGTCTGATTTTGCAAATCAGACCTTAGAAGATGTGAACGAATCAGAAATCTACTTGTTGGTGATGGGGAAGAAGTGTGCAATGATTGTGTCCAATCAACAACTTCTATTATGTCATTGGAGCCATCCCGTGTGGTACATAACAGCAGTACCTTCGTTGAGGAAGTGTACAATGCTGATGGCTCATATGATGATGGGTATCAAACAGCGAATGGTGATGAATCAACCTTTTATCATAGTGCTGATAACAAATCAGAAGATTTGTGTAGTAATGATTCGTCACAGGGGTATCATCATTTGGTAGGCAATTGAAGGTTAGTGATAGTATGATTGCTACAGCCTTAGAGCATTTTAATGTTGCTCGGCAGATGTTGGCAATTTATTGTTGGAGTACTCCTGAGACAGATGAACATGGTGATAGTGGATTTTCCCTTGCAGAGTTTCATGCACTTAGTGAAGCGTTTGGGATAATGAAGAATAACTACTTGCAGTTAGTATCTGACCGAGAGTATCTTCTCAAGTGGGATAGAATTTGTTATGATGCACTGAAGGGAAAGGAAGAGGAGGTTGATGAGCTCACCTATGAGCTTGAGGTCACCACAGACTCTTTGAAGAGCGCTCAATCAGCCCTTCAAGAGTCAAAGTTATAGATAGATGAGCTTATCGTGGAGTTGAGCTTAGTGCAGTCTTCATCTCCAGTAGTTACAGTTCCGATATCTATGGCAGTTACTGGTGATGAGCATACACCCATGGATAGTGGTAAGGAGCACTTTGTGGATGTGGCTACATCCATTACAGTTGCAGGTGCAGGTGATATAGATGGGATGGGTGCTTTGGTTGAGAATAATAGAGAACCAGAAGTGGCATCAGGGGTCTCTGAGGATAGTCCCATGACAGGTGATGTAGAGCAGGTTATTGATAGCTCGTGTGATGAGTTGGTGGATTCTCCAGAGAGTTGTGTGACAGATCACCACACTACTCCATCATTTTCATAGGAGATATGCAGGGCATCATCTAGTGGAAGGGTCGGTACTCATTAATTTGTTTCCCTCTCTTGGAAGCAAATCAGAGATTATATCCCATCCAGCTGATTTTGATCGACAGCTTATTGAGCCACAAAGATGGAGAGATCAGTTGAAGGTTTCGGGAGAGAAGGTTGAGTCAACCTCATCTCGTTTTGATTGTACTCATAAGCATGTCGAGTACTTTCGTTGGACAACAGAGTTTGAGGAGATACGGTATGGGGTCTCGGCTGGTACTCACATTCGTGATTTATAGTTCATCAGGAGTGCTTTGGAGGAGATAAAATCATAATATCTCCAATTGTTTCATGATAGGGAGTATGCTATTGGGTATGCAGAGAGGGTTGCCAAAGTATCGACCCAATTAACTATTCAGGATCAGAGACATGAGCCATCATTTGATTCGAGTAATGAGGAGTGTGTCCCCCATGACTATGACGGTCAAACGTTGACACATGCAGGTGCTTTTTATCTTGACTGCATAGTGAGGAGTGCTCATCATTTCTCCTTTAGTCCACACATAGATGACCTGATGATGCGTAAGGATGGATTGGCTCGAAATTTACACCATCCATTGTGGGATGGAGGGTTGCCATCTACAGAAGATGTTAGAGATTGCAGGTGTCCGACTGTGTTATTTGCAAAGGGTTACTTGCAGAGTCAGAGACCAGACTACCATAATGCAGATGTGTACGAGTCAGAGTTGGTAACCCCTTTGGCACGAAAATTTCCAGTGGAGACATGGCTTCAAAGAGGTTGCAGTGTTGGCAGGCATGATGGCTTGAGTAGTCCTTACAGCGGTGATGGAGGAGAGATATATCATTCCCTTGACTTGGGAGGAGCAATTACATATCTTCCAGCACCTAGGAGGGATAGTCAACACATCCATAGGAGTTATGCAGAGGTTGAAGGGGGATGTTGTGGTTCAGACTCTTCGAGATATATTTACCTCCTCATGACTAATGGATGTGAAGTTCAGTTGTATTGGGATCTAGGTGGTGTCAGGTATGGCATTTTGGATTGGATGGATCCTGATGGGCTACTTCATCATTCTCAATGTGGTGAAGTTGAGGTTAGGACATCGCAGCGGAAGTCAGAGGATATATGCATGACAGACTTCCATTCTGGTTGTGGGATCCAAGGATTCTTCCGTTTAGATTGCTCTACGTTGTGGTAGTTGTTCACAACAGTAGTGAGCATGGTTCAGTATTTTTCCAGTGGGTGCAGTGGACAAGTAGTTGGGCATTTTTCAAAGTGATTTGGGGTCCTGACATTCAGCTGAGGATTGATCACAGAGTTCGGGATCCTTTTGGTGCATCAGGATTCCAGACAGAGATTACTGGTGATTTACGCAGCATGTACAGTGTGCAGAGAGCCTACAATTTCATCGTTGATTTACTTATACGTGAGCCGGTATTGATGCACAATTCTGGTGCGCATGAGATGGACAGATGGTATGTCACCTATCCTTGCGCAGTCGTGATTATGTTGGTGCTTCAGGAGTTGGTTATAGATGTGTGGGACATTTCACAATTCTTCCGTTGGGCCTCCGATAGAGTGGAGTTTCTTTGCAGTGGAGATTGCTTGGGGACAAGCAATTTCAGGGAGGGCGGACTGTAATGTCCCCATTTTCTTGAGCATTAGAGTTCGAAGGATTAGCCTATCATTCGACCCTCGTAGGCTAGTGTTCAGTGATTAGAGGGTCTAGTTGGGCGTTAATGAGCTCTTCAGGAGGGCAGTCGACAGTGTTTACCTCTCCAGAATGTTGGTACATTTTGAGGTTAAGCTATTCAAAGGTTTCGGGTTCCGTTTTGAGGCACTTACTATTTATAGTAAGTCAGCTCAGTGTCAGTGGCCAACCTTTCTATTTTGGGAAAAACATCTGGATGAGTAGTGGTTTCTGTGGTTGACCTCCTGGTTCTGACGGAATCGAAAAATAATGAGTATTTTTGGAGTTATGACATTTTAATTATGAATAAAGTAATACTTTATTAATAATTAATAATGAAGTGCATATTATAATGTTTTATTAAAAGTGGGGCCATTTAATGATAAAAGACAAATTATAAAGTTAAGTTGTACCCCTATGCCTAGGAGTCACAACTTAAAGTTGTTTTTAAAAGAGGGCCATGTGAATATTTAATAAATAACTATGTTCCATGGTGTTTCGGGGACGGGGACGACAGGGGACACGTTTCAGGGACGACAGTTTGAGAACCATTTTTTGGGGACGGCAATATATACAAATTTTTTAAAAATATAAATATATATATATATATATAGAGAGAGAGAGAGAGAGAGAGAGAGAGAGAGAGAGAGAGATTTCTACAAGTTAATGGACAACAGTATAAGACTATAAGCTGAATAACAACAATAAATATTAACAACAGCATAACAACAATAAAATTAGTCATGATAGCAATATAAAGGCAGTAACATTAATCATGATAGTAGTATAACAACAATAAAATTTAATCACGACAGCAGTATAACAACAATTTAATCATGACAGCAGTATAACGACAATATTTCATTGCCAGTTGTGAGTTTTTTTCTCTAAACATTATAAAATGTATGTTTGATTTTGGGGACGGCAACGGGGACGGGGACGGGGACGGTGGTCTCAGGGCAGGGGACGTGTCCCCGTGGAACATAGATATTAAATAATAAAATGAATTAATTGTGCAAAAGGAGGAATGCCTAGAGGGAAAAAAACAGAGAAAATGGAAATAAAGGGAAAAAAAGATAGAAATAAAGAAAATGATGGAAATAAGGGGAAAAAAGATGGAAAGTGATTAAAATGATGGAAATAAAAGTTTTCTTTCCAATTTTTCAAAAAGAAAGGTTTCCCTCTCATTTAAGCGCCCAAGTTGAGGAAGTTTCTAAATGTTTTCAAGGAGAAAAGAATAAAAGGGTGCAAAGCCCCCTCATTTGGGTATGTTGAATATTTGCTGATATTGTAATGCTATTGGCTTGTCCATTGATCCCAGGGCTTTGAGGATGAAAACCCTCATAGTTAACATCAGTTTCGGATTTGAAAGATAATCCCTACCTGATCATTCAGGAGCATCTTCACACAGAGGTTGCACGAGTGCAAATTGAAAGATTTCAATGAAATTTTAGAGTGTTTGCATCATTCAGGTATTGCTGGTTTGACAGGGCTGAAACGAAGTTTTGTTCGTGGAAGAAAAACGAAGACATTACTCCTTCTGGGTATTTGACCCAATTGATTCTCATACCAGGGCTATCATTTTCCTAAGTTTTTAGGAGCTTTCGTGGAGTATTTAATTTGCTGCAAAAGTTCGGCCCTCCAGAGGTGTACGGCCAGCTTCGAAGGCACATTAGAATTCGCGTCAGGCCATTTCTGCCATTTTCAGTCAGTTATCTGCATTGGAGTTTGAGCGCCTAAGTCAAAGGTGTCTTTTGCATTTGGTTTGAGGTCATTCGGAGACATGATGTGCATTTGGCGAAGGATTTAGTGGTTTCCAGCATTCATTCCGTGAGGCTGGAATTCATATCAGATTGTTGTGGTTTGCATTTTCTCAGTACTTGCACTTTCACTTTGTACAAAAACTCATTGGAAGATATCAAGTAATAAAGTTCTTGTTCCAGCATATCTGTATCTATGGTTCTGTGTTTGAATTTCTATGTGTATATGTGTTTTGTTGATGCTGCATTTATATAAAATAAAAAAAAAAAATAAGTGGGACATTACAGTCATGCTTTCCCTAAGGGATTAAAGTTGATGATCATGCATATGACCGTATTTGCACTTTTTTCACCATAAAGTACAATCAAATTTTTCTGAAGATAGTATGAGATGAAAGGGGATATTTTGGGCAGACTGAAATTTTCTAAGGGATTACAGAAAATGTATATTTAGGATTTGATGTTTCCTTCTTTGATTATGAGCTGTTCCAGCTATTGAGAAACAATGATGAATAGATAACTGTCATAAAAGTTTTGCTCAACAGGCAGGGTCAACTGTCAAATTTAGCCCCTGGTGCCCTGTCGCCCACACAAATAATTTGTTGGGGATGCACTGAAAACCCCTCTTAACGTCTAAGCTGTGAGTGCAAAAGAGAAAACTGAAGCAGAGCTGTGCAAAATATGATTGCTAAAAAGCAAAGGATTTCACAAATCACATCTACTTGAGAAAGCTGCAAAAGATAAACCCATAATGGAATATCTTCATATCATCAAAGCATTAAAATATTTAAGTAAAAACATCTTGGAATGCTTTTTGCTTAAAAAATAAATGCACTTGACGGGTCAAGCATGCAATCATGCAACTTATTCGTTAAGCATAAGGTCTTAACCTGAATACGATTGCCAAATGAATTGGCAGGGTATTGGACTCTGTTATGTCCTTTTATGTTTATTGAGCCGCTATTCACTGACATCATATAAACCTCTGTACTATGATTCTTTTGTACTTTATTTTATCATTAATGTCCACAAATGACCAAAGTAGGTCAATGGGATGCAGACTAAATTTCTAAGGCTTAGACTCGAAGTTATTTCTTCTCACGATAGTGTGAGAAGTTGCATCTGAGATTTATCTGAAATTTCAAATTCTTCATCAAATTTTAAGGGAGATAACCTTTCCATAAATAGAGTTTTTGTTTAGGCTACACTATGAGTATGACTCATAAATTGAACATTCAAGCAGAACTGTGAATGATGAACTTGGAAAATATGCAATTGGCATTGATCTGAAGAGTCCCCATGACAAATTTCCTGTATCATTGTACGAATATAATCCCCTGTTATACCTTGATCTTCTATTGGGCAAGTTCCATATGATTTAATTGAAATGAATACTTCTTTCTTGGATAGATCAAAAACAGTAGCAAGCAGTGGTCAGTCATTAGCATATTAGGAAGTGAGTGGTTTGTATTTCAAAAGATGAGGAGGAATATCAAAATACATTTCCTGGGTGCTAATTGCGGGGAAAATGTTGAAGTTCTCTGTGATGGATGATAGGTAATCCTTAAAACTTGTGCACACTGTTGTTATCATAAAAAATATTACAATTCATTATTGATGAACAGTTCTCGGCTGCCTGTAGCATAGAGGAAGACAACTAGAAATTGTTTTAGAGAGTACACACTCTCAAGTGCTATAAGGCAATCTCATCTTAGAGATTCATCTAGAATTGTTGTTTTAGAAGCATGCTCTAGGGACATACTATATGGTCAATACCTTCAATAGAGTGCTTCTGTGGTTGAAGTTTAGTTGTGATATTTTTGGTCAAATGGGATTACGACATGTGGATCTTTTGAAGGATTATGATGTTTTGAAATATTTACATTTTGAAAGCAATGATGTCTAAGAAAGGAATGTTAAGAAAGAACAAGATGATGTAAAGCATAATCACAATAGTCTTTCCCAGACAGTAGACACAGTATTGACAAATTTGAGTCTACTCTACAGGAAAATAAGCAGTCAAACCCTTGCGAGTTACTGTTTTTTGAGTTCTTATGTTGGAATTGCATGTCCGTGCTTCATAGATATTGAAATAAATGTAATAACATTTTTGAATAGGCTTATACCTTTCTATTGGAGATGTGCACATTACTACAAACTAGTATAGATATCTTAAATACATCTATCTAAACAATGCCGAGATATATCAGTTTCGAGCCATTTTATTTACTTAAAGAGTTATTTTATTTTACTTTAGAACAATTTTATTTACTACACGCACAAATTTTAAATTTTAGATAAGAATTATTTTATTTTATCTACATTGTTTCCTTTATTTTTATTTGAAGAGCTATTTTACTTTTGTATGTAACTTTTAATTATACTTTTGGAAAAGCCACCTTCATTATTTCAGTAATTCTTTTGTTTTGTTTTTACTTTGAAAAGTGTAGTAAATATTATGTACCTATATCTTATTTTTTAATAGTTTCATTTGTAGGCATTAATATATATTTTAAAATTTTGATGTCTTTATATTTAAAAAATAAATATTAACTTTTCTACTAAATAAAAATGAATTAGGTTATAATATATATATATATAATTGTTGACGAAGTAAAATAAAAAAATATATTTGTTTTGTTTTATTTCTATATTTAATTATGTCGGCTTGTTTTGGTTTTTATGTACACAGTCAAGACATGAGACTCCATGCCCTGCTGCCATTGTAGAACACCTCTTGGTGTAATGACGAGTCCCTATCTAACAAACTATTTTGATGTTACATTTTAATGTCTATTTAAGTCATTTTCTCATGGAATGGGAAATATCATTGTTTTTTGGAACTTCTAAGATTTTTAAATTTTTTGTTTTGCCGAGATTTTTCAGATCTCTTGGTGAGCCGTTGTACTCTTATTTTTAGCTTTGCCCATTTGTTGTACAATTCATGTGAATCTAGGTAAAAGTTTATCTTCATTCATTGCTTCCATGCTTAGTGCTAATACACACCATGCAGGTATTTATAATTTTAATATATCATCTTTCTTATTTTAGGAAATCAACATTCTGTATCTACATGATTTGTAACCTATGTCATGCTGTTGGAAAAATCTACCTTAAATTTAAAAAAGGGACAAGTTTTGCATGAAGAACGATCCTTGTTTGTCTACTATGATCTAAACGGGACATTGCTTGTATGAATTAAATTGCCAGGAAGAGCTGTCTAGACTGCATCAGGAGAATGAAAAGTTGAAGAAAACAATGGTGGGGGTTTCTGCAGGACACATGCTATCTAATGGGGATGATAGAAAACATATGGAAATTGCAGATGCTTCCAAGGTAATAGCATGATGTATGATGCTTAGGAATAGATTATGACAATTTTGGGGTTTGGTTTGTATTAGTCCAAGTAAAGGTCATCCTATCTTAGTTTTTCCTTTTTGTGTTAAAATTGCTGTATTGCAGGTTGGAAACAGTTCATCTAATGGGATGGAGGTGTTGCAGGTAAGATAATTTGGGAAAATATTTGATTATGGTAAACTTTCACTATAAACAATATATAGCTCCATTATCCCCTTCTCTCTCTATAGCTTTAAATGTAATGTTCATGGATACCTTTTTTTCAGTAGATTAGATAGTCATAAAAGCGCAACCTTATTTTTGGTGCCCTTGTTCAATCCTGACGAGGGGAAGGGGTGGTTAACTAACTCATATATGCTTTTAGAAATAGATCTTCAAATTGGCAAGAATTTTGAAGTTAAATTATTGATAATATCCTCGAAGTCTATTAGTCAGATTTTTCAAAGCTTACATTAAAGACAACTAATCTGTACCCATAGAATTCTTCAACTCTTACCAACTGCGGACACAAGAAGAAAAATTTCCTGTTAGTTTTGGACATTTTTGAAAGATGCATGCTTGAAGTTGTGATTGGAAATCACTTGTTCCAACTAATATTAGTTATGCGTGTTCTATGGCATTCCTTGTAAGGCCACCTACAGTGGCAGCAAGGGGTGGATTGTAATGGCGAGAGTGTGTTAACAAAAACCCCTTAACATAAATTTGAGACCTCTTTACATGTCAAACATTTAATATTTAATAATAAACATAATATTAGTGATGCCTTATTAAGTAACGGAAAATCAAAAAGCAGTAAAAAAACAATTGGTAAGTGGAACAAAAAATAAAAAATTAGCAGTAAAAATAATTGATAAGGAACAAAATATATTGAAATTACCATGTTTGAACTGTTTTTCATTTAACTGTTTTATAATTGTTTGCATGTGTTGTATTATTTGTTTTATTACTGTAAAAAAATAAAATATCTCTTGAAGTAAAAGCTAAAAGTAAATAATTTGTCTTCATTTAATTTTTTTGAAAACTATTGAAAAACAAAATAGTTCTATGTTAAAATAAAATAGTGTCTGTCTTTTTAATCTATCTACTTAACATTTTATGTCTCCATGCATCTATTTAGTAGTTTAGATAGATATTAAAAATTACATTCATAAGGAAAAATAAAATAATTCTTTAAGTAACAGTTAAAATAAATAATTTGTTTTCATTTAATTTTTTGAAAACTTGAGCATGGTTTCTACAATTTATTGCATCACTATTGAAAAACAAAATAGTTTTTCAATAAAAAATAAAGTATATAATGTCTAAATTAAAATAGCTCTCAAGTAAAAGTTAAAATAAACAATGTTTATATGTTTTTTTAATCTATCTACTTACCTATTTGTGTCCACGTGCGTATGTAGTAGGTTAGATAGATATTAAAAAATGATATTCGTATAAATATTGTAAAGGAAAATACGTTCTTTATATTAATCTATAAGCTAATTAAAGGAATGCACACAACTATAGAGATTTCAACCTAGATTTATAAAGTAACATATGATAATATGTATATTCTATACTAGCATAGATATCTTAAATACATCTATCTAAAAGATGCCAAGATATATTAGTCTCGAGGCACTTATCTATCCTATGTAACAAATTCAATAAGGGCACCTTAGGACTGATATCTCTCGGCATCTTTTAAATAGATATATTTAAATACATCTATGCTGGTTTCTAACATGGGACATTTCCTTTGGGAGCATAGGAAACAACTCTATGTTTCCTCTGCAGCAATTTTATGCAATTTCTTTAGAGGATGGAGAAGGCATTTTTGTAGCCATTAATTTTCTGGAAAGATTCTAAGAAAAGGTAGCGAGATGCCCATACCCCAAAATTCTATTCCATTGTCAGTCAAGGGTGCTCATCCTCTTCCGCACATTCTGGATTCCATGCAGATGAGCGTGAAACATGCATTTCTGAGACTATTAGTAGGTAATGGATGCTAGTTTGAGCTGTTTACTGCTGAAGGAGTCTATTATTTTCATATAGAGTAAACAAGAAAGATAATTGAACTATCACATTGTACGAGAATGAAACTGAATTGATACTCAGAAACTCAATTGCATCTATTGAATCAAACAACAATTACAATAAAACCCAAAAACTCCATGTCCGATACAATGAAGTGACAATACATATATAGGTTGTGGACGGTTGCCAACTGTCATGAACGACACACCGGTCGGGAGCAACTACTCCCCGATACCAACTAACATACTTAACATAACAATTACAATTTGTGCCTAACATGAGCTACCTTCAACAACTGTTCATGAAAGGCGTTGCAGATGATGTCTGCCCAATTAAAAGGTCTTTCGTTCTGTGAATACTTCTTAAGAAATAGGAATATCCATGATTGAAACATACTGCATCAAATTCTGAGATGTCTGTATTCCTTTCTGAACTTGGTCTTTTTTGTGAATTCATTGTTAGCGAAATATTTCTTTAGCTGAAAGGCCCATTTCTTGTTCATATATTTCTGCCAATCTATATCATTTGCAACAAAACTTTCCTGCGTTGCTTCTTTCCTAATAGAATCATGTGGCCTAGGGAGCTCCAACATTACTTCAAAATATTCAGTGCTCAGCCTGGCCTTTTCTTGTCCTACAGCCATCTTGATTGTATGGTGTTCTGGGTTGTAATGTTTTGTGCATTCAAGAACTAACTCTTGAAATAGACCTGTACTTGGCAAGGCGGCAATGGAAGTTAATTCTGATGCTTTCAAAGTTTCAAATGATTGTTTGTGTCTCTTTGCCAGGGTTCCACAGCCATGCCTCTACATCAATGAATCCTATGTAAATGTGATTGATTCCTTGGACTCAATTTAGCAAGTGGAAAGCTTTGGTTGCATTTTATACCTCATGATTCTTGTGCGTTTTCATCCTTCTTGGTTGAACTTGTAGAATAATTGCCCATGGGTCAGTAATTGCATTTGTGAGATAAATCAGAGCAGAAGCTTCTGATTCGCTAAGCTACAGGCTTTTGGTTTACCATTCCTCTGGTAAGCATGCAGTTCAACTAGCCATGGGCAAAAAAAAATATACCTTAAAAAGGACTATGAAAATTAAAAGGCATATAAAATCATATAATTCAAACTAAAAACTCTGATATCGCCAATTAGCCAGATGATTATGGAAGTATCAAAATGTTGATATGTACATCATGAAGGCTAGGATCTAAAAGTTTTGTTCAACAGTTTGCTTGTGTGGATACTACCCTGCAAAGATAAACTTAACAGGATTGCCAGTCAAAAAAAGGCTTGGAGAGGGTTGTAGGAGAAGCTTGAATACGCCCATAAGTTTTGAATGACATAGAAGGCACCTCCACCCTCCAATTTGCCACACAAAAGTTCACCAGACTGGATATATTCTAAGACTGCTGCCATGCAACTCACTTTTGTTTGCTTCTTTCTTGCTTTTGGAGCTGAGTTATGAATTGTGAGGGAGTCTGTCAAAGAACAAACTCTTCAAAATGGTTCAGTCAAGAGTTGATTATCATCAAGAGAAGAGCCTGAATGCTTTTAAAAAAGATTTAGAAAAAGTAGAGTTCAGCTTCGTTGCCTCTATGCACCACACAAAACACCAACAAAAGCAAATGTGTTACTCGATATGATTCTATCATATGCCAATTGCTCGGTGACATTTGTTTTTAGGGATGAGAAAGAAGTTCATTTGGTGGGTGTTGCACATGATGATGTCATTGAAAAGATGCCTTTGGCAAGGAGAGGCCATAGCTATTTTGATAAGAGGGTTTTTGCCAATGCAACATATCATTAATGCAGATTGAAATTGAAACGTACTGATGATGATCCACCATTCATTACTTTCTACCCATGGTGTCCAAATGAGATTGGATGCCATTTAGTGGGTTCGTTGAGGGCTAATGTAGAAATGGGATATGAGAGGCATGTAATAACAGCTGCTATCTACAAGGAGATGCTTCCACAGCGATGCCATGCCTCTAGCTAATTTATGTTCAGTGGAGGCTGCACATTGATGGTTTCCAACTGGCATATGCCTATGTACTAACAGCCTAAAAATGGCATGCACTTTGTCATTTGTCTCTAGTAGGTGGACCATGAATCTTTAAGAGTTGAGAGACTTGAGTGTAACATTGGTTGCCAGAAAGAGTATCTTTCTGTGACAATCTCAGGAGGAACAATGAAGCTAACATTATTGCAATGCATCCATCCAAAACAGATTGTCACAGCAGCCAGCAAAGAATGGTGATATTAACATCTACTTGGGCCATGTCTGAGTACAGATATTGACAGGTACTTTATGGGAGCAAAACCATACGCCCCAACCATGTCGAACTCTGTCCAACCACCTGGGCTGTTGCAGACTGTGTGTCCTTTAGTTATTAGCAGTTAAAAACCCAATAATCACTTCACTGTTCTCTTGTTGTCCCTACTCATTTTTACATTTGAATAATAAAGTATCATCTGAAATGTAGACATTGGGTGGGGGATTTAAATAAAAATTGACCATACAAACAGACAATTTCATGCATTCACCTACTTATATCACAACAAAGCCTCTTTTTTAAGACAAATGCCTAACTTTGAACTCTGAGTCTCACAATCTGATGCAATCATGCATGGAGGATTCAATTAAGGATTGTCCAACCATGCATCCAAAACTCTCAAAATAATAACACAACAAAAATTCACCACAAACAACAACACAACCAATTTGATTCCACAAACTTGAATGATTACAACTTGCTGTAGTGGGCTCTTTACATGCCAGGCTGCAACCGTTTGATTACTAAGATTCATAAGTGGATAGTTGCTACAATGCACAGTTACCGGATACGCCACCTCCTCTCCCCTAGTACGCATATTGCCGTATCGGATACGGATACTCATAGGATATGGCTTGGATATGTATTGGATACCGTGTTTGGCTGTAGCCAAATTAAACCCTATTTTTTTCCCATGCTGGATACGCGCAGATACGACATTCTCATGATATTTGTGCCGTATCCCAAAAATATTAAACCTAGAATGTTAAAAATTGCTGCAAGCAATTGCTCCATGACCTGGCATGTTGATTTCTTGTTGCGAGAAACTACTCTGGACCAGCATGCACATGATTGGAAATATATCTTCTACGCGATCGTATTTACTCAAATAATCGCATTCATTCTAAAGTTGGAGATATAGTGTCAACAAGCAATGCAGGAAGAGGCAAATTTTATTAATTGGTGATACTTTTTTTTTAATTTTTGATTTTTTTTTTGTACTTTACATTGTAAACGTTTATTTATTTATTAATACATTTAACTTTTAATTTAAGTTTAATTTATTAAAAGTTTATTAAGTTTAATATTGCTTATTATTAGATTGCAATTTTTTAATTAAGTTTATCGTTTATTAAGTTTAATTTATTAATATAATATATTTGTTAAATATATATTATTTATATTAAATTATATTATTATTAAATTTGAATTATTTAATATTATTTATTGCTAATTTTGTATATATATATATATATATATATGTCGTATCTAGCCGTATCCATATTAGGGGCTTGAAAAATAGCTGTATCCGTATCTGATACCGTATCCGTGTCTATAAAACTGCCGCAATGGGCTTCCTACATGCCAGGGTGCAGCCATTTGATTATTACACAAAATGAAATCTCTCAAAACAAATCTATTACACTCCTACGTGCTACATCTTTAGCTTCCTCATGATCACACTCCACATCATACTCCTGTTCTTCCACTCACACTCCCCATATCGGATCTTGTTTCCTTTCTCCTTACTTTCGTTGTTGATCTCTCTTCTGTTTCGCTTACTTCAATCTACTCACAAACCATGTATAAATAGTACTCCCCAACCTCTAAGACAATCTACGTCGGCTACCAGGTGGCGCAAAGTTCTATGCCTTATGAAATTTGCCATCGACCAATGTTAACAAACTTCGAAACCCATATGGTGACAACGGTGGAAACTCTTCGTGCGGTGCTCAACATTCGTCCATAGTGGTCCAATAAACCTTCTCAAATATTCATCTTCTAGCGCAAACTCCAAATAATATGATGCAAGTACAACTGTGCAATATTGTCAACCCAATACCCATTCACAAATCCAATATTACTCTTTTGTTGGTCCAGTTCTCTTCCAACATGGATACAACATCCATTAATCATTGCAAAACATTATCCCAAAGTTGCAAAACTAGACATCACATTGTAGTGAAATGTAATGGCTTCTCCTACAATTGACTAATAATTGAAAACCAACAAACAAACAAATGAACTAAAACAAACCAAGAAACAACTAATTTTGGGTGATAAAAGATTGCCTTGACACTTGGGGATGCTCGTACATCAGATACTTGGGGTTGATAACAAAATGAGTCCCTCATTTTCTAGTGCAGCCTGCCCTTGCTTGGGAATTCCAAAGTACAACTTCTTTGACCTGTTCTTTGCACCTCTTTAGGTATGCCTCAAGTGATCTATCTTGTGTACTTCCTTTTGCTGCATTGCTCACCATCTCATCAAGCTTCCTTTTTGGTTGTTGTACTTTGTTCCACCAATCGTCTTCCACGCCAATTTCCTTTGGCTTGCAATAATTTACAATCCTCTTGCCCTTTCTATCTTCATCAACTAGTCCCTCACATTTGTCATCCACCTTCTTGGTAGCCACATACCCTTTTGTTATGTCATTCCCAGCTACATGTTTTCTTTCATCCGTCCTGTCCTCTTGACAACTTCCCTTTGGTGACTTTTGTTCCCACATTCCATCTTCTGTGGTATCTTCTTATAGTTGTGGCATTGTTTGATAGGCTTGTGGTGCCACATATCTTTGGAATCAACGCATAGTGCTCATCCCTAACGCAAATTGCGACACTATTACAAAGCTGCTCATCAACCTCATTCAGCGGCATCAATCGATGCTTCTTGCCATACTTCCAAATCGTGTATGTGTTAGTTCTTCCATCATACACAACACTTTTGTTAAACTGCCAAGGTCTCCCCAAGAACAAATGACACACATCCATTGGTGCAATGTTGCACATCACCTCATCATAGTACACTCATATCTTGAATCTCACCAAGCATCATTCTTCCACCCGTATTCTATCTCCCTATTGCAACCAACCAATCCTATATGGGTGCAGGTCCTTCAATCTTCTCAGTCCTAGCTTGTCAACCATTTCCTTAGATACCAAATTGTTTGTATTGCTGCTATCCACAACAACATTGCAACGCTTACCTCCTGCCTTACATTTGGTCCTGAACAAACTCTTTCTTTGTACTGGTTCTCTTCCACCATCACATCTCACTCTCAAAATAAGCAATTCCCCATATTCCAGGCCCCTGTTTGAGCTAGGTGACCTCTAATCCACAAACATGGTCCTTGCGCTACCTTCTGCTCTCCTTCCTTTGCACTCAAATGCTCTATGGCTTTTTTCTCCACACTTGAAATAGGTACCTCTAAAAGATTTTGTCTTTTCCTCTCATATCCTCTACTCCATTTAGAATCCCTGCAATATGCATCATTATATCCTCCTCTTCCCTGTTGAGAATCCCTATAGTGTGTTTCATCACCTCCTTCATCCTTGCAGTAACTCTTACCAACATCTTTGCTTTTGTGGTGGGTACTATTGTCATCTCTTTGCACACTGTGGTAGGAATTATCATCTTCTTTCTTTCCGTGGTGGAAATTTCAGCTTCCTACTTCACCGTGGTAAGGGCTACCTCTCCTATGAATCCCTGAGTATGCTCCTTGGTCACCACATCTCGCTCTTTTGTTGCCACATCTCTCCTCCTTTTGTCGGTTCTGCCTCTCTTCCAACCTCCAATTTAATTTCCTCTCTATAGTGAGTGCCAACTGGGATGCCTCTTCTACTGTCTGGATATTCCACATAACCCAACTCCTTTTGGATAGATTCCCTCAAACCATTTTTATTTCACCACTTTCTTAGCTCCTTTCTTACAGTCACATTCCTCTGTCGCAAATTGTGCAGTTCCTTCAATAGCTCCAACTGGCAATTCACTAGAATGAACTTGGATTTCAGCTTCTCCACCATTTGTCCCCACTTTCCAATACTAGGTGCCTTTCCTATTTCTCTCTAGCTAGACTTTTTTCACCATATAGCAGCATGACCCTTCAATTTGGTCTTTGCAAATTTCACTCTATCCGGACCGACTTTATCTTTATACTCAAAATGCTCCTCTAAACTAGTTATCCAATTTATCAACTCCTCAGGGTTCAGATTTCCAGAATAATTAGGAATGTGTACTCTAGTTCTTTTACCAATGCTGATTATGGCTCGCAGCATTCTCTCTTCCTTGTCTTTTTTGTTTCCACTTGGTTCCACAGGATTTGCTTCCTATTCATCATCACTCTCCTTGGCCCTAGGGTTAGGGTTTCTTTGGTGGTCTTGCTCAAATGCATCCATTTGGTTTTGCATAGACTTCAACATCTCATACATCTCTTCCATTCTCCCAACAATATTGGCAATACCATGCCTTGTCTTTGGTGGCATCCTAAATTGGTGTAAATTGCCTCAAGCCGACAGTTTGTCCACAATCCCCCTACAAATTGCCTCTTCGTCAATGCTCTATGTACAAACTTCTTGTGGATTGCCTCAATTCGAGGATCTGCTTACAACCGATAAGTTCATAGGGATCTTCTACTCAACACTCCCTTGTTGGAAGATACCTTATTTAATTCCTGCAAAGTACAAAAATGCGGTGCACTCCCTCTACTTGGATATGCCTTACTCTACCTAACTGGACCTTTTCCCCCTCTTTTGTCAACTCATTCTTGAAAAACCGCATCAATCAAGCTCGCCCACATCGACATCAACTCCTCAATACTTATCCCAACGATCTACCTCGCTCTAATACCACTTGATGTAGCCATGGATGGAGGATCCAATTAAGGATTGTCCAACCAGGTAGCCAAAACACTCAAAACAATTACACAGTAGAAATTCACCATAAACCATAGTTGGTAGACACTGACTCGACAAAAACTTGGAAGACCCAAAATTTGTGACTTGGCAAAAACTCGGCGAAAACTTGGCAAAAAACTCAACACTTAAAATTAAAAAAAAAAACAACTTAAATTTCTTTAAAAACAACACAAATTTTTTACAAAATTCAATGACAAATTGTATCCAATGAGTCCATAAATGAGTACAAATGTGTTTTCTATTAGATTTGATCTATGTTCCAGGGAGATTCTTGACAGGGAGATGGGGGGGCATGTTTCAGGACGAGGGGATCAAGGGCCTAAGTTTGGGGACGACAAGGGGACAATGGTGGGTGGGGGTTTGGGGGTGGAGCCCCTAGCAGGGTCGAGGGGCAACGCCGCTTGTGGGGTCCTTCATGGTGCACGCCATTTTCACAATTTTATCACTATGTTTTTTGCAATGCCAAGTCCTTACTTTTCCTATCTTAATACTCACTCTTGTAGCCTTTAGCCTTTCTCATTTTTTCACTTTTGTGACTGCTTAGGGTGTGGGTTGGGCCTATAGATAGGGTTATTAGCATGAAGATCCAAAAAAATTATAACTTAAAAAAAAAACTTTTTGCCTCAGTTGTTGCACCTGGTGAGTTTTTTGCTTAGACTCATCGAGTTTTTTGGCGAGTTACTCGCCACACAAAAAAAATGACGAGTACTTGTCGAGTCTGCCATCTATGTTATAAACAACACAACCAATTTGATTCCACAAACTTGAATGATTACAACTTGTCGCAGTGGGCTCCTTACGTGCCAAACTGTAGCCGTTTGATTACTAAGATTCATAAATGGATATTTACCGCAATGGGTTTCCTATATGCTAGGCTGCAGCCGTTTGATTATTACACAAAATGATACCTCTCAAAACAAATCTATTACACTCCTACATGCTACACCTTTAGCTTTCTTATGATTGCACTCCACATCATACTCATGTTCTTCCACTCACACTTCCCATCTCAGATCTCGCTCCCCTTCTCCTTGCCTTCACTATTGATCTCTCTCTTCTTCTTTGCTTACTTCAATCTACTCACAAACCATGTATAAAAAGCATTCCCCAACCTCTAAGATGATTTGCGTTGGCTACAAGGTGGTGCGAAGTTCTATGCCTTATGAAATGTGTCGTTGGCAAGTGTTAACAAATTTCAAAATCCATATAGTGACAATGGTGGAAACTCTTTGTGTGGTGCTCAACATACGTCCACAATGGTCCAATAAACCTTCTCATATACTCATCTTCTGGTGCAAACTCCAAATAATCTGGTGCAAGTACAATTGTGCAAAACTGTTAACCCGGTACACATTTACAAATCCAATATTACTCTTTTGTCAGTCCAATTCTCTTTCAACGTGGATACAACATCCATTAATCATTGCAAAATGTTATCCCAAAACCGTGAAACCAAACATCACATTGCGGTGAAATGCAATGGCTTCTCCTACAATTGACTAATAACCGAAAACCAACAAACAAACAAATGAAATGAAACAAACCAAGAAACAACTATTTTTGGGTGATGCAAGATTGGCTCGACACCCAGGGATGCTCTTGCATCACAATCTCAAAATGGAGGAGCAATTCTTAGAAAACTCAGCCTTTTAAAGGCAATTAGTCTTAAGTATCTCCACCTGCAAAATTATTACAAGTGAAATATTACTTATTTTGAGGTGGCAAGGTGTAAAATCCCCAATAGGATATTTACTAAATTAACTATGCAGAAGTAAGCTTTGATACCACTGTAAAGAACCCTACTAGTTCTAACTGAAATTTTTGCTCACTGATCTGAATTTTCTGATTTAGATTTATCGAAAAGTATGCAATATTTTCAATACCCACTTTCTTCAATGCACTTAGAATATCATGAACATGGAAAGGTTCAAATATCACGTGTAACAAACATCAAATGATCAAGTTATTATCAAATCTTATCAAATTAAACACAAGAAAGACATACCCGGAAACAACACTTCACTTCTTTATTTCATTCAAGAGTTGGTTACAAATGTCTTTGGCTGTCCCTTATATCAGACTGGGACTGATTACAAATCAGACTTCAAAACAAATGCAAAAGTGATGTCAGTGAGCTCCAAACCCTAGCCAAATGTAGTCCAATGATGCCAAGACAATGTAGAATGACCAAGCTGATGTATAAGCTCTATTACAGCCCTGTAGAAACCCAATAAAATGTCTGATATGACTGCTGTACCTGATCAGACTGCCCAGATTTGCAAAAGATGCCAAAAAAAGTCAAAATACACATCCAAACCCTAGTGATAGGCACTAGGAAGACAGCGATGGAAGTATAGAGGATTTCTATAATGCCAAAGTCTTCAAATGATGTCAAAACACACTCAGATCTGCAAGTTATTCTCTGCTGTACCCTGCTGTTACAAAAATCTTAATATGCAAATCACTCCAAATTGCCAACAAACCTTCCCTATGTCAAGCGATTAGCCCAAAATGCATGAAATATCAACAATGGATGAACATATCTTCATATATAAACCAAATATCCTTCAAACCCTCCATGAAAACCTACAAATTAATCTCCATGATGAAATCCATATGAAATCTTCTCACAATGTGGAATGGGATCATCTCCAAACCACCAAAATCAAGGGATCATCTCCTTGATACCACTGGAAATGCAATTTCCAGCCAAGAAAACACGTCAAGTGCAAAATTTACCAAGTGATCAATAGTTGCAAATTGAAACCAAACAAGTCTATTTATCCTCCTCTTGGCCTAGGCGTCCCAATTTGCCCAATTTTGCAATTATTTGGAATCCACCAATGAAGATACAATTGTCAAATAACAATTTTAAATGCCTTACACTCATAAATCCCAAACATTTAAAATCATTCCATTATTTTTTAAATGCTTTCTTCTCCTTTCCAAGTGCCAATCCTCTTGGGCAAATAAACAATATTTTCATTTAATTTTTGCTCCAAACCCAAATCGCCCTTATTTAAAAAAACTAATTTTTTATTTAATTTCCTCCAAACTCCTCCTTGAATGGTGATTTTTCCTTGGGCATAAAAATAGCATTTTTAAATAATTTCTCCTTGAATGGCGAACCCCTTGAAACAATAAAAAAAATATGATTTTTATCAATTTTCTTCTCTCCTTGTTGAGTGCCGATTTTCTCCATAATAAAATAATATATTTTATTATTTTTAATTACCTTCTCTTGGGCGTCGTTTTGGGTCCCACCACATAAAAATAATAATATTTTATTATTTTTATTTTTCTCCTTCACTCTTGGCGTTGGCACATGATCCAATGAATATTTTATTTTCCCTTTTGTCCACTTGGCATCAATTCCCTTGAATCAATCAATAAAATAATGAAAATACAATTTAAAGATTGTATTTTCCATTTGACCACATCCACAATATTTTGGCTAGATGAGCAATATCTCCAAATAATACTTAGCCAAAATACCAATAAAATCACTTGTTGAGCCAACATTATAGATTTCCATTCTCTAAAACCAAGCTCAATCCAAAAATCATGTCTAACTCAAAAATGGGGACATTACACAAGGCATATTAGTAGGAGATGGAGGTTAGAAAGATAATTAATAGCAATCAGTTGAGTATGCCCTACCCTAAAGTGATATCATAGTAAGAGTGCATCTGATATGGTAATCTTGTAAGAGTGCATTTGATTGAAAAGGCTGTTTTGTTGCAATTTTATACGTTCCACTTCACTTAATTTAGTTTTTTGTCTCGTTACACTAAGTGAGGTACAAAGCTAATTTTGTTCAATTGATCTTTAAATAGACAATTTGTGATTCATTGGCCTGCTTTCAGTTGTCTTCATAAATGTTAACATTAATTATATTTCATATCCACCTAAACTGAAAGATATGTTTATTTTTTTGAGTAATGCACATCATTTGTTGTCAAGATTAATTGCTTCTCTAAAAGCTTAGTGACCATTTAGCAAAAGACAAACTGATTCGAAAATGGATCAGTCAACAGGGCTGATATGTCACTAAGTCACTTCTTGACAACTTCCAAATAGGACGAGATACAAGAAGAGACTCAGATACAAAGGTAAAGAATAAATAATGGGTTGCAGGAATAATTGGAGCTGGAAAAACTAGTTCAGAAGCCTCCTAGGTGATCCAGACACCCAGGGAACTTCAACATTTAAAAAAATGGCTGCCTATGACAGGTTTGGCCTCAGCTGAACTTGTCATAGGGTCCTCATTCCAAATGAGGTGTTCGAGATTTGAAGCATACGGTCTTCTTGTCAGGCACTCTTGTAACCCCTGAGACTATATGTGATCTGTATGTACCGGGATCATTAAAAAAATTGTAATAAGACATGTATAAACATGTATAGACATGTATGAATAGTAAAATGGACATCCTAGGGACGTCCCACTTTGTCTTTTCTTATTTTATCTATTTTGTCACTTCAGAAGAGGAAAGGAACATGCTATTTTGCCTTTTCCATCAAACGCAGGTGAAAAGTCACAAGGGAGAAGAAAGGATGAACTGTGTCTCTTCCATTTCCAAAAGGGAGATAAAAGGTCTCACATGTCTCTTCATTTCTTAAGACTTTGAAACTTTATATATATGGAATGTGAACTTGGGTTTAAGAATGGATAGATGAAGGAATTGTATAGAGCAAAGTAAAAGAGGATTCGACTGCTCATAGTTCATAGTGCAAACAATGGAGATATGCAGCTACTGGAACAAGGGGCAGGTTATATCATATCATTTGCATACTCATTGTAAATTATCAATTCATGACTTGAATATAGGTACTATGGTATTTGCCACTACCACAGTCTAGTTTTTCTCTTTGCAGAGGGTTTACAAGATGAGTTCTTTAGTTATTTGTGGGATTCATTTTATTGCAGTATGTTTTCTTCATACTTCGATCAACAACTCACTCTCTCTCTCTCTCTCTCTCTCTGACAACTATCATTTCAATTACAAGTAGCACAGTATGCTAGAATATAATTCTTGATTCATAAATTCTAAATTTAAGAGTTACAGATCAATTTGGTAGCACAGCAGATTTGTAAACCCTTGGGATTTGTGAAGTTGCACCACCATTTAATGGTAAGGGGTTATTCTCAGCAAAGAGAGTTGTGATGGATTTACGAAAAGGAAGGGTGAGTTGTTGTCACTTGTATGGGCATTTGATTACCACTCCAAGAATTTCCGTGAATTTGGTAATGTTCAAGAGGCTGACTCCACTTAAAGAAAGCAAGGGAATTGTTTGGGAGCATGTACAACACCATGGCCAAGAGTTGTAGCATGTTTTCTTCCATCGCAATGTAATTCATTATAGCATGTAAAAAAAGATTGTACCACTTATTGTGTGGAGGAAGTAGGGAGGAATTTCTTTATTTATTACTAACCCATAGCATCCATTGTAGCATGCTTTGAGCATCGCAAAGAGTTGTAGCTATTGGAGTTTCAGCACAAGCTACTACATAGAGATCTCACAAATGGGGGATTTCCCTATATCCCAAATGTAAGCTTTTGTCGGATCAAAAGCTCCTTTAATATGGGAGGTGTGATCAAAGTAAGAAGAAAACTTTTACCAGTGAGTTTGAGTGACATCTGCACCTAAATATTTTAAGTACAATACATTCAATTCCTGCTTTTCTGTTGAGCAATAGATCTGTCTTGTAAATATTTATTTATAACGAGGCAGTATTTAGGGTTATGTCTAGCTTAGTGTGATTCATAACCTGGTGTGATGGCTAGCCAGAAGTCTACATATAAGGAGAGATATCTATTTAAGCATAGGCAACACAGAATGAAATATAACCTTATGAAAAACCCTGTTCAAGCATATCAGTACTTTATAATAAAAGACCTGTCTCAACAATAGTATTCAACACGATGGTCCTTACAAATGCTGGTACCAGTTCTTTTATTACTGAAGTCATACAAGCAATGTAGCTTGGGCTGGCTGGCTGGTTACTGGACTGTGATGGCATTGGATCTTAAATCAAATAGCTTCTCTGCTTGACCATTGAAGTTTTTACAAGTGTTATCATTACAATCAGGACAGGACTACGGGTAACTAGATCCTTTGCATTAAAACAACTAATATGGTAAGGTATTTTCACCTGTGAGCAGGAAGCTCAAATCTGCATTATTGATTTAGCTATTTACCACTGTTTTTATCTTTCTTGCAGCTGTTGTGGTCATTCTGATAGTTATAGCATACTAACAATTCTAGCCACTCTTCATATTTGCACTGTAGCTCATTTCAAAGATTCAATATAACTTCCATCATCTAGAGTATAGATGGACCATACAAGTGTTTGACCATTATTTAAATTTGACAAGGACTGTGATATGCATTCTTAGGGAGGCAAATGAGTTACAAAACTCCCAATGTCTCAATGATAATATTAATCAAAGCAATTCCAGAACTCACTTTTAAACATCATCTTCTGAGGAACAATAGAGTTTATTTTCAAAGCATTTCATAACCAAAAGGACTGGATACTCAGGATGCATACACCTGGGCTTTATAGCGAAATAATCATAATCACAAGATGGTATGAACTTTCTAACTACCCAACTCAAAGTGCCAATCAAGGCTAGTAGGAATGCTTCTCAAAGGCCACGTTTCAGAGATATCATGCAACAGTAGTTTCAATGCCCTCAAGGTGGTAGAGCAAGCTTATTTACAACCAACATAACTTTTTAAAAATCTTTGTTCACAGCCTATTACACTGTTTGTCAATCCATGGCCTAGTTAGAAGATCACATTTAGTCTGAGTCATGATCAAGAGCACTTTTTTTTTTTTTTTGAAAAGAGGGTAAAAACTTTATTGAATCAGGAAATCAACAATACAAAGAAATCAGGGACCATAAAGGCTCCCAAAGAAAAGCAGGACCACCAAGATGTCCAGTCAAGACACAAAACCACCACAAAACCAACACCAACACACCTCAACTAGCCATGTCCTCCGAAATAATCATCTCTAAAGCATGGCAATAATCAAGGGATAACTGCTCCCATCCCTCAATCTGCCAGTCCCCAGCATGCTCAGAAACCCACTTGGCTAGACAGTCAGCAACCCTATTCCATTCCTGAGGGATATGGGAAAAGGACACCACCTCCAACATGGAACAAAGCTGCAAAATATGCCGAACAACTAAAGCAAGTTGCCAATTAACCCCTTCCAAATTCTGCTCATTCAAAAGATTAACAATGATCTGAGAGTCAGATTCATAGATAATCTTATGCCAACACAGAGCACAGGCACGCTCAATAGCCCCAAGAATCGCCAGCGCCTCCATAAGATTGTTGGATTGCTGCCCTTTATGAATGGAGAAAAGGAAAATAACAGAGCCAAAACAGTCTCTTCCAGCTCCACCAATCCCCGTAGGCGCAGGATTACCCCTAGACGAGCCATCAGTGTTGATCTTCAAAACACCCACTAGAGGAGGAAACCATCTCCCAACCCGCTGAACCTTCATTTTAGTACGCCTACCTCTTCGAACACAAAAGGAGTCAGAGGTCAAACCTTGCCGACCCAATATGTTCACAATCTCATCATTGTTCCTTTCCAAAGGAAAAACCACATCACATTAGCTTCCACAGTCTCCTGGATCATACCAACAATTCTCTGCCAAACCTGTTGAATCATTAGTTTCTCTCCACGAAAAATCCTACGATTCCTTGCCAAAGGATGAAGGTAGGGCCAATGCACCACACAATATGGAGGAAAGAGGCCTGTGTAGGTGGTCTCCCCAGGCTGTTCCAGAATTCAACAAGAGAGGATACATGAACATAAGGATGTTTCCAAATACCCCACCAAAAGTGCCAGATAAGCATTGAAAAAGGACAACGGAAGAACAAGTGGGAAGAAACCTCTTCACTGCCTGCAAAGAACACAGACTGAAGGGCCCTAGAATCCCCGCTTCTGAAGATTTTCCCAAGTCAAACATCTGTTCCAAGCTAAGGCCCACACGAAGCAATTACACTTAGGCTAGGGGAACTTATTCCAAACATTTTTCCACCAAGGAACTTCCAACCCTCCATACTTACGAGCAGTCAACTCCTGATACCCACTAGCCACCGTGAAAACTCCTTTAGGATCCGGACTCCAAGCCAGAATATCCTTATCCCGAAGAGAGCTACACTATCTGCTTACCAGAATTTTATGAAGCTCAACACAATCCTCCTCCAAACCAGCCATTGGCCATTCACTAGGAGCTTTCCACCTAGACAACTCCATCTGCCCACAGCGGTAAGAAGTCTTAAAATCAATCACCCTAGACCAACACCTGCCTTCAAGAAGCGCTGACAAAGAGCTTGCATATTAGGATACGTGCTCATAATAGGGGAGAACCCATCCCAAGAGTCAAACCAAAATAGAGCCTCATATCCCCTATTGCATATCCAAAACAAACCCTCCTTGATCAAATTAGCCCCTTTCTTAAGCGTAGCCCAAATCACAGATCCTTTCCCCACCAGCGGATATCGAGGAATCTCCTCCTTCGGTATCCCACTTAGATATTTGTGAGATATAATCTTGGCCCAGACATGATCCTGTTCCAAACACCATCTCCAATAGAGCTTGGCAGCCAGCGCCAACCCAGTCAGTGTCGAATGCCGCAGCCCAAGGTGACCAAACTGCTTCGGACTACAAACAATATCCCACTTCACAATATCCTAGCTGATCAAAATATATGATATATAAGTTACATGTAGTCTTCAACACAGTCATGTATATAAGAAGTTCTCCATTCTAAATCTGATATAGCACAAAGGTAGTATTAAATAGTGCAAATTCAATCAAGAACCCAGCCATTAGCATTTTGGACTAGATAAGTCACAAATAAGAAGTCAGAACTATCAAAATCCCAAGGGAAATGATAAATATACACAATGTGACAGAATCTGAATCCATGGAAAAGCATATGGTGCTATAAAATCAAATTCACATATTCATTCCACTGTAAAGTAATTTAAGACAATAATTTCACTTTTTCATGTCAGAGCATCGATATATAACAGTGACCTTAGTTAGAGTACCAAAGGTGTCTAAATAACTGCAGAAGAAATTATTGGTTACGCCACAGAATTGCTATAGACAATAGGCCTCAAGGCTTGCTCTTCCATAATATCAACATTACAATAACAGCTGGGATAGTAGGCTGTTCAAGAGCCAACAACAAATTAAATACTCACTGCCAAAGACCAAGCCATCTAGAGTTACTGATCTTCCATTAACATAGAACTGGCTTATCTAGATCCATGTGAATAAACTATTGCATCAGGAGGTATTACACCAATATAGGAAAAAATGTAGCTCAATTGGTGTAGATCATTGCATTTATAAGGTAGCAAGTCAAGCTTAATCTTCCTTTTGTTAGTACAGTAAGTCTACAATGATCAAATTCTATAAGAAATTGCATGTTCTATGCTCTCATACTGATTTCTGGTAGGGAAGACGCACAAAGACCTTGCATGAATATTAAGAGTCATCAAGTGATGCCAACTAAGATACAAACTCCTTTGATTAGCCATCTTCATAGCTTAAGGTTGTAACACTAGTTCTTGGAAGTTTATTAAAGGCCAGGCCTACCAATCCTTATACATCCACTCATATTCGATATTTCTCATCTTCTACAACACTTCCTTGTAGTGCTGGCCTTCCAAAGTCATATGAAGCCTGTAATGAACAAAAACAAAGCCACAAATTCTTCAAGATTTACAAAACACTCTTAGATTTAATATTTGCTTATTAGTATATATGATGTAATAAAGTGTAAATAATTAGTGTTGTTAGGTGTAGTCATTAAAGCAGGTAGCTGCAGTAGGTGTTGTACTATTTAATATGGTAGTTGTAATAGTACCTTTTATAACTTTATATAATGCTACTTTCACTCTTTGTGAAGCAAACCTTTCTAGCAAATTTCTCTCATCTCTCTTCTTTGCATCTTTGCTAACATTGGTATTAGAGCCACCGGGTTAGGTTAGGGTTTGTATGCGCAAAGGTCGGGAAGAGGTTGTGCAAGGTCAACTAGGGCATGGGCATCTAGAGGTGAAAAATTTGTGGCATCAATAGAGGAAATTCACAGCCTACTATTTTTGTCAAAATCATGGGCTGGTTATACACAAAATCGTGCCTCTTTTCTATCAAAAATCGCGACTATTTTTCTGTTAAAAATGGTAGAATTTTTACTTGGCAGAATTGCACCTCTTTTTTGACAAAATCATGCCATTTCTGGTAAAAATTGCACAACAAAAATACCAAAAAATTGCATCTTTTTTGCTGCGAATAAGCAAAAATCGCGCCCTTTTTTTTTGTCGCGGATCAGCAAAATTGCGTCATTATTTCATCAAAAAAATTTCATGAAAGTATTTTTGACAAAAACCTAGTGTTTTTTGCACATGAAAATACCAGAATTGCGCCATTTTCTAGACGTGTGGCTAGGGCCCGCGAAAAGACCAGAAAATCGAGCCATTTTTTAACCCAAAAATACCTAAAAATTGTGCCATTTTCAAACATGCACCTAGGGCACGTGGAAATTCCAGTTTGCAGGTTGTACAACTCTTGAAAACCAGTTTGCTAGGGCTTTTTAACCCTTATTTCAGTGTGCAAGTCAAAAGTCAGCAGCTGCTAGGGCACAGGACTTGACAAAAATTTTTGGGTACCTTTTTTAAAAAAAATTCCCTTAGTTATTTTGAAAATTAATTTGTAAATTTTTTTGGGGTTTTGCAAATCTTAGTTTGAGGGGGGTTTTTTTAATATCTGGGGTGTCAAAACTTCAAGTGTTTGAAAAATTTGCGGGATCAGTTTTTAAAATTTCCGGGAAAATTTTCCGAGTCAAATTTTTGAGGGGTGGTTCAAGTTTTGGGAATTGATTATTTTCTAGGATAATGACAAATATTCAAAATTTGGTGTTAACGGAGGCATATAAGCTCATTGGGAAGAATTATAATATCTGGAGTCACAAAATACTCATGATCGTTGAGTATAGGATATGTGACGAAATTATCCTAGAGACCAAAACTAGACTTGCAACCAACCCAGATGACTTTGACGAGCATCACAAGGAAGCCCTACTACTACTCAAGTTGTCAATTTTTGATGACTTAATCCCTGAAGTCCGAAATGCCACATCTGCATCTACACTATGGAATAACCTCAAAAACAAGTATAAGTTCTTTGAGAAAAATCGAATTTTGTATTTGAAGAACTTGTTATTTTCTACAAAATTGCATGAGTGTGGGTCATTGTTAGAACATCTCCTAAAAATCAAGGATCTTAGTGATCAACTTACCGCTGTCAATAAATCAATGGATGACAAGGACATGGTTGCTTTGACCATTAAGAACTTGTCGCCCTCCTATGAGACCTTTGTGGAATCACTGAATCTACTGGTTGAAAGTCAAACTTTGACTTTTGATAAGGTGAGTTAGTATCTATTGTAGAAGGAGCGAAGACAAGAGCAGATAGGGGAATCTACATCTGGGACTGCAAAAATCGCTTTTGCTGCTCAGTTTAAGAGCAAACCTCAGAACTCATTCGGCAACAAAGCTCAGAATTCTTCTAGCAACACTTCTTCCACTCCATCCAAGAAAAAGATGAAATGCTTTTATTGTAATAAATTCACACATGTTAAAAAGGAATGCAGGAAAGGGCTATACAATCTATCCCTAAAGAAGCATGATGAAGCTAATGTGGTCACTGTCGAGGAAGAGCATGGTTCAGATGACGAGTTTGCACTCATGGAATCTCTTTTAGATAGTGTTGACAACAGATGCTAGTTTTTTGATTCAGGATCATCCCGACAATTCACATCACAAAAACTGGTATGTAAAGTTTACTGCTGATTCTAGTCATAAAGATACAATTTCACTTAGTGATGGTAGATCACATGTGGTCAAAGGGATAGGAGATGTTAAGGTTGTATTCAATGATTCTCTAAATTTTTTGATATGCAATGTCCGATATGTTCCTGCCATGGACAAGAATTTATTATCTATTAGTCAGCTTATTGAAAACCCTAACATTCAAGTTAGGTTTTGTGGAAAGAAGTGTATTGTATCAGATGTGAAACAAGACAAGGTTGTTGCCATAGGCATTGGGCAAGGAGGCCTATATAAGCTCGTTGATCCTGCTACATCTAATTTGCATGCCTTAGCTATCGAAGATAATACCAGTGTTCTTTGCCATGAAAGGTATGGTCACTTGAATCTTCAATATTTGGCCAAACTTAGCAGAGCCCATATGGTTCATGTGCTGCCCCTTATCCACAAAAAACATGATTTGTGTGCTGGGTGTTTGGTTGGAAAGCAAAAGAGGAAGTCGTTTCCTATAGAAGGTGCATGGTGTGCTAAGGGTCTTTTGGATCTCATTAATGCGGATCTTTGTGAGCCTTCCTAGAAGTCTCCCACTATCAATGGTTCAAGGTACTTTCTGTTATTGGTGGATGATTTCTTTAGAAAGATGTGGGTTTACTTCTTAAAGAAGTCTGAATGCTATGGTGCCTTCGTCAAATCAAAGGTGTTGGTGGAAACATTTAGGGGGTGTCGGATCAAGACTCTACGTTATGATAATGGGGGGGAATTCACCTCCACTCAATTCAAGGAATTTTGTGAAAAAGAAGGTATTCAACACTAGTTAACAACACCATACACTCCGCAACAAAATGGAGTGGTTGAAAGGCGTAACAAAACTATCATGGAAATGGCACGGTGCATGATGAACAACAGGAACATTCCCTAGCAATATTGGGGAGAAGTTGTGAACACAACAGTTTACATCTTGAATAGATGTCCATGCCAAGCTTCGCAAAAAATCACATTGGAGGAAGCTTGGACCGGTCACAAACCTGACGTAACTTCTTTTCGTATTTTTGGTTTAGCCGCATACACTTTAGTTTCTGAACATAAAAGACATAAACTAGATTCCAAAAGCATCAACTATTTCTTTACTGGTTATAGGGAACAATTTAAGGCATACATGCTTATTGATAATTCCACTAACAAGGTCATTGTTAATCGGGATGTTGATGTAAAAGAAACAGAGCCATTTTTCAAATGTTCAGTAGGAAGTCAGTGAAGACCTTGATTCTAGTATTATGGTACCTTTCAAGGATGAACCCTCTAGTTCATCAGGTTAGCCTGTAAGTCAGCCTGTAAGTCAATCTGTGGTTGGTTCTACACTACTTGTCTATTAAAGATGTAGAACTAAAAATGTTGTTGGCTGTTCATGAGCCAACAACAAATTAAATACTCACCGCCGAAGACCAAGCCATCTAGAGTTACTTATCTTCCATTAACATATAACTGGCTTATCTAGATCCATGTGAATAAACAATTGCATCAGGAGCTATTACTATACTAGGAATCATATGAACTTCTTGGACACCAATATAGGCTAAAGTCTAGCTCAATTGGTGTACATCATTGCAATATAAGGTAGCAAATCAAGCTTAATCTTCCTTGTTGTTAGTACAGCGAGTCTCCAATGATCAAATTCTATAAGAAATTGCATGTTCTATGCTCTTATACTGATTTCTTGTATGGAAGATGCACAAAGACCTTGTATGAATATTAAGAGTTGTCAAGTGATGCCAACTAAGATACAAACTCCCCTGATTAGCTATCTTCATAGCTTAAGGTTGTAACACTAGTCCTTGGAGGTTTATTAAAGGCCAGGCATACCAATCCTTAGACATGCACTCATATTTGATATTTCCCATCTTCTACAACACTTCTTCGTAGTGCTGGGCTTCCAAAATCATAAGAAGCCTGTAATGAACAAAAACAAAGCCACAAATTCTTCAAGATTTACAAAAATACTTTCAGATTTAATAAGTGCTTATCATTTAAAGCTCACTCAAAGTAAGGCCATCCTAAAAGAAATATAGAACCATAGGCCTTCTCCAAGATTAGCAATGCATTTGCATCACAGAATATCATAAGAGGGTACCTCAGTCCTAAATGCCGTGAATAATGGCTACTTTGCCTAGGAATTTGATTACAGTTTAGCTAATAGATGTTAACATAAATAGGTCTCTCAAGAACATCCTAACTGGGTGTTATTAGTATATACATTGCCCAGATTAAATCAGGTAGAAGTCAACAAGAACAGAAATGTCTTAGAAGATTGAGGTCTATAGGCTCAATCTCATTTCATCTTCAACCAAGATACCATGTTCACAGTCACAAATCAGTAGTAGCTTGATACCAGGTTCACAATCACGAATCAGTAGTAGCTAAGCTAGAGTGGAGTGAACCCATGAATCCAAACCATGGTACACCTTGCCCACCGAAATCATGGGCTAGCTAATGTATCCATAAAACCATAAACCAAAAGGAACCAAGTCTGCCAATAACCACAGTCCACTAGAAGTCTAGTTGAGATGAACTCTTGAAAGTTATTAAACAAGGACCTCCAATAGCTATGAGTTTACTAAGAGTTTGGTGTCTCGGGCAAAGGAATAATTCCCTGATCCAACATGTATCTAAAGGTGGGAAAAATAATTTCTAGCTTAGCTCCCTGGCCTAACAGGGTCTTAAAATAATGTGTAAGATACAACATATGAATTGCTGCTTTCTTATCATGTTACCATCATAAAATGAGTGAAAATGAAGCAGATATACAACTTATTCTACTGGTACATACCAAGACAATGGCAGCGTGTAACTATAGGTGTGGGTGGGTTGTCTTTTATGTACGTGGTTAAATAATAATTTTATTGCTAAGGCCTTCCCATCCACCATTCTACACCCCATTCACTCACCTACTTCCAGGTAAGTTTCTTGTCCTAGCAAAGTATGAGCTAGTATCCTTGGTACAGTTTCCTCCCACTTCATGTAAAATGGTAAAAGTTTAAGTGCCCTCTTACAATGAAAGTGTTGGGAGCTTAGGAACGAGCTATCCCTCTTTCCAAACAAAAAAATATGCCATCATTCAATTTAAATATTCTTGATATGTTCTCTACTATCATACACTGGTGGTGAAAGGTTTGAAGTTCAATAAGCTCTAGGTTATCACTACATTCAATATATAAAAGAAAGCAAGGGAGCTACTGGTTAGGTTATCAATAAAAAACAACTGTTGTCCAATCAATGTGATTAATATCATTTTGTTTAAGTTAATTAGAGAGCTTGAGGGTTTGAGCCTAAGTGCATAAGCCAAGTCCTCAACTACTGGGCAATTGTTCTCAAGCACAACATTCCAATGCAGTAGCTGAGGGAATTCCAAGCTGAATAACAATATTATATAGGCCCTATTAAAGGCAACACCCTTTAAATCAAAAGCTATAGTGAACTTCCAACAAGAGTATAAAGCAGAAGCCTTGTTGATGGCATTACCTCTTCTACCAATGAGATCCCAACTTCAGAGACCCCAATGCCATCTTCTCAATGATTCTCTTTCTCTATCAAATTTTTGAGGGTATTAATACTTGGTAAAACAAGCCTACAAGTCCTGAGTTTCCCTTCCTTTTGTCACCCATATCTTCTTCTTCATGCCACACCAGATTTCCTTCTCAGTCTGCTTCACCCCCTTACATTGCATGTCTCCAATGCCTTTCTAGCCTCTCTCTCCACTCCCCTTGCCATTATTCCCCTTCGTTTCTTCCATTTTGCTTCCACCGTAGAGATTTTTCCATGTTTTGATTTATTTGCTTTTTAGGACATTTTAACAGTCATGACTCAAACTGACTGTGAAACTAGATCATAACACACATAAATAGAGATGATATTAGAAGACCAATGTAAAATTATGAGACAAGGAACTGGTTTTATGACACAGCAAGAAATTCTATTTCTGGCATGTTGACACCTTGAAATTTATTGACTTGACAATAACACAAACAAAATCTTATGACTAACTTGAATATCTGTTTAAATAATTCAACTTGACTTATGACAGTAACTAATCATGAAAAAAATTGCAAGACAGGGATATGTAGTGAAACCCTTATAGTTGGAATGTGGCCTTTGGAAAACATAGATTCAAAAGTATCGAACATGTTAACACGATGAGTATTTAATGAAGATTCCACTAAAATCGAGAATATGGGTAGAAAACTTATTTCTATGTTAGGCTAGAAATACATGCATGAGTTTGGATTTAGAGATTTCAGTTAGTAGCATAAAGTGTTTGGGGTGTTTTCTCAACTATACAGTCTTCTGTCATTATAGGTGGGGAGGCCTTCTAGTTTTACAAAACCTAAAGGCAGGCAGTCACACTTGTTTGCCTCTTATTCCTTCCAAAATCGAGCTGATTTTGATTATGAGCTCTGATTGTATTTCTATCCCGTTTCACTGTTTGACTACAATTCAAGTGTTTATATCTAGCTGAATTGGGTGCAGTGTGGTTCATGCCTGATGATTCATGGAAGATTTTTTATTTCTTTTAAATTTACATATGTTGTCTTGAACATCAGCAAGTTTGCTTGCCAGTTTAGTTATATTTTTTGAGCAAGTGGCACATCTTTTTGTTTGGGCAGGATATTTGTGATTGCATTGAGCTTACCATTTCTATCTGCACATGGTCAATGCTTTACAGGGACAGACTGACATCCCAACAACTAGACAACAGAGGTATGGGAATAGCCCTCGTAGTCAAAACAGCCAAGGCATTTTACGTGTTCATGGAAAACATGCAAATACTGGTGCAGTTGTAAAATGGGATGCAGCAAGTAATGGAAGTGCATCACCACCAGAGTTAGAGGGGAGACAAAAGCAAATGGAATTGAAAATCAAGAAATTACAAGAACGGGAAAAGGTTCTTCACAAATTATCTTCATTAAATTGCTTTTTCTTTTTCTTTTGTGACGTCCTCTTCATAGAGGATTTGCATTAAGTTTGTCATCTCTGAAGTTGCTCAGAAGGATTAAAAATCATATCGGGCCTGCCAATTAGAATGTAATTCATATTGCGTTAATTTTTTTTATAATTATTTAGCCTGATATTTCTTTTCTGTTTGCTTGCTCATGTTTTAAAATTATTGTTATAGTGTCAAGTTCTTAAATGACTGAAATGTCAAAAGCACATGCCTGGTGTTCAGGAGCTTTCAGATTTGCTTCAAGAAGCAAAACAGACTGCAGTATCACAGAAAGCTGATAATGAAAAGTTATTGGCTGAAATGGAAAAACTGAAGGAATTGCGTGACAAAGAGCTAGCAGATTTAGCAAATGCAAAGTTGCAACTTCAAAGTATGTTTAGGTGGTTTCTAGATCATAAATAAATTGATAAATTCATGTTAACTCTGTTTGTTCGATCAGAAATCTATTGTTTTCTAATCTACTTCTGGAGTTTGCAGAGAAACAAGAGCTGATTGAAATTACTCAGAAGGAATGCAGTGTTTTAAATTCAGAGAAGGAACGGGTAAGTTTTAAATATTTCTGATGCTTGTCTACTCGAGGTATATATAGTCTGGATGTGGTCTGTATTACTGAGTGCTGTGTTCTATGTAATGCACACCAAAAAAGAAATAAATGCTGTAGTCATTTTTGGAAAACAGAAGAGCTAATGTGCATGCTTTAATTTGGATTGAATGCTAGCCGTTATAGTCAAATGTGCTTTGTTAGATATATGTAAAACAAATGGAATGCGTGTAACAAAATGGTATATATTCTTACAGTTATTTTTAGCATGTTCTAGCCATTTAGAATGTCAGGAAAGTATATGTTAGTAGTACAATTTGTACTGATTATGTACTTAAATATGGTGGTCTCATTTTGCCTTTATATTTCTCAAATTCTGTAACACCTCCCTTGATATGTATTTCAACAGATGTTGATAGCGATGACAGAGTCTAAAAAAAACCTAAATGAGAGGAATGCAGATATGAGTAAGCTGCAAGCAGATCTTAGTAAGAGGAATGTGATGCTGTCAAATGAACACATTGAAAAATTGCAAACAACCATTGCTACACTGGAAAAGCAGAATACCGAGCTTAAGGTATCGTTTTATCTGGTTGCTTTGTAGTCCGATAAAATTCAAGTTAAGCAGTGGACGTGCACTACATGATACTGTTATTTTAGTTACACTTATACAATGTTTATTGTTATCCTTTGATACTGGGTATCTAGTTCTAGAGACAAACTTCAGTTCCTAAGTAATTGCTTGTGGGATTGAAATTATACAACTTCAGTTCCTAAGCAAGTCCTTGTGGAATTTAATGATAGCTGTACAAGTTTGTTAACTCTGTTTGCAACAGATCACGAAAAGCCTGAAACTTCTCAGAAACTTAGATATTCTATTCTTGACTATACCATATGCTGCTATGCAAAAACACAAATAAAATTCAGCAGAATAAATTCCTAGTTGATAAAGTCATAATGTAATTTCCACATTTGTTAAAATGCAAACTGCATTCTTGGCTCTTGCATCTGCAACATATTTGTATCCCTAGGATGGTTAATAGGCTTGTCTTAATGCTTGACGAAGTCAGGTTAAGGTCAGCCCTAAAGATTTCATCAAGGACCATCCGTCTTACCTCAACTACAGTCTCTGATGAAGATTTGCCTACAGGCTGCATGTGTATCACTAACAAAGCATGAACAAAAGCAAAACATGTATCAACAGGTTTAAGGAGTTACACCTTGGATATTTCTGGTAAATGGCTCGTGAATGGCTATGGTTGCATATTAACATCTGAAATTTTATGCTCTTGATTTTTACTATGTTCATCATGCACTTCTGGAACAACAGTTTCACTCGAGGCAGGCTTATCCACACATGGTGTCTTTATCTCAGTTCTGGAAGGAGTGATTTGCATGACAGTTGGGGAGGGCCTTGCCACATTTTCTTTGACAGGTTGGACATTTGGACTAATTAGTGGAATATGTGGGGACAACGCAACCTTCTAAGGTGGAGATGGAGTGGACTGCACCAAGGAAGCAAAAATCGTTTGGAGATAAAATCGGCAAACCAAAAGTATAAGATTTTTTCAAAAAATCGTGAAAAAATCGGGAAAAAATCGGATCTCCCAAAAACATAGAAAAATACAAAAAGGAGAGGAAACCCTATTGTTTTTTAAATGATATAAATTTTATAATAGAATAATAAATATTATATTTTAATATTATAATATAACTATTAATAATATAATAATATTTATAATATATTATTATATTTATAATAAATATTAAATTATTAATAATATAATATATGTAATATTATATTATTATAATATATTAATGTAGAAAAATATAGATTAATAATATAAATATTATAATAGAATAAGAAATATTATTTTTAATATTATAATATATAACTATTAATAATATAATATAGAAATATAATAATATTTATAGTATATTATTATATTTTAATAAATATTAATAATATAATATTATTATAATACATTAATGACATAAATATTATAAATAAAATAATAAACATAAATATTATAAATAAAATTATAAATATTAATAATATATTATATATTTAATATTAATAATATTATATTAAAATATATTATTAATGCTCATATATATTATTAATAATATTATTAAGAATCATACCTAATATTATTAATAATCATACCTAATATTAATAATATTATGATTCTACGTTTAAAACTTTTATCATTCTATAGAGATTGAACAACATGCTATTTATTCCGAATTTCCCTGTATTCTTTGGTAGGCTTTTTATATGTGAGCATTACAGTGGTCCAAAAATTTTCTCACGCCGTAAAAACATTTATGCCGGAAAACTTTCTAAACTCGTCGGTTGTTCTTGGCGGGGAAAAATCGCATGAAACACAGTCTTATCGGCTATTCATGTGAGCATTACAGTGCTCGAAAAATTGTCTCACGCCTTAAAAAAATTCACGCCGGAAAATTTTCTATATTAACCCTAAACGCATACGAAAAATGCATACAGAAAACCCTAGACGCCACGCGAAACGGATACAAAAAACCCTAAAAACACAGTCTTATCGGCGATTCATATGTGAGCATTACAGTGCTCGAAAAATTGTCTCATGCCTTAAAAAAATTCACGCCGGAAAATTTTCTATATTAACCCTAGTCGCATACGCGAAATGCATGCAGAAAACCCAAGACACCACGCAAAACGGATACAAAAAACCCTAGACACCGCGATTTATATAAAATCCGATTTTTTAGGGTTAAAAATCGCCTAGCTTGGTGATTCGCGATTTTTATAAAAATCGCGAATTTTTGGCGATTTATGCTTCTATGGACTGCACAGGGCCAAGACTCAGAAGTGTTGAATCAAATTACAATGAAGTAGGATATCTTGAAACAAAATCAAATGACAATAGAGCAGGTTTCACATCAATTGGCTGCCTAATGAGCTAGTGGAGCTCACAGAGATAAGGGTATTAACCTGTTTCAACTAAGGAGTAGCTGTGAAGTTGGGATTTGCCATTCTTGAATATGGAGCACTTGGAGTACTTGGGGCCTGGGATGGTCCAGCAGTTGAAGGTGGTGATTGAGTGGCTCTTGGTTTAGACACAAAACCATGGTTTGTTGAAACCAATTGCCCAAAGACTTGTCTTTGCTTCCTCAATAAATTGAGATTACAGCTTCTCTCCTCAATCTCTTTGAATGAATTAACATCCTTCATCAAATCTTCCTCTACATCAACATCATGGACATATGTCCATTGCAGTGGCAAACTCTGAACATGATTCATAGGCAAATTTTGTGGGCCAAAACTTTTAAAATCTTGTCTCCCAAGTTTATATGTTGCCAAATTGAGGGCTTATTTGATAGCTTGAACCAAAGTGGTGATGCTCAAATATCCAACCAAGATAGGAGAATTGGGAATCATCCATTTGTTTTGCTAATTAAGATAAAAATTTGCCCCCCTTACAGTTCGAAATGCAATCTCCTTGATGACAAAACTGTCAGGTACATAGAATGACAAAGTATGGGACTGGGTGTTTACACCTACATTGCGGATAAAACTGAAAACCATACCAAGGAAATGGCCAGAAGTGGGTGATAAAGATTTAACAACTTCTTGAGAGAAGTGGGGTACATGAAGCGATTGCAAATAGCTGAATGACATCCTTGGAATTTTGATTTCCATAAATCTTTGCAATGCACATTCATTGGTAGAGACCTCAATGACCAATTGTAATTATTGCTGATAGTTACGCCAATAGGCCTAACTACAATGGCAGCAAGGGCCGTTGTAATGGAGTGAGTGGATAACAAAAACCAATTACCATAAATTTGATGATCATTCACATGTTAAATATTCATTATACCCAATTGTATAAACATCTATATGGTAACCTAATAAACTAGCATAGATATCTTAAATACATCTATTTCAAAGATGATGAGAGATATAAATTTCGAGGTGCCTATCTAATCTATGTCACAAATCCAATATAAGTGCCTCAAGATTGATATCTCTTGGCATCTTTTAGATACATCTAGTTAAGATATCTATGCTAGGTCAAACTAGGAAAAGGATTATGGGCATATACAATAGCAAGGATAAAAACAAACATAAAGAACTAAGGCCTTTGATCAGGTTGGTATTCTTGTACCTATTGAATGGATTGGTGGAGGTTTTCTGAAACATTGTCAACCCAATCAAATTTCATTCCTTTAACCAAGACCTCATACAACAAAGGATTCCATTGAAGCTCAATATGAGTTCTCAAACACATCGTATAATCTACATAGGAGAACCATTACATTCCTTATTGGCTTGAATTTAACAAATGTTGTATTTTCTGTAGCTTGATTTCTAAAATTGTTAGGGTTTTCAGGATATCCTCTCAAATGCTTCTTTACATCATGCTTTTTTCACAAAGTTGTAGACCTATTCTTGATTAAGTTGGATGTTTGGATTTGGCAGCTTATAGATCCTTTGCAACGCATTAGAGTAAAGGACCTGAGCATGTTTTTTATATCTGTTTTGATGGTCCATGTATCCAAACTTACCCTCCTCAGGAGCCCATACACACATCAAGAGACTGAAAAGCTAATGTCCTTGCAGCAATGTTTGGCAGCCATGACTGCCAAATCAGATAATTGTTATCCCCATCTTGATCAACTTCATTAGGTGAGCACATCTTGAAGGCTTGGTGTTCTTGAAAATTTCATATAAATGAGGAAAGTATGATTTGGATGTTGTTCTAGGGATGATTATTCTATCTTTCTGTAAGGCCAACACCAAGGAATCCTCCATCTGTGAACATCTCTTTCAGGCTTGGCGTTCTTGAAGATTTCATTGAGAAAAGTATGATTTGGACGTTGTTTAGGGATGAGTATTCTATCATTCATTAAGGTCAACACTGAGGAATCCTCCATCTCTTGAGTAATCTTATGTATTATAACAGATTTCACACTTCTGGTTTTCAACTTCTTCACCATACCGTTTAAAATATTAAAAGTGAACAAAGAAGTGATGAGACAAGTGAAAATGGAGGTCATATTGGGCAAATTTTGTATAAGTAATGGTGAGTCATGTGGGCTTAATATCTCAAGGAAGTACAGAGGGAGGAAATGATGATGCCTGGCCCTTAATGATGGACAATATATGAAATTGTGTAATGATTTATCAGATGTAACACACACCTGGCTCAAGGAAATGACAATGCTCAGCAATAATTGTGAAAGCCTTGCTTTGAGCTGGTATTGGGAGATCCAAGTTGAAAATGGACTTGAACTCGAGACGGTTAGAGCAGGGGGCACTAGATGTATGCATGAAGAGGATATCAAGCCAACATGGGATGAAGGTGATAGCATGGTGCTGGGACATTTTTCCTTTAGGGCTCTACACCTAACATGGGTGGAACCACAGCAGGCATTTGAGTCAAAAAGATTGAAACAATAGGCCGATAGGATGGACCTTAGGATTCATTTAGCTCAATGGTCAATAGCAAGGTGGATGGCCGAAGTAGGCCACACCACATGGACCAATGAAAATTAAAGCCAAGGAAGAGGGTTTTATCACCAAAAGTTAAAATAAAAACATCGGCCCTCACACACCCAAAAGGAAAAAAGCAATGAAGGAGCTTGCAAAACAAGGTCCTTGGCTGTTTGACATGTGATAAGAAGGCTTAAAGTAGGAGCAACACATGAAATATTAGGATATCTCTAACCAACAGGTGAACCAACAATATTCAAAGGAAATTTGAGCTTTAGAAGTTACATAGAGGTGTTTTAAGATTAGGAGATGTGGGGTTTGGATGCTTCAAGGAGAAAGGCCAAAAAGGTAAAAGTGAAGATAAGGAAAGCCAATGGTCGATGGATAGGAACAAATGAAGATACAAACATAAGAGATCTTTTGAAGGTTTAAAGTCAAAATCATACAAAATGTACCTCCCTTAGGACATTGTACTTTTAAATTTCACCAAAAGAGCATCATGAGGCCCAAATATTTATAAAATTTGGGATCCAGTTGAGCAACATGCACCGAAATGTAGGCAAATGAATGGAGGTATGATAAACACATGAACTTCTCCCATGGACAAGTTCGATTACATGATGATTGGAAACATAAGATTTAAAAGTTGAATGACTTATAGGAATAATAAGCTAAAGAGATGGATTAAGAGAGGCTGGTTTGTGTTAAGAAATGTCTGAAGGGCCAAGCCTTAGATTGCAAGACCCTTCTCCACAACTTTTAAATATTTGAATTCATAACAATGTTACACAATGACATGACATATCAATTCATTACATTTCTCGTAAAACCCAACGAGGTATCCCTAGTTTTTGGGGAATGAACCTATGTCCCTACACCCTTGCCATTTCAAGGACTGGGGGACTGAGTCATACTTGAAACAAAAGGAATGATGGCAGGAACATTGGGTAAATGTCCACGAGACATTCCCTTCTATTGGAACCCAAGTTTCCTTATAGTATCCTAGGGACTCTAGGACAATTTGTCTAGGAAACAGTTGTTGAAAGGTGTTTGGTTCTGTGCTCCTCGACCCCTTTGAAAAAACACATTAAAAAAATTAAAATAAAGTGGTGCTCTCACTTCCATCTCTCCAGCCCCACTCAACCTCGTAGACCCTAATAACCTGGTAGTTTTTTACATGAGCAAACAAGAGGAAAAGATAACCTGTGTAACACCAATTCCTGGAGTGGTAATTGATCTTGGGGAGGGTGGCATCAGCAGTAGTAGCCATGTTTCACATATTAGGAGCATTTTTTATTGGTAAATTCCCCTTATGGGGTGTCCTTTGGTTCAGATGCCACAATTGAGGGATATCTCTTGTGTTATTTTCACCCAGGTTTTGCGTTCAGCTTTGTCTGCTGGGGTATGCTAAACCCAGAATTGGATGTGGTGGTTTATCCAATTAAACATTTCAACATTTGGACAATCAAGCATGTAACATGTCTTTTGGGATTTGAACATGGTCTCCACTATGAAATCCCTTATGATTTACCATTTGAGCTCATTCTGTTTGACACATCTTAGGAGCATATTAGGATTGAATTCCTTTGGATTTTTAGGTTTATCAGGATGGAGGCACAAGGACAGTGCATATGTGCCAGGTTGCTGTATTCTGCCTTATATCATTGTCTTAGCTATGATTTCTGATTGGATGTTGTTTTGCCCCCCCTTGTTACTAGGCTTGTAGGTTTGAGTTTTCTTTATCCATCATGGATTATGGATCCATCATTGTATTTTCACCTTGTTTTAGCATGAAGCCTGAAGGTAATCAATGATTCATTTATTTTCAAATTTGTATTTCAGTTGTATAAATTGATGTATAATGTACTAGTTATCAGTTAATAGTCATATACCTTATGCAATTTTTTTATTGCTCTATTTTGTGTTTTTAGATTTTTGTTCCTATATTCTTGGGAGATTTTTGGACCCCTTTACTGTACCTTGAAATTTGTGGAGGTCATTCTAGCTGTCCCAAACCTCAATCCTCCATCCCTTGCCATCTCTATACCAAAGAATTAGTAAATGTAGTACATTTACTAAATCGAATGACAAATCATATATATGTCCATCCAAAAGCACAAACTTTTAAGAATTTTGATGTCTCAGGAATTTCTACTTGCCTTCTTTAGCCTATGACCAATGAGAGTTGATCATCAGGTGGAAATTGTAGGAGTTATATTGTATATCCTCTTGTTGTATGGCTGAACCACCAATTTTGCTTGTTTTCCTATAAAAATACCAAACCATTGTGTCTGAATGCCTAAAAGAAAGAAGGTTTTCTTTGCAGTACTGTTTATACATGTGCTCTGTATCACTCTGATCTAACCAGATTTATGCATTGTAGACAGAGAAGGATGGACTAATTAATGTCTTGAAAGGCAAGCAACAACAATTTGTCCCTACCGAACAAGGCGATTCTTCACATGTTATATCAGATAAACAACTCAGAGATGGAAAACAGGTATTATACTGTCACTTCTGGAGCATAAAAGCTGCATTTGATTGTTGGTAATAAATACTTATCAGTCTTCACATAAATATAGGTATAATTGTTTCTAGCATTGCTTTTTTGTCAATTCATTCTTGTTGGATCACAGGAAACTCTAAGCATTGTTTAATTTTATTGCATTTAGCATGATGAGATTCTATGCTGATTTCTATGCACTCTCTTTTGTAATACACTATTTACTGTCCATAATGATATACTTATCAGTCTTCTCATAAATTTAGGTATAATTGTTTCTAGCATTCATTGCTTTTCTGTCAATTCATTCTTATTGGATCACAGGAAACTCTAAGTATTGTTTAATGTTATTGCATTTAGCATGATGCGATTCTATGCTGATTTCTATCCACTCTCTTTTGTAATACACTATTTACTGTCCATAATGATAGCCCAAGACAGGCACACACCATCATTTTCCCCGCTATTTATAGAGACTTGTTAGCCTTGGGTTTTTGGAGAGGTTCTAGAGGAAGTATATTTCTTCTTTCTAGGATTGTCCAACCTAGTCCCCTTATCCCAGGGCATTCTCCAATGAAAATTTCGAGTTCCTGCAGTGGTCCTTTTGTGGTGTTGGATGATGATTCTTCTGGTTTTTCTTTTACTGTTGACATTTCTTGTTCAGTTCTGCTTTGGGCATTGACATAGACGTTTGACAGCACTGATTTCCAGCTACCAGCCTTCAGCTTAAGCATTGGCCTGCTGCATCGTTCCTTGATTTGGGGTACCTCTCCTCACATGGCTATTTATACTTGTATATTATTGCAAGGGTTTCTCCTCTACCTTTGCTTTCCTTATTTTGTTTTAATATTTCAAATCCTGTTGTTTTTTCATCTCTTAGGTTTCTTTTTCTACCCTAATGCTTTCCTCCTGTAATCAGATACATTTACAAGCTCCTTTGACTTAATTTGGTCACATGTGAACGTTATATCATTTTTTTTTCTGTAACCCACAAAACATCCAGGGCATGCACTCTGTATGCATGCAGGAAAATGATTAAAGAGATGGTGAGCACATAACTGCTAAAGGTTGTCAACTTCTGATTTTGTAGTTTTCAACCCTCACAAAAAATCAGTTGCATGTAATTGGATGACTTGGCATCTTTCTTGAAACCACTATTTGTTAGCATTAAAAATATTAGCAGATATGACTGCTTGGCAATAGGCTGAACTTTCACTGGTTACAAGATGTTTACATGATATTAAATCTGCTGAAGGCTCATAATCTCTCTTCAAATGATGTGGCAAGCCCAATATTAGACATGAATTCAAGGTAAAAGTATTTTGGTCGCCAAAATATTGATACAATATCAATTTAGGGCTTCAAAAATCTCAATTTGACTGATTGAGTGAAGTGTAGTAAACCCATTTTACATAGGTCTATTATCTGCCCCCATGTACAGGTATATCATTGGATGGATACCCATAAAAGGAACAATTCTGGAAGTCTTGAAGAATTCAGCTGGACAGAGCAATATAATTTTTCAAACAAGAAATTTTGAGAATGCTCAACACATTGAAAGATTCATTTAAGGTAAAAGTTTATAATATATTGAAAAGAAAGTAATTATGAGGCACCATAAACAAAATGGAAGATCAGAGTCAAATGAGGAGCTTTAGATTTTTGCTAACTGGGAAGCATTACAATGGTTACGTGCTAGGAGACCAGTAGATATAAGCAAGCTGCATCATTCAGGTCTATACATAAGCAAAATTATCAAAATATGTTTGCAGCATATTGTTTTAATCTGAGAAGACATCAAAATATCAATTGTGTTTGCTTGACAAAAACATTGCAGTTTTGAACAGCATTTAGTAGGCATGATTAAATGTGACCTGTGGGAGGGTAAGTACCACTCCCCTTAGTAAAATTGCTAATTTGGCAAGCCACTGAAAAAATGCTGTAGGCTTAAATAGAGTTCTTGACCAAGTTCCTCTGATATTGGCATCTGTTAAGCTTTCTACTTGAGTTGCTAGATACTTTGCAAGGGGGGTAACTCCAGCACGGTTCTTTATGATTTCAGCAATTTGTCTTGTAGCAGATTCTGGGAGAAGCATTCTGCTTGCAACCTCCAAGGATTTCTCATGTTGGTCCACAACTTTTCCGAGTTTATCAACCCCCTTATTAATTGCATCAAATTTTTCTGTTTGTTTCATGACACTCTGAAGAAGTCTTCAAATAGGGGTTGTGCAATGCGTGTTTTTCAATGAGCTTTTGCAGGCTTTGAGACTTTTGAGAAATCCCCAATGGCAACGAAAAGAGATTGTTGGGATTGCTATTCATGTTAGTCGGGAGGGTGGTGTTAGCATCTTGAAGGAGTGAGTGTTAAAAATAAAATGTTCATAGCAGTAGGGATTTGTCCTAGTGAACCACTGGGCAGCATGGGAATGGACTGGAGATGAAAACCCATGAGTAGGGGAGGGAAGATGAGATTGTTCGTGAATGCTAAGATGAGAGGGATTTACTCCAAACTGGTAAGAGTTGGAGCAATGGAAGGGGGAATTCTTCCTCCTTTGAGGCCAAGGTTAGCCCAGTAATTAAATGTGCTGAAGCTTGGGGCCTAGATTGATTTGGTTAGGGAAATATCTTGCCTCTATTATTATTAACCATTGTATTTTTTATGAAATGGGTTAGCTTTTGAGGTGTGGAATTGCCGGGGTTGAAAGAATTTCTGCTGTTGACACCAGTGGAGGTGACTGAATCTTCTTCTTCTTTATTGATTGGATAAATCTACTGTTGACACTAATGGGGTTGGCTTAATCTTCTTCTTTACTGATATGATGAATCTACTGTTCACATCCTTGTTCTACTTTCATTGTTGGTTGGTGTTTTGCCTGTTGTGTGGAGGGATTTTTTTCTTTTCTTGTTGTTGTTGTACACTTCCAATCCTTCTCTAAGATTATTGCCTCTGGATTTGTACACGGATTTGTATGGCGGATACATTAAGCTGCCATTGAGTGATCAATGGTCTGTCATTGATTTGACTGCATTTTAGAAGACACGCACAAATTTTTGAAACTGATTTGTGGAGTTATATGAGGCTACCAAGATGGCTTTGTGCATTAGAACCTGGAAAGTGGAATGATGATTTGAAATGAGGAAAGTGGAGTGGTGAGTTGATGGGAGGAGGTAAAGAGAACTGCTAAATGTCGAGGGTGTTTTTAATGGTGCTACCCACAGACTTTGCAATAAAGGCCTCATCGCTTCCTTCATTGACTTGCTCCCATTTGTTGTTGTGTGAGAAGTATGAGAAGTATTTGCTTTGTAGATGTTACAGTTGATACTTTTCTTGACTTGTTCTGGTAGCACTTTAATATAGCTATTTATTAATGCAATTAAAAATCTTAGCAAGACTTGTGTGTTCAATTTTTTTGGATTGTGTTAGTAAAAACGAACTTTAGGGAATTAAATAGCTTGTCTTGTGTTAAACCTTATCACCCATCTGTGATGTGTGATCTAGCTGCTGATGGAGGAAGTGTTGGGGATGATAGGTGGCTGGAGGAGTTGACTTAGGACATACACAATTTTCCTTGCAAGATTGCATGAGTGGTGGCTATTTTGGATTCAATAGGATGTGGAGAATATGCTAGGTGTTTAAGTAAAGAGGGTTGGGATTTGTGGGAGGGGACATGATATGGGAATTAAGTAGTGTAGTGTGGATTAGCCTAGGAGGGTGGGATGTTAGGATCTTAGGGAAGGATAAAATGACAGGGGTTAGTGGAAAAGGGGACAGGTAAGACAAAATAAGTATGAGACAAAGGAGGGAATTAGGAAATAAAAAGGAGTGTTGTGATCGAGGGATTGAACGCATGATGCTGGTATGGGGAATGCTTGGAACGTTGGGAGAAGGGAATTAGGGAATGAAAATGAAAGTGGTTAGGAACATACAGATTAATTCGAGGACCTAGGTGGTGACCATTAGGGGCTTTAGTGTAGAAGATTGAATTGTAAGTTTTGTTCATGTTTATATTGATTGACAGTGTCCTTCTCTAAGGCCACTAGATTATGAATATGTTGCAGAAGTTGGTGAAGATGAGAGTGTACATGAATATCTGTACACTGCAAGCAAGCTGGGGATTTCTGCATTTGCTAGTTGGTCTGTTACTCTGTTGCATGTGTGGTTGGTTGTATATGCTGATATCATGGAACCCCTTAAGTATACCATCAATTGGAGTGGTGTGATATTGTTTGACATTTCTTTAACAAATTTCTACCTAGTTAAATCTTTTGAAAATTGTTTTGGCACGCTTTTTTGTGATGCATTTAACATCATTTGACCATTGATGCTTGTATATTCAGCAGGTTCAACTATCTCTTGAAAATCTGGGAGATCTGGAAGAAGCTCATAGGTTGCAGAAGTTAGAGTTTGAACACAACTTGAAGCAGGTTTGCAATGAAAGGGACAAAGCATTGCGTGATTTGGCCAGACTTAAGCAACATCTCTTGGATAAGGTAGTTTGTTCGTGTCTCTTCATGCATGAAGCATATTCCCAGTGAGGAAGTAAAGCTTTTATTTGCCATTAATGTATTACTTCCACAAAATAAATAGGATATAATGTTTTTGTTTGTTGGTTTTAGGTTCTTTTAACTTTTCATGCCACCATAGTTTACATGAATTCTTCAGAACATCTATTTTTGCTTGTCTAATGTGAACCATTAAAAGTATGAGTGGGATAGATCAGACTACTTGCTCTGGGATACAAATCCCTTACTGTAAGAAAGCTAAAATAGTGCGTACCTTAGAAATTAGAAATAAGACAATTTCTTCCTTTTGGTGACTGAAAACATTGGGAATGAATCATGAAATTTTGTAACTTTATCATTACCAATTTACCACATTTTAACTTTAGTTGCTAGTCTAGGAAGTTGTGTAATTTGTTTCAAGAAATATATCTGCATTTTCACTGTAAGTTAATTCCTGGATGGTGCATTTTGTTAGGAGTTAGAAGATTCAGAGAAAATGGATGAAGATAGTGAACGCATAACAGATCTTCAGAGGCAATTAGATGCTAGAAATGCCCGCATACTGCAATTGGAGAGATCTCTTGCACATGCAATTGCAAGTCAGGATGAAATTAAAAAGAACAATAGTGATGAATTGCGGAAGGCAAATGAAATTATCAATGACCTAAGGCAAAGACTTGCGGTTTGTGTCAGTGCTCTAGAATCTAAAAATGTTGAACTTCAGAATCTTCAGACCGTTCTTGGGCAATACTATGCAGAGAGTGAAGTAAAGGTAGATTTATTATCTGATTTTAAATTCACTTCTAATTTATTTTGGTCAATTTATAGATAAATGTATTAAGAATGCTGAGGTAATCTTTGCATGTTATTATTGGCAGGATCGTGTCTTTGGTGAGTTAGCTGCTGCAAGAGAAGAGATCAACAAACTATCTGAAAACTTAAAGGTAGGTAACTTTGTGACAAGAAATTTGATACAGATTGTCCCCCGGGGATACCTCTACAGACTGGCAAGGCACAAGGCAACAACTCACGATTTCAATGGTACCTGCTGACAACCACAATAATTCAACACTATAGGTCTAGCCTGAGGGAAGACAATCACCAAACTATGTCTGATAGGTATCCCTTGATGCTCATCATTGTGCAGCATCACTAATTTGGGATTCCTACCCACTTTGATTTTTCCATCTGGCCCAAGCATAACAACTAGAATATTCAATATTGATAAAATTGAATAATTATTTTAGTGTCAATCAATGGCCTATGGATTACCTTAACTAAGTGTAATTAATAATTGGGGTCGATTGGTCCATAATTTCCTCTAATTTCAAGTAGAAATCATGAATCAAACAATTAAAACTACTGTGCTACTTGGTGTTACCAAATGACAGTGTGAATTCCTGCCCACCCCCCTGTGGGCCCTTCTCTCAGGAATTAAAGTGCTCTTGTAAACAGAAATGAAGGACTGAAATAAAGAAAAGACGGGAATATTTATCCTAGGAAACCCCAAGAAGGGGGAATAACCTAGATGATGGTGGCAAATGGTCTTCTATTGGAGCTTATGGCTCAAATAAACAAGTACAGATACAAAATATCAGTTATGTCAAGTCTATCTCTCCACTTTCCGCTTGTTCTTCACCTTCTTTTTGCTACAACAACTTCATTTCTCCTCCCCACCTTTGTCTTGGGCTGTCAATGTCTTCTTATAGCACGCTGGAAGACTCCAAACATGTGTTTAATAAATTTGGAAATGCAATGAGCAATTTATTATGAGGAGAATGCAGCCATATATACATGAGGATGGTTGGTAAATAGCCAACTAGGCAAGGCATACCCGACCAACCAACAGTAACTATCTTTGATAGTTATGATTTATTGATGTTAATAATATTTGTCAAATCTTATTAACATAGTACAATAAATGATTATATTAGAAAGTGGGTATGATGTAATATTTAAAATATTCCAACAATCCCCTCCTATTACATCATATGCTCAAGAGGACAAAGCAAGAAAGTTTGGAAAACGTTGAACTTCACTGCTGCAAGAGATTTTGTAAATATGTTAGCACATTGCTCTTGAGTCGAACAATGTTGGAGCTGGATATTTTGTTGTTGGACATGTTCGCAGATGTAGTGGCATTGAACCTCAATGTGTTTCGTGCACGCATGAAAAACAAGATTTTGAACAAGTTTCATCACACTCTGATTATTGCAAAACAAAGTTGTAGGACGTGTCTCAGGAACACCCATGCCTGTCAAAATGCGATGTAACTACATTGCCTCATAGACAACTCCACCTGCGGCATGGTATTTTGCCTTTGTGGAAGAGTGAGCAACAATGGTTTGATCTTTGCTCCCCCATGAGATCAAACTAGATCCCAAAAAGAAAATGAATCTTGAAGTAGACTTCCTGTCATCCACAAAACCTACAAAGTCCACATCCATGTATCCTTGCAAAGAAAAATCTGTAGTTTGTTTGTATTCTATGCCATATGCCATTGTACCATAGATGTATCTCAAAACATGCTTTAGTGCTTTCCAATGAATAACTTTAGGTTCTTGCATAAACTTGGAAAAGATGGTTGACAACATAGCTAATATTGGGCCTAGTGCAGGTCAGGTAAATGAGACTCCCAATCAATTGGCAATAAGGAGTAGCATGCATCTGTGGTGATGGATCATTGTAGGAAAGTTGCAACCTTGTTTCCATGGGGTATAACATAGGCTTGCAATCTTCCGTTCTAAATTTCTTGAGCAATGTCTTGGCATATTTCATCTGAGAGACAAACATTTGATTCTTTTGTTGCCACACTTCAAGTTCAAGATAGTAATGCTGGAACCCGAGATCTGTCATGTTGAACAATCGTTTGAGATCATTCTTTGTTGGTGCAATCATATGTGGAGAACTCCTTGTGATGACCAGATCATTGACATATACAATCAAAATTATAATCTCTCCCCTTGCTCTTTGATGTAGAGATTGGGATCATATGGATTCCTGGTGAATCCATGTTGAAGGAGATGCTCATCGATCTTTATGTACCAGGCTCGGGGAGTCTACTCGAGACCATAGAGGGATTTCACAAATTTGCACATTTTTTGCTGCTGGCCAAGTGTAGTATACCCCTTAGGTTAAGTCATGTATGCTTCTTTGAGATCTCCATTAAGAAAGGCACTCTTGACATCCATTTGATGAACTTTCCAACCAAACTATGTTGCCATTGCCAAAACCATACAGATAGTCTTGATCTTTGCTGTGGGGGAAAAAGTTTCATTGTAGTCAATACCTTCCTTATGTGCATAGCCCCTAGCCACAAGTCAGGCTTTGTACTTGTTGATGCTACCATTTGCCTTATAGTTGTTTTGGAAAACCCATTTGCATCCAATAGCTTTCTTGCCTGGGGGAAGATCAACAAGTTCCCATGTATTGTTCCTTCGTAATGCCTGATATTTTGCATCTGCGATATCTTTCCAAGGTGGTGACTTAAGAGCCTGCTGTATTATTTTTGGTTTAGCACTTTGAATAACTGTGCACATTAGGGCCAAGTTTACCTCCTCATGAGACTTGTTGCGAGTTTTGGGCCCAGTGGTAGACTTGTCTGCAACTGCATCTACTATGGCATCCTTCTTTGTGGTATAATACCACTTAGGAATCTTTTTGTGCATAGGAGATGAGGATTGAGGTGGAAACTAATCCACTAGAAACAAAGTCTCGTCTTGTGCTTCTTCATCAAGTTCCTCATCTTTAGGTTCAGTAATTCTCGGTTTTTGAGAATTGACAAGTGATGCTGAGGAGGTGTTGCATCCTTTTTCCTCATCAAAAACATTCCTATTGATATACACATTCTTTGTCATTGTATCCATAAGCCAGTATCCCTGAACTGTACCCAAGAAAAATACGTTTCAAGGACTTGTTATCCAACTTTGCCCTTTACACCTTGAGAACATGCATGAAAGATATACACCTAAACACTTTGAGATGTGAAATTGAGGGTTTCTTCCCGGTACATGCTTCTTTAGGTGTGATATTTTCGAGCACTTTGGTGGGTGCCCGATTCAACAAGTACACAGTTGTATGAGTTGCTTCAACCCATAATGTAGGAGCAAGATCTGCATCCTTTAACATACATCGTACCATTTCCACAATAGTACGATTACGCCTCTCTACAACACCATTTTGTTGAGGTGTGTAAGCAGTGGTCAATCGTCTTTTGATCGCATGTTCTTGCAGGTAGTGTGAAAACTCCTTACCGATGAATTCCCCGCCTTGATCTGAGCGGAGGGCTCTGAGAGAGTGACTAAAAGACGATTTTGCAAGGGCTCGGAATGCTTTGAATTTCTCAAAAGCTTGATCTTTGTGAGTCAAGCAATAGACTCACATTTTTCAAGAAGTCATCCACAAAAGTAGAAAATACCGGGCATTATTATGACTGGATGTCATAGGTCCGCATAGATCAATGTGTACCAACTCTAAGGGACTAGAGGCTTGCGATTCTTTAGTAGGAAAAGGAGCCCGATGTTGCTTCTCGACAAGACAATTTGAGCAAAGAACTTTTGTTTTCTGCATGGGGGGGAATTCTCGCACCATATTTCTTTTACTCAATGCAAGAAGATAGCCAAAATTGAGATGGCCAAATCTTCTATGCCAAAGAGTAGTGGATGAACTAGGTTTGACTGCAAGGGCCTTGTCTTCATGTGTGATATCAAGTTGAAACATTTTTCCGACTTGTGAAGCATGAGCAACAACTGCACCATTGCGAGTCTTGTCTCGAATGAGACAAAGTTTCTCACCATTATGACGGTCAAATTTAACTTTAAAGTTGTGCTCTAGCAACTGACTTACTAATAGGAGTTTCTTAGTGAGCCCTAGAACATAAAAAACTTAATAAGTCGACATTTGTGAGTTTTGAGTGGCAATGAAATATCTCCAATTCCTTGTACTTCATAGGATGTATCATCACCAAGGGAAACTTGTCCATATGAAGTTGATGGGTTGAGATTATAAACCACTCTTGTTCTCTTGTCATGTGTTTGGAAGCACCAGAATCAACGTAACATACAGGATTGCCAGAAGTGGAGGCCTGGGTTTTGCAGCATACAAGAAATCTTCTTCATTTGAATCACTTGTAGAGGCAACATTGCCATGTTGCTTGTTAGTCTTTTTCTACCAACAAGATTCTTCTTCTTGCCCCCTTGTGAATGCTTTTGTTGCTTTCCCTGATTAGATTCACTATTTGCAAAAGAATTGTACTAGTATTCCTGGAGATTGTGTCATTTCTTCCCACAAATGAGACACTTCTTTTTCTGTGTAGAAGAGTTTTCTTGTTGGATTTCGATGAACATGATGGACCACTCTAAGGTTTAGGTTGCTTTCTCTTCTACTGTAATGGGAGGGCTTGATTGTCTGGGGAGTCAGAGGTCTCACAATGAATTGCCTCTTCTTGTTGGAGCAAATTCACCAATTCCTCAAAAGATAACTTCTTGCTAACCACATTGAGACATGTGACAAACACGTGAAACGAAGGGGTAGTGCTTTCAAGACAATGGGTACAAGAGAGTCATCTGACATTTCTTCCCCTAACGCTTGTAGTGATATCCTTGATCTCTGTAACTCTTCTAAAAAAATACTCCACTTTTTCACCACTTTGCAGTTGCAAACAATGTAAATGACGTTGCAAATGAAGATTTTGATTTTGATTTTTGGCCTCATATACTATCTTGAGGTTATCCCAAGCCTCTTTGGCAGTTGTGGCTGTTGGATGTGAGGTTGAACCTTATCAGAAACATTGAACAAGATTATGAGTTTGGCCTTTTGATTGGCCTTATCAAACTGGTTTTGATCAGCGCCAGCTTGTGCAAGTCTTGTGATATGTCCAGAAAGTATGTCCCTCAAGTCTTCAAACTCAATTTGAGTTTGTACTTTAGTTTCCCAGGCAGCATAATTGTCTCAAACAAGCAAGAAACATGATTTTGGGAGCATTGGAAGACATTTTTTTTAGGATTTTGGGGTTCCTTATTTCTCCAACAAGAATTTTTACCCTTATATCTCCCCGATGATTTATAGGGACAATGCCACAAATGTCATTGTTGCAACTTTTTAAGGCGTTAGATGCAGTACTTCAACTTGATGACATTACACGTAAATGCGAATCAGAAGCACCGTTAATACTGAATGTTGCGAATTTTTCTTTATTTGTTTGTTACAAAATGTAACAAAAAATGGCTTGTAATTTTAGAAATTGTTTTCATTCTGCTCCAGAATAATATTTTAAGTGCAAAAAATTAAATAAATTAATATAGTTGTGTTATTAACTATATTAATGTTTTTTTAATATTTTGATTTTTGAACTTTCTAATAAAAAAAGAATCAAAGAATAAAATTCTTTTCAAATAATTCTCTTTACCACTATAGTTTGCTTCCTGATTATTTATTTTATTTTTAATACTCTAAAGTTTTTATTCTCCAAAAAAAAATTCCCATGCCTCTTTTTTTTTACTTCATAATTTCCTTTAGAAAGTTTGAAATAAATTATATGCACCTTTTACTCTTGGCTGTTGTTGATGGTCACAACTTCTAGAATTGCAATTTGCAGGCAATGAAAAATATTGTGAATTTTTGCGGTTTACTACCTTTTGTGTTTGCGACTTAGGGTTTGGTGGACTGTAATTTCCGCGATTGGCAACTTTATCTTGCGATTTAACTTCTGCATATGCATTTTTACTACATACGCCTTGCATCCTCAATTGCTTTGTAGAATTTTTAGACAAGGATTTTTTTTGTTTGCAAGGCTAGGGCATCACAAATGGTAGCCGACTATTGATCTTTACATGCAGCTCCGCTCACGTGAGTTTCTTCATGCCTGAGATGGCCTCAAGAAACTCCTCTGCAAGTTTTCTCCACTCTTATGTCATGGGATTTCAATCTCTGATTTTTATACACAAGCACATAGATTTTAGTGTTGCTCTGATACCATAATAAATTTGGAAATGCAATGAGCAATTTATTATGAGGGGAATGCTGCCATATATACATGAGGATGGTTGGTAAATAACCAAGCAGGCTAGGCATACCCGACCAACCAACAATAACTATCTTTGATAGTTATGATTTATTGATGTTAATAATATTTGTCAAATATTATTAACAAAGTACAAAGATGATTATAATAGAAAGTGGGTATGATGTAATATTAAAATATTCCAACAGTGTTAGAGAGTCCTTTAGCATAGAATTCGAAGAGAGAGGGTCAACTAGAAAGTTTCTTATTCTTGTTTCTTGTGTCGAGACAAAACCACCCTTTTCAGCAGCTGGCGGTTTCATTTTCACTACATCAATTACGAAACTATCCCACATGAACTTGGTAGTTTCAAAATCATCACTTGATCAAAACCAACGGTTTTGTACTATTGAGTTATGGGGGTGATTGTGGCTCTTGGAACCTGCTGAAATGACCATGTAATGATGAGCTTTCCTCCTAGATACCATAAGGATCATCGATCAACCTCAAATGAAACCTGCTATCAATCAATGCATCGAGGACACGAGCAATCTCAACTAAACCTCACATCAGTTGATAATTGGGTATATAATAAACATCATCTGAATTCTGCCATGGATCATTCTCTAGGGAAATGAGCAAGCTTCAACATAATCAACATAATTCTTTGGTTGAGTCATTTGTCTCTGGCATTTTTCTTCTGGGCACTCTCTTGGTGTAGTATTTTAGCCAGCCACTTCTTAGTAGGCTCAGATAAGAGCAAATTTTCTATGTGCATATATTCGATTCTCATACTGCTGGCAGTTTTGAACTAAGTACACTAGACACTCCTTTTTATTGTTCAACATGGAAAGGAATGCATTCAACAACAAAAGAAGTGTCTTGTGTATTTAGTTCAACACTTCTTGTAGCACCAGAACCAAATTGAGGCAATTGAAAAATTGGTCTCATCTAAACCTGCTAAGAGGAGGCTAGTTGAAACACTCAAAGCCTTAAGGGTGGGGCAAAATAATGCCATTTAAATAGAAGTCGTCTCTAGTTCAGGAAACTCTTATTTCAAAAAATTCCTATATTAAGGAGTCCCCAACCCAAGTTGAACCCACCTTGATTGAGGATAGCCTTGGTAGTGAACGATGGGTGAAGTTTGTTAGTGGAGAGGGTTCCAGAAGAGGCAAGTCCAAGTCCAAAGAGAAGAAGAAAGCAGTGGTGGAGGATGAATTGGACTTTCAGAAAGAAGAAGAGGTCATTCCTAAACATAAGCAAAAGGAGAAGGGTAAGGTTGTGTTGGAGGATGTTGATGATGATGAGCCCAATTTTTTGGAGGCAAAAGGGTTAGGCCCTAACCCCTCCCCTGACCCTGCTGACATTTCCTGCCCATCCTTCTCCATTGAGGGTGGTGACTATGCTGGTTAAGAAGTTAGTTGAGATGCACAAAGAGTTTGTGCACACCGCAAAAATGCTGAAATGGTTCCATTCTGAATTCAATAAAGTTAGTCTTAAAACTTCCCTACTGGCCAAGAAAGTTGATGGCGAGGTGCTTATCTTGAGAAATGGAGAAGCTCAGTTTCAAGGAATGGAGTGTCCTAGAGGAAATCAACAAACTGAAACCAAAAAACACCATGCAGGATGAGAAGATTCCCATTTTGGAAAAGGATATTCAGGAAGTCAAGACTAATTTAAACAGGGTGGTCGATGTTAGTAGAACCACTATCCAAAACAGTGCCAAGACTATTAAAATGCTTCAATAAATAGTAGGACCTTGCTTGACATAGGGAAGTCCTGGCCCCAACTCTAGAACCAGGAGCCATAAGGCTAGAGATATTGAAACTACGGAGTAGGAGAATGCAGAGTTTGTGGAAAAACAACTTGATTTCCTCCGAGAGGAGTGGGAAGCGGCTGTAGCGTTCAACCAACTCTAATCCCTGTGGGATCTTGTGTTGTTCGTAGTTGTCGGGCTTCTTGGTGCTGGTTTTTTGTTAGCCTCCCGGCTATTGGTAGGGCTGTCTCTCTATTATTTGATGTTGCCTTTTTTGTTGCAGTTTGGTTGCTGCTAGGTTGTTTACTTGTTTCTTTCGGTTTAGCTTGTAAAAGTGTAATGTCCCCATTTTTTAGGCCCTCATGCAGTTGGATGGTGCTGGCTTCTAGGGTGGTTCCAGCATAGCCAGAGCAGAGTTTTTGTTGCTCAGCAGGGTTCAGACGGACAATTGGAGTTGATCGACACTTTTTGCGCATGATTCAGACAACTTGTCCAAGACTTGCTATTTTTAGTAAGTCCTATTTTTTAGGAGGTGTGGGATCGGGCCCTGTTTGACCAGTTGGGAGTTCCTATTTTTTAGGGATGTTTCTTTTGTCAGCGGTTCCTATTTTTTAGGAGTTACTATTTATAGTAACCTGCTATTTTGGGACTTTGTGTTAGTTGACCCTCATAGGCTAGAGCAGATGGTTAGGGAGTCTTATTTTGGCAGTATTTGGTGTGGCTTTGCCTCCAGTGATCAGTGAGAGTTTAGGTTTGACCTTCGTTGGACTCCATTTGGCACACTTACTATTTACAGTAAGTAACTTTTTCAGGGAGTCAGGGTTTTTATTTATAGCAGGGTACTTGGATAGGTCTTCAGATGTAGTGTCTACCAATGTTTGGGCCTTTGCAGATGTTTCAGAACTCAGTGGGGCATACTTACTATTTATAGTAAGTCAGCTATCGGAAGTTGCTATTTGTGGCAGGGTGCCTGATCATTCAGTGTTTCGCAGTTTTGACGTTGGTTTCAGTTGGCATAGCTAACTGATGGATTTTTAAGGAGATATTAATATTTTAATGTGTCATTAATGATGTTAATTAAAAGTTTATAATATAAAGTTATATTTTGACTTTATATTAAAAGGGGGGCCAATGACACATGATAAAGTGCAATTAATGATATTAATTTATTATGGGCACAATAACCAAGGTAATATTGAGGCAACAAAAGCAAATAATAAAATATTATTTTAAAAGCCAAAAAGCACATGGGGAGTCGTGCCTTTTTGAGGGGGTATAAAAGCTTTTTCCAAAAAGCAAATAGATTCATTCAATTATTTTGATCATTCAACACTTCATGATTTTTGAAGAAGCTTTGGCTTGTGAGAGAGAACTTTTTTCTGCAGATTTGGCATTGGGGAGCGTAGCATCTTCTTTGTATCAGCTTCCTGAGGGTGTGTAATATCATCTGAAGGTAGTTTTTCCAGGTGGCTGCAAATCAGTGGTCACATTTGAGCAGATTGGAGAAGTTTTCTAAGGGTTTGAAGAGATTTTCATTGAAAAATCTAAAGGGCATTGATTGTTGTTTGCATTTATGGAAGATTGTTTATTATTGGGCCGTACAGCAGCATAAGGGAAGCGTGATAGTTCCTAGGTGAACAAAACATAGACAGCTGCAAATCGATCAGGTCAAGGGTTTCATGGTGCTGATGATAATTACCAGAAATTGCTGCTAATGAGTTTCAGATTTGCTGTTAAAGTGTTTGCTGTTAGTCATCTTCAGAATTTTCAAATAAGCATTGCTATGGTGTACGGGTATGTGTGAAATACAATTTGCAAAGGAAATGCAATTCTGACTTTGAGTATATATATTCTTGTATTTGCAACTGTGATAAATCAGATTTAATTGACCTGGCATTTACCCCAAAATATCTTTCATTGTATTTGAAATCCATATGTTTGCAATTTACTGGCATTATATAGTATATACCATTGAAAAAAAAATAAAACAATCAAAACTTCGAAATTAAATATCTCAGGAAAGGGTGGGATATTACAAAAAGGGTGGAGGCCCTTTCACAATCCTCCTTCTTACCTTTAACCAAAAAAATAATGCCATTTAAATGCTGTGTTTTGAAAAATCCAAAGCATTTGTTGTCATATTCTTCATGGATGGTTTTTTAAAGAAATCGTACAAGCGATGTATATTTCATCCTTGTTAGCAGTGATACATAGGTTTAGGTAGTAGAGGTGTATTTAGGTAATTATATGTATGGCAGAATTACTATAGGTGAAAGATAGCTATAATTGATGTTCTAAAGCCTTTACTTGAATTTTTGTGTTGGTAGATTTAATGTTCCATGATATAGTTCTTTTGATCTTGGTGGTGTTAGAAGAATGACTGCACAGAGATTGAGAGAGAATTGTGTGGCACACACTCCAATGCATAGTTTTAAAACTCATGACTTGGCAAAACTTGGCAGAGCCAATTTTGACTCAGACTCAGAGACTTGCAAAACTCAACAAATTAAAAGAAAAACTTTTTCATTATAAAACTAAATTTCTCGCAAAGTGCAGTTACAAAAAAGGAGTACAATATTGCATCAACATGCAAATAGAACAGCCAATAATATGATACAAATCACATGATCAAAAATTATGATTTCATCCAAGTTACAACAATTTATAATTTTCTTCAAATTTTTACATCCTAATCCTAGTGATGGTTGGGGTCTTACTCATAATCGCTTGCTGCTCCACCCTTGAATTGAAAGGTAATAATCCTCCTCAGGATCACCATCACATCCTCAACCATGATGTCATCCAATCCAACGCCTCATGCTTCTGCTGCTCCCTCCTCTACTTGCCTCTCAAAACCAGCAGTCTCATCGTTTGTAAACTTGAGTTCCTCATCTTGGACAATCCAGTCTCTATATGGATCAACTGACACTATCAACTGTTTTCTATGCAGTTTCAGTGGAAAATAAGACTACATTGGCTAAGCTTACTTTGTCATGAAAAAAATCTTGAACCTAAAGAGAAAATGTAGCTAGTAGTTGATCTTTGAGTATCAACTGTTCAGGTCCAATCAGAGTCCTTATAGCCTGTCAACTTAAAATCTTTTGTCCTTTGATAGAGAATGACAAAGTCAAAATTACCTTTGGCATTGCAACACACGTTTCACTGCCTACCAATGAATGAGCTTTGGTTGTCCCAAAAATTGAGAGAGATAATTGTTGAAGTCGCCAAAAGGACTCATAGGAGCAGAAACACTCTGCAACATAAAAAACCTTCCACACAAGTGAGAAGCAATGAAAAATGCTATATTTCAATAATGGTACAATGCATACAAGATGAATAATGTAAAAGAGAACTCTTGTTTATATAGGCAAGGGTGAGACATAGGACAACATAGGATTATGATACCTATCATAATCATATGACTCGAGATACAAAAAATAAATGCCCTAATTAAACTTAACTAACAAGGCGTGAATAGGACCTAAAGGGAATCCAATTGGGTAATGTACCCCATTCACACCAACACCCCCCCTTAAGTGCAAGTTAGGGAGGAAAAAGAAAAGAGAAAAAGACTCAAAGTTGGGTCTCAACAACAAGGCTTGATGAGGTACCCATGTACAAAGGATCTCTCACAAACAGAGAAAAGGAGAAAACCCATAGGGAAAAACTCCTCCCCAAAAGGGAGAAAACATGTACAAGTGAAGGAAGGAGGACTCAAAATGCCCCCCCCCAAGGACAACCTCCTTCACCCCGAGCATCAATCGCAAGTGAGGATAACGAGGTGATGCTAAAGGCTTAGTGAAGATGTTTGCAACCAGCTCCTCAATAGCTGAGAACACCTTCCTGGATGAGTTGCCAAATGAAGTGCATGTGGATCTTGATATGTTTAGTCTATTGATGCTCCACTAGGTTATGTGAAATGTGGATGGCACTCCGATTATCACACCAAAGAATGGTGGGATGATTAGGAGGAAGTCCGAACTCAGTCATCAACTATCAAAGCCAAAGAACCTCCTAGCTATAGCCAAAACCACACCTTGATACTTAGCCTTTGTAGATGATAATGCAATAGTTGTTTGATTCTTGCAAGACCATGCAATTGGACTAGAACCAAGGCAGAAGACAAAACCAGAAGTAGACTTCCAATCATCAATATCACTAGCCTAATCTGAGTTAGTGAATCCCACAATCCAAGAAGCTCTTGATGTGTAGTGAATGCCAAAATGTGATGTGCCCTGGGTATATACCTCAAGATATGTTTGGCTTCCTTCCAATGACTCTCATGAGGATCTTGAGAGAAATGAGAGACAAGTCCAACCACAAAGGAAATATCAGGATGACTATGTGTCAAGTACAGAAGATAGCCAACCAACTAGCAATACAAAGTAGCATAACTTTGGGTGTAGTGCAATGGGTAGATAGTGAAACACCCGACTAAAATGGAGTGGGGGTAGGCTTGCAATCAACCATGCCAAATCTTTGAAGCAAATCAAGAGCATCCTTACGCTGAAAAATGGAAATCCCCTCGGAAGATTGAAGAACTTGAAGACTAATGAAGAAATACAGAAACTCGAGATCTATCATATCAAATTGCTCCATCAATGCTCGCGGGACACCCTGGATCATGGAGGTGGAACTACTTGTTAGAATCAAATCGTCCACATACAACACAAGAATCAAAATATCCTCCCCATGTCTCTGAGTGTAAATTGTCATATCATAATGGTAGTCAAAGAAACCCGAAGCAAGCAAGAAGCTATCCATCTTCTCATACCATGCCCGAGGGGCTTGTTTGAGACCATACAATGAACAATGAAGCCTGCAAACAAGTGAAGAGTCTTGCACAAAACTTGGAGGTTGCTCTATGTAGATCTCCTCATGAAGATCACCGTGCAAGAAGGCACTCTTCACAGTCGTCTAAACAACTGACTCTCCCTGTGAGGCAGCAAGAGAAAGTATAAGACAAAATAGAATCCATCTTGGCAATAAGAGTTAAGGTCTCGGAATAATCAATGCCCTCAACCTGTGAAACCCCTTAGCCACAAGACATGCCTTGTACTTGTCAGTGGACCCATTTGCTGCATATTTGGTGTGGTACACCTGCTTGCAAGAGAAAGTACAAGACGAATAGAATCTATCTTGGCAACATGAGCAAAGGTTTCAGAATAATCAATGTTGGCAACCTGTGGAGACCCCTTAGCCACAAGATGTGCTTTGTACTTGTCAATGGATCCATCTGTTGCATATTTGGTGTGGTACACCTACTTGCATTGAACCAACTTTTTTCCCTTGGGAAGAGGTATAAGATCCCATGTGTGATTCTTCATCAAAGAATACTTCTCAGCCATATCACTATCCCACTTTGGAATACCCGCGGTGTCTGAAAACCTTTGAGGATCATCTAAAAGTGCACGACTCAAAAGATTGAAACCTGTTGTTTGTGAATGAATGCAGCGAGAATTTGCAAGATCTCCAACTAAAGGTCCAACCTGCTCAAGAGTAGTGTGAACCCAATGGGGCAAAGACTATGCACCAGGAGGTGGTGGATCAGGACCATCATCTGTATCATCCTCAAGAAGCAAAGTGTTTTCAAGGGACGAAGGTGGAGTAGGTAGTGATGAAGAAGCAAGGGATGGCGTATCAATCTATGTGAAGTGATCGTCAAATTGGACATCTTGCTGAAAGAAGACATCTCAAGTGATAGAATCAAACTTGTAAGCCTTCACATTCTCACAATAGCCAACAAAGATCAAAGGTTGACTCTTCTCCATAGCCTTACGCCAACCATCCAAAATGAATGCCCAAGCCTCACTACCAATACACGAAAGAAGGAAACATCAAGCTTGACATGGGACCAAGCGTCCTTGGGAGTCATATTCCGCGCCGCCTTGTGGGGCATACAGTTTTGAATGTAGTTAGCACAATTGACTGCTTCAGCCTAAAAGGTGGGTGCCATGGACCTGCACTAAATCATACATTTGGCCATCTCCCGTAAAGTCCAATTCTTCCTCTTGGCTGCATCATTTTGCTGAGGAGTATAAGGAACTATGTGTTGATGCTGAATACCACGCTCACTACAAAAATCCTAAAATGTCTGGTTCACATACTTTCCCCTATTATTTTTGCATATCCGTTGAATAGAAAGACTTGACTACTTCACAAACGCTTTTAAGGTCCTGAAAGTGGTGAAAACTTCACTCGTGTACTTGAGAAAGTACACCCATGTGCGCCATGAGAAGTCATCAATAAAGGTGAGCACATACTTGGCCCCTAAAAATGTAGTCGGAAATGACATGAGGTAACTATGAACCGACTCGAGGGGTGCCTTGGCATGAGAAGCCTTACCCTTGGGAAAGGGTTCTTGATGATGTTTGCCAAGTACACAACCTCAACAAACTCCCTTAGTGCATGAAATCTTGGGAAGACCAATCACCATATCTTGTGTGCTTAACTGTTGAAGATACTTGTAGTTCAAATGGCCAAACTATTCATACCATAGGCTGCTCAAAGAATCGGCATGTGCAACAAAGATGATTTTGAAGAAGACTCAAAACCATTAGACCTATACAAACGAGATCCATGATCAACACTCTCTGTAGCAACAACCATCTTAGACTCCTATAGCTCTCGAATGACTACATCACTGTCTTTCCCTCACCTGAATGATAAATCTAATAGATGGAAAGGTTAGAAGAAATCTCTAGAACAAAGAGGACATCTTTGATGCACTCATCAGTCAATTGCATTATACCTGATCCCAAAATAGGAATGTGTGAAGAGTCTTCCGCTGCAATATGAGAAGTACTGTTGTTGGAAAGTGAACAAAGTAGATCATGTGAATGTGTCATATAGTGAGAAGCACTTGAATCAAGTATACAATCATGTGAAGATGAACCCTGCAAAGCTTGTGCAGAAAGGGCTTGCCCTTTACCTGTGGAAGAGGGCTTGGAGATAGAAATCCTATGCCGTTGCATGGCTTCCTCCAAAACCTCTAATCTTTGCAAATGTCTAAATTCATCTTGACCAAGCTTGCCACAAAAGAGCAAGGATCATCTGACTTCTTCGCCTTGGAGGTAGACTCACTAGACTTTGAAGAAGTGAAGGGAGGTGTGGACTTTTGATTGTTCTTCTGCTTCGGTTCGGAGGTGGGCTCACAGCCTGAAGTAGATTCTGTTTTAGGCTTCCTCTTATTCTTATCTTTGCCCCTTGATGATTGATCCATCAAAGCTTGGCTTTTAGAACTAGGAAGTGCATCCAATTGAATTAGTTTGGCCTGTTCCCAAGTAAGATGCCCACAAAACAACTGAAAGGTGGGCATCTTAAATTCAAATCCTAAGTCATCCATGGTAGAATAGAAAGTAGATGAAAGCACCTGAAATGGGCCCTTCAACTTAGACAAAATCAAGAAGATACATTTTTATCAATTTTATCACGTCCACAACCTTTCAAATGTGACAATATCAACTTGAACTTCGCAAGGAAGTCCTCAATAAAAGGAAAATCATTTGGAGAGAGTGATTCAAATCTGCCCCTAATTGCAAAACATGGAACTCATTAATGGTACCAAACAATTCACCAAATTTGCTCCATACTTGCTTAGGTGTTGTGCACTCTGCAATGTGAAACAATAAATTATCAAATACATACAATCCTAGGAGCCCCATGGATTCATCTAACTTGTTCTTATAAGTAGAATTTTCAAACTCCTTAGTGAATTCAGGTGGTTTGTCATTCAACATTTACCAAAGTCCCCTAGATTGCAGTAGTTGTCTCATTTTTAGTTTCCATGTGTAATATATGTGTGGAGTGAGAAGCTCAATAGTCCTAGGTTCTAAAATGATTAGCAACAAACACTAAGAGAGCAAAAAGAAATTGGGCACTTAAATCGTGCCTTGTACCCCCCTAAAATGTATGAAGGCTGTAAATGCAACGACTCAACAAATACTAATGGGCATTTAAGTTCAGTTTATACAATAGACAAGCCTAAATTGACCATTTATAACACACGACAACTTTTACAATTAAACAAAAGCTTGCCAAATAGAAAATTGTGGGTTACAAATAGATTCCTTGTGATTTTCTGATAAATTTTAAAAAAAATTGCCAAAATTTGACTCTGAGGAAAAGTTATGCCTGTCACAAAAAAGGAGAGCAAAAGTACCTTTAAACTAAAAAAAATTCACCTGGAGTAGAATTTGGAAAAATCACTTGCATTGTTGCGAAGTGCTCGGAAAGAGCTTTCTGTCACTTATAAGAAATCAAAAATCCATCATTATGGGTGAAAGTTATGCCTCCGAGCACAGAAAAGGTGACTTGGCATTGTTTGGACGGTTGGTGGGCGACACAACTGACTAAGCGATAGAAATGGGCGGTGCAGTCAGCTAAGTGATAGCTTTGGGTGGTGTTGTGGTGGAGTGGCAGATTGTTGATTGAGCGGCAAACAGAGCTAGCATGGCTCAACCATAGTTGGTGGCAGGTGGGTAGAGTGCCCCATGTAGGATATAAGCACCCACCACATTGGACGTGACAAGGGGCTGCACCCCCCATAAAACTAGCCGCTTAACCTAACACCTGCAAAGCCCTATAGTAACGTCCCTATGATGCCTATGTCACCTTGCTAATCGTACTGTTGGTGCCAATTGATGCAGGCAGTACAACTGCTAAAAACAATTTTTGATAAAAAGATGAAAAAGATAGATCCATACCAAGTGACACAAGTACTTTCTTTGAAAAAAAAAGGGCAATGCTTGTGTAGACAAGATATGGATCATGACGACCTCAAAAAAACCTTTGCCAATAACTGTCACCAAACCCTATCAAGTTTACTATTGATTCATACAAATTTGGGCCTTCTGGACTCAACTGTGCAGACATATCTGATCTAGGATGCACCATATGAAACTTCTTGGCAAAATCTCCTCCCAAAAAAGAGAAGGGGCTTGTAGATTCAAAGCTTTGATACAATGTTGAATTCACCACAATGGCTTACAAGAGCAGGAACACTCTACAACACCAAAAAACCCTCCACACAAGAGAAGTAGTGAAAAATGCTATATGCCAATAATGGTACAATGCATACAAGATGAATAATGTACAAGAGAACCCTTGTTTATATAGGCAAGGGTGAGACATAAGACAACATAGAATTAGCATATGACTTGGGACACAAAAAGTAAATGCCCTAAGTAAATTTAACAAACTAGGTGTGAATAGGACCTAAAAGAGAACCGGTTAGGTCATGTACCCTGTTCACCCCAACAATAATTAACAACAAAACAAAGATCAAATCATGTGGATGTAACATATGTCAGACTACCCACCAATTGTATGTAGAGATAATTAACAGCAAAACAAAGATACAGTCATGTGGATGTAAGATATATTTTTTGGTGATATAAAGTATGATGAAAACATCATTGATTCTAGATTACGATGCCATTATCCTTAAATTGAATTTGTCTCGTCACTTTTTTTAATATCAGACTGTTGTCTACAAGTTGGAACATACAGTTGCTTGCTTCTCTCTACAGTTATGGGCTACTTGGGGCTGCAACAAATTTTGAATATTATCTCCCTGTAATATGGGGCTGCTGAATATGCAAGTCTAGAAGCAGAACCATTGATGTAAATGGTGTGTTTAGCAAATAATCTTAGAAGTATGAGCCTACATGGGACACATGCTATTATGAGGGGCGATTCCTTGAGATTTACTGTAGAGAAGCAACTATTTATTGTTGTGTTTTGTCCAATGGGTTTGATTACAAAGGATCAATACCAAGGTCAAGTAGGCTGCTGTTAAACTCTAGGTATGGTTTGAATGCTATGCTGGATATTCCAGAGCTCTAGGATTGCCTTTTGTTTTGCTACACATTCTTCTATAATTCTTCTATTTTCCTTTTATAAGTTACATCATCACTGCATCGTTTCACTTTACCTCAATACTTATTCCTCCCTTTCTCATCTTTCAGTTCTTTTTGTATTGTCTGTGGCTTCTTTTTCCAATGTACGGCAAATGAATTTGAGGGCAATTTCACTGGGACTAAATCAGCCAAGGAAAATCTTCAACCCATGTAGTTCCGAAGGAGGAACAAAGAGTTATTGCTTTGCAACTAATTCAATTACTGGTATCAGTGAGAAACCTGCTATTGTTTGTGTGGTATTTCAAATAATATTTTTTAAGATGATAAGAAGTGAATAAATTAAATGTGATGCAACCTTTGAGGGAGTGATATTTTCAACCATGTCTGAAGAGAAACATTTGTTAAGAAATAAAATTGATTTCCTCGAAAGTTCCCATGGACAGTCAATGAGGCTGGAGTATATCAGCATGTAAGATATAACTAGTGAAGGCTACCTAAAGCATGTCCTTTGTTTATTACATCTAAATTAAGGAACTCATTAAAATAAGAAGAGAGTGCTATAGTAAATTTATTTTTGTATGTTAATTTCAGTGCTATTCTGTCCGAATTGCTAAAATTTCATTAAATATTATGGTTCATGAGCATCAACTGTCTGAAATTTGAACTATTGGGCATGCCATTATTTCCCTTTAAAGTGTCTTTACATGATCAGCATGTTTTTCTTCAAGCAAGAAATTAATATCTGGCCAATACCAGTACAATGCACAAAAAAGAATATGCAAATTTGGAACATGGAATATTAAGATATTGTATTTAGAATCATGTAATGTCCCCTTCCTGTGATTGCCCTAAATCTTGCCCTAGAATCACAAGTTTAATATAGTTAGGGTTATAACTTACAAATTAAATGCTTTAAGCAAGATAAACCCTGGTTTAGTTTCTGCAATCATGTTAGATAACATTGGAAATATAATTCATATGATCAAAACATACATAATAAATATCTTATCTGTTTAAACCATGTAAGATACATAACTATTTCAAATCTATATAAACTGCACAATATCTATAGTCCATGATAGAAGATCGGCCATAATGCATAGTGGAAGTTTAATCACAATAGGGCTTGGATGAGAGACATGATAAGTCCGCCCAAAGCTATCCATGCTAAGCCCAAGAGTGGATATACCATCCCTCTTGGTCCCAAGTGGTAGATACGCAGCCATCCAACATGGGGTGGTCTACGTAGTGGATAAACTTGTATCTGCTTTCCTTATCCATGCTACCTTATCCATCCTTCTTATGATTGAAACTCTTTGAATCCATCCCAACTACCAAACCATGTAGAGATTAAAGAAAGCTACAATAGGAGGCCCGTAGATTTACTTTTCTAAGCCCAAGGGCAGACACTCACCCCCTTGGCTCCAAGTGGCAGACACACGGCCATCCATCATGGAGTGGGGTACTTAGAAAGGAATCTAGTATATTGGTATTTCCCACTCTCCTCATGATTGCTTGATGAGAATTACAAACACTAAATACATCCAGAATCATAGAGGTTATACAATCATAAAGATATTATTATACACCATAATCATGATAGAGCATACCACAATATCTATTAAAACAGAAGACTGCTGTGTTCTCAGAAACAGATGTATTGACTGCTGATGCTGCCCCTCTCTGCTAAGTGCAGATATATTTCTCAATGTAATCTCATTTCCTTCATCACTTATTCATATTAGAATTTAGCTATCATTCATATTAAGTTCATCTATCATAGCATATTTATTCAATACTCCCTATCATAAATAATGAGATCATCATATCATAATTCAATGCATATATTAACAAGCACGAAGTATACACATCATACATGGAGCAAACACAGAATTCACAGAGTAGACATGTGATCACTTCAGGGTTATTCCCCACTTGTATTTCTTTATTATATATTTCTGAGTATTCTTCTTGGCTGCCGTATACTCAGAAATATGTCTTTATGATCTTCTATTAATTCCTATACACAGGTCTGCTGATGTATACCTGCAGATTTATCTTTGCTAATACATATTTCCTGCTGTTATACTTCAGATATCTATCTTTTATTTTTGTTTCTTCCTGTTATGTCTCCTACCAGAAATCCTTCTCTGTCCTTTTATAAATAATAGTTCCTTCTCCCTTGTCAAGAGAAGCGACCTCACATAGGAGCGATGCACCTTTTCATCCTAATCGCTGCCCTTTATCTCATATAGAATCGTACCCATCCAGAGCTTTGCCTTATGCTAAATCACACCACATAAAGAATCAGTGTTGGCCACTTGAGGAGTCACCTTTATATGAGAAATTTAAATCTTTAATTTAAATGATGCTTAATCTTCTTTTGGTACAGACGGTCAGCTTATAAAGGTAGTCGGCCAAGTATTACAATAAGTCAGCCGTTGACATTTAAAATTCAATAATTTGTTCTATTTCGGGGGCATGACAGTCCGCCCTGCCCAAGATTGCTTGTCCTCAAGCAATCATAAGCTAAGAAACTCTTGAAATTACCAAGATTCTAAATCGACCCTGTATATTTGTATTCTTGTGAGGTCCTTAACTTTTATTGTGATACTTTGATAGGAATTGGAAATTTTAAACCAAGTGACGATTATTTTGGTTATGTTTGACTCTATGTCTTTGGAGAGTAGTTGTCAGTAAATTTGCCTCAATTTGACTATCAATAAGGTCAATACTATCCTCTACAGTATGATGACAATTCTATGTACTTCAATAACTCTTAACAACAAAACCAAGAGTTGGAAATTGGCAAGACTTTTTTACTTAAGACAAGTTTTTTTTTTTTTTTTTAATATCTCATTTCATCACCACAAGGATCCTAGGCAATGATACAAATTCTTCACTACCCTTGTTGAAATCTACAATGATGGAAAAATGTTGCATCTTTTGTCATGAGAGGTTACGAGAGTGTTGTGAATAACAAGATCCTTTACTACGGTTTGTACCCTTTTTTCCTATACCATCAACTGGGAGTAAGTATATTTTATTTCACCTAATCATTCAAACGGGGCTTGAGACAAGATTGAGGGTGTAATCGAAAATATCTTATAGGTGTTTGTAACACTTAGTCCAAACATTTTTCAACATATATCATCTTGTCATAGACTCATTAATAACATGTTATAACCTTCTGAGTATATATTCCCTAGATAATCCTCAAGTATAAATTATTAGATGTACCAAAGTTTTAGACTCCATAGCAAACAATTATCACTCACGAACACTTTATAGAATTTGAATTTACAGATTGACACTAACATCCAATTTCCATATCAATGGGAGGTTGTCACTCCTCTTGTAATGATTTGATATATTCCCATGTTAATACTAGGATGATTTTCATACCTCATAAAGTATTGTTTTATTCCATCAACAATCTTAATTTTTTTTTTCCAAAGTTTAAGAGGTGAAAATGATTCTAGGATTTGTGGGTTATGGGCCCATAATGTGATTTAAAATAGACTTATGTAACAAATTTGGTATAACTTGATGTGTATCAAATTTATCTAAGGTACTTATGTGCCTAATATTGATGTCCTTGATCTTTAATCATGAATGAAGAGTTACTCTAATCAAGAAAAGAACTTAGGAGAAGACGACCCTTGGATGAAATGACCTACTCGAGATATTACATATAGAAGTGAATTTGGTCCACAAGACAATGTTCACTAGATCAATTTTATAGGTTATAAGGTAGATCATATGTGGTATGGACTGGATTGTATTGCCATTGTTTCAATGAGTGTGGGATAGATCACTTGATTGTACATTTGATCTTGTTCCAAGGGAATAGAACAATTTATTCTTAATTATGTTCCTCCTCCATGAAGCTTGATAAATATATCTTACGATAGATTTCCAACATTTAAGATCTCTCAAGAGTCCAAATTTGTAGGTTCCTAAAGAATTGAGTTGTCTTCATTACATTCTCTCGAAAATGTTGTTTTGGCTTTTAAGTGATTGACCATCCTAGGTCAAGATGATACCTCAGTGCACCTAAATCTCGAAGTTTGAAAGATAATCTTAATCCATCTTTGTATCCATAGTTATGCCTAAGTTTCCGTGACAACTAGTAATGGCAATGTGTGGATTTCCATTTGAGAATTGGAAGTCAAATTATATTGTTAGATTCAACTATGTTGAGTTGTTATGACTGTTCCCTCCTTGGGAATCTTTTTGGATATTTTGATTGATTATTACATGTCAATGAATTGATTTATCCTTATATCCATTTGGGGGAGTCGGCACCCTTCATAGTTAATGAATCAACACCCTTCATGGCTGCCTTGAGAATAATACTTTACTTCCAAGTTGATTGATAGGTTTCTTTCCTATTGATGATTTTTTCATAAGGAAGTGATTCCCCTTTTATATCTCCTTGTTGAGGGGGTCATAGTCTTTCACATTCAATAGTTACAACTCTTCATTATTGCATAAGTTAATTTGTTAGTGCTTCTCAACCCAAGAAGTGTTTGACAGATAAAGCTTTGATAGATTTGACATTTTCATAATTTTTAAGCATAAAGTAATCTTAACACACATGGAGTAAACTTGTTGAAGAAACATTAGACATGAAGAAAACACATAAATACTCGTGATACACGAAGTATACACGTAAGATGCGAAGCATGAAGCATACATGTAATATACAAAGTATACACATAAATACATGTAAGACACGAAGCATGAAGCATACGCATAAATACACGTAATACACAAAATATGCACATAAATACACGTAAGTCATGAAGCATGAAGCATATACATAAATACACATAATACACGGAGTATGCACATAAATACACGTAAGTCATGAAGCATGAAACATACACATAAATACACGTAATACACAAAGTATATGCATAAATACATGTAATACACGGAGTATGCACATGAATACACGTAAGTAATGAAGCATGAAGCAGATACATAAATACACATAATACACAAAGTATGCACATAAATACACGTAAGTCATGAAGCATGAAGCATACACATAGATACACGTAATACACGAAGTATACGCATAAATACACGTAAGTCATGAAGCATGAAGCATACACATAAATACACGTAATACACGAAGTATACGCATAAATACATGTAATACATGGAGTATGCACATGAATACACGTAAGTCATGAAGCATACACATGAATACACATAAGTCATGAAGTATACACATGAATACACGTAAGATATGAAGCATACATGTGAGAGGCACATGCATATAGAATGCATTATTGGCCCACTTAAGAGAAAGGCTCAATAGTTAATCCTAATTAAATGTCGGTTAAAGTAGGTTTGTCCCGCAAGCTGGCAGGATTAAGGCTCTGATACCACTTGTAATGTCCCCTTCTTGTGAGTGCCCTAAATCTTACCATGGAATCACAAGTTTAATATAGTTAGGGTTATAACTTACCAATTAAATGCTTTAAGCAAGATAAATCCTGGTTTAGGTCCTGCAATCATGTTAGATAACATTGGAAATATAATTCATATGATCAAAACATACATAATAAATATCTTATCTATTTAAACCATGTAAGATACATAACTATTTCAAATATATATAAACTGCACAATATCTATAGTCCATGATAGAAGATCAGCCATAATGCATAGTGGAAGTTTAATCATAATAGGGCTTGGATGAGAGACATGATAAGTCCGCCCAAAGCTATCCATGCTAAGCCCATGAGCGGATATACTATCCCTCTTGGTCCCAAGTGACAGACACACAACCATCCAACATGGAGTGGTCTACGTAGTGGATAAACTTGTATCTGCTTTCCTTATCCATGCTACCTTATCCATCCCTCTTATGATTGAAACTCCTTGAATCCATCCCAACTACCAAACCATGTAGAAATTAAAGAAAGCTACAATAGGAGGCCCGTAGATTTACTTTTTTAAGCCCAAGGGCGGATACTCAGCCCCTTGGCTCCAAGTGGCAGACACACGGCCATCCATCATGGAGTGGGGTACTTAGAAAGGAATCTAGTATATTGGTATGTCCCACTCTCCTCATGGTTGCTTGATGAGAATTACAAACACTAAATTCATCCAGAGTCATAGAGGTTATACAATCATAAAGATATTATTATACACCATAATCATGATAGAGCATACCACAATATCTATTAAAACATAAGACTGCTGTGTTCTCAGAAACAGATGTATTGACTGCTGATGCTGCCCCTCTCTGCTAAGTGCAGATATATTTCTCAATGTAATCTCGTTTCCTTCATCACTTATTCATATTAGAATTTATCTATCATTCACATTAAGTTCATCTATCGTAGCATAATTATTCAATACTCCCTAACATAAATAATGAGATCATCATATCATAATTCAATGCATATATTAACAAGCACGAAGTATACACACTACACGGAGCATACACAGAATTCACACAGTAGACATATGATCACTTCAGGGTTATTCTCCACTTGTATTTCTTTATTATTTATTTCTGAGTATTCTTCTTGGCTGAAGTATACTCAGAAATATGTCTTTATGATCTTCTATTAATTCCCATACACAGGTCTGCTGATGTATATCTGCAGATTTATCTTTGCTAATACATATTTCTTTTTCCTGCTGTTATACTTCAGATATCTATCTTTTATTTTTGTTTCTTCCTGTTATGTCACCTACCAGAAATCCTTCTCTGCCCTTTTATAAATAATAGTTCCTTCTCCCTTGTCAAGAGAGGCAACCTCACATAGGAGCGGTAAACCTTTTCATCCTAATCGCTCCCCTTTATCTCATATAGAATTGTACCCATTCAGAGCTTTGCCTTATGCTAAATCGCACCACATAAAGAATCAGTCTTATGTATTTAATTTAAACACCAACAATCTTTAATAAAAGGTGGCGCTAATCTTGGAGGTGGTCGACCACTTGAGGAGTCATCTTTATATGAGAAATTTAAATCTTTAATTTAAATGATGCTTTATCTTCTTTCGTACCAAGACGGTCAGCTTATAAAGTTAGTCGGCCAAGTATTACAAGAAGTCAGCCGTTTACATTTAAAATTCAATGATTTGTTCTATTTCGGGGGCATGACAAATCAACCTGATATGGTTGAATAGTATCAGAACTTGTACTAATGTTCAACATGCCCAAGGGTCAAAAGATGTATAGACATTGTTATATGATATAACTAGAAGATTATACAGAATGCAATTATAGCTATAAAAATTCTAGAGATGAGCGACAAATGTAGATGGGGGCAATTGGACAAAATTTATCATAACATAGGCCATAGTTAACTCCTGTTTCCAGTATAAATTTCTAGCAGGGATATGAGGTCACAGGCACTTAAACTTACGGATTTGCTGTTGCTTCTTAAGCTCAGTGAGGTTGGGCAGTATCCTGACACATCCATTCAGAAGGTCATGGATTATAGCAGTGATAGCCTATGAAATTGAGGTGCCTTGCAAATGCTGTCCAAAGCCGTGATTATTGATTTAAAATTGCTCCCTGAAATCAGTTCTTTGGTCAAGTTCATCTCAAACCTGTGGTGAAAGCTGCCATGGTGTCTTGCATGCCCATTAAGATACTGAAATATTATGATATCTATAGAAAGACTGTAAATGATACAATGTCCATAATCAGTCATAGAATGCCAAACACACTCAGTTATCCAAGGAGAAAAGCTTTTGGAAAATTGTCTCCACACAAATGGTAGCTTTTATCTTCACTCTAAATTCCATGGATCCAATGTTGGATAATCTGGGATGAGAACATTTCTATGCGGTATAAGTACCATTTATGTCCAGTTGGTTGAACTAGGAGAATATTTCTGGTATCCTCCTTCTACTGTGAGGAACATTGATACATGTTTGTTGTTGGACACTGCATTTGCATTGTTATTTGTACTTGGAGCATATGGATTGATCTTTTCCAACTTGTCTAGGGTTTACCTGTTTAGGGTTCAAACTTCACTTCCTCTTTGTATGATTTCATTATTTTATTTCAAGTTACTTTTTTGGTTCTTGAAGTTCTTTTAATAGTCTGGGATCCTTGGTATTGGAAGTTGTACTTTTAACTTTCAAGTTCCATTGATCTACTTTGGTCATTTGTAGATTTTAATATAGTTTCCTACTTTCTATAGTGAAAGTCCAGAACCAGTAAACTGAGACTAAAAAGAGCTACCGAGATTATACCTTTCTGGACACTAAAAATCAAATGGCTGTAGCTGCAATATAGAAATAATTAACAAACAAATGCTTTGATTCCATTGGTACTCATGTACGAAGGGGAGTTGTTGTTAACATGTTGTAGCTTTGTGTGTCCAAAGAGAAATGGCCATTTAATAAATTGTTTCCAAATATTCTGTATCTGGTTTCTGTTGCATATTAAAATTTTAAATAGACTTCATTTTTAACAAGGCCCAACAAACTCAAAAGATTTTAAATTCATACATACACTAGTTTGCTCGTCAAAATACAAACTTAATAAGTGAGGCTGAATAAACTGAAGAAGTAATATTTATAATATAGTGATTGTTGGATTTCAAAATTGTTGGATCTAAATCTTTTCACAATCTAAGACTTGAGAGGTGGGAATTATATGGCAGGGGGTTAATCTATTGGCAATATTACAGGTTTAGTGACAAGGACTGTGGAAGCTAAAATAGAAACTAATGTCACTGTTTGATATGCATTTTGCAGACAGCAAATCACAGGATGGACATAAAGAATAAAGAAAAAGAGGAAATTTTGGATAAGTTGGCGCTGGCTGAAAGGCAATATTCAGAAGGCCAGCAGAGAGCCCAGAAACTAGAAGATGAAATTTTGAGGTTACGCCGTGCTTTGGAACAGAGCATGACACGGTTGAACAGGATGTCTTTAGATTCAGACTATTTTGTTGACAGGTCAGATGTTGTGTTGAGCTATTCATTCCTTATTTCATGTTCTACTACGAGGTTGCTGTTGAATCTATTTCAGTTGATTGCATAAGATTGTGCCTTGTGGCAACATGTTATGGGCTGCTTTTGTTGACGTAGTGTGGAATCATCATTTGTAAATTTCTATTTAATTTGTTGCTATTTCTAGCCATGAAAAACTTAAGGTTTTATGTAGAATTCAGTAACTATAATTAATAGAAATCTAGCTGAAATACCATTTTTTCCATTATATTTTCTATGAACTTAGAGCTTTTTCAGATGGATTTAAACCCTACTAATAATGGAACTTTTAAAATCCAGTTTAAAAAAGTTGATTCCTTGATTGAAGAATTTTGTAATCGAATTTGTTTTTCCTGCAATAGCCGGATTGTCTTCCTTGATTGAAGACTTTTGTGATAGAATGTTGTCTCTCCTGCCATAGACTTATTTTTCCTTCATGAAGTACTGGGGATAAGAGGCGTGGATTCTTAAGAGTATATCATCTTTTGGGAAAAAGTGAATCAATGTCTGTATGAGTGTCGTGGCCAAATGCAATTTACATAAGAGTTATTCCATTTGGAAATAGCTGTATCCCATGATAATCAGCATCTTGGAGAATTTGTGATTACCTAATAGGTTTCACACTTAAAGGGTTAGAATAATTATAATCATCAGATTGGGTATATACCAAATGTCCTCTAACTTGAAATTACCAAGTGATTGCAGCTCCCATGGTGGACGCATTGAGCCCACCAATTGGTCTATCTGGACTTTTTAAAAAATTTTGATAGTTGTTCACCAATGCTCATCGATTTGTATGCCTCTAATGAAACTGGAAATGATGTCATTTTGGTGGTGGCTGCCCGATGAACTCCCAAACTCTTGTTGGATCCTCTGCAAGGATTTTAGTATGGTCAAATCCAGGAAGATAAGGGGGATTTGTTCTCCACGAGATGGTATTCATGCGAACGAAAAGCCCAGTTTGATATGCCAAACAAATTGGGGGTTTTTGATTCTATTCACCATTGCAAAAACTCTCCTTAGGCAATTCAAGTGCAGGTTGCAAACCTTAGGCACCAACTTAAAATTGTTGAAAATGTTGAGACTTGAGGAACTAAAATCAGAGCTCAAATGCAGTGGCTTAAGGTGGGGGATAGCTTTTCCAAAGATCTCTTTTAATATCTTTGAGCTTGGTATTCTTATTAAATCAAAGGCTTGCATGATGTTAGCTAAAGTCTTGCCGAGCTGGCAGATAGTATCAAGGTTTATCTTTCATTACAAGCAAATTTTTATTGTCAAGGAAGCTAGTTCTTGACAAGATTTTGCCCTCAAAACTTGTTTGGAGGTATTCCCTCGCAAAACTAGTCAAGGCAAAAGGATTACCATTGATCCTCTCTCATTGGGTGAGTTCCAACTTGCTGTTTTTCAAATGGCAAATGACAAAGCCCTGTGAGTTGATGGCTTTTCATGTGAATTTCGCAAGGCCATTCAGAATATTGTTGGCCCTGACCTACATCATGTATACACGGAGGCTGTTAGAATGGGCTTTTCTGTACAGTTTATTTATAAAAGCAACATCAAATTTGTTTCCAAAGCAGAGGCCCCAAAAATAGTTACAGTTGGAGGCCTATCACTCTGCTCAACGTGTTCTAGAAGATTCTAGTCAAAGCTCTTACTCTCAGAATGCAGAAATTGTTGCCTTTGATTGTTCAATCTAAATAAACAAGTTCATTAAGAGAAGATTTATCTTGGATAATATTCTTGTTGTTTGGGAGGCAATGGAGTCGACTTGAACCTCCAACCAACCACCTATATTTGTGAAGATTAACATTGATAAGGCTTATGTTAGAATAGAATGACCATTCATTCTAGTGATGCTCTCAGCCTTAAGGTTTGACCTAAGGTTTGCTAATTCTCTGAAGGTCATGTTTAAGGATGCCTCAGCTTGTCTCACCATCAATGGGTAGCAATATGAATGCTTGGGCTCGTCAGATCTATTAGACAACATTTTTCTTTAGCTCCCTCACTTTATGTCCTTGCAGCTGAATCATTTGGATTTCTGTTTACTACTTATGCCTCCAGAGCCTTGGTCAAAGAAATTTCCCTTCTAGGAGACACGGGTGAGCAAATAATGAATGTACATTTTTCTGATGATTCCTTTCTCGCTTTGATTGAGGAGGAGTTTGTGCAAATGACCATGGGATGCCTTGGAATATTCTATCTTGCTTCAAGATCCAACATTTAGTGGTCAAAGATTAGTGCTATAGGCAAATCTTTCTTCCCCTTCCACTTTTGCTTCAACACTTTGGTTGGAGGTGGGATTCATCATGGAGAGATACTTAAGTTCATGGTCACCCCATTCGCTTTTCATGCAACCCCTCCTAATTCACAGAACTGTGTTATTCAGAGTGGGGAAAAAAATATCATATGGTCTAATGTCCTTGCAGTTATCCATGTCCTCTATTCTTCTTATTGGGTTCCTTCAATAGCAATCTACCATAGGCGTGAAAAGCTCCTTTGGGATAAGTCTAAGGATGGCCAAGAATTGCAGAGTGGCTTGGGTTGTGGGAGTGATGGGCTTTGGCCGGCCTTCAAAACCAAGTTTTATTTCACAAGAGCTGATTTTGAAACATTTAGTGAGATTATCATGGCGAGTCATGACAAATATTTGCACAAGCTAGGATACTCTAGATCATCACTTTGGTGGAGAGATTGGTGGTGGCATGTGGACACATATTCCTTCAGTACAAGCTATGCATTCCCGAGCTAGTTGTATATGAAAAATTGAATCACATCTCTCATCCCCAATGTTTGGAGGGGTAGATTTAACACAATTCGGAAAGTCATCACGGGACCCAATGATATAGCAAGGCTCGTCTAGAGGTGATAAACATCATTCGGATCCTCCTGCTAGTGGGAGTGGTTGGGGATAAACATGGTGATCCTACATGATCTCATGTGGCTCATCTTGTTGCTAAGGTGGTTTGTTTAAATTTTTTTGACATGTTAAAGTATTTAATGGTGTCTCTCAAAGACTTGAAACTTCAATAACTTTGTCATCTTTTTTTGATGGTTCCTACAACCCTGGTTCTTGTATATTTTGCCGCTTCTTAGGAACTTCTTTTTTTGGATTGTTGGCCTGATGTGACATTCAGGGTGTGATTCCATTCCACTGTCTTTTTTGTATGATTTGTTGCATATATTTTATCTATGTCAATATAGCTATTGTTTCCATAAAAAAATATCACGTGACAACATTTTTCCTTGCTTTGATGATTCTAGAATTTCATTCTTTTCATTTAAATTTCTCTATAAATAGTAAAGGGTTTAGGCAGAGTTTCTCATGCATGGTTCAAATCCACATTCCTCTCCTATTGCAGAACTATTTAATAGTGTTTTTTGTTCAGGGTTTCCCCTCGTATTGGTTTGAAGTTTTGAACACATCGTATACCCCCTCCACAAATCGAGATATAGTTCAAACCCAAATAACTACAAGGCTATGTGATTGGACACACATTTGCTAAACTTTATGCCACAGTGATGGACACGAAGCTTTCTAAATATTTGGATAGTAGTAATCACAAAGCAAAGGGGCGAGCAAACTTTAGGAGATTGACACGAAGCTTTCTAAATATTTGGATAGTAGTAATCACAAAGCAAAGGGGTGAGCAAACTTTAGGAGATTCTTCTGAATAATTGAACATATGTTTATACTACCTGTTATTATTGAGGAGGCTTGTCAATGGTCTTCCAATATCATATGCTGTTTAGTGGATTTTAGGAATGCTTTTGACTAGGTTCTGAGACAATGTTTTCTACAAGCTCCGTGACATTGATATTTCAGATTTTTTGGTTACTTGAGTCTTGAATCATGAGGCTTCATTACACAATTGTTGGTCAATTTTAGACTCCCCTTGTTCTCTCTTTGTTAAGAATGCCTTTGGGGTCAAGCAGGGTTGCCCTCTCTTGCTGACTGACGATAACGATATCTACAATGATAAAATTGATGACTTTCTTCTGTGAACGATTGTTTTATGTTACATCATGTTCTTATTGCTAGACTATTTGCTGACGATGTCCTTGTTCAGCAGAATGTCCTCTCATACTCTCCATGGTTTACAGGAACATCTTGATGCTGTGGATTGTTTTGTGAGCTTTGCCAACTTGCAGTGAACCCTAGTAGAACTATGTTCATGGTCTTCAACACCTCTAGTGATGGCCTATCTAAACTCCATTTGTTCTACAACATTAAGTCTGTAGAAATAACAAAGATTTATACATATTTGGAATGGACCATATTTTAGTTTGAAGCTTACCTTGCAGTTGCATCTTTGTGAGTGATGCCTCTTCAGAGGATTGCTTTTTGAGCCCTATTAGACATTGGTTGTTGGTATTCTGATACCAGTCTGCTCCTTCAATCTATTGACATTTCTATTGTTTGTCTCTTCCATTGAGATATTCTTGCCTTTTTCCATCGAAGGAGTTCATCAATAAGTTTGTCTGATAGGATGTTTACTGGCCCCAAATTAGCTTTCTATGCTAAACTTTTATGGATGGCACCATCATTTGGCCTGACTATCTTCAGTATTGGTGGTCACATAGCTTTGGCCATCTGAGGGTGTGTTCCCACCAGTTACACACTGAGACTAACCACCATATCTCAAGGGGTGCTATGATCTACTGTTTTCCCCCCTTTAGGAGGTTGACACTGAGGACCAATTTATTTTAGGCATCCTATATACTACGTGATTTGGAGGAGAAACCACTGACTGTACATGGATGTGAGCAATTCTTTCATCTACCTTCTTTCAGTGCCCGTGATTGGCAGTACCTTGTGTTTTTTGTTCAAAAGGCTGCTACTCTCAGACAGATCTGTATGTGGGACTGCTAGAGCTGTTAGGGTGATCACTTCTTTCAATGGGCCATAGTTATTGTGGTGTTAAGTGCCCCCTGGATATAGCTAATTCACACCTGGAGGACAGATAATGAAATGGCATTCCTCATTTTGTATTGCTACTAGAGCAACCCTCAACCTCATTCTAGTTCTAGGTGGACCAGGAGAAGGCATACTTTGTTTTGGCATCAGGAGAGGCTTTAGAGGGAGTACACAGCATCTAGCTAGGGACATTCCCCTGTGAGCATTCTAGGATTTCACTAGGGCCCTTTCTCTGTGATAGACAACAATACTGTAGTTCAAATCATATTGTAGAATCTGGACATGTGACTACATTTGACTCCTCGCTGCCCCATGTTTAGCTACTTTCCAAGAAATTTGTGTTAAGTTAGTTTTCCTCTCCTAGGGTTTTTCTACCCTAGTACTTTTGTGTTAGAACTGATTGTAGTTTCTGAGTCCTATTAACATATGTTCGCTATTTATGGACATTAATACAAGTTATATATGTGAGCTCCTAAGCCGTGTGACAATAGTTGTATCCTATGACAATGTGGCAGAAAAGTCCTTGAAATCAAACTGAATTAAATAACTCTTTTTCCATTTGTTTTGATTACCTTTCACATTTCATTTTCTTCTGTTGAACTTCTGAACCCTTTCCAATTCAATTTTCTGCTAGTGTGCTTAATAAAAAATTTAGGTAAATAATTATGGTGTTGTAATAACTTGTCTCACGTATTCTTTCCTTACAATAGAACACTTATCCCATGCAAGTGAAAGGTTTATAGAACATGTGATATTCTCTTTTAACTAAAAACCTCAACAAGCTATTTGAAAAAGCCAAAACTGCTAGTAGCTTGGCAAATAATTATAAAGAAGGATTTCTTCACCAATACATCAGCACGAACTAAATTTTCATTTATGTACATTGCAGTCTTAATTTAAGATCTGGTTTTTGTTAACTGTCTTAACTTCAACTTTTCTGGCATGGTAAAGAGAACCGGAACCATGAATAAGTTATTTGTGTTACACCATCATGAAGGTCCAACATTATCTCTGAAGTTTCCACCATCAGCTGTGAAAGTTCCATGACTGTTATGTGTGCAGCATTCACTGGAGTTTGAGTTAAAGAATGCAATCTCTTACTTCTTTGTGTACATCATGATAAGAATATCACCTAGTGTGTTTCTAAGGAAAATGCTGATCCGATGCCTATTATAGCATCACCTAGTTTTTCATTAGTGTGCACATTACCCTTCTAGAATAGGTTTTATTAGCTCTGAACTTTTACTTCCTAAGCACTGAAAACAGAGCCAGAAATATGAATAACAATAAATTGCATGGCATCAACATGTATAGTGTTGGACGCAAGCCACAACATGCAACAGATTGGCCTTAAGCTTCTAAGCATCAACTGCACAGCTATTGACCAAAGTATGCTTATCAGCTGCATTGGTGGAAGGGGGAGCTCAGCATTACCATGTTCTTTTTACTGAATTCCCCCTCTGTGTCAGAAATTATCAGAGCCTCGTGATCCTCATTATTAATTTCCAAAGGGCAACCATGAACATCTAGTGTGTTTCTAAGGAAAATGCCGAACTGAGGCCTATTATAGCATCACCCAATTATTCATTAACATGCACATTGTCCTCATTATTAAGTAACAAAAGTCAACCATGACAAAATGTGATTCAATGTTTGTATTATAACTGAGCAGTATTGAGCCTAGCCTCAATTTGGACTGGTGAAAGAACTAATGCTAGTTGGCTACAGTTTATAATTTTATTGAAATGTGAATTTATTAAGCAAGTATCCTAAAAGTATCTAAAACTAAGCGGGTTTTGGTTATATCAAGGAAAACGTAAAAGAGAAATTTTGATGTCTGAAGTGCAGTTGCTTTATTTTAGCAATTATATAAATTAATCATAACTAATTTATTGATTTCAACAACTAATGCAGGCGCATTGTGATAAAATTACTTGTAACATATTTTCAACGACAGCATAGCAAAGAGGTGCTGCATCCTAACCTATGTTCTTTTCTAATTGGGTTGTTTGGTTCATGAACTGGTTATGATTGTGATTATTCTTCCAAGAATGCACAGGTTCTAGATCTGATGGTACGTATGCTTGGCTTCTCTGAAGAAGATAAGCAAAGGATAGGTCTTGCTCAACAAGGAGCTAGCAAAGGTGTTGTTCGAGGTGTTCTGGGTTTTCCTGGGCGCCTTGTTGGTGGCATCATGGGAAGTGGCTCGTCTCAAACTTCACCTCTGGTACCATCTGACAACCAGGTAATAACCAACATTAGGGCAGTGGACTCCAGTTAGGATAACTATTCAGGGGAGAAATTGGAAGTTGTCAGTTAATAATAATGGGCAAGATTTTCGACAGTTATGCTAAGTGGTATATTTGTAGCTTATCTTTATTTTCTTTGGTTGATTTAAATATTGGAGTTTATCTGAAATTTTTTTGTGTATCTGTTATTCTTCTCTTCCTTTATTCCATGTATCCTCTCCCATGCATACTGTAGCCTGAAATAATGCAGGATTAGAGTTCTTACTTTTTTTTCAATTTGTACAATGCTGTAAAAATGCAGTGAAGTTTATGATTGAAAACGCTTGTGAAAACTCATAAGAGGGTATAACAGGGTGCTTTGCTTTCCTCTGGACCGTTCTCTTTTTTTTGTTGTTTTTGTGATTCCAGGCCAATAAGTGATATGGTTCTATGCTGGGTCTTCTTGATGATATTTTCTATTCACAACTAGTTGCATGCCAAATGTATTGCCCTGCAATTTTTTCTGTTTGCTGCATGCAAATCCCTTATCTGTATCCTCTTCTAGTTTACTTCCAGATAACTAACATATAGTTGTCTTGAATTTCAGTCTTTTGCAGATCTTTGGGTTGACTTTCTTCTTAAGGAATCAGAAGAGAGAGAAAGAAGAGAGAATGCAGAAACGCAGGATAAAAGTGGAGTCTCTAGGCAGGGACAAGAGATTGCATCTGGTGGTTCAAGAGCTCTGACTGCTTCAGAAACCAGTACAAGTTCACCTGTCAGAGGTGATGTCACTTTAAAATCTCCATTTAGTTCACAGGAAACAATGCATTTAACAGGTGGGTTTTCAGACATTCCAATGACATACTCATCTACTGAGCAGCCCTTGAGGACACACATTTCAAGAGAAAGTCAGTGGTCTGATCCTGCTGAGACAGAATTTTCAACAGTTCCTTTAAATTCTGCTGTTTCTCCCACACTTCCAAGCAGTTTCCGACACTCAAGGATGATGCCCAGGCCTTGAGCATGCCATTGTATTGTAATGGAAAGTGATTTCTTGTACAAGGTAATTATTATCATACCACGCTGTCTGATTTATTAGTTATTGAATCCCTAAGATATTTGAATCTATTGGAGGATGTCATTTGCTGTTAAAAGTTGGAACCATAAAAATTTCACGATGTAGCCCCTCCAGTCAAGTGTTACAATTAACTTATTTTTGAAGTTGGCAGAGTATTTGCAGGAGAATAAGTAGGGATACAATGTAGAGATTCTTTTAGGCTACAGGCTTATTTGGCAATTTTGTGCATAGGCTTGGACAATACTGTGGCCCCAAATATCTTTGTAATTGTTTCTATGTGGATTCTCTCTCACGGAATATGATCAACTATAGTTGTTCTTATGAACTGATTGTCCATCACTTTTTACCTTAGTCAAGGAAATATGCAACGGTTATTTTCTCTTGGCATAGTTCTTCATTCAGAAGATGGTGAGGCCAAGATCATTGTATTTTCTCTTACGTCATGCACGGTCTTCAAGAGCACAGATGCTAGAAGAATTCTTACTGCTGTTCTTATACTGCACATCATCAAAGCAAATATTCAAGGTTCCATTATTAAGGTTTCCACTTTGGATGATCTATTGTGCTGCACTTTTAATAGAGAAAGGAAAGTATTGATCAGGATGGCTAGCGACCGCAATTTCCATGGCATCAATGTATTATCACATGCAACCCCACTGTATAGCACACTTCATAAAAGCTACCATTCAAGGTACATGATAGTCGATTCAAATTTGTATCTACATGCGTTTAGTTCTCATTGAAAGATCTCAGGGGAGTAGAATGTATTTATGCTGCTCCTCCTGTTTTTGAAAATGATTTCAAAATGTTACTCTTACATGTGCTGGTGTAATTTGTTACTTCTCAAATTTTAGCACTTTTTATTGATTAATTTTACCATGGCAGAAAGTAGGAAGTGCAGTCGGTGTTGTTAAATGAACCGGCTTAAAGCAAGTTGGAAAGGAATGCTCTTTTTTGGTTATTTCACACAGTTATATCAAGCCATTTCTTTATGATTTTTCAAAATAAATTTGAATGGAGTGCATACCTTTTCTACTTATCAAGCTAAGGATTCCACAAATGATTAGTCTAATTTAACCTAACTGAAAGTATCTAAGGCACTTTGTTTTAAAATATAAATTAGAGATTCTTATGTCTTAAGTAGCTTGAGAGTTGAAAACTGTTATACCTGGTTTCTCCTTTGTTAAGATGTTAGTGTTTACTAGAAATGCTCCATTTAATATGTGAAGGCATATATGAAAACTTTCCACATTTGCTTGGGGTCAAAAGACACAAAACTGATACTATCACAATTTGTGTAAAGTAGGCATCCCATAAACTATATCACGAAATTAAATAAACACCTCAAATTCTCAATTATATAAAATTGCAATGATACATCTTCAATATATGTAAAAATGTCATATTACATCTCCCAAGTACAAGTACTTAATCTAGGTGTCAGCACAAGAAAATATGATATACAAAAAGGTACAATTTTGGCTCTCATGCCATATATTCAACTCTATACAATAATGATGTATAAATACAAGAATTATACAAGTAATGATATATGAATATAATCATTGTCATTAGTTGCCACTAACCCACACGGTCATTCGCAAAACCGAGAGACGAGAACATGGCTCAAACGTTTTTCCGTCCAATCACAAAGCTTACGCTTCTCCGGAATTCTTCCTACTTCAAAGAACACCCGACCTTGCACGAAATGCCTAGCAATTTGGAAACAATAGGCAAGATGGAAACTTGATGCAATCTGATATATCTACATGCATTTCTAACATGAAAATGCAATGTATTACTATCAAGATATGACAAAAAAACATATCAATAAACTAGGCAAACATTCATATATTTCAATGAAAACATAGCTTTGGCCAAAACACTTATGAATATATTAGCAAATCTCGAAAAGAGGATCAACCTTCTATGTTAACCCATATTCAGCACCTTTTCTCGGAAGGTAAACCTATCACACACATATCAAAGTAAACTAATCTATTTTCTTTCCAAAGAAAATCCATCGCAGAACATGCATATGCCCAATAAACAATTCCTATTACCCTTCTTGCAAAATTTAACATGAATTGCAAATTTCTTTTCTTGCAAATTATTCTTCTAATATGATGATTCTTTATGCATATTATACTTCATTTATTTCAGATGCAACTACTATCCAAAATTTATTGTTTTCCTAACCATATTCATGATATTTTTGTAACAGGGATAAAGAGATTTCAGTCATATACAGAAAGATGCAAGTATTGAACTTGATTATATGTGTGTGTGCGTGTGTGTATATCCATCATTACATGTGCAACTAGCTCAAAAGAAAGACTAATTTAATGATTTCATGCTCTCAAGGAGAATCTATTTTCATGCTACTGCTGCAATAATTCTAAGATAAAAAAAAATCGATTTGAACTATTTTCATATCATTATGCAAGGTTTGATTTCATGATTTGTATTCAAACAATAGATATTTACCTTTGTATATTACCAAATAAAGTGCATTCATAGCAGATATATACCTCTGTGTATTCCAAATAAAGTGCATTTAGGTGTGTGCAAATATATATATTCATAACCTTCTTAGACAACGAACAAATTCAGGGAATCACTACAGAGTTAAAATCAAAACAACAGAGGTCTATATTCATTCATTGCAAGTCTAGATTTGTGTATTGTCCTTGATATTTTGTTCAATTTTAGAACCGTTCCATTTCAGCTTCGATTTTTGTAAGAATTAGGGCAGCTACATGAGGTTTGTAAGTTTGGATTGCAACACTGTTAGTAAAGCCACTTTCTTGGTGTAGTGAGAGGACATCAACCATGGCTTCGTGCTCAGCGACTCATGGAAAAGGTGGATTGAAATGAGAAAAAATGTCGTTCTAAGAGATTCCTCATATTTATATACACGTATAGTTATCAATTATAAAATAAAAACCTTGTTATGGCATGGTGGTGCCAACCCAAAATAAGAAAGTGCCAAAATGGCTTAGCAGTGATACGTCTGAAACCTAATAAAAAGGGAAGTCAAAGAGTTCTAAGTCTTCAGTTACATACAGTATGCACGTACAAAATCATAAGACTTCATAAAGACGCCATCATGACTACAAGCTTTTATGAGATATTAACATGGTAATTATGCACAAATAGAGATTTCTAGAGATTGGATCCTAATTATGGTTTATCATTACACTTGAGACAAGAATACAGAGTAAAGGTATTAATTTGAAAATATATGTAAACAAACAATGTGTGAAAAAAAACGTAGATAGAAGGGTTATGGTCTAACTTGGTACTCCTCATAGATCACGACCTATGTGTACTGCTCACTTCTCTTGTATTATGGTGATGACTATATTTGTTTGGCTTGCTCTGCGTAGGATCAATGAGGCCTCCCTTAATGGTTGTTCATAAAAACAAAAGTATAAAGCAAAGATGATATCTTCCCTTTCATCGATGGTGTTCTTTTCTGTTTTCTACTCTCCTTTTTTATCTCTTATTACCCTAATTTGGGCATTTTGCATGGATTGACCAAGCCACCAACTTTTCTTTCAGTTCTAAAATTAAAAATTATCACTTTTTCATTGTGTTCCGAATGCATGATCCATTATTTTTAGTTTTTAATTTCAAAACTTCACTTTACCACGGCTTTCATATAATTAGCCATGCAATATACGCGCGCACACACACGTGCGCGCGCACACACACACATATAGACATATATATGTTTAATATAAATACCAAAATCAATTGCTATAATAAGAACGTACATAATAAGAAAAAATGCATATATATAACTAATCATTTTAAACCATCTTAACCATAAACAATATTCAAAGTATAATGCACAATTAAACTACGTATCCAAGATAACACAAATCCATAACGAAATCATTCATAATGTAATATGTATGCAACTATGTGAGTGTGTGTGTATCGGGTTTTTCGTCATGCCAACTCTTACTGGGTGGCTAGGACACTTCTACATCAACCATGTTATTGTCTTCGACATGTTCTTGCACTCATTCGTACTCAGATTCTCGTCAATAGGTTAGCCCATAAAACCATAGCCGAAGCATGAACAACATATAAAATCATAATCATAAACATAATAATCCATCATCATTTCAATTTCCATATCGTTTGGCAAATCGTCCAAACTGGCACCTAGATTTGTAGGTTTGTTTGATGTGTTGGAAGTGATCAATCCAGTTGCTTACAGACTTGCTCTACCATTTGCTCTCACCCGAGTCCATAATGTATTTCATGTGTCTTTGCTTAAGTCGTATCATCCTGACACTTTGCACATACTTGATTGGCATGCTTTACAGGTATAGGATCCAAGAGTGGTGTTGGTGGAGCCCACTCAAATACTTGATAGACGCAATATTAAGTTGCGTAACTGAGATATTGTTCAGTATAAGGTCCAATGGGACCAATATTCTGTGGATAGTGCCACATGGGAGGATGCAGAGGAGATAGACCGTTCTTTTCCTCATTTGAGGACTTAGTTGAGATATTTTTATTTGTTTAGTGTGAGACTTTATTGCTATAGTGTGATGCTTTGTTTGCATAGTGATATTTTTTATAGCATTAGTGAGATACTTTTATTACTTCAGTGTGTGTGTAATAAGACATCGGGACGATGTCTCTTTTTGGTGGGTAAAGATGTCACATCTCGACCCTTTTGCTTGCATTTTTAATTCAATGTATTTGATGAGACTATTGGACATTATCTTATGATTGTTTGATTATTGGATAATTACATGTGCGTGAAAGTAATTTGTCGTTATTTCTAAAATCATAATCATAAACATAATAATCCATCATCATTTCAATTTCAATTTTATGTATTTATAGAAATAACGACAAATTACCTTCATGCACATGTAATTATCCAATAATCAAACAATCATAAGGTAATGTCCAATAGTCTCATCAAATATACTGAATTAAAAATGCAAGCAAAAGGGTCGAGATGTGACATCCTTACCCACTAGGAAGAGACATCGTCCCTATGTCTTATTACACACACACACTGAAGTAATAAAAGTATCTCACTAATGCTATTAAAAGTATCACTATGCAAACAAAACATCACACTATAGCAATAAAGTCCCACACTAAGAAAATAAAAGTATCTCAACTAAGTCCTCAAATGAGGAAAAGAACGGTCTATCTCCTCTGCATCCTCCCATGTGGCACTATCCACAAAATATTGGCCTTATTTGACCTTATACTGAACAATATCTTTGTTACGCAACTCAATGTTGCATCTATCAAGTATTCGAGTGGGCTTCACCAACACCACTCATGGATCCTATACCTGTAAAGCATGCCAATCAAGTATGTGCAAGGCATCAGGATGATACGACTTAAGCAAAGACACATGAAATACATTATGGACCCAGGTAAGAGCAGATGGTAGAGGAAGTCTGTAAGCTGGGTTGATCACTTCCAACACATCAAACGTACCTACAAATCTCGGTGCCAGTTTAGACGATTTGCCAAACGGTACGAAGCTCTTATGAGGTTTGACCCTCAAAAAGACTTTGTCCCCCACTAAAAACTATCTGAAAGTCCTATTCTTATCTGCATAACTCTTTTGTCAATCTGTCGCTTGTTTCAATTTCTTCTTGATTGATCTCATTTGATCATCCATCTCTCTAAGCATATCAAGACCAATTACGACCCTGTCTTCCACCTTAAACCAACTGATAGGTGTGCGACACTTTCACCGATAAAGAGCTTCAAAAGGTGCCATTCCCAAAGATGCATGGTAGGAATTATTATATGCAAACTCCACCAATGGAGGATACTCTTCCCGCTTATACTGTTGATCTATACAATACATCCTAAGGAGATCTTCAACTACTTGATTTACTCTCTGTCTGGGTTTGAGGGTGATACGTTGAACTGAAATTCAATCTTGTCCTCAAAGCTGCATTCAATATTGTCTAAAATCTAGAAGTCATGCGAGTATCTCGATCCGATATGATTGTCTCAGGTACTCCATACAAACGAAAGATTTCTTGGACAAACTTCTTGGCTAAGATCAAAGAACCATCTTTAAGATTTCCTAGAATGAAATGCGCTACCTTGGTCAACTTATCCACAACTACCAAGATGACATCATGTTTGTTCTTGAACATTGGCAACCCCTGAATGAAGTCCATACTAATCACTTGCCATTTATACTCTGGTACACTATGTAGGTACAAAAGTCCTGCCGAATGCACATGCTCAACCTTGACTCGTTGGCATTCCAAGCATCAAGCCACAAATTCAATCACATCCTTCTTGAGTCTTGGCCAAAAATATAAAGATCTCAATCCTTCTACCATCTTGGTTACTCCAGGGTGCCCTGAATAAGGTGCATTGTGGATCTCTTTTAAGATCAACTTCCTCAAATCCCCTGAGTTTGGAATATACATTCTACCTTGGTATCTCAAAATTCCATCTAACTCAAACACATATCCATTGAATTGACGATCCGAGGGATTTTGCTCTAAAGCTTGCTTTACTCTGGAATAGTGCTAATATCCTTGTCGATTCTAAACCACTTGTTGCCTCAAATTAGACCTTGTAGTAGTCATGGCTGCTAGATGCCTTCTTCTGCTAAGAGCATCTGTACTCTATTTTCCTTCCCCTTGATGTACTCAATCCCAAAATCATATTCATTGAGAAACTCTAGCCATCTCCTCTAACGAGCATTAAGATTGGGTTGAGTAAAGTTATACTTGAGTCTTAGGTGGCCTGTCTTCAATTCAAAAGGCTTACCCAGAAGATAATGTCTCCACATCTAAAGTGCATGAACTATGGCTACCAACTCTAAGTCATGTGGTGCATTGTTCAGCTCATACTGTTTCAAATTCCTAGACTCATAAGCAACCACTTGTCCATTCTACATTAACACCCCTCCTACACCTCTTGATGCATCGGTAATCACTGTGAAATGCTCATTAGGATCAGGTATAGTCAAAATTGGAGTTGTAGTGAGCTTTTCCTTCAAAATCTGGAAAGCTTGCTCACACTTCTCTGTCCACTTAAATATTTTCCCTTTCTTTTGGAATGAAGTGATCGGTGCTGTGATTCTAGAAAACCCTTCTACAAACTTCCTGTAGTACCCTGCAAGTCTCATGAAGCTTCAGACTTCAGTCACATTCTGCGCTGCAGGCCATTCCACAATTGCCTTAATTTTCTCTGGATCTACTGCAATCCCTTCTGTTGAAATGATATGACCTAGATAATGCACCTTGTCTTGGTAGAAGGTACACTTGGATAGCTTACCAAAGAGTTTGCGCTCCCTTAAGCGCTGTAACACTATCCTCAAATGTTTATCATGCTCCTTAATAGACTTGGAATAAATCAAGATATCATCCAAGAATATTAGCACAAAATCATCCAAGCAATCTCTGAATACACTGTTCATTAGGTTCATGAAAGCTGCGGGAGCATTGGTTAATCTGAATGGCACCATTGTGAATTCGTAGTGTCCATAATGAGTCCTAAAAGTTGTCTTTGAAATGTCCTCATCCTTAATCCTCAATTAGTGATAGCCGGATCTAAGGTCTATCTTAGAGAACACCGTAGCTCCTTTCATCTGATCAAAGAGCTCATCAATCCTCAGAAGTGGGTACTTTTTATAGTTGTCTTATTTAGCAACCTTTAGTCAATGCACAATTGCAAAGTCCCATCTTGCTTCTTCACAAAAATGACTAGTGCACCCCACGGAGACGTATTAGGTCTAATGAACCTTTGGTTCAACAACTCCTACAATTGTGCCTTCAATTCATACAACTCTGCAGTGGTCATCCTATGGGGTGCTTTTGATTGAGGCTCAGTCCTTGGTAGCAAGCCAATAGAAAAGTCAAACTCCCTCTTAGGTGGCAACTCTGTTAACTCAATTGGAACACATCTTGGAAGTCCTTAAAGATAAGGTAGTCATCAAGTACTAGTTTCATGTTGTTAAGATCACTAACTTGGACTACATAAATGGAACATCCCCTCCTTGAGGCCTTAAGTTGCATAGCTAAAATTTGTCTAAGCTCAAGGGGTCTCCGAAAGCCATGAATCTCAATATTATTCCCAAGTTCATCCAAACATCTTACAATATTATCTTCACAATTTACAATAGACTTGTGTTCAGCCAACCAATTGATCCCCAAAATCACATCATATGACCCTAAGGGTGCTACATAAAGGTTGACCTGGGTCTGAAAACTTGGAAGGTCTAACTGACTGCAAGAAAGACAAGAATCTACCCTCTTTTCTACCCGATTTTCATACTGAACCATCCATGAATTAGCCATATGTCCTAGTCTAACAAATAATTTGGAAACTACTTTTGGATCTACAAAACATTCAGTTGCTCCGGTATCAATTATTATAGAGATAGGATGACCATAGAGCTTACCTATACACTGAATTGGTGCTGCTTGGAAGTCAGCCTGTTGGTTGTCTACAGTTACATGGATTTGATGTTGTGGTGCTCCTTGCTGATTTCTTTCCCTTCGCCCTAATAACCGTTGAGGACAAGATTGGCATAGTGTTCTCCTCTGCATACATAACATCCACCGCGGGGTGCTCTCAGTCCTTCAGGCCTATCCCTTATGTTATTATTATTGAAGTTGCCTCTCTTATTGCTTCCATTTTGCTTCTCTTCAACTCTCTTGGGAATTGTTACCTCTCTTCATATTCTGGATCTGACAACTGTTATTTCCCTAATGATTTTTGTTTTGGAATTTCTTATCCTCAAATTTAGCATCTCAGTTCTTGCGGTAGTTGGCTACTTGCTAAAGCTTTTGTTTTGTTTCATTGCCTTCTTGAAAACCTCATCCATAGTTAAAGGGTTATGGATATCCACTTTTGCTCCAAACTGAGGTCCCAATCCCAAGATGAACTTCTAGATCATGAATCGTTCATCCAAATGATACTGTGGTACATACTTAAGCAAATGCGAGAACCTTTCCCAATATTGAGTCACCACCATACCGCTTTGGTTCAAGTTCTGAAATTCGGTCATCTTCTTGTCAAAGAAGAGTTGAGGTAACCACCTCTTCCTGAAAAGTTGGAGAAAGAGTTCCCACGTTATCTCCCCTGGAAAGAACCTCTTCTAATCTTTTTCGTTGTCCCACCAAGTAGTTGCCTCACTAGTGAGTTGGTACACACCCCACATAGCCTTGGTCTCATTAGATAGATTTTGGAGTTCAAAATACTTCTCTATCTCGATGATCCAAGCTTCCATTCTGTCTCCAATGGTTTTGCCATCAAATATAGGTGGAGCAACCTTCTTGAGGTCCTTACCCAATTCCCTTGCAATTCTACCTTGATTGTTTCCATTGTCCTCATTCTCTTGGCTCCTTTCCTCATTCCTTTGATTCTCATTTTGGTTTTGACCCCCTTGATTTCCTCTAACCTCTTGCTCTAAGTTGTCCATTCTAGCTACTTGTTGGGTTAGGAGGTTCGGGATTTGGTCCAACCTCTCATTCGGCTCATTGCTCGAACCAATGTGATTTGTGTTTCTAGTATCCATTATGGTTGGTTAGGGTCAACCTGCATCTAGATTTGCATTTTAGCGTAGTATACAAATGCCCTAGTGTTAAACCTAGGGCTCTGATACCAAATGTAAAGTACACATCCCATAAACTATATCACGAAATTAAATAAACATCTCAAATTCTCAATTATATATGATGAGTGTCAAATTGCACTCATAAAATACACCCTTTTTGCCTCTCTTTTTCCCTATTTAGTTCATCTTCCTTGTGTCTGCACTCAAATTAGTTAAGTAAGATTGTTCTATTTTGTGATTAATTAGGATAGATTACTTGAGATTAGAATTTCTGATTTGGTGACTAATGTGCGTGGGATTAATGAAAAAAATGCAGAATTTCTCTTCCTTTTTGAGTCTGCAGGTGTAAATACCAGAAACAGCAGTTTTGTGCATCTCCGGAGATCGGCTTCCATGATCTCCGGAGACCATGACAAAGAACAGTGACACCTGGAGTTTGAAGATTTGGGGAATATCTCCGGAGCTCTGCGAGTGTCTGGAATAATCTCCGGAGCTCTGCGAGTGTCTGGAATATCTCCGGAGCTGCAGACAGGAATAGCGATCTCCGGAGCCTCCCGAGAGCTGAGCATGTTCCAGTCAGAGCCGCCAATCAGACACTTCAGCAGCAATCCTAATACCTCCGCACTTCACTCAAATCATCACCTGAGTGGTGAAGGGTCGACTATCAGTTAAACTGCCAAAGTTTTATCCTTCCAAAGATTTTGCATGAGTTATGAATTAAACTAATTTTCAGGGCTTTGATGCCCAAGTGTATTAAGACCTAAAACTTAGGCCTCTGAGTGGACTTCTGTTCCACTCAAGTCTACCTTTCTTGCATGATGATCTTTCATGAGTTTGATAGTTAAGTACAAATAAGAGATGGTGTCATCTCCTAGAAAGACTGATAGATAAGTTCAGTGATATATCATCACTCTTTTTATATATACTCTCAGAAACAGTAATAGAAACAATGATAAGATTATTCTGATTTTTGGAGATTTCAATTTTGTTATAGCCATACATCTCTCATGAACATAAAAATGAATGAATTGGATTGAATTTGGTTAGATCATCTTTAGTGCTGATTTCCTGCAATAGCCTTCAGCCTCAAAGGTGCGGAGCAAGGGCCCACTCTCACCAATCAGGCAGGAGGCTAGTATCTCTGTTTTACTGTTTCAAGTTTCTTTTATAAAAGCATTTCCTGTTTTAGTAGATAGATGCATGTTATCATTCTTTGCTTTGAGTACATTTCCTATTTTATTCTGTTTTACAGCATTCATTACATTTATTCAACCAGCAGGTAGATTAGTCATTCTTTTAAGCTTTAGGATTAGCTATAAACTGGTCACTTAGAATCCCTAGTTGCAGACAACCGTGGACATAGCCCTGGTTCTTTGACATCTGAAAACAGATTAAATGATGAGGTACAGCGACAGCTCGTCATTTTTGGTGCCGCTGCCGGGGACTAGTTTGTGTTAATTAGGGACACTGAGTTAAAAACAGTTTTTAGAATAGATCTGTATGGTTAGAGCTAGAGATCTTAAAGGAAGATATATTAAACAAACACCCCAACAACACACCATAGGGGAAAGCAGTGAGGTGGTACAAAATCTTGTTGAAGAAGGAAACCTAGATCCTAATTTGGAACCTACATTTCAAAACAACAATCCCTTAGATCCTACAGATATTCCACTTGCCAATTATATCCAGGAATTACAACAAAAAGTTGAGGCAGATCCTTTGGTAGAACCCACTTTCTCAGAACCTCGGGAAGAAGAGCTATTATTAAACATGGAAAACAATAATCATGACGAAGAGGAAAATCAGGCCCCAAGAACCTTCTCTTATCCTATTGTTTTGGCTGCTGGAGACAATGCTCCCATGAAGAATATCTCACTAGCACATCTGCCAAATTTCAGAGGACTTTCCTCTGAGGATCCAGATCAGTTCTTGTTTGAATTCAAAGTAGTCTGCCAAACCTATGATTATGGATCAGATAACCAGAAACTTAAACTGTTCCCTTCAACCCTGAAAGATTCTGCGATGAGATGGTTTATGGGTTTACCCCAGGGTTCTATCCGTTCTTGGGATCAAATGGAAACAGAGTTTTTGGAAAAATACCAAGATTATTGTAGATCCAGTAATAAAAATGAAGAACTGTTTAAAATTAGGCAGGGGGAGGAAGAATCCTTAGAAGACTATGTGGATAGGTTTAATTTTGCCTTGAGAAGGTATGGCAATCCGGTAAACCACTCCTTGGCCAGAACCCTGTTTATAAAAGGATTGGATAAAGAATCAAAATAGGCACTGGACCTAATGGGAAAAGGGAACATTAACAAAATGGAAATACCTGACATAGAGGAACTCTGCAGGAATTATTCCAGAACTCAAGATGGAGTAAGGTCATCCAAAACTTTTAAGGGGAAGAATGAGATAGGACAGTTGATGGAGGAAATTGCAAATCTAAAAATAGATATTCTGGTCCAACTAAATACCACTTTGGATGGGATTCAAGCAAAAACCAGGACAACTAATCAAAGTAGAGCAACTGAACCGCTTTCCATTTATTGTCCTAGGTGTAGAAACAAACACCTATTGAGAGAATGCCCCTTGGACAAATCAGAGATCTGTCAAATCTGTGACAGGGAACATCCTACCAGTCAGTGTAGTCAACTTCCAGCCTTGAAAAGATTGAGTAAAAAGAATGCTGTGATGGAGGAGGAGTTGAACTATGTGGGACAAAAACAAGGTGGAAATTTCCCTTATAATCAGTACCCAAGCCAGTCTTCTTACAGGGGTCCTACTAGTTGGGGAAACAATCAGTGGAATCCAGCTTGGTATGGCCCTCAAAATAATCCTCCTTGGGGACAGCAGGATTGGCAAAACCAAAATTGGCAAAACCAGAACTGGCAAAACCAGCCTTGGGGAAATCAACAATGGCCACCACAGTTTGGGTCACAAGGCATGCAACCTCAATGGGGTCCTCAACAGGGATACCATCAACAATACCAGGGACAACCTAGACGTTTCCAACCTCAACAGTAGGCTTTACTAACTAGACCCTCTAACACACAGGGTCAAACGCAAAATGAACCAGTTAGTCAACCACCTTTACCAGCTCAGCCTATACGAAACCCACGGAATAAACAGGGAGCAGCTGTCTATATGACAGATCAGGAAAATCTGGCTGGAGTTAATGCCATTTATTCAAATAACCTCCAGCTGCGTTCTGGGAAAGAATTCCCAAGACCTTCTCCTCCAACTATAGTTGAAATAACCAATGATGAGGAACCTGAAAATCCATCCAATCAACCCCCAGAGGAGATTACTAACGAAAAAGTGCTAGAAAAATCAACCACAAACAACTCCGGAGTTCCTCCTAAAAAGCCAGCTCCGGAGAACAGTCTGGAACGCAATTCTGATAAGAGCTCCGGAGATGCTCCGGAGATGGAAAAACTAGCACCCTACCCAGAACGACTTAAACAAAATGCTCCCCAGAAAAAGGTTTTACAAAAACAAATCCAACCCAATCAGGAATCAGAACTTTTACAAGAGCTCAAGCAGCTAAACATTGAAATTCCTCTCCTCCAGGCCATCAGAGATGTACCAGAACTAAATCAATTCATCAAACAGTATTGCATCAGAACTCAGGGCAGAAAGAAAAGTTTTCCCTCCACAATACAGGTGGAAGGAAAAGTGATGGATCTATTGATGGGAGAAATTCTCCTCCCAAAATATGGTGACCCTGGAAACCCTGTCATAACTGTTTTCATCTCAGGGGTAGAAATTTCAAATGTTCTGGTTGACTTAGGAGCAACAATTAATGTGATGACAGTTCATACAATGGACAAGTTAGCTCTATCAGGTATCCAATCCATGACTACAATTCTTCAACTTGCTGATCAGTCAGTAGCTGTTCCAAAGGGAGTGATCATTGATGTACCTGTTGTGATAGATTCATGGGAATTCCCAGTGGATTTCTTAATACTGGAACCTAGAAACCAGAGAAATGCTTATCCTCTGATCTTAGGAAGGCCATGGCTGGCTACTGCAGCAGCATCTATTGATTGTCAAACTGGAGATATGGTCATTTCTAATGGGATAGATTTAAAGAAAATATCTCTGTATCCTCCAGCTAAACCATCGGTGCATTACACAGGAAGACTATGGGTGGATGAACCAGATAACATGAACAACAGTGCCTCATTGGCTATGGTAACCATTAAGGAACATTTGGGAGAATTAGAAGAAGAGGTATACTATGATACAATGGAAGACTTCACTCACATCCTAATCAACAAAGATGTGATGGAACTCACCCAAGATCCTCAAAGAGAACTTCTTGTTTCTTCTCATTGTACCCTTGCCAACATTATTCCTTATGGGGAAACCTTTTACAGGGACTTAGCCACCTTCCACATGTTACTCCCACATTCTTGTCCTCTCAATGCCATGACACCAATGTATGGACCCACCACATCTATGGATCAAATTACAAAACAGGTCATGATTCTGCCAGGGAAAACACTTAATATAAATACTCGATTGACAGCAGATCAAGAAGAAAAACTCATTCAGCTTTTGGTTTCCCACTCAGCATCTTTTGCCTGGGAATACCAAGATATGAAAGGCATACCTCCTGAAATCTGTACCCATCACATCTACACTGAGGATACTAAACCTGTCAGACAACCACAAAGAAGATTGAATCCTGCTTTAAAGGACATTGTCAAAACTGAAATAGAAAAATTACTCCAGGCAGGGTTCATATATCCAATCTCAGACAGTCAATGGGTCTCACCCCTTGTCATTGTGCCTAAAAAGAATGGGAAATGGAGGGTGTGTATTGATTATAGAGAACTCAATAAGGCCACAAAAAAGGACTACTTTCCCTTACCATTTATTGACCAAGTTTTGGACAACCTTGCTGGGAGAAAGTATTTTTCTTTTTTAGATGGATTCAGTGGGTATAATCAAATTCAAGTAGCACCTGAAGACCAAGACAAAACCACCTTCACATGCTCTTGGGGAACCTTCGCTTACAAAGTTCTTCCTTTTGGGCTGTGCAACGCCCTAGCTACATTTCAGAGACTGGTTCTAGCTATTTTTGCTGAATTGGCTAATGAATGCATGGAAGTCTACATGGATGACTTTACTGTGTATGTGAATAACTTCGAGGAAGCTCTCACAAACCTTGGAAAAGTACTAAAATGTTGTGATAAAAATCGACTGTCCCTTAGCCATGAGAAATGTTTTATGATGGTGGAAGAAGGAATTGTTTTGGGACACCATATTTCAGAAAAAGGGATCAGAGTGGATCAGAACAAGATAGAAGTAATCACACAATTGCCTTCACCCAAAAATCAGACTGATGTCAGGAGTTTTCTAGGTCATGCAGGCTACTATAGGAGGTTCATAGAAAATTTTAGCAGAATAGCTGCTCCCCTGTTTACCCTGCTTAACAAGGAAATAGAATTTCTCTGGACAACAGACTGTCAATCAGCATTTGAAACTTTGAAGGAGAAGCTTACTGTGACACTAGTTTTAAGGGGACCTAATTGGACTTTACCATTCCACATACAAACTGATGCTTCAAATGAATCCATTGGGGTTGTTTTAGGACAAAAAGAGGAAGGAGAGAGTATGCATGCCATTTATTACATCAGCAAGAATCTTACCTTTGCAGAAAGAAATTATACAACAACTGAGAAGGAATTCTTGGTAGTTATCTATGCTATAAACAAATTCAGACATTATATTACCGGATATAAAATATTTGTGCACACTGATCATGCAGCCATCAAGTACCTAATGAATAAACCAGTAGTAGGTGCAAGGATCATCAGGTGGTTATTGCTCTTGCAAGAATTTGATATTACCATAGTTGATAATCCAGGAAAGTTTAATTTGGTTGCTGATTTTCTGTCAAGATTGCATACAGGAGGAGAAGATCAACCAGTGGAGGACAAATTTTCAGATGAACATATTTTTGCCATATCCACTACTGCACCTTGGTTTGCTGACATAGCTAATTTGTTAGCTACAGGCTTGTATCCATCTCATTTTACTTCAAAACATAGAAAACGTTTGCTTAAAGAAAGTTTATCCTACAAATGGTTGAATGGTTTACTATTTAAATGTGGTCCTGATTTCATTCTACGCAGGTGTTTGAAGGCTGAGGAGACTTTTGATGTGTTGAGAGCATGCCATGATGAACCATCTGGTGGCCACTACTCTTTCCACAGGACAGTCCACAAGATCCTTGGAGCTGGTTACTACTGGCCTTCTCTTCATAAAAACACAAAGAGGTATGTGCAGCACTGTGACCAGTGCCAAAGGATGGGGCAGCCCACCTTTACCCAGGAAATGCTGCTACATCCTCAAGTCATGATGGAACCATTTGAGCAATGGGGTCTAGACTTTGTGGGACCAATTTCACCGCCATCATCAGGGAAGGAGTATATCCTAGTATGCACAAACTATGTTACTAAGTGGGCTGAGGTTCAAGCATTGCAGTTTGCAAGAGAAGAAAAAGTTGCTGATTTCCTTTACAATAGGATTTTCTTGAGATTTGGAGCCCCAAAATCAATAGTTTCAGACAGAGGACCTCAATTTACTTCACAGGTAATCAAGGCATTCACGGATTTGTACCAAGTCAAGCACAGAAAAACTTCACCTTACCATCCTCAAGCAAATGGACAAGTAGAAGTAACTAACAGAGAACTTGAGAATATCTTAACCAGGATAGTGGCAATGAACAGAAAGGATTGGGCTAATAGACTACCTGAAGCAGTTTGGGCTTACAACACCACTTGGAAGTCCACCACAAACTTTTCACCATATGAATTGGTTTATGGGAAAAAGCCTGTACTATCTATTGAATTTGAACTCCAGACACTTAAAACTGTATTGGATGTTGGGCTGCCGCTGTCTACAATTCAGCAGAACAGGATTCTTCAGCTCAATGAGTTGGATGAGATTCAGACAGAGGCCATTCAGCAAACAGAACTGGTTCAGTACCAAAGGAAACAATGGCATGACCAACATATCAAGAGGAGGACATTTCAACAAGGAGATTGGGTTCTTCTTTATGATTCTAAATTCAAAGAATTCAAAGGGAAATTACAGACTCACTGGCTGGGTCCTTATCAAATAAAGGAAGTGTTTGAAAATGGAACTGTATCATTGCAACCAATTGATGGAAGTACAAACACATTTTTAGTAAATGGTCACCGGATAAAGCTCTACAAAAGACCGTCTACTAAAGAAGAGTTTCTTGATGATCTGTGTTTTGATACAAGGGATACCTCCTCTGTCACGGTGTTGGAATAATAATTTTTTTTTTTTTAAAAAAAAAAGTTGAAAACCAGCAATGGCGGCCTTCAAAAAAAAAAAATTTAGAGAAAGATGGAAAACCAGCAAATGGCTGTCTTCTCGATCAAGGGAGTTGAAAACCAGTAAAATGGCGGTTCCCTTCTCCAGGACAGCTGTAATAATCAAGCTCCGGACATGATCGGTTGCCAGAAATTGGCCAATACATCTCCGGCGCTTTCCAATAAGGAGTATCTCCGGCGCTTTCCAATTAGGAGCACCTCCGGCACTCTGTTAATAACGCCGACAGTTTCCATAATAAGGGCGGGACCTACCTCACCAGGTGGTAAAGTAGACAACTCCTATGATGAGGTCATCATGACTCATCTTCTACTTAATCGCACAACATAATTACAAATTAGAAAACTAATAATTGCAGGAGTGTCCACAAGCCGGTGCTGACATCACCCAAGGGCGTGGATTTTAGTGCCACTCAGTGCAATGATTGTAGGTCGCATGCAAGTAGGAAGCGGATGTCATATCAGTCGCCGCTTAAATGCCATGACGCGTGCAGTTTTCAAGGCGGCGCAACATTTCTCCCGCGTACGATTGCCTCATCATTAAAACTGATCCAGGTAAATCTATTTTTAATTAGTCATTAATTAGTAACTGTCCTGTCTTTCTAATTTGAGTGCTGTCGTGATGACACATCCCTCCGCCGTCATTTCCTTTCTCACCTCCATGCATTCCACCATCTGTGCATTAATGCCACCTTACCTCCGGAGCGCCCTGTCAGTCCGTTACAATTATGGCTGCTTTGGTCCCTTAACCCATCTGCATAAACCCAGCTTGAAAACAATTGCATTCCTCATTCAAACCTCCGGAATCGACTGAAGCATAAGATAAACAGCACTCCGGAGCCTACAGAGTAATTTGAACAGCACTCTGGAGCCCATAGAGATCAGAGGCACAGATAAACTACAGATCGCAGAAGAAAAGAATAAAACACAGAAACTGCCATCAATTCAGGTATGGGGGTCAAGAAAAAGTCTGAGCCAGAAAGTACTGCGGGTCTTCTAAAGGATGCAGCTGCAGCAAATATTTTAAGGACTGCTGGATGGCTTGATTTCCTAAACAAGTTCGAGGGGTTTCAGGAGGACATTGTGGACGAATTCTTTAGGAATTTGAGAGATGACCAGACCACTGTGAGAGGGAACCAAATCAGTCTCTCCTCCACAATTATCAGCCACATCTCCGGACTCCCCGAACAAGGTGAGAGGTTCCACCACCTGAAAACCTTGTATACAGAGTTAATTAAAAAAATTTCTGTTCGTGGTGAGCCTGCCATCCAATTGCATATGAATAAGAATGAGGTCAAAAGAATTTTGAGGTCCACTCTCCCAAACCCTTGGGCAACTATTGCTACCTGGCTAATGAAATACTTTACCTGTGATGGCCAATTCTCCATAGTCTTAGGGCCCATAATGAAAATGCTCATCTTTCTTAGACATGGAAATAGGCACCCTGAATATAACATAAATATCCTAAATTTCCTCTATTCTGCCATCAGAGCAACTGCAGAAAAATACCAGCAGGGTAAGGGACCCATGAAACATCATGGCCTCATCTTCTTGATAGTCAAGCATCATTTCTTATCTCAGGCCAATGGGGATGAACTATTACAGAATTTTCTTGAGCATAACCCTCAGGTCAGAGCACCAGAGATACCACAAACAGAGGATGAGAGTTCTCCCTCTCACCATGATGAAGAAACCGAGCCTACAGCCTCCTCCATAGCTTCTCACAAAAGGATATCACCCTCACAGGAAGCTACATCATCTGCAGCTCCTGTTCCTAACAAGAAAAGAAAAGGCAAACAAATTGCAGAGCCTGCTCCTGCACGGCCTCTATATATGACTCGCTCAGTCAGGCGACAAATGACTTCACCTGAGGGATCTAGGCCTAGGGAATTAACAGGGGAAGAAGCAGGGCAGGGAATGGAAGGAAAATGGTGGGTTGAAGAGCCATCCCATGACTCCGATGAGGTACCTTTGGTCTGAAAGAGGAAACAAAAGGAACATTCTCCTGCACCATCTGTTCATATGGAATCGAGTCCAGTCTCAACACCACCATGTGCTCCGGAGACAGGAAGCTTACCAACTGTTACTATCTCCTTAGACTCTGAGGAAGGAAGACCTGCTCCGGAGGCACCAGTTCCACCTGTGCTCCGGAGAAGCAAAAGAAAGAGGCAGCTCTCCCAAGTTGAGAAGGATACTGCCCTACTCGCTGAGGCACTCCTTGAATTGAGCACATATGAGGACAAGGCAGGACCTTCAGTTGTGCCAGCAGCAACAGAGGACCCTCTGAACAAGGGCATTGCAGAAGGAGAAACAGAGCACACAGATACAGAAGAAGAAACAGGGCACGCAGATACATTGGGAGAAGCAGGGCAGGTGGCCATGGATAATCTTGATAATCAGCCACCAGCCACAGAAAAAGAGGCAGAAACTCTATCACATCCCTCTAACCAAGAAGACATAGAGGTCTCAACAGAGCAACAATTAATGGAAGAAATTGAGAATTTGAAAAGGCTGCTCTGGGCAAAGAATTTAATTATTACTGACCTCAAGAAGGTCAGGGTGGAAATGGAGATGGAACTGAAGCAAACTATTGCAGAAATCCAAACAGACCTCCAAAACAAGGACAGAATCATCCAGGAGAAGGAGGCAGAGTTGGAAACACAGAAAGGTGAGGCAGCAAAAGTGGTGGAAGAAAAAGACAAAGAAGCAGCACAAAAGGTTTCTGAGCTCACCATGGCCAGAGACAATGGCCTCACAGTAATAGCAGCACTAATTGAAAAGGTACAGAGCCAGGACAAACAATTAACTTGGGCCAATAACAGACTAGATGACCAAGAAGAGTTTATCCAAGAACTGTCTGGCCCAAGGGCAACCAGTGAACAGGAAGTGCAAATAGATGCCTATGTTGGTCCAATCCCCATAGACATTCCTAAAGCCCTGTTTCATTGGGAGGAAAGGTGCAGAGAATATGAAGCCTCCAAACCAATGTTGCAATTGCAAAGGGCAGTTACTGCCAGAACAGAAAGGATAGCAACTTTGGAGAGCAAAATCATTCAAATGGCCTCCCTCTCCTCAGAAATTTTATCTTGCAGACCTCCAAGTGCCAGCTTTGCAATGTTCCTACAAGAAAGGATACTGCAAAGGAAACTTTCCTTAGTCTTATCTGACATGAATGAGGATACAGAAACAGCAGAAGGTTTCATGACTGCTTACACCAGAAGCAACGATGAAGACAAAAACTTCCTATGTGAGCTGTACTTACATGGGTTCTGCATTAATGATATAGCCTTCATGATCAATCACTTTGTGGGAGAATGCCAGCTTAGGGCATTCATGTCCCTCATGAGGAACCACCAGATTTGGGATGAAAGGATGGAAGCTCATCTTCAAAAGGATTCAAAAACAGAGCTCTTCCTCAGAAAAGAATGTCCCAATCCTTTTGCTTTCCAAACCCAATTCAGATCCATCATCTATCATCCTACCAGTGCAACCAGCATATTGCCATTATATTTGAAGAATTTGCAAGAATGCTCCATTGACTTTGGACTTTTTATGATTAACTCAGCAAATCCTGTCCTTGCTGTAGCAAAGAAAAGATGGAGTATTTTAACACCAGAGCAAAAACTTAGAGAGGTGGTAACCCCTGCAAACCTGAGACTATTCATGAGGAAGGCAAAGATGATATCCAAACTGATGGATAAGCATAAATAGGAATGGCTAGGTGGGCAGTTCAGACCTCCTCTGATAATTGAACCACTCCCCATGTGGACAGAACAGCTGGAAGATGAAAAACTGCAAGATTGGATGAAGCAAGTTGACAAGTACAAGGGGAATGGTAACACTAATAGAACTACTTGGACAACCTATCTCCAGGAGTATAGTCTGACTGACAGATTGCTTCGTCTAAACAAATCCAGAATGTGAAAGGCAGGAGGACCTGCCAAACCTTAGGTATGGGGGGGATGATGAGTGTCAAATTGCACTCATAAAATACACCCTTTTTGCCTCTCTTTTTCCCTATTTAGTTCATCTTCCTTGTGTCTGCACTCAAATTAGTTAAGCAAGATTGTTCTATTTTGTGATTAATTAGGATAGATTACTTGAGATTAGAATTTCTGATTTGGTGACTAATGTGCATGGGATTAATGAAAAAAATGTAGAATTTCTCTTCCTTTTTGAGTCCGCAGGTGTAAATACCAGAAACAACAGTTTTGTGCATCTCGGGAGATCGGCTTCCATGATCTCCGGAGACCATGACAAAGAACAGTGACACCTGGAGTTTGAAGATTTGGGGAATATCTCCGGAGCTCTGCGAGTGTCTGGAATAATCTCTGGAGCTCTGCGAGTGTCTGGAATATCTCCGGAGCTGCAGACAGGAATAGCGATCTCCGGAGCCTCCTGAGAGCTGAGCATGTTCCAGTCAGAGCCGCCAATCAGACACTTCAGCAGCAATCCTAATACCCCCGCACTTCACTCAAATCATCACCTGAGTGGTGAAGGGTCGACTATCAGTTAAACTGCCGAAGTTTTATCTTTCCAAAGATTTTGCATGAGTTATGAATTAAACTAATTTTCAGGGCTTTGATGCCCAAGTGTATTAAGACCTAAAACTTAGGCCTCTGAGTGGACTTCTGTTCCACTCAAGTCTACCTTTCTTGCATGATGATCTTTCATGAGTTTGATAGTTAAGTACAAATAAGAGATGGTGTCATCTCCTAGAAAGACTGATAGATAAGTTCAGTGATATATCATCACTCTTTTTATATATACTCTCAGAAACAGTAATAGAAACAATGATAAGATTATTCTGATTTTTGGAGATTTCAATTTTGTTATAGCCATACATCTCTCATGAACATAAAAATGAATGAATTGGATTGAATTTGGTTAGATCATCTTTAGTGCTGATTTCCTGCAATAGCCTTCAGCCTCAAAGGTGCGGAGCAAGGGCCCACTCTCACCAATCAGGCAGGAGGCTAGTATCTCTGTTTTACTGTTTCAAGTTTCTTTTATAAAAGCATTTCCTGTTTTAGTAGATAGATGCATGTTATCATTCTTTGCTTTGAGTACATTTCCTATTTTATTCTGTTTTACAGCATTCATTACATTTATTCAACCAGCAGGTAGATTAGTCATTCTTTTAAGCTTTAGGATTAGCTATAAACTGGTCACTTAGAATCCCTAGTTGCAGACAGCCATGGACACAGCCCTGGTTCTTTGACATCTGAAAACAGATTAAATGATGAGGTACAGCGACAGCTCGTCAATATAAAATTGCAATGATACATCTTCAATATATGTAAAAATGTCATATTACATCTCACAAGTACAAGTGCCTAATCCAGGTGTTAGCACAAGAAAATATGAATACAAAAAGGTACAACTCTGGCTCTCATGCCATATAGTCAACTCTATACAATAATGATGTATAGATACAAGAATTATACAAGTAATGATATATGAATATAGTCATTGCCACCAGCTACCACTAACCCACGCGGTCATCTGCAAATCCGAGAGACGAGAACATGGCTTAGACGTTTTCCCAACCATGAAGCTTACGCTTCCTGAGAATTCTTCCTACTTCGAAGAATACCTGACCCTCCACGAAATGTCTAGCAACCTGGAAACAATAGGTAGGATGGAAACTTGGTGCAATCTGATATATCTACATGCATTTCTAACATAAAAATCCAATGTCCTACTATCATGATATGGCAAAGAAATATATCAATATAAACTAGGCAAACATTCCTCTATTTCAATGAAAACATAGCTTTGACCAAAGCACTGATGCAAGAGCATATGGGTTCACAAGGAATCCTCGTCAACCAAAAAAGATTTTTGTTGCTTTCTTGTTCATTTGTTTTTGCCTTGTGTTTTGCTATAGGAGGAGTTGGTGATCAATTTCCAGAGAATTTCCTAAAGATTTTGGCCAAGTGATGAATTGATCTTGAAGAAGATCCAAATGGGTATCTACATTTCAAATTTGGAGAGAATCTGGTGAAAACTGAGCAAGTTATGCCTCGGCAGAGTTTTGGATTGTCACTAGATATTGCGCTAAAATCATCCTTGACTGGGTTTGCGCTAAAATTGGGCTTCACCGAATGTTGCGCTAAAATTGCTCTTCACCGAATTTGCACTAAAATCGGGCTCTACCGGACATGTCCGCTGAACCTCGAATCCTTCGCATATCCTGTGAACTTCATTTCGTCCGCTACGTTGTTTTGGTCCACTTTGCGCTGATTTCACGTGATGCCGAACCTCCAGTAAAGTGTATTTTCCCCGCTTTCCCACAATGTCCTGCGATGACACTTTTCCCTGCTTTGCCTTTTGCTCTACTGGAAGGACCTTTGCCTGAATTTCTCTCAGCACCGGATATATCCAGTAAACCCTCAAAACCCCGCCTATCCAGTTAGGTCACTTTTTCCTGCTTTGCTGTATTGAAGTGCCTTGCGCTAAAATACCCGCACACCAGACATATCCGGTGAGGGTCAAAAACTCCGCTTTATCCTGTCATGACCTGAAAGCCTGCTTCCTTTGCAACCCGATGTCCGATCAACCTGCAAATCCCTACAAAATGCACAGAAAGCAACAAAGTTAGTTTTAATCACATGTACAACTAGTCCAAGCACAAATGGAGGTTTGACATGTGTCATATGCCCATGATGATGGTTGGTGGCTGCCTCAAATGCCTTTAAATAGGGGAAATTCATACTATGAAGATCAGATTCTCCTTGGTCGACAATCGGTAGTATGTTTTTGGAGTTTCCAGAAGATTTCTCCATATTGCAAGATCTATTTGATTTGAATCTTGAAATGTTGTAAGGTTGAGGCCAATGCATGTGCAATGCTAGTTGTACTCCTATTGTAATATTTCTATTGCATATGAATAAAGAATCATTTGTTTTGTTGTCTTGTGTTAATCATTCTCGCTACTTGATCTGGTAGCTTGACAAAGCCCCTGGATCTTGAGCTGCATTATGTGGTATCAAAGCCACGTTTTGCATTCCTTGAGGCTATGGGATTACTGCATAAGAGATTCTAAGGAGATTGTTGTAGGCTGAATGAAGAAGAAACATGCAAGTGTAGAGGATCTGTAGACATGGCACATCGAGCAAGAGGAAGGAGAGGAGATGCTCCAATAACTGGAGATGCAGCATTGATAAAGATGCTGAGAGGCATCATAGCTAGGCTGGATGCAATAGAGAGAACACAACACAGAGGAGTACCCATAGCAGATGTGAGTGATAATGAGGAAGAGGTCAGTAAAGAGGAAACAAAAGGAGAATATGGATACGAGAAGAGGTTTCTGAGTGCAATGACAAAGATTGCCAATAAACCCCATGTTGAGTTACCCAGTTATAATGGTAGTCTGAAACAAGATGAGTTGATAGACTAGATTTCAGAGATGGAAAAGTATTTCGAGTTGGAATCCATTGAGGACCCTAAGAGGGTAACACTTGCAGCTTCAAAGTCGAAAGGACATGCATCTCTTTGGTGAGATCATGTGCAAGTTGACAGACAAAGAAAAGGAAAGGAAAATATTAAGATCTGGGAGAGGATGTTAACCAAGTTGAAGGCAAAATTTATGCCTGCCGATCATCAGATCACCATATTCAAGATGTTGCAAAACCTCAAGCAGAGGGAGAAAAGTGTGCAAGACTATACTGAAGAGTTTTATAGATTGAACATCAGGGCTGGTCACATTGAAGATGATGCCGAGAAGATCTCCAGGTATGTAAATGGGTTGCATTATTCGATCCAAGATGAAATTAGCATGGTCAGAATTACCAGCATAGAGGAAACCTATCAATTTGCATTGAAGATAGAAGAAAGGATCTCTAGAAGACAGAATAGCTCTAGAGGAAGAGGTAAACCCTCCAAAGGAGGAGGGCAGTCAAATCCTGGACGTGGATCTCAAGAGAAGCAAGGAGAAACAAGTTCTTCTCATGCCAATACCCAAGGAGGTAAAGGAAGGGGTGATTACCCTTGGGGTAGAGAAAATTTTGGAAGAGGAAGAGGGTTCAGTGGAACATGTTTCCAGTGTGGACAGGCTATACATAGGGAATTTGAATGTCCTCAAGTACAACAAAGCAGTGGCAAGGGAAAAGAGACTAGAGTCCATATAGCACAAGCTGAGGAGGAGAGTGTGGCTAGTGCAACCTCACCGAAGTTTGGAGAAGAAGCCAAGGATGGAGAATCCTTGATGATGAGGAAAGTTCTTCTAACACCAGAGAAGGTACGAGAGGAACCAGAACAATGAAGAAGTCTGTTTAGAACTAGATGTAAGTCTAGAGGGAAATGTTGTAAGGTCATTGTGGACATCGGTAGCACTAACAATTTAGTGTTAGAAGAAATGGTGGAGAAGTTAAATCTAAAACGGTTGAAACACCCCACTCCTTACAAAGTCTCTTGGTTGCAAAAGGGACATCAGTTATTGGTAAGTGAACAATGCCTTGTCAAATTTCATATTGGAAATTACAAAGATGAGATAATGTGTGATGTTATGCCAATGGATGCATGCCACCTTTTGTTGGGCAAACCTTGGCAATATGACAGATAGACCATTCGTGATGGCAAGAGTAATTGCATTAAAATCAAGAAGGATGGGGTTGAGTATGTGTCGAATCCTTTGAAGGATAAGGATGATGATGTTGAGAGAAGCAATAGGGTTTGTCTAGTGAGTGGAAAATAGTTCCTAATGGAAATCAGAAGGAGAAGGTCTATTATGCCTTCCTACCTCAAGTTGCAAAAATTATGACAGCTGAGAGAGGGGTAGAAGTTCCCACAGAGGTCCAAGAAATTCTAAGTGAGTTCGATGACATACTAATGAAGGACTTATCTGATGGATTACCTCCAACTAGAAGCATACGTCACTACATGAATTTGATACTAGGAGCAAGCCTACCAAACAAGGCACCATATAGGATGACACCTATGGAAAATGAAAAGGTGAATAAACAAGTGCAAGAGTTGTTGGATAAGGGATTGATTAGGAAAAGCCTCAATCTGTGTGTTGTACCTGTAGTACTGGCACCTAAGAAAGATGGGAAATGGCAGGTGTGCACTAATTCAAGGGCTATAAACAAGATAACCATTAAGTACAGGTTTCCATTGCCTCGTATGGATGATTTGATGGATTGGTTGAGTGGAGAAAAATATTTCAGCAAGATTGATTTGAAGAGTGGGTACCACCAAATCAGAATTAGAGAAGGAGATGAATGGAAGACAACATTCAAAACCAAGGATGGACTGTATGAGTGGTTAGTGATTCCATTTAGGTTGACAAATGCACCCAACACATTTATGAGATTAATGAATGAGGTAATGAAGTCGTTCCTTGGAAAATTTGTCATAGTTTATTTGGATGACATTTTGATTTTTAGTAAAACAAAGGAGGAGCATCTGCTGCATCTTAGGGTAGTCTTGCAGAGGTTAAAAGAAGAGAAGTTGTTGGTGAACATGGATAAGTGCAGTTTTATGCAGAAGGAACTAGTATATTTGGGCTTTGTAGTGTCTGAAGAGGGGTTGAAGATGGACCCTGAGAAGGTTAAGACAATACTAGATTGGCCTTCACCTAGAAACATGTTTGAGGCTAGAAGTTTTCATGGCTTGGCGAGCTTCTATAGGAAGTTCATCAGAAATTTTAGTGGAATATGTGCACCAATCACCGAAACAATGAAGGGTGTTAGGAAAGAGTTCCAATGGACAGCTGCAGCAGAAAAGAGTTTTCAATTGTTGAAGAAGAAGGTGACAGAACAGCCAGTGTTGGCATTGCCAGACTTTGGCAGAGTTTTTCAAGTAGATTGTGATGGTAGTGGTAGTGCAATTGGGGGAGTGTTAAGTCAAGAAGGTAGACCCATTGCCTACTTCAGTGAAAAACTCAATGAAGCAAAGAGAAAGTATTCAGTTTATGACCAAGAATTCTATGCTATAGTGCAGGCCTTAAAGAAGTGGAGACATTATTTGCTGTCAAATGAGTTTGTGTTATATATTGATCATCATGCCTTGCAGTACATCAACAATCAAGGTAAGTTAAACCAAAGACATGAAATGGGTGGAGTTCTTGCAAAATTATTCTTTTGTCTTGAAACATCAGAGTTGTAAGTCAAACCGGGTAGTAGATGCACTTAGCAGAAGATGTTTATTAATGAATGAGTTAAGGGTCAATGTTGTTGGCTTTGATGCAATGAAAGATTTGTATCCTGATGATCCTAATTTTAAGGAAGCATGGGCAGTTAGTAAAAATCTAGTGGAGGGAGATAGGACGCCTTGGTTGGAATATTTTATCCAAGATGGCTTGTTGTTCAAAGAACATAAATTATGTATACCTAAAGGTTTAATGAGAGAGAACCTAATCAAAGAAAAGCATAGTGGAGGCTTGAGTGGACATTTTGGGGTAGATAAGACAGTGGCACAGCTGAATGAAAGTTATTTTTGGCCTGGGATGAGTGCAGATGTGAAGAGATTGGTACAAGGCTGTAGGATTTGACAGCATGCTAAAGGAGCACGACATAATACAGGACTGTATCAACCATTGCCTATACCTGATAGACCATGGGAGCATATAAGTATGGATTTTGTTTTGAGACTACCTCGGGCACAGAGAGGTCATGATTCCATTTTTCTTGTTGTGGATAGATTTTTGAAGATGGTTCATTTCATACCATGTCATAAGACTATTGATGCATCCCACATAGCTACATTGTTTTTGAAAGAGGTAGTCAGGCTGCATGGACTGCCTAAGAGCATAGTTTCCGACGGGGACACGAAGTTTGTTAGCCATTTTTGGCGTACATTATGGAAAAGAATGGGCACAGAATTAGGATTCAATTCAACTTATCATCCACAGACTAATGGACAAACTGAGGTTGTGAACAAAAGTTTGGGAGACTTATTGAGGTGTTTGGTGGGAGACAAACCACATCAATGGGATCTTATCTTGGCACAACCAGATTTGCTTACATAATTCAGTGAACAGAAGTGCAAGAAGGAGCCCCTTCCAAATAGTTTATGGGTACAACCCAAGAGGTGTTGATGAGCTCTGAGATAGTGCAGATTTGAACAGGAAGAGTGCTGTAGTAGAAGATTTTGCAAAATACCTTCATGAGGTTCACAAGGAGGTGAAGGGACAGTCAGAGAAAAGTGCCAGCAAGTACAAGGAGTATGTTGATGTGCATAGGAGGGAACAAGAATTCCAGGTAGGAGACTTAGTTTTGGCACATTTGAGGAAAGAAAGGTTTCCACAAGGAACATATAATAAGTTGAAATTCAAGAAGATAGGTCTGTTAAATGTGTTGAGGAAGTTCTCATCCAATGCTTATGAGATCGAGTTACTAGCAGGAATAGACATATCACCTATTTTCAATGTTGCTAATCTATATAAGTTCCATGAAGGAGAGCCAAGTTTACAAGGGGGTACACATTCACATTCACCTGATGCACAAGGATGGATAGATCAGTTGCCTGAAAAGAAGATGGAAGAAGTGGATAAGGTGATTGACTCCTGAGTGGCTAAGAAGACTAGAGGAAAGGACTACATGGAGTATCTAGTTCAATGAAAGAATAGAGCTGCAGATGAAGCTTCTTGGCTGAGTGCTGCAGAACTAGTCAAGTTTGGGATTCTGGTTCCAAACTTGCTAAAATGTTCATGAGTTTTCAACTCATAGAACATTTTAGTTAACCGATGTGTTTGATGCAGGAGCATCCGAGTTCACAAGCAATCCTCATCAACCAAAAAGATTTTTGTTGCTTTCTTGTTTGTTTGTTTTTGCCTTGTGTTTTGTTGTAGGAGGTGTTGGTGATCAATTTCCAAAGAATTTCCTAAATATTTTGGCCAAGTGATGAATTGATATTAAAGAAGATCCAAATGGGTATCTACATTTCAAATTTGGAGATAATCTGGTGAAAACTAAGCAAGTTATGCCTCAACAGAGTTTTGGATTGTCACTGGTTATTGCGCTAAAATCATCCTTCACCGGATTTGCACTAAAATCGGGCTTCACCGGATGTTGCGCTAAAATTACTCTTCACCGGATTTGCACTAAAATTGAGCTCTACCGGACATGTATGCCGAACCACAAATCCTCCGCATATCCTATGAACTTCATTTCACCTGCTAAGTTGTTTTGGTCCGCTTTGTGCTGATTTCACGTGATGCCGAACCTCCAGTGAAGTGCATTTTCCCCACTTTCCCACAATGTCCTGCGATGACACTTTTCCCCGCTTTGCCTTTTGCTCTTTCGGAAGGACCTTTGCGCAAATTTGTCTCGGCACCGGATATATCCAGTGAACCCTCAAAACCCTGCCTATCCGGTCAGGTCACTTTTTCCCACTTTACTGCATTGAAGTGCCTTGCGCTAAAATACCCACACACCGGACATATCCGGTGAGCTTTGAAATCCCCACTTTATCCTGTCATGACCTGAAAGCCCACTTCCTTTGCAATCCGATGTCCAATCAACCTGCAAATCCCTGCAAAATGCATAGAAAGTGACAAAGTTAGTTTTAATCACGTGTATGACTAGTCCAAGCACAAATGGAGGTTTGTCACGTGTCATATGCCCATGATAATGGTTGGTGGCGACCTCAAATACCTTTAAATAGGGGAAATTTGTACTATGAAGATCAGATTCTCTTTGGTCGACAATCGGTAGTATGTTTTTGGAGTTCCCAGAAGATTACTCCAGATTGCAAGATCTATTTGATTTGAATCTTGAAATGTTGTAAGGCTAAGGCCAATGCATGTGTAATGCCAATTGTACTCCTGTTGTAATATTTCTATTGTATATGAATAAAGAATCATTTGTTTTGTTGTCTTGTGTTAATCATTCTTGCTGCTTGATCTGGTAGCTTGACAAAGCCCTTGGATCCTGAGCTGCATTAAGCACTTATGAATATACCGACATATCCGAAAAGAGGATCAACCTTCTCTATTAGCCCATATTCAACACTCTTCCCTAAAGGTAAACTCATCACATGCATAGAAAAGTAAACTAATCTACTTTCTTTACAAAGATAATCCATGGCAGAACATGCATATGCCCAATAAACAATTCCTATTTCATTTCTTGCAAAATTTAATGTGAATTGCAAATTTCTTTTCTTGCAAATTATACTTCTAATATGATGATTTTTTATGCATATTATACTTCATACGATATTTATTTCAAATGCAACTACTATCTAAAATTCATTGTTTTTCTAACCATATTCATGTTGTTTTTGTAACAGGGATAAAGAGATTTCAGTCATATACAGAAAGATGCAAGTATCCAACATGATTATATATATATGTGCATATACATAGATGTATATGTGCCTGAGTATATATATATATATATATATATATATATATATATATATATATATATATATATATATATATATATATATATATATCTCATTACATGTGCAACTAGCTCAAAAGAAAGACTAATTTAATGATTTCATGCTCTCAAGTAGAATCTATTTTCATGCTACAATTGCAATAATTCTAAGATAAGGAAAAATCGATTTGAACTATTTTCATATCATTATGCGAGGTCTGATTTCATGATTTGTATTCAAACAATAGATATTTACTTCTGTATATTACCAAATAAAGTGCATTCACAACAGATATATACCTCTGTATATTCCAAATAATGTGCATATACAATAGATATATACCTCTGTATATTCCAAATAATGTGCATATACAACAACTATATACATTTGTATATTCCAAATAAAGTGCATTTAGGGGTGTGCAACTATATATATATAACAAAGTCGTAACCTTCTTAGCCAACGAAAACAAATTCAGGGAATCACTACTGAATTAAAATCAAAACAATAGAGACGTCTATATTCATTCATTGCAAGTCTAGATTTGTGTATTGTCTCTGATTTCCTGTTCAATTCCAGAACTGTTCCATTTCAGCTTCGATTTTTGTAAGAATTAGGGCAGCTATAGGAGGTTTGTATGTTTGGATTGCAACACTGTTAGTAAAGCCACTTTCTTGGTGTAGTGAGAGGACATCAACCATGGCTTAGTGCTCAGCGACTCATGGAAAAGGTGGATTGAAATGGGAAAAAATGTCGTTCTAAGAGATTCCTCATATTTATATCCATGTATAGTTATCAATTATAAAATAAAAACCTTGTTATGGCATGGTGGTGCCAACCCAAAATAAGAAAGTGCCAAAATGGCTTAGCAGTGATACGTCTGAAACCTAATAAAAAGGGAAGTCAAAGAGTTCTAAGTCTTCAGTTACATACAGTATGCAGATACAAAATCATAAGACTTCATAAAGACGCCATCATGACTACAAGCTTTTATGAGATATTAACATGGTAATTATGCACAAATAGAGATTTCTAGAGATTGGATCCTAATTATGGTTTATCATTACACTTGAGACAAGAATACAGAGCAAAAGTATTGATCTAAAAATATATGAAAACAATGTGTGAAAAAGAATGTAGATAAAAGGGTTGTGGTCTAACCCGATACTTCTTATAGCTCACAACCTATGCGTACTGCTCACTTCTCTTGTATTATGGTTATGACCGTATTTGTTTGGCTTCTTGTGCACATGATCGATGAGGCCTCCCTTAATGGTTGTTCATAAAAACAGAAGTATAAAGCAAAGATGATATCTTCCCTTTCGTTGATGATGTTCTTTTCTATTTTCTGCTCTCCATTTTTATATGTCTTTCTGCCCTAATTTGGGCATTTTGCATGGATCGACCAAGCCCCCAACTTTTCTTTCAATTGTAAAATTAAAAACTATCATTTTTTCATTGTGTTTTGAATGCATGATTCACCCAACATGCCATTATTTTTAGTTTTTAATTTCAAAACTTCACTTTACCATGGATATGTATATTTATTTATGTACACACACACATATAAATTTTATATATATATGTAACTAATTGTTTTAAACCATCTTAACCATAAACAATATTCAAAGTATAATGCACAATTAAAACTACGTATCCAAGATAACACAAATACATAACGAAACCATTCATGCAATATGTATGCAACTATGTGAGTGTGTGTGCATTGGGTTTTTTGTCATCCCAACTCTTGTTGGGTGGCTAGGACACTTCTACCTCAACCATGTTATCATCTTCGACATGTTCCTACACTCATTCGCACTCAGATTCTCGTCAATAGGTTAGCCCATAAAACCATAGCCGAAGCACGAGAAAGATATAAAATCATAATCATAAACATAATAATCCATCATCATTTCAATTTTATGCATTTATAGAAATAACGACAACACATGTAATTATCCAATAATCAAACAATCATAAGGTAATGTCAAATAGTCTCATCAAATATACTGAATAAAAAATGTAAGCAAAAGGGTCCAAATGTGACAATTTGACACCAAGATAACTAGCACAATTTAGTTGGGTGTGGAGGATCTGTGTGCCAAATTTCCCTAAATAACTTGCTAAGTCTGAAGGAGTTACTATTGCAACTCATACTCTTAAGAAAATTATGGTGAAGGTTTTTAACTTTTGTGCGATTGCTCATAACCTTCCTACATACAAATACAAGAGTATCAGACTACAAGAGCAGCTAAATACAATGTTATCTAACCAATCAAGATTCACGACGTCACAAGTCGCATGTAGTTCACCCATGTATCAAGTAGTCAGCTAGTTCATCACTTTGTTGTAAAACATGTTTTTATTTCCCTAGTAAATGGTTCTACTTTTTTATCTTTTTGGTTCTCTATAAAATGGTATGTTTAAGCTACCAAGCAAGAGGGACGGTAATTTTATGCTTAAGAGCATTTGAACAATTAATACCTCAGACTTAGACACAAGATATTGTTTGAGTGCTGGTACTTTAAAAACTGTGTAGAGTTGGCCCTTATCAATATGAAGGCCAACAACAAAAAAACTCATTTATTCAGTCTGGTTTATATGCAAAATCTATTGATTGAAACTCTTATTCAAGTTGTCACTTAATTCTTCGTAAGATGGCTTCCACAATATCATAACATACGAATAGAGGATGTGAGCTGATCTTAAGCATAACTTCCTTGTAGCCCCACAACAATAATATGGAAACTCTTCATCTTTTCCTCTGAAGTTATGTGTTCATTTAAGTACTTTTGAAATGCAGTTTACTGTTCACTAAAAACAACTCACTTTATAATATTATATGTATTAGCACAACGTCTAGTGATTAACCAAAGTGTTTTAGGCTTATTAAAAAAACTCTTAATACAATACTAGATAGTTTGTGCAATTATATTATCTGAACCATAGTATCAAAAATCTTTCTTGGAATTACGATATCCTTGGATGTCTTTTTTAATCTTATCTCTTTTATGGGTGAGACTGAGGGACCTAGTAGATCTCTCTCTAATTCATTAAAAAAATATAAAAAATCTTGGAATTGACTCAGCAAACCTAAAGATCAAAGAGTTTTTTAATTAATTAGGATTCAATGAGGAAAAACCTTAGAAAAAAATTGGGATAATAAAAACACTATAAAATTATAAAAATAGAGAAAAAAATTGTTTTTTTAAATTTCAAGGCAAACAAATTTCATAAAGATAAAAGGTGAAACAAGATAAGACTGCAAGACAAAAAAAAAGAATGTTTTGTTCATTAATTTTGAGATTACATTGCATCATACGTATATATAACTAATTGATATAAGATCCCACACCCAAAAGGAACCAAACATAAAGGCTAAAAGTCCATACATCCTATATCAAATCTTTTAGATAAAAGCCTAAGATTAACTAGACAAAGATGGACTAAAGCACTGTTTATCTTGAGAATGCAAAATGATGTATGATGTAGCCAACTTTCTGGATGCAATAGATACAACTTTTCAATTTGAAAGTAGAGTCTAGACATCCTCATTTGAGGCAACACCCCTTGGTTGCAACTCAATCTTTGAGGAGGGAGGGGAAGTTAACTGTTGTACCCATACAAAAAAAATTCTATTGTTTCAAACTTCAAGATAAATTTGTCTTCTTGTCTAATCATGAGTCATGTTTTAAAGCTTGATCATACTCATCCATGTTTTTGTTATCTTTTGTTTGTATCTTTGCAAGATTAGTGAATAGAGCTTTCAAACACATTCTTCCTAGTGAAGAATAGAGTGTAAACGATGAAAAGTTATCTGAAGATTTGTCGAGGCATAAAATATTATCATTCAATAGCTGAGAGTGTACCATAAAGAGGACGGTGGGAAATTTTAAAGTAGAAAACTTGCACCTGACATTGTTAGGAGTGTGCCATGGTTGAGTGAAACAAATTTTCAAAAAGAAAATAACTTTTAAGGAAAATTTGCATGATGAGGTCTAGGAGCCTACCGTCTAGAGGGATTATTGGCTTTCATTGAATATAAAGCATGCACCAATATACAATGACACACATTGATGAAGGGAATGGATGGATTTTGAAGCTTAAGTTCACACTAGTATTATCAAGTGCACACCATGACAAATACAAAATTACAAAAACATGAACTGCCATGCGCTTGTATACATAGCATAGAGCAACAAAATCTTCTAGACATAAAACATGCAAGACAATTGAAAGGTTGTCACCCTTGAATGGGTAGGTGAATTCTCCAAAAATGAAACCATGTTAGGCAACAATGGCATGTGCTATCTAATGGAGACATCAAGTTTTTAAAAAAATCTACATAGCCATGCAAAAATGTGCATCATTGGTTTAGGAGATTAATTTTGAGGTTTGGTTAAATTTCAAACAAAATTTTGCAAGTGCATTGTCAGGGTGTGTGCCATAGTACATAGCAATTGATTTTTGAAAATTTAAAATTGCAACACCATAGTTGAGTGCATGTCATTCAATGGGGAGACATGTTTTCAAAATTGGAAGTTTGTGTTGATATACTAAAGTGTATGCCATATAAAATGGAAGCAAATTTTCGTCAAACCAAAAAAGTTACAATGCCATGTTGAAGCGCACGCCTCATAAAAGCCAAGTCAAGGAAATAAGATAAGTTAAAATTTGGTAGGGCATAGCTGGGCGTGTGCTAATAAGGTATGACATGTTTTGATGTTGTCAAAATGCGCAATTGCTCATATAGGCATGTGCTCCTAGTCACTCATAACAAATTTTCCAAAATAAAAAACCATGAGATGTAATATAGAGGCGTGAGACATATGGAGAAAGATTGAAATTTCAAGTCAAAGGTTGCAACTTCATTCATAGGCACACACCCTATAATGGAGGGACAATTTTTTCACAAACATAACATTGCAGGGCCTTATAATAGAGTGCACTATACTAAGGGAAATCAAGGTCTTCATTCCTTCAAACATTTGTCTCCAATCTTCCTCTTCATCCGTTTTTCTAGGAGTGTTTGTTTGGTAGGGTTTTGTGATTGATTTTGAGGCATTTACATCAAACATGCATGTTCCCTCTCTAAAATTTCCTAAAATTCAGTTATCATTGGCATTTATTGGTTGATTGATTTTGAGGCATTTACATCAAACATGCATGTTCCCTCTCTAAAACTTCCTAAAATTTAGTTATCATTACTATTTATTAGTGTCAACAAGAAATGGTGAACCACCTAGGACAAGCTAAAACATGTATAACCTATCCAATTCACTAATTCATGTAACCTCTAGATACGACTAAATAGAAATGCACGACTAATTATATTTGCACCCTATCTATATGCAATCCTATTGATATGTCCTAATGATGTGATCGTAAGCTATATGGTGTGCTAAATTAGCTATGTGAGTGCTTAAATTGACAGGATTTCTTTGTGTTGCTAGGGAAAATCAGATTTAGTGTCAAAACAACAAACTAAACTAAACCCTAACAAGCACCATAAAGCACAAACTAGCATGAAAATGAAAACAAAAATATAAAGCAAATCAATCTTCAAGCTAAGTTTGATTGATCTACATGGCTCTTCTTAATCTCACATAAGAATGCAGGATGTTGAAGGATTGTTGATTGCTCACCGTTGCAGCATAACAGAGCTCAAGCATTGCATGAAAAATGACTTGTGTGAGTGAATGAGTGAGGGTTTGGAATTAAAAATGAAGTTTGATTTATAGAGGGAAAGAGAATCAAATGAATGGCTTAGATTAGAAAGGAGAAGGGATGAGGTGGATGTCTAGGATTAAGAGTCAAACCTAGTGCTTATGACACATATTAAAGGGATATGACAGTAGGCCAAAATTAGGAGAATAGTGGGAATAAATGGGATTTTTAATTTATTTTGGAGAGGAAGTGCTTATGACGCACAATGAATGAGGATAAAAATAGGGATGTGAGTGGGAATAAGTAATTTAAATAATAAAATTATTTAAATCTTGAGAGACAAGTGGAATTTAAATAAATATTTAATTTATTTAAATTGGATGATGGAGGAAAATGAGATTAAATAAATAAGATTTATTTAATTTGATGTAAATGGAGGACAAATGGAATTAAATAAATAAGATTTATTTAATTTGATGTAAGAGAAGGATAAATGGATGAGAGGAATTAGTTAAATAAATATAATTTATTTAACTAATGGGAATGATGGAAGCGGACCTAGGACAAAATATGTTGAAATGTTATGTCGTAAGATATAGTCAAATTTAGGTGTCTACATTTTGCCCCTCTTTGAGATGATGAGATTTATGTCGAGTAACATCATTTCAAAGAAGCTAAGGTATGGATGAAAGAAAAAGATGCCCTAGCCACTTGAAGGAGTGACGAGGAGGAATGATGTAAGGGTGGAATGCCCCCTCGAGAGGATAGGCAGGTTAGAAGAACAAGGGTAGGCTCTCGAATGATGAAATGAATTGATCAAGGAAGAAAAGATGTGGGAATGGATAAAAGAAAGGGAAGGATGTGTTATGCTGCAATGAAGGTGAGCAACCATGATGTTTGATATAGCACTAGACATTATGCACCAAGGTATAAGGACCAAGGTGACTATGTGTTTCATGCCCTAGGACAATACAACCTTGTCTAGATACAAGATATGAATATTAGCTGGGAATGATTCGGATTTGATACAAATTTAAGATAAAATGATAACACACACAAGAAAGCAAGCAAGCATGCACAAATGATACAAAAACAAACAAGGTATTGCCCCTGTCAAGCTATAAACCAATAATTGATTGATTGATTGATGATAATGATGTCTAGTTTCAGGAATGAAACATGCCGTATAAGACACCTGGTCTGGTTTCAACAATGTAACATCCTGTATAAGACAATGAATATGATTGATTAATTGATTGACAATAGTGTTGTTGGCCATGCGAGCAACACCAGGATTTGATTGATGATTGATTGATTTAGTGTTGTCATTGCGGGGAACAATATATCCCTAGATCAACACAAGATTGTGGGAACGATATATCCCATTGATTACAATGATGATTGATTGATTGATTTGGTTGACAACAAGATTGGAACAAAACCATGGATATGATTGGATGATGTGTGTCGATTGGTTTGACTAGATTAGTATGGATTAGGGATTGACTTGCATTTAGATCATTGCTTGGATTGGTTTGATTGATTTTGATTGGATTGAATAATGATGATGAATTGAATTGATTAGAAGAAGTGATTTGATAAATATTGTTTTGATTGATTGAATTGATTGGAAGAATTGATTTGATTGATTGAATTGAAAGGAAGAATTGATTTGAAGAAATGATTTGATGATTGGGTTGATTTTATTGCTTGGATTTTTGGAATGTTGTAATTTTTTTGGATTTTTGGAATGTTTTGATTTTTTTGGATTTTTGGATTGTTTTGATTTTTTTTTGTGTTTTTGAGAATATTTAATTTTTTTTTGGATTTTGAGAATATTTGATTTTTTTTTTTGGATTTTGAGAATATTTGATTTTTTTTTTTGGATTTTGAGAATATTTGATTTTTTTTTGGATTTTGAGAATATTTGATTTTTTTTTGGATTTTGAGAATATTTAAATTTTTTTTTGGATTTTTGGAAATGTTTTGGGATGTCAATGGATGACAATTTGGATAGTCTTTGTGCTAGATACCAATGACAAGGGAAAACCAATTCTAGGTGCAAGGATGAAGGATGGGATTAGATGAATGGATAAAAGGGTGGGCAAAAGCTCATGATAAGTGGATGGAATGGATGCATGTGTAAGAGGACAATGATGTGATCTCTAAGGCTATGTCACATAAGAGTAACATGTCCCATTCTAGGTACAATGCTTAGGATTTTTCATGAAAACACTTATGACAATAGGGTGATAAGATGGATTTGGAAAGGATGAGGTATATCAAGAGATATCCACGACATATGTCAACATTTTTGCCCCCATTTCTTTATTAAGATCAAAAGGAGGAAGGGAGGATGAATGGATTTGATATAATAAGTATATGGGTGTAATGGATAAGGATGGTAAGATAGGATATGATAGCTAGAAATGATGTGTTGGATGAGACAAGGTGCCTCCAAGTGTAAGTGACATAGAAGATCAACCTACACATGACACTTGTTTGCCAGGTTTTCATCATGGTACTTATTCAAGGCACCACCAAGGGTGGTTTTCATTGTTGGACGAAGGGATTTCTCTTTACTTTTTTTATTTTTATTTTTATTTTTTATTTTTTGATAGGAGAAGGGGAATATGGATTGGAGAGACTCAAGTGTCTAGTTCCATGATAGTCCCATTAGAGGTGGATTTCGTCGCATGCACCATGTCTAGTCATTATGCTCATAGATGTTGGTAAGGGATTACATGAGAGGAAGAGGGATTAGGTAAATAGTGGATTATGTATGGACTACGTAGGGAAGATAATGGATTATGAAAGGAAGGATAATGGATGGGGGAAAGTGGATTATGATGTGGATTATGTAGGACGTATGTAAAGATGGATGAAAGACTTATGCAAAAGCATGGACCATAGGAAGATGATGGTGAATATATGTAGGATACTAGGTGAAAGATGGGGAGATGGATGTATGTGGAAATGTCACGGAATGGAAGGGAACCATGGCCAACAGTTGCACACTCTATGTTAAACATTTAAGCTTTTGATTTGGAGGTGATGTAGGAAGCAATGGGGATGTTTGCTTAGGGGATGGTTGATGTAGTGCTTTAGGTACCCACATAGACTTAGTATTTTTATGATTTTTGTTTTGCTTGTGTGATTTAGGAATTTGAAACTTTTAAATGGAGTGGGACTTTTGGATGGAAAAAGATGGTTGGGATTTTTGTGAAGTGGATGCCTCATTTGACTTGCTTGATTTTTTCTTAGGGACCCAAACCATTTTAGTTTTTGACTTTGCTTTCAGAGGTATGGGCTTGGATAGCTTTTTGAATGTACTTTGTTTTGATTCTTTGCATTTGTGACCTAAGGCATGAGAATCCTTAGTAGTTTTTGCTTTATGAGTGGAGGCATCCAAATGTTTATTTTTGAATCCCATGGGTTTGGTGGAAGCTTCATGATTAGATGATGTGTGCATTTGTTGATCATGATTGGGAATGTAAGGGGTGTTATGGATGATAGGGATATTAGGTGTTGGGAGAAGTGGAGGTAAAGTGGATGGTGGAATGTTAGGAGTTGGAAGTAGTGGAGGTAGATTGGATGGTGGAAGGTGTATGGTCACATGCTTTTGACATTTGTAGGATGATGGAGGTGGAATGGCCACATATGTCTTGGTACATGATAGGGTTTATGATGGAAAGTGGTGCACTTAGGAGGAATGGAGGAAGTACCAACATCTTAAGATTGTTTACCTTGGGGTGTGTATCCAAGGCCATACGAGCATGGAGGGACATTGACATGGACGGGCTCCAAAATACCTTGTTCATGAAGGCCTAAGCCTTTACCTTGATAGTTCATGTTTTGGAGCATGCGATGGACTATGGGACTATGTGTGGTTTGAAGACTAGACTTGAGTTCATTATTGGATGAAGAAGGTGGAGTGGTGGATAAAGATTGTTGTGTTCTTAGGGAGGAATATTCACGAATGAAGGTGGATAGACCAAATGGATATGAAGGTGGACTTGGAACAGGGTTGATAGTGGATGACAAAGGATCATTAGGATCTTGATTATTATTATGTTCATTAAGATCCAAGTTATTGGTTTGATCTTTTACATTTACTTGGGAGGCATGTGTCTCATCATTGCAAGTGGATAATGTGGGATCATGGATAGGATTAAGTGAATTATGGATAGGCTCTTCATAATAGATAATATTTTGATCATAGAAAATATATAGGTTATGGATAGGTTGAATGGAAGGGCTTTGATCTGGATTTGGATAAGGGGTTAATGTTTCCACATGCTTAGGACTAGACTCTTGACATAACCCTTGATTTTGGATAGGAATGGAAGTGGAAGTCAAAGACTCTTGGATAGGCTTGAGAGGCTCTAGATATTCAACGACATGAGGGTATAATATATCTTGACTTGGTGGTGCAGTCACGGTAGGAGGGTTCATAGAATGAACTGTCCAGACCGTACAGCAAGGGTAAACACAACAGAAACAACTCAAAGAAATAAAGCAAATGCAGATTCGATCATTTAGTATAACATAGAATTCAAATAGAGATCAGCTGGCAACATACTGGCTTACAATTAGGGCTCACATGCATGATTACATTAAATACGCAAGATAAAACTTTGAAGCTCCTTCACACAAAATATGAACTATCAATCTTCTAAATCATGAGACCTATGTTAACTTCCTTCCTAAGGATCTATTACATCAATATATATCTAATCTAGATCAATAGATTCCTCCACATTGGCCAAAGAAGATCACAAACTCCAATGAAGAGCTGTAACGTGTGAACACAAATAGGTCAAACCTAAATGCATAGAACACTTCCAGAAAATGAATGGAATGAAGTGTGGATCTCCTGGGAAGGTCAGCCATGAACCAAAGATCATTGAATGATGTGTCATTAGGCTCCAAAGATCAGGAAATTCTTCCGCAAATTTCTCCTTCAGCTGGTTGCCAATGATTATTAGGATGCGTTTCTCTAAGAAACAACAAATTTTGATAGCGATATCTTTTTGGTATTGACATGCGGATCTCTGAATTCTAAATATGATGTTAATGAATTAATGTAGATACTAAATCCAGCTCCACAAGATCTGAAATGTAACTGTGGTGAAATGCTAGATCAAAATGTAGAAATTGCTTCTGACTGAACTGCTTCAACTGAACTAGAAAATGAAAAGAAACAAACTAAATTGCAATCAAACTAAAATGCAAATGTTTTTGGTTGATGCAAGATTGCTCTTGAACCAGGGATGCCCCTGCATCAGACATCTGGGGTTATTGAAAAAGTGAGTCCCTCACTTTGCTAGGGCTAGGGGAGAACCAAAATGGTCCACCTCAGCCTGAGAAATCCATGATGAATCTTCTTTCGGTCTGCCTTTCCACTTCACAAGATATTCTTTGTATTGTCTTCCTCTAGTGTTGCGTCTAACTTTCCTGTCTAAAATGTCTTCAATCTGCTCTGGTGCTTGTTGTGGTAACTGCTTCTTTAAGTCTTCTTCTATGTTGTTACTGAACTATGCTTTATGATATTGATACAAGTCTGCAATGTTGAAAATAGGTGATATACCTAATGTCTTTGGTAACTCCACTTCATATGCATTTCCTGAATCAAATTTTCTGAGTATCCTACAAGGTCCAAACTTCTTCATCTTCAACTTGTTATATGTCCCAACTGGAAATCTTTCTTTTCTCAAGTACACCATTACTTCTCCAACTTCAAATTCCTTATGTATTCTCTTCTCATCTGCCTTCTCTTTGTACTTATTGTTGATGTCCTCCAAATGCCTCTTCACCTGATTATGCACTATCTTCATATGATCTGCAAATTCTTCTGCTTCTGCACTTCTCTTTTCATCTGTATTGATATCTCTTAATTTTGCTACTCCTCTAGGATTTACTCCGGTAACAATCTCAAAAGGTGTTCTTCTAGTACTTCTATTCACTGAATTATTATATGCAGACTCTGCTTGTGAAAGAATCAAATCCTAACTTCCTATCTTCTCTCCAACCAAACATCTCAACAAATTTCCCAAACTCCTATTCACTACCTCTGTCTGTCCATCAGTCTATGGATGAAATTTGAACTGAACTTCAAATCTATCATCATCTTCTTCCAAAGTGTCCTCCAAAAGTACCCAACAAACTTTGTCTCTGTCTGAAACTATACTTTTAGGTAATCCATGTAATCTCACAATCTCCTTGAAAAATAGGTCAGCTACATGCACTGCATCAGTCATCTTCTTACAAGGTATGAAATGAGCCATCTTTGAAAATCTTTCCACCACTACAAATATTGAATCATGTCCTCTTTGCGTCTTAGGCAATCCCATCACAAAATCCATGCTTATGTCTTCCCAAGGTCTCTCCGGTATTGTCAAAGGTTTATACAATCTAGTATTTTGACTACTTCCTTTTGCAACTTGACAAACTCTACAACTCTGCACAAATCTTCAAACATCCTTATGTATCTGAGGCCAAAAGTAATTTTCTCTCATCAAAGCCACTGTCTTATCAATGCCAAAATCTCCTACCAATCCACCACTATGCTTCTCCTTAATCAAATTATCCCTCATTGAACTTCTAGGTATGCACAACTGACTTCCTTTGAACAACATATCTTCTTGAATGAAATAGTCCAACCACTTACTCTTATCTGTCACAATAGGTTCCTTACATGCTTTCCAAGGTTCTGCAAAATCAGTGTCTTCCTCATACATGTTCTTCAATTCGTCAAAACCCAACACCTCAATTCTCATTTCTGTCAACAAATTTTTTCTTCTACTCAAGGCATCAACAACTTTATTTAATTTTCTACTCCTATGCTTCAACACAAAAGTATAACTCTACATGAACTCTACCCATCTCATATGTCTCTGATTCAACTTACCTTGACTGTTTAGATATTGCAAAGCTTGATGATCAGTATACAACACAAATTCCTTAGGCAACAAGTAATGTCTCCACTTCTTCAAGGCTTGAATTATGGCATAGAACTCTTGATCATAAACTGAATATCTTCTCCTTGCATCATTCAACTTCTCACTGAAATATGCTACAGGTCTACCTTCTTGACTTAACACTGCTCTGATTGCATTTCCACTTGCATCACAATCAACTTGAAATACCTTATTGAAATCCGGTAATGCCAAATCAGGTTGCTTTGTAACTTTCTGCTTCAATAATTCAAAACTTTTATCTACTCTAGATGTCCACTTAAAATCCTTTCTGTCACCTCTCATTTTCTCTGTCATAGGGTTACAAACTGAGCTAAAATTTGTGATGAACTTCCGGTAGAAACTAGCCAATCCATGAAATGATCTAACTTCTCCAATGCTCTCCGGTGTAGGCCATTCAAAAATTGCTTTCACATTCTCATGGTCCATCTTCAATCCTTCCGCAGAAATCACAAATCCCAAATATACTAGTTCTTCCTTCATGAAACTACACTTCTTGATGTTTATCAACAATTTCTCTTCTCTCAACCTCTGCAAAACTTGTCTAATATGCCACAAATGTTCCTCTTTTGTCTTACTGAAAATCAAAATATCATCCAAGTATACAATCACAAACCTACCCAAGAATTTCTTCAGAACTTCATTCATCAATCTCATGAAAGTACTCGGTGCATTTGTCAATCCAAAGGGCATCACTAACCACTCATACAGTCCTTCATTTGTCTTAAAAGTAGTCTTTCATTCATCTCCTTCTCTAATTCTGATATGATGGTATCCACGCTTCAAGTCTACCTTTGTGAAATATTTTGCTCCACTCAAACAATCCATGATATCATCCATTCTAGGTAAAGGAAATCTATACTTAACTGTGATCTTATTTATTGCTCTAGAGTCAGTACACATTCTCCATTCTCCATCCTTCTTGGATGCAAGCACTGCATGTACTACACAAGGACTCAAGCTTTCTCTGATCAAACCTTTCCTCAACAATTCTTGTATCTGTCTATTCAATTCTTCATTCTCTGCTGGTGTCATTCTATGTGTTTCTTTATTAGGCAAGCTTGCTCCTGGTATAAGATCCATGTGATGACTGATACTCCTTATAGATGGTAATCCTTCAAGTACATTATCTGATATGATGTCTTCATATTTTATCAACAATTCTCTTATCTCCTCCAATTGTGTCTCTTCAGCCTCCTTCTTCAATGCTTCAGGCTTCTTAGGAATCAAGGCATAACACATATTATTATGTTTCAAACCATCCAGAAATTTTCTTCCATCTACCAAACAGATTCTAGCATTCCCACATACTTTGCTCTTAGGATCATCCTCCAAAGGAATCAAAGTAATTCTCTTTCCATTTGTTGTTAAAGTGTATGTATTCTTTCTCCCATCATGTATAGCTTTTCTATCATACTGCCAAGGTCTACCCAACAAGATATGACAAACATCCATAGGCATAATATCACACAAGACTTCATCATGGTAAGATCCAATATGAAATTTCACCAAACACTGTTCACTCACCAGTACCTTATGATCATCCTAAATCCATGCTATCTGATATTGTTTAGGGTGTTTCAATATTTCCAATTTCAGCGTAGTCACCATCTCCTTTGAAATTAGGTTATCTAAACTACCACTATCAATTACAACTTTACAACACTTACCCCCAGATTTGTATCTAGTCCTGAACAAACTTTTCCTCTGTGGTGGTTCCTCATATGTCTCTATTTGAAATAGTGCTCTCCTCATCACCAATGATTCTCCTTTCTCAAGTTTGCCAACTGAACAGGGGTCATCTAGTTTAATGGGTTCTTCTTCAACATAGGTTGCTCTTCCACTATTCTTTGTCCTCTTATTTTTACTACCTTGATTACATTCAAATGTTCCATGTCCTTCACCTCCACACTTGAAACAAGTGCCTCTGAATGTCTTCTTATCAAATCCTCTTCCTTCTCTTATGTATCCTTCATTCTGGTAAGCATCAGAGTTTCCTCTCCCGGTAAAAATTTCTGTCATCTCCCCGGTAAGCACTGTTGTCTCTGTCATCCTTCTTAAACAAACTGTCAAACTTGTTCTGCTCTGGATATGATCTATCTCCTCTGGAATAAGTCCTACCTCTCTAAAATTTACCTTCTCTTCCTCTCTATCTCTGATCATGCCTTTTATTTATCTTCTCTTCAACTTTCAGGGCAAACTGATATGCTTCCTCCAAAGATGTCATCCTTACCAGGCTTAGTTCCTCTTGAATATTCAATCTCAGTCCATTGATGTATCTAGCCACTTTCTCCTTGCTTTCTTCACTATGTCCTGTCCTTATGATCATCTTATGATATTCTTCAGTGTACTCCTTCACAGATTTCTCGTTTTGTCTCAGGTTTTGCAATCTTTTCAATAGCTCCAACTCATAGTCAGCAGGTATAAATTGATTCTTCAACTTTGTCACCATCCTATCCTATTTTGTAATCTTTTCTTTTCCTCTTCTATTTCTTTCGAACCGAGCTTCTTTCCACCATATAGCAGCATGTCCTTTCAACTTTGTCTTTGCAAATTTTACCTTCTCTGGATCTTCAATTTCCTCATATTCAAAGTACTCTTCCATGTCATTTATCCAGTCAATCAATTCTTCAGGATTCAGATTACCAGTATAGTTCAGCACATCAACTCTAGGTCTCTTTCCAATCTTTGAAATAGCTCGCAACATCTTTACTTGATCTGATTCTTCTTCTTCATCACCTTCTAGGGTTTCGCCAGTTTGTTCAACATATTGAAATTCTTCTTCCTTATCACTTTCAACATTAGGTCTCGATGTCAATCCTCTTCTCCTATCCTCTTCAACAGCATCTAAAAGAATTCACATGGTTTTCATTATCTCCATCATCTCATCTATTCTGCTAGCCATTGTTCCAACAACAACAACTCTCCTCGGTGCCATTCTTCCAAGGATCAAGTGTAAATTGCCTTAGGTTCGGCGATTGAGCTACAAGCTGACAACTGCCTCACAATTGGTGATCGGTTGCAATACAAGTAACCTGCCTCAATTTGGTGATCTGTCCATAGCAAGATCTTACGAAATTCCTTCACCAACTTTGCTCAATCCACTTCTAAAGATTCAAACTTTCGCTCTGATACCACTTGGTGTAGTCACGGTAGGAGGGTTCACAGAATGAACTGTCCAGACTGTGCAACAAGAGTAAACACAACAAAAACAACTCAAAGAAATAAAGCAAATGTAGATTTGATCATTTAATATAACATAGAATTCAAATAAAGATCAGTCGGCAACATGTGGGCTTATAATTAGGGCTCACAGGCCTGATCACATATATGCGCAAGATAAAGCTTTGAAGCTCCTTCACATAAAATCTGAACTATCAATCTTCTAAATCATGAGAACTATGTTAACTACCTTCCTAAGGATCTATTACATCAATATATATCTAATCTGGATCAATAGATTCCTCTGCGTCAGCCAAAGAAGATCACAAACTCCAATGAAGAGTTGTAATGTGTGAACACAGATAGGTTGGACGTAAATGCATAGAACACTTCTTGAAAATGAATGGAATGAAGTGTGGATCTCCTGGGAAGGTTGTCCATGAACCAAATATCATTGAATGATGTGTCATTAGGCTCCAAAGATCAGGAAATGCTTCGGCAAGTTTCTCCTTCAACTGGTTGCCAGTGATTATTAGGATGCTCTGCTCTGAGAAACAATAACTTCTGATAGCGATATCTTTCCGGTATTGACATGCAAATCTCTGAATTATGAATATGATGTTAATGAATGAATGTAGATACTAACCTAGCTCCACAAGATCTGAAATGCAACTGTGGTGAAATGTCAGATCAAAATGTAGAAACTGCTTCTAACTGAACTGGAAAATGAAAAGAAATAAACTGAACTGCAATCAAACTAAAATGCAAATATTTTTGGTTGATGCAAGATTGCTCTTGAACCAGGGATGCTCCTGCATCACTTTGACTCATGGTGAGAGACTCTTCAATGGGTTGTGGACTACATGATGGAGTTGGAGGAATAGGCATGGCATTCAAAGGTTCTTTGGTAGGCTTAGGGATAGATGTTTGATGACATACGGATGGTTTATTCCTTTCTAGTAGCCAATGGATCACATCCTTCATTAGTATACGGGTGGATGGACAATATAATAGATGGAGAATAATGGTAGATGGCATAGGCTTATGATTAAGATTAGGATTGCTTGTGCTAAATGGGGATGAAATTGGATGAGTGGAATTGGATTTCTCCATAGCTTTTCTTTTGCTTTTAGATTTTGCAAAGAATCTCTCAAGAAAATCATTTGAGGATTTGTTGCTTGATGGATTAGAGTTTGGAAAGTTTGATGGTGGTGTTGGTCTAGGTCTACTAGGTTTTGAGATAGGAATTCTATTGGATGGTGATGGAGGACTAGTATATGGATTGGTATATGATTCCAAACTTAAGGTGGTATTTTCGTTGTCAAGAGTATCATTAAGATGGCTTAAGGATCGACTAGTACTAGCATGATCATGTTGTGAAGGATTTTGAGATGGATATTTCATGAGTTGTTGGATTTCAACTAGGAGTTGTTGTACTTGTGGTGATTGGTTTTGTTGAAGTGGTTGGCTGATGGTTTGTAGTTGTTGTATGATTTGTTGGTTTAGGGGTTGTTTTAATTGGTGTAAGGTTAGGACGATGTTTTGTAGTTCTTGTGCTAGGATCTTTTGCTCTGGTGTTGGGATAGATTGAAGTCTTTGGATTTTGGCTTGTTCCTCCAAGTATGCCTCAAAATCTACAAGATCCTCATCATCATTAGGAGAAAATTTTGGATCACCTCGGAGCATATATGGTTTTGGATTTGGCCTAGATTTGTTGATGATCACAACCATTTTGACAAATAAGGATTGGATTAGGTTCAAGGATGCAAATATGAGTAAGATGAAATGGATGGATTTTTGTTTTACTTATTTGTTTAGGAACAATGATCAAAAAGTGTAGGACTGGTGAAAAGTGACAGTTTCTGTTTGTTTTCAGTTGTTTAACTTTTTGAGCAAGCTTTTGAGATTTGCAAGGTTGAAATGTTATAGATTCTAGGTGTGATGTTTGATTGAGATGGGAAATGTTTGTTTTGAACACACACACAAAACACGGTAGGCAAAAAATTTTGGATGACTCTAATATAAAATTAGAGTAGAAGTCTGAATGGGGGCCTAGATTAGCCCCAAAAATTTTCACTAGTCTTGACAAATTTGAAAACACTCTTAAGCATGCACAACCTAGGCTAGAAAGAGGATACTACTTGCTGAGTCCCCACTTGGATTACTCCAAATACTGAGACAAGGTCAACATCTAGAGATATTGGTAACACTGGCTCCCCCACCACAGCACGGGCACACCAAATCTCTTACCCCGAAGATCCAGAGATCTTATGAACTGAGGGATTTTCTGTCTCTACCCTAAATAGTATGTGTAGGGAGGCTTCGAAGGTCTGACCTCCTACACCAGCAAGAAAAAAAGGTTTTTGGCCTCTACAACAAGTGGTTTCTGGTCAGTGTTTCAGGATAATCTGGTGTCTATACATGCGACAATTCATTCATTTAAGAGGCCTACCAGCCCTCAAAAAGGGTTTTTATGCATCACATGGATACTGAGGGAGACTTCCGTCGGTATAGAATAGTGGCACTAGGTGATTGATGACTTTCATCACAACCACAATTATTTATATAGCGGACCGAAACGAAAGTACCGCTTGGGTCATTCCCTCTCACAAATCAGGAGGCAAGCCCTCTAAGGGATTAAAAACATAAAAGAGATGGGTCTGGATTTTGATCACCAAGTTTGCACAAGGTGAGAGCATACACGTACCACCTTACAAGCACAACAAAGAGTGATTAATTAACCCCCTAGTTAATCTATGTGCAAATAGACATTTGAAAAAGATATTTAATCGATGAAATCCCTACAAACCCACTATTAGTAGTTTGAATTCCCAGTCTTCGACAAACGAGATAGCTACAATCAAAGTTTTAGCACAAAACCAAATCCCTGAAAAAAATTAGAAAATAATGTTATAATGCAGCCATAAAAAGATAAGCTCATCAGAAGATTACAATTTCATATTCATATTTTTTTAGATAGTGACATAGATTTGATCATTTTGAAATGTTTTTGACATGAAAATTAAAAACTCAGAGAAGAGATCCATATTAATTTTTTGAGACCTATCTAGAAATATAAAAAAGTTAGAAAAATTCCCTGACTTGCGCCCAAAAATACAGATTTATGAAAACCCTACAGTTGATAAAGATTGGATCATTTTGCACCTCATATGACGTCAAAATTATATCTGTAAAGAACATACCCCCATTAAAATTTCAAGAGATTTCCAGAAATGTAAAAATTTCTAGAAAATTTGCTGATTTGCGTACATAAATGCAGATTTATGAAAAAACTAAAATCGTTATAACTCATTCAAAACTAATGATAAAGATGTGATTTTTTTGCTGTAGCTTCCTGAGATGATCCATAAACTTTTTTAAAAATCTTGTAGTAAAACTTGCAGTCATTTGAAAGATATAACAAAATCTTTAAAACCTAGGGTTTTTTTTCCAAAAATGGCATAAACATGCAACAAAAAGTTAATAAAACCTGCAAAAAGCAAGATAGATCAAAGGATTCATGTCAGGTTCACCATTTTGTTGTTAGGGAAAATCAGATTTAGCGTCAAAACAGCAAACTAAACTAAACCCTAACAAGCACCATAAAGCACAAACTAGCATGAAAATGAAAAGAGAAATATAAAGCAAATCAATCTTCAAGCTAAGTTTGATTGATCTTCATGGCTCTTCTCGCTCTTGCATAAGAATGCAGGATGTCAAAGGATTGTTGATTGCTCACCGTTACAGCATAACAGAGCTCAAGCATTGCATGAAAAATGACTTGTGTGAGTGAGGGTTTGGAATTGAAAATGAAGTTTGATTTATAGAGGGAAAGGGAATCAAATGAATGGCTAGGATTAGAAGGGAGAGGGGATGAGGTGGATGGCTAGGATTAAGAGTCAAACCTAGTGCTTATGACGCACAATAAAGGGATATGACAGCACGCCAAAATTAGGAGAATAGTGGGAATAAATGGGATTTTTAATTTATTTTGGAGAGGAAGTGCTTATGATGCACAATGAATGAGGATAAAAATAGGGATGTGAGTGGGAATAAGTAATTTAAATAATAAAATTATTTAAATCATGAGAAACAAGTGGCATTTAAATAAATATTTAATTTATTTAAATTGGATGATGTAGGAAAATGAGATTAAATAAATAAGATTTATTTTAATTTGATGTAAGAGAAGGATAAATGGATGAGAGGAATTAGTTAAATAAATATAATTTATTTAACTAATGGGAGTCATGGAAGGGGACCTAGGACAAAATATGTCGAAATGTTATGTCATAAGATATAGTCAAATTTAGGTGTCTACACTTTGCATTCTAATTGCTTGTTGGAAATGGATGGGAGAGGCTCAATTTATATATTTTTGGAGGTGAGGATGGAGGGCTAGGATTGAATTGAAGGATCAAGGGCTCAAATTGCTTGAGGATCCTCAAGCAAGGAGAATTGAATAAGTGTCATGAGGAGGTTAGATGAGAGAATTGCTCCAAGATTCAAGGGGAGATCAATGGATGGAATTGAATGGTTGAATGGATGAATGGCTAGGATTGGGTGGGTGTATGACATGTAAGGCTTTATTTATGGAAAGGTATGGTTTGGATTTTGTGAGGAATTTAAAATTGGGAGGAGAGGACAAGTGGAATTTAAAATTGGATAAATAGTGGATGGATAGTGCCACATGGAATTTAAAAATTCCATGAATAGTGACACTTTGGGTGGAAGAAAAGGAAATGGGACAAATGTACACTTTTGGAAGATTTGCCCATGCTTCCAAAGTACCACTTGTCATGTACATACATGTACATTGAATGACAAGTGGACTTCTAGAAATATGGGGAGATGTAATTGTGAGTTAATTTTAATTAACCCATGTGCACATGATTAAGAGGAAAATAATGAAGATTACTAAAAGTAATCAAAAGTACACAAAATAGGGAGTTTTGGGAGTGCATATGAACTATAGTTGTCAAAAATATTTAACTTTTTAAACTATAGTAGAAGAAATTAATTTTTAGTGATGGGGGATTCAAGAGAAAAAATTAATTAAATAATTATGAATTATTTAATTAACGAGTGTATTGAGTGAAATGGTGTGAATTATCAGGTTTAGAATGCGTAGGATAGATGAAAGTGGTTGTGACCATTTTTAGGTGTTAACATTTTGCCCTTCTTTGATATGGCATCATTATTGTAAGGGTTGATGGGATATCAAAGAATATTTGAATGATTAGCGTGCCCCAGTCGACTGACAGGAGAAGAAAGGATAGTGAGGTGATGCCCCCTTGAGAGATTGGCAAAAAAATAAGAATATTTCTGACGATGTCTCGAAAGAGGGAGAAGGGCTAGCTAAGAAGAGAATAAGTTGGAAAGAAGGAGAAAAGGGAAGATAGGACGGGGTGGGGGAGGAAAATGAGGAGGTAGAGATAGAGGAGATGGATGTAGAGAAGGGTGATGGAGGGGGAGGAGGGGGAGATGGAGATGGGGACAAAGGAGTAGAGGTGGCAAGGCTACAGGGATTGGTGCAACAACTACAAGCCTAGGTGCAATAGTTATAGGGATAGGTGGCGCAGCTACAGGGGTAACTGACACAGGTACAGGGCGATAGGAAGGTGGCCCATTTACAGGGCTAGCTAGTACAACTACAACCACAGATAGCTCAGGCACAGGCACAGGCCCAGATGTGTCAATAGAAGCGTGATCAGGCACGATAAGAACTGGGGCCGGGTGCGGAAGATATGTTTAGGATTATGCAGTAGCAACCTTATGAGTCCGGGAGGGAGACACAACATTACAGGACGTTGTATGGGCGCCTAGTGACGGTGGGGTAGAGAGCTATCAGAGTCGTTCTGCAACGTCGGGCTTAAGGAGGACAAGGCAGTCTGAGAGATAAGTACAACATCCACCTCTGGTACAGGGACCAGTTCTTGGTTAGGCAGGGCAACAAGTTATGGGGCTGCCTCCACAAAGAGATGTAGGGCCATCTAAGTCAGGGGCCTTGGCACGGGACAGTTTCGCCTAGGGGCTATAGATTTCTAATTTTTTATCGTACATATGTATTTTGGACAAGTCCTCAAGACTTGATGTTCATGATCATTTTTTATGTATATATGAGATGGGACTTTGGATGCGATGGACTATGTTTATGTACTTTATTGATGTGTATCTATGGATTATGATGTGGATTATGATGTACTGGAATGCATGTTATGGATGTTGTATGTGTTTGATGATATGATGTGATTGATAGATGATGTGGTTGATGATATATTTTTGATGTAGGATGATTTATTTGAGATGTAGGTGATGACATAATATATGATGTATGATGTATTTGTATGGATTATGATGATGAATATGATATGCAATATGTGTTATGGTTTGGATGTTATGAGATGATGTTTAATATGGATGTATCGATGATTGTATGATGTTGGATTTGATGAGTGATATATGATTTATGTATGCGTATATGAAAATAGATGAGAATGATAATGTGAATAATGTATTAATGACAATGTGATATGATGAAAATATTTGATGTAATATGGCTTAATGGACCAATGGTGTGAATTAATAAACCAACTATTAATGATAATGAACTAAATGAAATATTGACTAATGGGACTTAATGGATTTATGAATGTTAATGGAATGGAACATAAATAGACAAATGATAATGAAGAGAATTTCAAAAAATGGCATTTCGTGGAGCTCTGGTGCGAGCTAGGGCACGCATGCCCTAGTTGGCTTAGTTTGGCTTCTATGTACGTTGGTGGCCTTTTTGTGCTCGAGGGGGGAGTTTTTATGTGTTCACAGGGGTCTGGAGAGGTTCGGGTAGGGGTGTGATCTCCTCCTCTCTGTGGTTGGGCGCTGTTCTGGCCATTGTCTGGTACGTGGGTCGCTTGGACGGGGGGTGCGTGGCGGTTGGGGCATTTGGGCAGACTGCCTTGCCTCTTTCCCTCTTCTGTCTGGGGCTTGGGCTCTTTTAGCCATGGAGAATCAGGGTCTTGCTTCTTCCCTGGATTTGGAGATGGTAGATCCATCCTCTCTGATGCATGCCAGTAACAAGGATCGGACTGAGTTACCTCTTTCTGGAGAGGGTACCTCCTCATCAAAAGGGTCGTTTCGAATTAAAAAAGTAAATGGATGTTTGGAGAGATCGGAAGATAGACCGGTTTTGGTTATTCAACCTGAGCAGGTTTCAGAGGATGTTGATTACTGGTGCAAGCATGCTCTTATTTGCAAATTTTTGGGCCTTCATCTTTCTCTTCCTGTGTTGGAATCCTGGGCACGTCGGGTTTGGAATCCTGAAGGAGATATGGAGATTCTTTTAGCGGCTAATAACTATTTCCTGGTTATTTTTTCAAGCATGTCGGACAAGCATAGGGCTTTTGAAGGTGGCCCTTATTTCTTTAACCAAGTTGGGCTCTTCATCAAGCCTTGGCATATGGGCTTCAACTTTGCTGAAGAGATCCCTTCGCGGGTGCCTGTGTGGGTTCGTTTGCTGAGGCTTCCGTTGGAATTATGGAGGGAAGATATCCTCCATTCAATCTCTTTGCTTCTTGGGAAACCTGTTGGATCGGCTTCACAGACTCAAGATCGTAAGGTAATTTCTTTTTCTTGTATTTGTGTCGAAGTTGATTTGAATAATCCATTACCAGACTCTATGGAAATTTGCATGGGTTCTTCCTCCTAGATCCAACAGCTAGATTATGAAACCCTACCATTCAGATGCAGAATTTGCCATGAGTATGGTCATCTACACTGCAAATGTCCCAGATTGAAATCTTCCCCCATGTCTGCCTCTGGACCTCCTAGGATGGACAAGGGGAAAGCTCCAGTGTCAAATGGGCCTGTTGATAAGGAGGGATTTATCCCAGTTAATTCCTGGAATAAAGGCAAAGGCAAGAAGAGATCCTAGATGGATAGACAGAATGATGGCACATTTAATAGGTTTGAGGTTCTTGATAGCGTAGTCCACGAAGATGGTATTCCAGTTGAGCTTTCTTCTGGGGTTAAGGGTCAGGTAGAGATTCAGGAGGTGGATGCAAAGAAGGAGGAGCTGATTTTATCGTCAGGGGTTCAACAGGTTTGTCAACCGGCTTTGGACTTGCCTTCTCAAGTTCAGAAAATTGGTGGCCTCCAGGAGTCACAAATTCCGGTGGGTACTGCTGGTTCGGCTTCTTGTCCCCAAGTTACGAAGGGATCCGCGGATCCTGGGAAGGGTGCTAAGGCTCCTCTTGCCTTAGGTTTGCAACAAAAATCTTTTAAAAAGGGGCCTCTAGATAAACGGTCAAGGAGTGGAAGGAAGACTGATCAAGAGAAGGTTAAGATTTTGGGTGATACTTTGGTTGAGTCTGGGTCTGTGAAACCCATTGATTCCCACTTCTCCCACCCCCCTAAATGATAGTTTTATCATGGAATGTAAGGGGGTTGAACAGCATCCCTAGACAAAAGGTTGTTTGCAAATTAATCAAGTCTCAGGCTCCAAATGTGGTCTTTATACAGGAAACCAAGCTTACAGTGGATGGTTTGAATAATTGTGCTCTACGTATCTAGCCCCAAGGCTACTGGCAGGGGGTGGGGGCGTTGGGCAGTTCTGGGGGGGTGGCTTGCTTTTGGAACCCGAGGAAAGTCTCCCCCTTATGGTGGGTTTCTAGTCGGTCTTCCATCTCTATGGTTGCCTCCATTTTTGAAACTGGTGAAAGATGTCTTTTCTCCAATATTTATGCTCCTACTGATCTTCCAGGTAAGACACATCTTTGGGATCATATCAATTTTGTCCGTTCTCTGGACCCGTTTCTCCCATGGATGTTGGCTAGTGACTTTAATGTTGTTATTAGTATGGATGAAAAACGAAGAGGGTTAGCCAAGCTTGATCCTTCTTCTCTTTTGCTCAGAGATAATATTGGTTTCCTTAACCTTGTTGACGTGAAGCCAATCAATGGAGTTTTTACTTGGAATAATAGGAGGTGTGGTGATGAGGCTATCTCAGAACGGCTAGATAGATTTCTGTGGATGAGCAGCAGGTGGACTACCAGTTCTGAAATCCTGGATTGGAGGGGATCCGATCACTGGCCTATCAAACTCTGTGTCTCCTCTTATGGGGTCACTAAAAATCCTTCTTTCAAATTTCAATTGATGTGTTTACGGGATCAATCTCTTCGGGATCTTGTGCTGGATTGGTGGTACGAAGGGCTTCCTGCCCATGGGAGGGCCATGTACACTTTTAGTAAACGGCTTCAACATGTGAAGTATAGGCTTAAGAGGTGGAATAAACAATGTTTTGGGAACCTGCATGCTCAGAAGCTTGCTGCTCAATCCAAGCTGGATAGTGTCACTCGTCAGATTCGTGACCATGGGCTATCCTCTGACCTTTTGAATGCTGAGTCCCTGGCCCTTAAGGGCTTAGAAGAGTGGGAGCTTTGGGAGGAGATTTTCTTGAAGCAAAAATCTCGTATTGATTGGCTTCAGGAGGGGGACAGGAACACGGCTTTTTTTCATAACTCGGTTAAGGCCCGTAGGCAGGGGAACTCTATTTCCACTCTTGTCTCGAGTGATGGGACTCAACTCTCGTCCTGTGGTGAAATTTCCAGGGAAGCTGTCAACTATTTTTCTAATCTTTTTACTAGGGAGGATATTACTGCTAGATCTGAGGAGAGCTCTATCTTGGATTGTATTCCTTGCTTGGTCTCGAATGAGATGAATGGGGCTCTTCTGTGTCCAATCTTGTTACCTGAATTGGAGAAAGTTGTGTTTAGTATGAAAAAAGGCAAAGCTCCTGGCCCAGATGGGTTTTCGATTGAGTTCTTCTAGGAATTTTGGGAAATAATAAAGTCTGATCTCCTTGAGGTGGTTCAGGAATCTCTTAGGAACAAACAAATGCTTAAGTCTTTGAATTCTACTTTTCTGGCTCTCATACCTAAGGAGGGGGCTAATCAAATGGATCAGTTTAGGCCTATTGCTTTATGTAATGTTGTCTACAAGATCATAACCAAGTTGATTGCTGAGAGACTCAAACCTCTCCTTGGTGCTTTGATTTCTACTGAGCAGGGAGGTTTTGTGGAAGGGAGACAAATCTTGGATGGTGTCGTGATTGCTACGGAGGTTATTCACTCTGTGGCTTCCTCTAAGGAGAAGGCGATGTTCATTAAGCTTGACATGGCTAAAGCTTACGATCGGGTGAGCTGGGAGTTCCTTCAGAATATCCTCTTGGCCTTTGGCTTTAAAGAGGAATGGGTAAGTTGGGTTCTTAGTTGTGTGACCTCATCCTCCTTCTCTGTTCTCATTAATGGGGATTCTTCAGATTGGTTTAGTGCTTCTCAGGGACTTCGGCAAGGGGACCCTCTGTGCCCGTATCTTTTCATTATCATGGCAGAGGGTCTTGGTAGATTTATTAAATCTCGGGTGTGGCTGGGTCTTCTTCACGGCTGGAGCTGGAACAATGATCTCCCTCCCTGTTCTCACCTTCAATTTGTGGATGATACTGGACTGATGGGCTTGGCTAGAATCAGTGAGGCAGTGAATTTCAGGAGAACTTTAGACATCTACTTGAAAGCTTCTGGTCAGAGTATTAATGATGATAAATCTTCCATTTATTTCTTTAATACTCCTCGTCTCATTCAGAACAAGATTGCCAGGATTCTTAGATTCCAAATTGGCTCTCTTCCCCTGATGTACCTGGGGATTCCTTTAGCTCTGGGACCTCAGCGTAGAGATTTTTGGCAGGGGATTTTGGATAAGTTCCAGAGTAAGGTTAGTCATTGGACTTACAGATGGCTCTCTTCTGCTGGTAGAGTGATTCTCCTAAAAGCTGTGGTGCAGTCTCTCCCTATTTATAGGTGTTGTGTGCAAATTCCTCCTGCCTCCTTTGTGAAGGATTTTGATGCTCTTTCCCGGCAATTCCTTTGATCAGGTAACCTTCTTTCCTCGAAATGGAGTTTAGTCAAGTGGGAGTCTGTTTGTAGGCCAAAGCATGCTGGGGGCCTTGGCCTTAGGTCTGTGGCTCTTGTGGTTACAGCTTTGGCAGCTAAGCTGTACTGGAGATGGTGCAACAACCAGGATCAAGATTGGGCCAAGATTCTTGCTTGCAAGTATGTTCCTGGGGTGGAGAGTCGGGATGTGCCGTGGATTGCTTTGTTGGGCAAAGGTTCTTGCATTTGGGATACTCTTAAAGAGGGAGCTCAGCTTGTTCAGAATGGTCTCTTCTAGATCTGTAATAATGGCTCTGATGCTCTTTTTTGGCTAGACTCTTGGGATGGTCACCCTCCCATTCTGTCTAGTTTCCCTCAGCTTCTACCTCTTTGCCAGATGTTCTCTGATGCTGGTTGGACTAAGGTGGAGCATTTTAAAATAGTTAAGTGTATTGGTCAACTGGAGGTGTCTTGTTGGAAGGATCTGCAGGAGTGGCCTGTGGGTGGCTCTGATGAGGATCGTGCTACTTTGTGTAAGGTCTTGGAGGGCAGGCTTTGCAGCTCTCTGAATGAGAGGGACAAGTTGGCTTGGAGTCCTAGCCCAAAAGGGAATTATACTGTTGCTCAAGGTTATGCTGTGCTTGATAGGAATTTATATGGTCCTGCTGAGGTGCCCTGGTGGAGGAAGGTTTGGAACAACTTTTCTTGGCCCAAGTGTAACTTCTTTTTATGGTTGGTTGCCCAAAGGAAATGTCTCACCTAGGAGAATCTTTGTAAATGGGGGTTTCAGGGACCTTCCATTTGTTTTCTTTGTTTGTGCAATGAAGAATGTTCTTCCCACTTGTTCTTTCACTGCCCCTTTTCTCGTGAGATTTGGCATAGATGGTGGGAGGCTTGGCATCATGGGTGCATTCATGCTTCCTCACTTATTGAGTTTTGGGAGAGCCTAGGCAGGCCTCCTGCGAAGACGCCTTTTCTCTAGGTGGCCTGGTTCATTGGGCCTATTTTCATTCTTTAGAACCTTTGGCTGGAAAGGAACCATAGAGTTTTTTGTGATTCCAGATTGGATACTGGTCAACTGTGGATGAAGATTATCAGTAGGCTTCAGGAGACTATTTCCGCTAAATGTGATATGTCTGAAAGTATTGATCCTCGGGATGTTGCGGTTGTGCGGGATCTGAGCCTGGGTGTTAATAGTAGGGGTTGCATTACTGGTATTATGCCCCATCATGTCAAGAAATGGGTCTTTCGTGATGGGAAGTGGGCGCCTCCTCCAGATGGAGTCCTGAAGATTAATACTGATGGATCTTCTCGTGGGAATCTTGGGCATGCTGGTATTGGGGGTATTGGTAGAAGTAAAGATGGTGATGTTGTTTTTTGCTTCTCTGTCTACGAAGGGCATTACTCTAATAACCTGATGGAGGCCCTTGCTATTAAGATTGCTGTTGAGCGGGGTTGCTCTCTTGGCTGGAGGAGGATTATCTGTGAGTCTGACTCTCAGATTGTTGTGGATATGTTGAACAACCAGAGATTGGATGGTGTTATTTGGCATTTAGCTTCGATGGTCAGACAGATTTTAAGTGTATGCAATTCCTTGGAATCTGTCTCTTTCTGTCACATTCCTAGAGCATGGAACAGCGTGGCTAACTGCTTGGTGAAGTGGGCCTCAGAAAAAAGGGGCCAGTTGGGATATCAGTGGTAGGAATGAGTTACCTTCTGATTATTTGGGGATTTTGGAGAGATTTTTATTGGAAGACAGGACTATGTAGTGTTGTTGTTTGGGTTGTTGGCTGTTCTCCTTTCTGTTGAGCCTATGGCTCTTGCCTTGTATCTCATTTTGGATTGAATAATTTTTTTTCCCCTTTTTCTAAAAAAAAAATGATAATGAATGGAAAAATGAATATATTATGAATGGATGAAATGCAAAAGGATAATGGCAATGATGAATATATTCTTAGATTAATAAACATATATTATGAATGGATGAAATATAAAATGATAATGAAATGATAAATGATAAATGGATAAATGGGATTGATGAATATATGCTCAGATTAATCAACATATATTATGAATGAAATAGAAAATGATTAATGGAAAATGACTAATGCAAAGGGATGGTTAAGGAAGAATGGTTAATGAGTGGGAATGGGAAAGTCATTGATGTTGAGATTTGTTGATCTTGATACCAAGTGCCTGAAAATGGTCACAAGGTGTTGGCTAGGAGGGAAATAGATGGTCAAAATGGATAGGTAGGTGGGGGAAGATAGGTGGGGGGAAATGAGGATTGTTCCGATGAATCTTGGAACAAGATATGGGAGGGGATAATGGTAATAGGGATGCATATGTAGGATGGGGGGATAAAGGGGACGAGAGAATGTATTGGAAATTCTGCAAACAAATATGAGCACTATTGTTGATATAGCATGAGATGTTATGCACCAGGGTATGAGGAACCGAGGTGACAAGGTATCCCATGTATTGGACTTGACTTTGCAAACAATAGGATGATCCCATACATGCCCAAGATAGTACAACCTTGTCTAGACAAATGAGAGGTACCCATAGCATAAGCCCTTAGCACACAAAAGGTATGAGGAACCTTAGATGTAAAAGGAAACTAATATGCTAGAAGTGACCCTCCTATTCACAAGATATGGATACTAAAGTGGAGTAATGAGAACCTCCCCACAAGCACAGTATATGAAAGCAATGACCATGACCTATTCTAGATCTTTCGCTACATACCATGATATAGTGATATCAAGGTAGTTTTGAAATAATCTAAGAGTAGGACAAAAGATAAAAAAATAATAACCAAAAGACCAATTAAGCAAAGAAACAACATCATATCTCTTGCCAAGATGGGTGTGGATTGGTGATTTTGCCTATTGTAGGAAGGATGCATTCGTAAGGCAGGAATCGATGGATGATGAAGATAAATCAAAGTATGGGCAAAAAGATATAGGCCATAAGTTGTGGTGAAGCTAATCTGATAGTTGATGATGTTGCATGAAGGGATTGTGCTTTTATAGTATGTGGAGCGAGTGTATTGTGTTAAGATCAAGTGTAATCAACAAGCTTAGGGAATAGGGATCATCCAAGTGGGGTTGGATGGGTGGCATCTTATGCACTTATGTACTGGATACTTCCTTCATATTCCAGACTGCCTACATACCTTGTATCCACATAATCAAGGCACATTAAGATGCAAGTTGTGATGATATGTAGTTTTGACAACTTGATGAAAGGAGGAATAGGGATAGTGTGATGTAGATGGATGAGGTCCAATGGAATTGTCAGATTTCAGACTATACCATGTATTAAAACCATGGTTAGGATGAATGGGATCTATGTGATGTGAAGGGGGGTGGTTGGTAATTGGCTAGGTGACATGTTGGTGGTGCAAAGACGTGATGTAATAAATCACAAGGGGGATTGGTCAATGAGTGATTGAGGGAGGCTTAGGTGGACAAGGGAGATGAGGTAACCCGCTGGGTGACTTGGCACAAAGACGTGATGTTTATGCAAAACCACGAAAGGGACTAGATGATGGAGGGGTTGCAATAGAATGTATGAGTGATGGGGGCATTATTGTGGGTGGAAATTCTGCTTTTCTATTACTCAGTTTATAAAAAGAGAGAGCGACATAGGCAGGGGAGATGGTAGTAGGGTAAACGATGGGGTGACCTATTAGAGGTGCAAAGACGTGATGTAATAAATCACAAGGGGGACCAAGTGTGTTAGGAGATCAAGTGTGTTAGGAGATTAAGTTAGGATGTGGTAGTCGAGAGTGGGATGAGTAGGGCTTAGGATAATGAGGGGTTATGGTAGGTGGGAATTCTACTTTTTTGTTACTCTATTAAAAAAGTGAGGAGGCCAGGGGTAGGATGAAAGCTCAGTTAGGGGAATAGATTCATAAAATGGGATGAAGGTATGCGAGTTGATGGTGGGAGAGGATAAAGGGAGGTGAGTCGATAATGGGCTTGATTTCATCTTTTCTGTTACTTAGTTTCTTGCGCAACAGATGCAGGTTGGTGATGGGGGGAAGTATATTTTTGGAATGATGGATAGTTGGATTTGATGGAAGCTTGGGTAGTGGGAATGGTGGCCAATGGATTAAGTAGATGGGATAGTGATAGCGAGAGGATAGGTGAACAATGGATCTGAATTGAACCTACACATGATGCCTACAATAGGTTTTCATCATGGTACTTTCCAAAGGCACCACGAGGAGTGGTTTTCACTATTAGATGAATTATTTTTCTTTACTTTTTTGATTTTTTTGGATTTTTTTGACATTTTTTTATTTTTTTGTATTTTTTATTTGGGGTATTCAGCAGTCTAACTATGAAACCGCTTCAGGTGGATGATGTTCATAGGTTCTTCAAGCTCTTATCCTTCAAGAGTGGAAAGGCGGTATGCTCTTGAACCATACTTAGCTATGACAACATAGGGACCCAACCAATTAGGCTTAAATTTTCCTTTCTTATCTCAATCTGAGAGAATCATTTGATTTTCTTTTAAGACTAGGTCTCCTACTGCAAACTTTCTGGCACAGATTTTCTTGTTGTAGGATCTGTGAAGCTGATTCTATTATGCTTGGAGATGATTCAAGGCATTGAGGCATCATTCATCCTGTTGGATTTTTTCCCAGACTGGATGCTTCCCAGTTATCCCTACAAGGTAGCCATCATTGATCAATAGGATTTCTAAGCTAGGGGCCAACAGTATAGGAGATAGACTCTATAAATATCTCCTCTTCTTCTTTAGGCTCTGCAGAACCAAGGGGGGTATTCCCTATTCAACATCTATAAAATATGCATGTGAACTTACTAGGATGTTGACACAAGGCAGATAAATCCTCTCTTATGCAAACCAAAACTGTAAAATAAGTGCAAAGGGGCTAGCTTTGGGCCTATGCTCAGTTGTGTGATAGAGGATTTTGGTCCTAAAACTACTTCTAACATCCTAATGGTTTGTATTTGAAGTTTGGATTTTTATTTTTGTATTTGGATGCAAGACTGGGACCTTGGGTTGTAACTACAATACAAGACCAGACTGGTGCCTATCTCAGGGCTTGGAGTCAATAGACATACACATATGAATGATTGCCATAAACTTGAATTAATAACTAGGTTTCAAGGGGATTTTTTAGTGTCTGCCTTACAAATACTTCCCAAGACTGAGTATTTAGTCATTCATACTTATTGATATCCCTGTTGCGGCACACCTTTCTCAATGCTTAACCTAAAACATTTAATCTGTTCCTTGAACAAAGGTAAGAGATTAGACATTCAACATAGAAAATCCATGTTCCTGAATCTCAAATAACCCTTAGCTATTCAGATTCAAAAGGAAAGATGCCCACAACTTGGAGACAAATGACCAAACACATGCAACAAAGCATTTCTCATATAAAACATCATGAAACTAGCAAAATTATGCATCAAACATTCAACATATGATTCATAAACTCACAAGACACCAAAACAGAGCCACCAGCAAAGCTGTATCTTCTGACTCCACCAAAATTGGTCTAGTTTTCAACAATCCCAAAAAAATGACTAACACAATTCTCTTATATAGAAAGGATATGTACTCAGCATTCAATACAATGGTCAACTCAAAATTCACCAAATACAATGCACCATGGAATGGTGCCCAAAACATTCAATGCCATAGACAGAAGAGGAAGAGCAAGAGAAAATGGGGAAATGTACCGCCGCTTGGAGATTTTCCTTAAAAATTTGGTAGCTAGCTTGTCAGTCAGACCATATCTCTGCAATTCCTTCGCCATTAATGGCCAACCTACCTGCGGCCTCTTGGGAATGTAGCAGCGAATGCATAAGAAAATTTTCCCGCTCTGGAATGCAGCTGCGAACTCAGGAAATCCTCCGCATGAAATTTTAAAACAGGGCCATCGATTTTTCCCCATTGCCAAAATCAATGGCATCAAATCACGCTGAAAAAGTCCACAACCAATGAAATCGCGCCACACAGGCGGCTTTTTAGCTCCTTTGACTTTTCGCAGCATGAACATACATTCTTTTACCTTTTCCGCCTTTTGAATCCTTGTATATGCAAATGCATATACATACAACTGCTTTGACACGTGGCAATCACTGATTTGTTATCCATCGCTATGAAATTTGCATCTCCATCAGGCATCAGAAAGAGCATGGACAGAGCCACCGATAAGAGAAGTCTCGCCGACGAGCCATTATATCAACATTTGCATTTGTGGTTATACATATCAGATTGTATATGCATACAATCATCTCCATACAAAGGTGCAGACCTCAAATCTTTATAAAACACACTGCAATCACATTCGGGTCCGGCTTGTATCTTCCCTTTTGCATGTCGGCCTTGTACATTGCATATATACAATACGCAATATACATACAATGCGGATTCTAGCTCATTTATCAATCGGATTGGAAAAACCTTTGAAATCTGGCTTGCATCCTTTCCTTACGTATATCGGCATATACAAGCACTTCATACATACAAGCTGCAGACTCCAAAATGATTATGCACTGCATTTGATTTTTCAGTCAGGTCCGGATTGTATGTTGCTTTATATATGACCCTTGTATATCGCATTTACAATGCAAAGTATACAAACTAAAACTGCATACAAACATGCATGCAAACACTTCATCTTGGCATATACAAGCAGCCTTTGTATATCGCCATTGTATATGGCCCTTGTATGTGCTGACATACAATGCAAATATGCATACAACCGCGGGACATACAACCATGCGGGCCCCATTGCTGACTTTGACCACAACATGCTTGCATATTTCTTTGTATGTCTAAACATACAACACAAATGTACAAGGAAAAAATACATTCAATCGGACTTCTGCCTCTATCAACCAGAATGTATATTCATTTCGGGTCCGGTCTTTGCATCTCTTGCTTTGCATCTTGACTTCTTTGCACATTGCCTTGTATGTGCGCTTTGTATATCTGACATACATTCACCTTTGCATGTTGGCAATGTATGTTTCCTTTGTATGTGCCCGTTGTATGTCAAACATACATGCAAAATATACATTCAACCTTTTACATACAAGCACAGAATCTGCGATGGAATATGTGATATACAACCACAGAATATTCCAGGAATGTATCTGAATGACACATACAAACCCGATATGCATACAACGATGCATACAATTTATTTTTTCCATTTCTAAAGCCGATTGAACATCTTTTTCAGGTCCGCCAATGTACATTTGCACTTGTACATACAAAGACACATACAATGCAATAGATTTCACAACCGCATGAGGGGATTTTGGACTTAGCATTTTTTTTATCCTTTTTAGCCCGATGGGAGAAAGCGGTAATGTAATGTAAAGGGGTCGGTCATTCAACAAGCCAAAAGGCATGAAAATGCAACCTAAGTAACAGACAACCTGCTGTAGACAGTCAATGCAAAAATAGAAGATACAATGCATGACATATAAGGGAAAGCAAAACCTAAGGGACTAAGGGTTTGAGGAAACAAAAATGCAGACTTGCAGACCTGACTTAAAACCCTAACCCTAGGTGGGCACCACCATTGACTCTGACTGGGGACGTGCAGGCGCAAGGCTATAGCAAGAACTAGATCACTCCAAGACAGACCAGGTAAAACACAAAATGCAAAACACCACTGACTATACAAGGTATATACAGACTATTCACACCTAATTTACAATGTGCACACAGGATATTCATTCATGAGAAATAAAGTTTTAGGAACTAACCGTGCACAGGCAATTCTGGTAGTTCACCATTCAAGGCCCGGAGAAAGTAGGAATCTTCTCCATGAGTATTGCTGATTTGATATGGGCCCATCCATAAGGGCTCAAATTTACCATGCTTGCCCTTATCCTGGCTTTTTGCATTCCAAACCAGGACCAAGTCACTTATCTAAAACTTCCTTTCTACAGCCTTTTTATCAAACAAATATTTCACCTTCTATTGTTTCTTGATATTTGTCTTATGTGCTTCTCTTCTAATCTCATCCAATGCAACCAGTTGATTTATCCTTTCATTCATTGAATCTTCAATCTCTTTGTCATTTTCTTGTATGAATCTATAAACTGGAAAGAGATTATTCACAGGTAACTTAGCTGCTACACCATATACTAGCTCAAAAAGTGACTTTCCAATTGCTTTCTTCAATCTTATCCAGTCAGCCCATAGTGCCAACCTTAACTTTGAATCCCATCCCCTTTTGTTCTTATCTACCATCCTTTTGATGATTTTCATAAGGCTTTTGTTACTTGATTCAGCCTGACCATTTCCCTGTGGGTGATATAGTGATGCATATGACAAATTAATCCCATAGTTGTTGCAAAAATCAACAAACTCACAAGATCTAAAGCACATGGCATTGTCTGTGACCACTTTGACTAGTACTCCAAATCTGATAATAATGTGTTCCAAAATAAAATCCAGCACCACCCTGCTTGTAGCTTTCTTAGTTGGAATGGCTTCAATCCATTTAGTAAAATAGTCAGTAGCAACCAAAATCCAACTATGTCCTCCACTTGATTTTTCTAAAATTTCCCCTATAAAATCAATTCCCCATTGCTGAAATGGAGCTTCCACAGTTACAATTCTAAGGGGTAATGCACTTTCATACTTAAGTTTTCCTAAGAACCTTTGACAAGGATCACATTTTCTTACCATCTTTTGTGCATCTGAGAAAAGGGTCGGCCACCAATAACTTGCTCTAATAATTTTGTGAGCTATTGTCTTAGCAGTGTAGTGTCCTCCACACATTCCTTTGTGCATGCCATTTAAAATACCAGTAGCTTGATTTTCATCCACACACCTAAGTAGGACACCATCAGGATTCTTCCAATACAATTCTCCTTAAATAATTATGTATTTGATAGCATGCAACTTTAAGGTCCTTATTTGACTATCACTTTGATGGGAAGGACAATTAAAATTCTACAAATAATACACAATGTCCTTGTACCATTCAGATTCTGACATATTAACAACTTCATCCTGAACTACATTTACTTGGCATGCTTCCAAATTTGACTGTGTCATCATCTTAGCCAAACCCTGTCTCCTTACCAATTTTGTAATCTATATCTCAATATTGAACTCTTGTAACTTGTTAATCCACCTACATCTTCTTCCTGTCACTTCCTACTGAGTGAAAATGTCCTTAACTGTTGCATGGGGCACATATGCAACTATTTGAGAACCTACTAAATATGGCCTGAAACTTTTGACTACCTTAACCAATGCATATGCCTGTTTTTCCATGATATCATATTTCAACTCGGCTGCGTGCAATGACATGCTAAAGAAAGCAATAGGTTGCTCAAAACCCTCTTCATTTTTCTATAATAAACATGCAACAATAGTGTGAAAAGAGGCAAATGAGAACAACTGAAGTGGCTTAGAAAAATCAGGAGATCTCAATACAGGATCCATCTTTATAGCTTCTTTGACGTTCTGAAATGATCTGGTTGCTTCACTTTCCCATTTGATAGTTTCACCCTTCTTTAACATTTTAGAAATATCCTTTGTAATCTCTGCGAAGTTGGGAATGAATCTTCTAACAAAGTTAATATGCCCAAAGAAAGACTGAATACCTTTCACCATTTTGGGAATTTGAATCTTGTCAATTGCAGCAACCCTTTCAGGATCAATCCTAACTCCATCCTTGGAAACAATGTGTCCCAATAGTTTTCCTTCCACTACCCCTGTTAGTACTCATTTATGTTTGGGGTTTTAAGTCCATACATTTGCAGATTTTCCCATTCAAACCCTGAAATTTCTGAGTCTTGGGGTCTCACGTTTATCTTTTGTATTCTGATGGTGACCTTCTGTGGTGGGTTCCCGATTACAAAGTTTCATCCTCATGCTTTAGTGTTCATAGGTTGACCGGCCCTGTGCAATGTTTTACCGCCTTTTCCCATCGTACATGAGAAAAATGTTAAGTTTTTGTATATGCAAGTGTAAACATATGTTGGCGGGCTTGTGAAATTTCAATCGGCTTCCAAAAAATCATGACAAAAGGAATTATATGCATTTTTAATGCATATCGAGTTTGCATATATAAGGGGGGAATCTTTCATAGATTCCTGAGAATATTCTACAGATGTATGCATTTCCAAATGCATATCGGGCTCAAAAGGAAAATGTACAAAGGCGGAATATACATTGAAGATTCTAGGAATATTCCCTATTTGTATATTGGGCTGCTTGTATATTTGGTTTGTATGTTCAGACATACAACGATTAGATACAAAGGTCACATGCAAGAAAGTATACAAAGCAGCAAAGATACAATTGGTGGGGCCCGCAGGTATGTACAAGTGAGTTTGTATATGGTCGATATACAAAGGAGATATGCATTCGCAAATGTACAAGCCGGGTTCCAAAATATTTCAAATGTGCTTTTTAATTGTGGCGAGGTCTAACTTGTACATTGCATTTGTATATGCGATGTGCAATGAAATGTGCAAAGGAGAGAGACAAAGGGTCGGGCCCACCAGTTGCATACAAAGGCAATTGTATGTATGCCAACATACATTCAAAACATACAAGTGAAAAGATACATTCCAGACCCGAATAGAATTCCAAGTTGCTTCATACAAGTTTGGGGTCCACAGCATGTATGTTGGGTTTGTATACGCAACATACAGCCCGATATACAAAAAAAAGATGTACAACCCGGACGTGAATGATGAGTCAAATACAGCGAATGGTAATTTGAGCTCCGTGGGTTGTATAAGGCACTTGTATATGCCGATATACAAGTCGATGTGCATTGAAAAGGATACAAGCCGGACCCGAATAGTTTTTTTAATTTGTTCTAAATTGGCATGGGGTCTGCCTTGTATATTAAGTTGTATGTATATGCATTTTGCATATACAGGGGATTTTGGAGAGGGCAAAAAGTCAGCAATAGGAACATGGAGTGCCTACATGGCACATGATTATTGGTTCTTGGCTTTTCTACTGGTTTTTGGGCCGTCTGATCTCAGCGATGGAATACAGATCAACGATCATGTTTTGAACCTTTAGCGATGGATTTTCCTTGTGTCTGCAGTCAATTTTTGAGCGGGAAAACTTCGGATGTGTTCATTGTTGCATCCCGTGGGTAGCTAAATCATTAATGGCAAAATGTAGAGGTGCGATGGATTGAGTGACGGGCCAACTACCAGTTTTATGAGGAATGTCCCCAAGTGGCGGCACGGGGCTCGAGTCCATCTCCTCCTCGCCATTCCTTCTGACTGCTGCCTTCGGTATTTTGGGTGCCATTTTGTGGTGCATGGTATCTTGCAGAATTTTTGATGTGCCATGTAATTAATTTTTCCGAGTACACTTTCTTGCTGTATTAAGCAGATTGTGTCACTCATTTGTGGTTGTTGAAAACTAGACAAATTTTGGTGCTGTGATAAGATACAACTTCATTGGTGGCCCTATTTTGGATGTTTTTGTGAGTTTACGAATCTCATGTTGTATGTTTAATGCATAAATCTGTTGGTTTCATGTTGATTAATATGAGTAATGCTTCATTGCATGTGTTCTGTTATTTGTCTCCAAATTGAATGTATTCTTCTTTTGAATCTAAATAGCTAAGGGGTGTCTAAGATTCTTGAATATGGATTTGCTATATTGAATGCTTGGTCTTTTACTTCTGCTTAAGGAGTAGATTCAATGTTTTAGGTTAAGTGTTAAGAAGAATATATTGTAGTGAGGATCTTCTAAGCAGAGGTAACTGAATACTCAATTTTGGGAAGTATCTGTAAGGCAGATATTAAACAATCCCTTTGAAACTTAGTCATTAATATAGGTTTATGTGTACATTCACATGTGTATGTCTATTGACTCCAAGCCCTGAGATAGGCACCGATCCAGTCTTGTATTTTGGTTAAAACCTAAAGTCTCAGTTTTGCATCCAAACATAAAATCAAACTCAAACTTCAAGTACAAACCTTTAGGATGTTAGAAGTAGTTTTAGGATCAAAATCCTCTATCTACAACTGAATATAGGCCCAAAGCTAGCCCCTTTGCACTTATCTTATAGTTTTGGTCTGCATAAGAGAGGATTTATCTGCTTTGTGTCAACATCCCAGCTAATATACAGATGCATTTCATAGATGTTGAATAGGGAATACCCCCTTGGTTCTGCAGAGCCTAAAGAAGAAGAGGATATATTTATAGAGTCTATCTCCTATACTGTTGGCCCCTGGCCCGGGAATCCTGTTGATCAATGATGGCTACCTTGTAGGGATAACTGGGAATAAGCATCCAGTCTAGGAAAATAATAACCAACAGAAATTGGCGACTCCGCTGGGGAAGTGAAGTGAAAGTATTATCTTTTCATCCCCGGTAAATTATTGCTCATCTGAGTCGCAACATAAATTGGTGACTCCGCTGGGGAATTTGTGAAAGAACCCTGATTTTAAAAGAAAATAATTCCTAGTTATAGGTGGCGACTCGAATCAATCTCCTAACTGCTAAAGTGAAAATTTATATGCAAGGGAGAAGATCCATGCGTAATTCTCTGTCTGAAGAATTACCCAGAAAAATGATGTATAGAAAAAAGGGGACTGCTCAAGCCAGTCAAGAGGGTTCTCCCAGAAGTAATGATAATATTCAGGACAATCCAGGATCTTCAGAGCGAACAATACCTTATTTTCAAACACTGAGGCTGAAAGCCAGAATGTATATGAAAGACAGCAGGGTAGTGGATTGAGAATGAGATCAGAGGTGTTTCAAGAACGCCCTTTCCATGATTCCCTTGATAGATTTGAAGAAGCTGAATCCCCAAGAGAAGATAATGATGATTAGAATATAATGAAACCATCTTCTTCCATGCCCAGAGAGGAGGAATTAGCTGAAGAGATTAACAACTTAAGGGCGGAATTAGAATATCTGCAGGCAGTAAAAATCAGAGATGACATAAGACAGAAAGTGCAAGCTTTGAGAGTTGCTCAGAATGATTCAATTCCTACCCTTGAAAATGCAAATATGCAGAGAAATCAACAAAGAAGTGAAGCCCAGGATCAGCATAATGATCAAAGACAGAATGTGAATAATGCTAGAATACCATTAAATAATGTAAGAAATCAGAATACAAATAGAAATGTCAATGTAAATCAGTTTGGTAGACATCCGATGCAGCTGGACAGATTCAGACAGCTTGTTTTTTATGGCATTCCTGGTTATCCCAATCCTATTAACAAACATGTGAGGCTGCAAGTGCCTAAATTTTCAGGAAACAATACTGTGTCAGGAGAAGACCATTTAAAGGCTTTTCAGAATATCATGGACAACTTTGAGGTTGAGCATGAGGATGTATTTATGAAATTATTTATGCAATCCTTGGTTGATGATGTGAGGCCTACACTTTTTCATTTCCATACATGTGACCATTTAGCTTACTATTGTTGATACTTTTATATTTGTGGGACTGTTGATCCCGGATTTTCAAACTATTAAACCTTATTATGTTTAAGGAAAACTAATTGGGTGATGTTAATTAGATGTTTGCTTTAAGAGAAAACAAATTGGGTGATGTTAGATAGATGTTTATTTTATAGGAAAACTAATTGGGTGATGTCCGATTAATGGTTACATTACAGGAAAACTAATTGGGTGATGTTAGAAAGAAAATTGTAATGTGATTTCATCATGTTTATGAGGACTGTGTTATGTATTAGGAATTCATGTTTTAAGTTGCTTCGGCTATGATATTGAAATGTGAAATTGACTTTGTAATTGAGTGTGCAGGTTTTGGCAAACAAACCACAGATACTGGAGATCATTCCGCACCTTATGTTGTGATCCCTTGTGAAGCTGATCTAGTTCCACTAAGAACCGAGATCAACTCTGTGTTTGATTTAATGTTGTAATGTTGTCTTTCATGAGGTTTAATGGGTTAGGTCTACACTTTTGTAAAATTGAGTTATGATTTGTGTTGTAAGAATTGTATTTAAATTTATTTTTTTTAAGTTAAATTTTTTAGACCCTTTTCTTGTGTCTTAACTTGACCCTGGGTGTCCTGACTAGGTTAAAGTTGACCCTGGGTTATACCCCATGGGTCTAGGGTCCCTTTTTACTTAGGTAACCCTTGGGTAACCTCTGTATGGTCACCTTAACTTCACTCTGAAGTTAAGTGACGAATTTAGAGGTATGGGAGGGATTGGATGGGTGGTACCAACACTCAAGCCCATCCCTTTTCCATTCCCAAGGTAAGAAATGACTCCAAGACCCACCAATAATGGAGGAATTGACTTCAAGTCACCCTCACAATTGGTGAGAGTCCCCATGGATTTGTGTGGTCATTCACAAGAAGGAAGGTAGGGGAGACATGTGTCACCCTTTTTCCTCCTTTAACTCCTTTTATTTCTCCCATGTGTAAGAGAAATGATAGGTGGTATGGGGTAAGGAAGACTTTAGGGATGGGTGAGTGACATAAGCCAACACTCACCCCTTGGGACATAATAGTAGTTGGGGAAGAGTGAGGAGGTGACAAGTGTCACCTCCCCATTCCTCTAAACTCATGGAATTTGGGTTATTTTAATCCCACTTGGGATAGGGAGAGGGGGTTGTTGAATTTGGAGGATTTTTGTTTATTGAAAATTACTTTTGGGGAGAGGAAAGTGAGAGGGAGTTTGGTGGCTTAGGTTGGAGAAAATTTTAGTGGAGCTCTACATCAACTTTATCCATTAAAGGGCTTTGTAAGGTTGGTTTTCATGGCCTTTCTTTTGTATTCTAATTGTTGCATGAAGGATGTGTGGAAATATTTATTTTGCTGGTGTTGTAAATTTTGTTACTGTGGGAAAATTTATTGGGATGTTGACAGAGCTTCTTCCACTTGGGAGAAATGCTCATCAAGTGTGGGGTAGGGGAGGAGTGATCCTCCTCGGGTGCATGCCTTGTTTCTTTTGGGATGTTGAAAGCCTTGAGGGCATATGTGTGACTTTGAGAAATTGTGTTATTTGGCTTGAGAGTCAAAATACAAACTCCTTGGAGAATTTTGTTATCAAGTTTGGCTTGAGGCCATCAGAAATTTGGGTTGATTATATCATTTGTAAGGGTGACGCTCTAGAGTTGAGTGTGTCCACTCTCCTACCCTTTGTTAAACTCACTGTGGTTAAGTTTTTGTGTTGTGTAATATCCATGGGTGTATGTGTGTTTTGGTGTGTTGTTTATACCTTGTTGTGAAGTGAATTTTAGAATACCCTAGGTGTGTGGATGATCTCTCTAGCTCGGGGCTGACCCTCTTGCGAGTCTACGGTAGAGAGGAGAGCAGCTGTGTGGTGTTTTCTTCCCTTGTGTGATATGCAGGTTTTCTGGGAGCTTATTGTGAATCTTGGAGAAGATTATTTGATCTTAGAAAATATTTTATTTTCCTTAAGTCTTAAGAAGAGCTTGGTCATTTTATAACTCCTTCCTTGTTGATTTCCAAGAGGAGAAAATTATCTCCCTATTGTTATATAAATTGGTATTTTTGGAGTTGTGAGGAAATCCTCCTTTATTGTGTTGATAATTGTAATTTTATTGTTCATTAAGTTTTACCATTTGAAGTGAGAAAAGGAAAAGAAAATTTGTTTTTAAAAGGATATTAGAATTGTCTATTTCCTTCCTATCCCTATTTGAAAAGTTGTGAGTCAGTTGTTGTTTTAATTAAGTTTGTAAGAATATTATTTTTGTGTAAGTTTAAGGGAAAAATTAATTTTAAATTGTTATAGGCGAAGTTGTAATCTTGTTACCAGGAAAGGAATGAAATTGGATTACAGTATTGCTTTTTGAAACTACCTGCAAGTAATTAAATGATTACTATATGTAGTTTTAAACATTTGACTTGAAATAGAAATTAAGGAAAGTGGGATTTATTTATGTATATTGTATAATATGAATTGAATAGATGCTTATACTCAGAGTTGCAATTCAGAAATACACTGTTTATATATGCAAAAATAAATTAACTCATTGCTCTGTTTTAATGAATTATTGGATAGTAATCTGTTTTAACAAATTATATATATATTTATTTATATTCTGTATTTTCTTTATAGTTAAGGAACTTATTAATGAAATTGTGATTTAAAGTAAACTGAGGATATGGTGGAATATATATAATGAATTTTATTATACAAAAGAAATTTTAAATGCAAAATAAATAATATTTTCACAGTTCTGTGTTTTCAGTAAACAAAGAAAATTTTAAAAAATATACATATAATAAAAAAAATAAAAAAATAAAAAAAAACCATGGTGGGGGTTTGAACCCCCACCGTAGATATTACATGTTGGGTGTAGGGAGGGGCGGAGCCCCACCCACACCCCCCGTAGTAAGGTGTGGGTGGGGCTTCACCCCTCCCCACACCCCCGTCATGCCAATATCCCCGCGGCCAACACACAGGCCCACACTCCTCCCTCTGTCATCCTCCACTCGCCGCCCCCTGCGGCCTCCAAACACCGCTTCCCCCACGCTCCCATCTCCGCCGCCTCACCCCTGCACGGTCCCCTTTTACCTTCACCTCCGATCTCCCTCCACACTGCAGCCGTCCACCTTTGCAGCCTGTTTCCCACCTGCAGCCTCCACTCCTCTGTGCCACAAACCCTCGACCATCTCCATGGCCGCCGCCGCCACTCTCCATTTCTCTGCCCTAAAAACAACACACAAAAAAAAAGGTTAGGGTTTTCATAAGACCCAATAAAATATGAAATGATCATATAATTTGGGGTTTTTATAAAGAGGAAAGCCTATTCTATTTAAATATAAAATAAAACAAAAAATATATATATTAATATATATGTATGTGTATATATATATATTAATTATCTGGCTATAAACTTAAAAGAGAAGCCATAATTTCTTTAATAAAAAGGAGAAAGAAATTTATATTAGGGGGATTAATAATGACAAAGGAAGAATATATTTATAAACTAAAAGGGAATATTAAATGCATATATATATATATTAATTATAAGGAAGAGTTTCTCGGAAGTTTCAACAATTATCACAAATTAAATATCAGGAAAATGAAGAGGAAAATATGATCCTTCCACTTACAAAGGACACTGGAAATAAATGCAACCAAGCCATCACAGGCATTCCATGTGTGGCCATTTTAAACTCAACTGTAGATTTAGAAAACGTCCAATTGAGAAAATAAAAGAGAGATAAAGAAAAACTAACATTGGAAAACAAAGAGGAGAAAATGCGCGGCATTTCTGAACTGGGCTAAGAGAACTAAGTAAGATTATCCTACCGTTAATCTTGATTAGGAATAAGTTGATTATTAAAATTAATTCAAACGTTGAGATGAAACCTAGAGCAAAAACTTAGGAGACTAAGTCAAGTGAAGTTAGGAAACCCTGTTTCAGTGATCTGGTCTTCTAAGAAATTAGGAATAATGTAAAGGAGGCAGTAATCGTGATAGAAATACAATCAAAATTAAATTTCATAGAAACAGTTAAGTGAACGTGATAGAAATACAATCAAAATTAAATTTCAGAGAAATGGAAGAGAGGGCAAATGAACGGGCTTTGTTGAAAAAGCTAAGTCCGAAGGAGGAGAAATTAATATTAAATTACAGAAAACAGAAAAATGAATGGATGATCGAGCTTTGCTGAAAAATGTTCCATAAATGAGACCAAGTGTAAATTCATCATTATTAGGGAGACGTAGGAATTTTGTTAACCCTATCAGGGAACCACGTATTAAGAATAGAAGTTGTGTATTAAATTCCACTCATGCTCGTGAAGCGTTATGCTGTTGGAATCTTCTAAAATTTAGGGTTTAGGAGTCTTGGAAGTTCAAACCTTGTAGCGACGTAAACCGCGTCACGATGACCCCCTTGTTGGCTTTCTTGCGTCAGGATGTGCGCACATGTACTTAGTACCCTGCCGACAACTGTATTATTTTCGCTTTAAGTGTATGCCACCGAGCACGCGTACGCATGCAAGGGGGTTTCTAGGGAAGCATGGGAAAATTTTTGACATTTTGTGTCATGACCACATGACACATGTGGACATAACACGTGGGATGCGTGTTGTGACCACATGGGAAATGTGGGCATGACAGATGAGGCCAGAGAATGGTACAAGGGTCTGCCTGACAGAAGCGTTTCATCATGGAAGGAATTCAGGAGAATATTCAAAGAACAGTATGGTGACAAAACTGATCCAAATTTCTTCATAAATGAATTTACTGGCATTACCAAAGGATCAAATGAACAGGTTGCTAATTTCAATGCTAGATTCATGAAGGTATTAAACAAACTGCCACATCACCTGAGGCCTAATGAACCTATGTGCATAGTGTTATACATAAATGCTTTTGATGCCAAAACAGCTTATGGATTAAGAGGCAAGGGTCCTCACAGCCTCAAAGATGCTTTCAAAATTGCAACTAATATTGAAAATAATAGAAAAGCGTCTGGTAAGACAAACATAAGAGATGATGTAAAAATTCTACAAAATCCAAATACCAAAACTCAAGGTGTTCAAGGCAATGCATCTATTTCTGAGGATAAATTAGACAAGTTGACAACTATTGTCAAAGACCTCAGTTATAGAATGGCTAAAAATGAAAAGGGAGTTGGTCCTGACAGACAAGTTTACCAGAGGCAAGAAAGAAGACCATCATTACATGATATGCCATATAATACTAATTGGCATAATGGTAAACCCATTCTCCCAAACAGCAACACGGGTCAAAGAGCTCAAAATGTTAAAGAAACACCTGATCCTTTAAAGAAGGCTGTAAATATTGTTAATGACACCTCATGGTGTATAATATTCTAGATGCCTCACTCACAGTCACAATGTATGATTGCTCAGTCTCTATATAACAATGCTGTTGCCTGTGATGAATGTAATGAGCCGCATTACATGGACGATGATAATGTCAATATGTTGTCTACAAACAAAGAGTATCCTTTTCCTGATGTTGATGCAAGCATAAATAATGAGGTTCAGGCCTATCAGCAATTTCCCTATGATGAAGATGAGGAAGATAATTATGCCTATGCTCAGGATTCCCACAATTTTCTGAATAACTTGAGGAGGCTTTCTGATGAAGACATAAGAGCCTTCACAGCTGCAGCAGTGGCTCAAGTCAAAAGCAATTACAATCTCAGGGGTGAAGCCCAGGTAAGCAGCTCACACCAATCAGAGAATAGTTTTACAAGCCAACCAGTGCATAACCATAAAGGAGGTGAACCACAAAAGAAATAGTGGAGCAATAACAAGCAAAATTTTAAGCAAAAAATAGGTCATGATTCTCAGGGACTAGAAAACAAAATTCCCCAAGTTGAGGATCAAAGCAAAAATTCTCAGATCAACAATGACAGTCAAGGAGCCATAAAAATTAAAGCTGGATCGTCCCAGGATAAAAATAAAACTGTGGATCAAACTACAACTATCATACAAAATTATGCTCCATTCGACATTGCTCAGATCTTGTCTCAGGTAAAAATCTCTGTTCCATTGATGGAGCTGATGAAAGTTGAAGAGTTCAGAAATAAAACATTGTCCCTGATTTTAGGAGTACCTTGTCAAGCCAAGCAAAATGATGAACCTCAGGGTAAGAAACAAGCCCTATCAGTTGATGAAGATGAGATTCCTGAAGTATATTTTGGGATGACCATGACAAAATGCCCTTCATAGGTTGAGCCATTTTATGTCTTCCTTGTCATAAATGGAAAGATGATTAAGAATTGTATGCTTGACTCAGGAGCGTCAACAAATATCATGCCTTTGGCTATCATGAAACAAGCTGGATTAAAGACAGATAAGGCATGTGGGAAGTGCTATGCAATGGATGCCAGGGAAGTACCTATCATCAGAATTATGAAAGATGTAGATTTCAAACTGGCAGCATATCCTGAAAAGGCATACAAAATGAATATAACAGTTGTTGATATCAAGCCACAGTATGGCATGTTGTTGTCAAGGAGATGGGCAACATTGATTGGTGGGAGTATGCAATTAGATATGTCATATGCTATGATCCCAATGAATGGCAAGGATGTCAAATTGATTAGAGAAGAAAGATCATCAGAAACAATTGAGGACCAAGAGTCAGAGGAGCATGTATGTTTTGTGGACACTAACTGTGAAAATTTCAAGGTTGTCTCAAATGATAAAGGAGGTGAAAGGAGAGACATGTGCATTCAAGAGCTTGACCAACAGGGTCTTTGGACCATGTATTTAGATGGAGCTTGTTCGAAGGAAGGCTCTGGTGCTGGCATTGTATTTCTGTCTCCAACCGGTAAGCTTCTAAAATTCTCATTCTTACTGAAGTTTGCCTGTACAAATAATATTGCAGAATATGAAGCACTGTTGTTAGGACTGAATGTTGCTCTGAAGCATGGAATTAAGATGCTCAAAGTATTTGGGGATTCAGAGTTAGTTGTTTCCCAAGTTAGAGATAAGTATGCTTCAAAAAATAAAAGATTAAAGCAATATAAGCATGTTGTTTGGGATACAATTGAAATGTTTGATGCATTTTCAATAAGCTGGGTAGAGAGATCAAAAAATGTCAGGGCAGATTTTCTAGCTAATGTAGCTATCAGGCCAGATGATGTTACTCTGTAAGACATCACAAATGTTGAGGTCAAACTTAGACCTGCAGTGCCAGATAATGTATGCAGCTGGCAGGTGTTTGATGATGACAAAGATTTACTGAGATTTCTACATTGTATTAATGAATACGAGAACCAAGAAATGGATTTTCAAAATTTTGTAGAGGTTGTAGATGGGAAAGAGACTCTTTTAGGGAAAGAGGTAATTCAATTCAAGACAAATAAAATCCCTAGAGGGCTGGTCGCTCTAGAGAGAGCTTTTGACAATAGGGACCACTTTGTCACAAAGGCATCTCCAACAAATAAAAATGATTTGGAGGAGATAAACTTGGGGACGTCTCACTCTCCCAAAAGGGTATACATTGGCAAACAGCTCAAACCACATATCAGAACTATGCTGATTGCACTACTGAAAAAATATAAGCATGTCTTTACCTAGTCGTATGAGGACCTGAAAGCTTATAGAGAGGATTTATTCCAGCATGAAATCCCTTTGAAGCCTGGAGCTAAACCATTTAGGCAAAAATAAAGACCTATTAACCCAACCTTAGCTCCAAAAATGCAAGAAGAACTCATGAAGCTTAGGGAAGCTGGAATAATTATGCCCATCAGACACTCAACTTGGGTGTCTAACCTTGTCCTGGTTAGAAAAAAGAAAGGTGACATAAGATTGTGTGTGGACTTTAGAAATCTGAATATATCTTCTTTGAAGGACAATTATCCATTGCCAAACATGGAAGCCATGTTACAAAAGGTGACTGGCTGTGAACTTTTATCAATGATGGATGGATTTTTAGGGTACAATCAGGTGAAAGTAAAGGAATCAGAACAATTCAAGACTGCTTTCACCACTCCATGGGGAACCTATGTATATGTGAGGATGCCATTTGGACTGACAAATGCAGGTGCCACATTTCAAAGGGCAATGGATGTTGCTTTTGCAGGATTAATTGATTCAATCTTGGTTGTGTATCAGGATGATTTGACAGCTTATTCAAAGAAGGAAGAGCAACATTGCATGCACTTAGAGCAGATTTTTATTAGAGCACTGGAATATGGCATCTCACTCAACCCAAAGAAATGTGCTTTTGGATTAGTAGAAGGAAAATTGCTTGGACACATTGTTTCCAAGGATGGAGTCAGAATTGATCCTGAAAGGGTGGCTGCAATTGATAAAATTCAGATCCCTAAAATAGTGAAAGGTATCCTATCTTTCTTTGGACAAATTAATTTTGTTAGAAGATTTGTGCCTAACTTTGCAGAGACCACAAAAGACATCTCCAAAATGTTGAAGAGAGGTGCAACTATCAAATGGGAGGATGAAGCAACTAAATCATTCCAGAACATAAAAGAAGCTATAAAGATGGCTCCTGTGCTGAAATCTCCTAATTTTTCTAAGCCATTTCAGTTGTTTTCATTTGCTTCTTTCCACACAATTGCTGCATGTTTATTGCAGAAGAATAAGGAGGGTTTTGAACAACCTATAGCTTTCTTTAGCAAGTCATTGCAGGCTGTTGAATTGAAATATGACATCATGGAGAAACAGACACATGCACTGGTTAGAGAAGTCAAGAGTTTCAGGCCATATTTGGTGGGCTCTCAGATAGTTGCATATGTGCCTCATGCAGCGGTCAAGGACATCTTTACTCAGCAGGAGGTATATGGAAGAAGATGTAGATGGATAAATAAACTACAAGAGTTCAATATTGAAATACAGATCACGAAATTGGTAAGGGGACAAGGTTTGGCAAAATTGATGACACAGTCAAATCTAGAGGCATGCCAAGTGAATGTAGTGCATAATGAAATTATAAATATGTCAGAATCTAAATGGTATAAGGACATAATACATTATTTGCAGAATTTGAACTATCCTTCCCATCTCAATGGTAATCAAAAGAGGACTTTGAAGCTACAGGCTATTAAATACATCATTGTTCAAGGAGAGTTGTATTGGAAAAATCCTGATGGTGTATTACTCAGATGTGAGAATGAGGATCAGGCTAAGGATATTCTAAGTGACATGCACAATGGAGTGTGTGGTGGACACTATGCTGGCCAAACAACGGCCCACAAAATTCTCAAAGCAGGCTATTGGTGGCCAACTCTTTTCTTAGATGCACACAGAATGGTAAGAAAATGTGAGTCTTGCCAAAGGTTATCAGGAAGGCTGAAATATGAAGGTGCTCTACCCCTTAAGACTATAATTGTGGAAGCTCCTTTTCAGCAATGGGGGATCGATTTTAGAGGGGAAATCTCAGAAAATTCAAGTGGAGGGCACAATTGGATTCTGGTTGCCACTGATTACTTCACTAAATGGATTGAGGCCATTCCAACTAAAAAAGCTACAAGCAAAGTGGTGATGGATTTTATTCTGGAAAATATTATTATTAGATTTGGAGTACCAGCCAAATTGGTCGCAGATAATGTTATGTGCTTCAGGTCTGGTGAGTTTATTGATTTTTACAGCAATTATGGAATGGATTTGTCTCATACATCACCATACCATCCACAAGGAAATGGCCAAGCAGAGTCAAACAACAAAAGTCTCATGAAAATCATCAAAAGGGTGATGGATAAAAACAAGAGGGCTTGGGATTCAAAGCTGAAGTTGGCATTATGGGCTGACAGGGTGATAGTGAAAAGAGCTACTAGAAGGTCACCTTTTGAATTAGTATATGGTGCAGCAGCTAGATTGCATGTGAACAACCTCCTGCCAGTTTATAAATTCATCCAAGGGAACGATGAGGAGATTGGAAACCCAATGACTAAAAGAATAAATCAACTGGTTGCACTAGATGAAATAAGAAGGGAAGCACATAACACAAACATCAAGACACAGCAAAAGGTGAAATATCTGTTTGATAGAAGGGCTACAGAGAGAAGGTTTCAGATAGGTGATCTGGTCCTTATGTGGAAAGCAAAGAGCCAAGATAAGGGCAAACACAGTAAATTTGAGCCCTTATGGACTGGCCCATACCAAATTAGCAATGTTCACGGATATGATTCTTATTTCCTCCAGGCCCTCAATGGTGAGCTACTGGAATTACCTGTGCATGGTAAATTCCTTAAAACCTTTTTCCAATAAATGAGTACCTTTTGTGCACACTGTAAACTAGGTGTAAATATTTTGTACATGCCTTGTATAGTCGGTCGTGTTTTGAATTTTGGGTTTCGTCTGGTCTGCCCCAGAGTAGTCTGGTCCTTGCTGCAGTCTTGCACCTGCACGTCCCCAATCAGAGCCTGTGTTAGTACTCATTTATGTTTGGGGTTTTAAGTCCATACATTTGCAGATTTTCCCATTCAAACCCTAAAATTTCTGAGTCTTGGGGTCTCACATTTATCTTTTCTATTCTGATGGTGACCTTCTGTGGCGGGTTCCCGGTTACAAAGTTTCATCCTCATGCTTTAGTGTTCATAGGTTGACTGGCCCCGTGCAATGTTTTACCACCTTTTCCCATCGTACATGAGAAAAATGTTAAGTTTTTGTATATGCAAGTGTAAACATATGTTGGCGGGCTTGTGAAATTTCAATCGACTTCCAAAAAATCATGACAAAAGGAATTATATGCATTTTTAATGCATATCGAGTTTGCATATATAAGGGGGGAATCTTTTGCAGATTCTTGAGAATATTCTGTAGATGTATGCATCTCCAAATGCATATCAGGCTCAAAAGGAAAATGTACAAGGGCGGAATATACATTGAAGATTCTAGGAATATTCCCTTTTTTATATTGGGTTGCTTGTATATTTGGTTTGTATGTTCAGACATACAAGATTAGATACAAAGGTCACATGCAAGAAAGTATACAAAGCAGCAAAGATATAATTGGTGGGGCCCGCAGGTATGTACAAGTGAGTTTGTATATGGTCGATATACAAATGAGATATGCATTCACAAATGTACAAGCTGAGTTCCAAAATGTTTCAAATGTACTTTTTAGTTGTGGCGAGGTCCGGCTTGTACATTGCATTTGTATATGCGATGTGCAATGAAAGGTGCAAAGGAGAGAGAAAACGGGTCGTGCCCACCAGTTGCATACAAAGGTAATTGTATGTATGCCGACATACATTCAAAACATACAAGTGAAAAGATACATTCTAGACCTGAATAGAATTCCAAGATCTTCATACAAGTTTGGGGTCCACAGCATGTATGTTGGGTTTGTATACGCAGCATACAACCTGATATACAAAACAAAGATGTACAACCCGAACGCGAAGGAGTCAAATACAGTGAATGGTAATTTGAGCTCCGTGGGTTGTATAAGGCGCTTGTATATGCCGATATACAAGCCGATGTGCATTGAAAAGGATACAAGCTGGACCCGAATAGTTTTTTCAATTTGTTCTAAATTGGCATGGGGTCCGCCTTGTATATTAAGTTGTTGTATGTATATGCATTTTGCATATACAGGGGATTTTGGAGAGGGCGAAAAGTCAGCAATAGGAACATAGAGTGCCTACGTGGCACATGATCATTGGTTCTTGGCTTTTCTACTGGTTTTTGGGTTGTCTGATCTCAGTGATGGAATACAGATCAACAGTCAGATTTTGAACCTTCAGCGATGGATTTTCCTTGTGTTTGCAGTTAATTTTTGAGCGGGAAAACTTTAGATGTGTTCGTTGCTACATCCCATGGGTAGCTAAATCATTAATGGTAGAATGCAGAGGTGCGATGGATTGAGTGACGGGCCAACTACCAGTTTTATGAGGAATGTCCCCAAGTGGCGGCATGGGGCTCGAGTCCAGCTCCTCCTCGCCATTCCTTCTGACTGCTACTTTCGGTATTTTGGGTGCCATTTTGTAGTGCACGGTATCTTGCAGAATTTTTGATGTGCCATGTAATTAATTTTGCCAAGTACACTTTCTTGTTGTATTAAGCAGATTGTGTCACTCATTTGTGGTTGTTGAAAACTAGACAAATTTTGGTGCTGTGATAAGATACAACTTCATTGGTGGCCCTGTTTGGATGTTTTTGTGAGTTTACAAATCTCATGTTGTATGTTTAATGCATAAATCTGTTGGTTTCATGTTGATTAATATGAGTAATGCTTCATTGCATGTGTTCTATTACTTGTCTCCAAATTGAATGTATTCTTCTTTTGAATCTAAATAGCTAAGGGGTGTCTAAGATTCTTGAATATGGATTTGCTATATTGAATGCTTGGTCTTTTACTTCTGCTCAAGGAGTAGATTCAATATTTTAGGTTAAGTGTTAAGAAGAATATATTGCAGTGAGGATCTTCTAAGCAGAGGTAACCGAATACTCAATTTTGGGAAGTATCTGTAAGGCAGATATTAAACAATCCCCTTGAAACTTAGTCATTAATATAGGTTTATGTGTACATTCACATGTGTATGTCTATTGACTCCAAGCCCTGAGATAGGCACTGATCCAATCTTGTGTTTTGGTTGCAACCCAAAGTCTCAGTTTTGCATCCAAACATAAAATCAAACTCAAACTTCAAAAACAAACCTTTAGGATGTTAGAAGTAGTTTTAGGATCGAAATCCTCTGTCTATAACTAAATATAGGCCCAAAGCTGGCCCCTTTGCACTTATCTTATAGTTTTGGTCTGCATAAGAGAGGATTTATCTGCTTTGTGTCAACATCCCAGCTAATATACAGATGCATTTCATAGATGTTGAGTAGGGAATACCCCCCTTGGTTTTGCAGAGCCTAAAGAAGAAGAGGAGATATTTATAGGGTCTATCTCCTATACTGTTGGCCCCTGGCCCGGGAATCCTATTAATCAGTGATGGCTACCTTGTAGGGATAACTGGGAATAAGCATCCAGTCTGGGAAAATAATAACCAACAACCCCAAAAGTACATTTCTTTGGGTTAAGTGAAATGCCATATTCTAATGCCCTAATAAAAATTTGTTCCAGATGCATGCAATGCTGCTCATCCTTTTTTGAATAAGCAGTTAAATCATCCTAATATACAGCCAAAATTGAGTCAATCAATCCTGCAAAAGCAACATCCATAGCCCTCTAAAATGTAACACCTGCATTTGTTAGTCCAAATGGCATTCTTGCATATACATAGGTCCCCCATGGAGTGGTGAAGGCGGTCTTGTATTGTTCAGATTCTTTTACCTTCACCTGATAATATCCTTAAAATCCATCCATCATGGATAAAAGCTCACAACCAGTCACCTTTTGTAACATAGCCTCCATGTTAGGCAGTGGATAATTATCCTTTAAAGAAGATACATTCAAATTTCTGAAGTCCACACAAAGTCTTATATCACCATTTTTCTTTCTAACTGAGACAAGATTGGACACCCAAGTTGAGTGTCTGATAGGCACAATCATTCCAGCCTCCCTAAGCTTTACAAGCTCTTCTTGCATTTTGGGGGCCAAAGTTGGGTTAATAGGTCTTTGTTTTTGTCTAAATGGCTTAGCTCCAGGCTTCAAAGGAATTTCATGCTGGAATAAGTCCTCTCTATAAGCTTTTAGGTCCTCATATGACCATGCAAAGACATGCTTAGATTTTTTCAATAATGTAATCAACATACTCTTGATGTGTGGCCTGAGCTGTTTGCCAATATATACCTTTTGGGGGGCATGGCATGTCCCCAAGTTTATCTCCTCCAAGTCATTCTTGCTTGTAGGAGATGCCTTTGTAACAAACTAATCTCTATTGTCAAATGCTCTTTCTAAAGCAACTAGTCCTCTAGGGATTTTATTTGTTTTAAGTTGAATTACTTCTTTCCCCAAAAGAGTTTCTTTTCCATTCACAACTTCTACAAAGTTCTGAAAATCAATCTCCTGGTTCTCATATTCATCTATGTAGTGTAGGAACTTCAACAAATCTCTATCATCATCAAACACCTGCCAACTGCATATATTTTCTGGTACTGTAGGTCTAATTTTAACTTCAACATTTGTAACATTAGACAAAGTAACATCATCCGGCCTTATGGCCACATTAGCTAAAAAGTCTATCATGACATTCTTTGATCTTTCTATCCAATTTATTGAAAAAGCATCAAATAATTCAATTGTGTCCCATACAGCATGCTTATACTATTTTAACCTCTCATTTTTTGAAGTATATTTATCTCTCACCTGGGAAACAATTAATTCTGAATCCCCAAACACTCTTATCATCTTAATCCCATGCTTCAAAGCAACATTTAATCCTAGTACCAGAGCTTCATATTCTATAATATTATTTGTGCAGGCAAACTTTAACAGGAAAGAGAACTTCAAGAGCTTACCTGTTGGAGACAAAAACACAACTCCAGCACCAGAACCTTCCTTTGAACAAGCTCCATCAAAATACATAGTCCAGAGACCCTGTTGGTCAAGTTCTTGAATGCAAAAATCTTTCCCCTTGTTCCCTTGATCATATGAGACAATTCTAAAATTCTCACAGTCAGTATCCACAAAACAGATATGCTCTTTTGAATCTTGATCTTCAACTATTTCTGGTGATCTCTCTTCTCTGATCAGTTTGACATCTCTACCATTCATTGGGATCATGGCATATGATAAATCCAACTGCATACTTTCTCCAATCAATGTTGCCCATCTTCTTGACAACAGCATACCATATTGTGGCTTTATGTCAACCACTATTATGTTCATTCTGTAAGTCTTTTCTGGATATGCTGCTAGCATAAAATCCACATCCTTCATGAGTCCTATAACTAGCACCTCCCTAGCATCCATTGCATAGGATTTTCCACATGCCTTATCTATTTTCAGTCCAGCTTGTTGCATGATAGCCAAAGGCATAATATTCGTTGATGCTCTCGAGTCAAGCATACAATTCTTGATTACTTTTCCATTGATAATAAGGGAGACATAAAACGGTTCAACCTATGAAGGGCATTTTATCATTGTCACTCCCAGATAGACTTCAGGAACCTCATCCTCATCAATGCACAAGGATTGCTTCTTACCTTAAGTCTCAACACTCTGCTCAGCCTAACAAACTACTCCTAAAATTAGGGATAATGCTTTATTCCTGAATTCGTCAACTTTCATCAGCTCCATCAATGGGACAGAGACCTTTATCTGGGATAAAACCTGAGCTATGTCAAAGGGAGCATAATTTTGTATAATAGTTGTAGTCTGAGCTGTGGTTTTGTTCTTATCTTGAGCTGATCCAACCTTAATTTTAATGGCCTTTTGATTGTCATCCATGACATGAGAATTCTTATTTTGATCCTCATTTTGGGGAACTTTATTTTCTGGTCTTTGAGAATCATGACTTAGTTTTTGCTTAGAATTTTTCTTGTTATCATCCCATCGCGTTTTATGCGGTTCAGCCCCTTTATGATTATGCACTGGTTGATTCACAAAGGTGTCTTCTGGTTGACGTGGATCACCTACCTGAGCCTTACCTCTAAGGTTATAGTTGCTTTTGACCTGAGCCACTGTTGCAGCTATGAGAGCTCTAATCTCTTCATTAGAAGGCCTTCTCAAGTTATTTAGAAAGATGCGTGAGTCCTGAGCATAAGCATAGTTATCTTCAGCATCCTCATCACAGGAAATCTGCTGACAGGCCTGAGTCCCATAGTTTGTGCTTTCATCAGCATCATAGGGAGAATACTCCCTATTTGTGAACAACATATTGACACTATCATCTTCCTTACAATGTGGTTCATTACATTCATCACAGGCGATAGCATTATTATACAAAGATTGAGCAATCATACATTGTGATTGTGAGTGAGGCATTTGGCAGATTATGCACCATGGGGTATCATCAACAATGTTAGCAGCTTTCTTCAAAGGATCAGGAGTCTCCTTAACATTTTGAGCTCTTTGATTATTATTGCTATTTGGGAGAATGGGTTTGCCATTATGCCAATTTGTGTTATATGGCATATCATGCAATGATGGTCTCTTCTCTTGTCTTTGGTAAACCTGCCTTTCAGGACCTATCCCCTTTTCATTTTTAGCAAGTCTATAACTTAGGTCCTTAACAACAGTTGTCAATTTATCCAATTTCTCTTCAGAAGTAGATGCATTACCTTGAGTGCTTTGGGACTTATTATTTAGATTTTGCAGAATCTTTACATCATCCCTTCTGTTTGTCTTACCAGATGCTTTCCTATTATTTTCAATGTTGGTTGCAATTCTAAAAGCATCCCTGAGGCTAGTAGGACCCTTGTCTCTTAACCCATAAGTTGTTTTAGCATCAAAAGCATTTATGTATAGTACCATGCACATTGGTTCATTAGGCCTCATGTGAAGTGGTAATTTGTTCAACACTTTAGTGAACCTAGCATTAAAATCTACAACCTGCTCATTTGACCCCTTAGTAATACTAGTGAATTCATTTACAAAAAAGCTTGGATCAGTCTTATCACCATATTGTTCTTTAAAAATCCTTCTGAAGTCATCCCATGATGAGACGCTTTGGTCAGGCAGACTTTTATACCACTCTCTAGCTTCATCAACTAAGGACTGCATAAACAATTTCATAAAAACATTTTCATGCTCAACCTCAAAGTTGTCCATAACATTCTGAAAAGACTTCAAGTGATCTTCACTTGACACAACATTATTTCCTGAAAACTTTGGTAACTGAAGCCTTACATGTTTAACAATGGGGTTAGGGTAACTAGGAATACCATTAAAAACTAGCTGCCTGAATCTATCCAACTGCATAGGTTGTCTATCAAACTGATTAACATTTGCATTCCTATTAGCATTCTAATTTCTTACATTGTTCAATGGTACCCTAACATTGTTTATATTTTGTCTCTGATCATTCTGTTGATACTGGACTTCATTTCTTTGCTAGTTTCTCAGCACATTTGCATTATCAAGGGTGGGGACTGAAATGCAATTTTTAGAGCTTGCACCTTTTGTCTCATATCATCTCTAATCCTCAAAGCCTGCAAATGTTCTAATTCAGCCCTCAGGTTCTTGATTTCTTCAGCTAATTCCTCATCTTTGGGCATAGAAGAGGATGGTCCCTTTCCATATTGGTCATCATCATCATCCCTTGGGGACTCAGTTTCATCAAATCTGTCAGGGGGATCTAGAAAAGGGCGTTCCTAAAACACCTCTGATCTCATTCTCAATCTATTACCTTGTTGTCTTTCATATAGATCTTGAATTTCAGCCTCTGTGTTTGAAAAATAAGGTGCCTGTTGCTCTGAAGATCTTAGATTATCATGGGTATTATCATTGTTTCTAGGGCTGGGAGAACCTTCTTGACCGGCTTGAACGGTCCCTTTTCCCCTATACATCATTTTTCTGGGTAATTCTTCAAACAAAGGATTACACAAGGATCTTCTCCCTTGCATACAAATTTAATTTTACCGGTTGGGAGATTTGTTCAAAGTCGCCACCTACTACTAGGAAATAGTTTCTAAACCAAGGTTCTTACACAAAGCATTCACCAAGGATGACAAGATAACACTTTCACTTCAATTCCCCAACAGAGTCACCAAATCTGTTGGATTTTTTCCCAGACTGGATGCTTCCCAGTTATCCCTACAAGGTAGCCATCATTGATCAATGGGATTTCTGAGCCATGGGCCAACAGTACAGGAGATAGACTCTATAAATATCTCCTCTTCTTCTTTAGCCTCTACAAAACCAAGGGGGGTATTCCCTATTTAACATCTGTAAAATATGCATGTGAACTTACTAGGATGTTGACACAAAGCAGATAAATCCTCTCTTATGCAGACCAAAACTGTAAAATAAGTGCAAAGGGGCTAGCTTTGGGCCTATGCTTAGTTGTGTGACAGAGGATTTTGGTCCTAAAACTACTTCTAACATCCTAATGGTTTGCATTTGAAGTTTGGATTTGTATTTTTGTATTTGGATGCAAGACTGGACCTTAGGTTGTAACGGCAATACAAGACTAGACTGGTGCCTATCTCAGGGCTCAGAGTCAATAGACATACACATATGAATGATTGCCATAAACTTGAATTAATAACTGGGTTTCAAGGGGATTTTTTAGTGTCTACCTTACAGATACTTCCCAAGACTAAGTATTTAGTCATTCATACTTAATGATATCCCTGTTGTAGCATACCTTTCTCAATGCTTAACCTAAAACATTTAATCTTTTCCTTGAACAAAGGTAAGAGATTAGACATTCAACATAGAAAATCCATGTTCCTAAATCTCAAATAACCCTTAGCTATTTAGATTCAAAAGGAAAGATGCCCACAACTTGGAGACAAATGACCAAACACATGCAACAAAGCATTTCTCATATAAAACAACATGAAACCAGCAAAATTATGCATGATTCATAAACTCATAAGACACCAAAACAAAGCCACCAGCAAAGCTGTATCTTCTGACTCCACCAAAATTGGTCCAGTTTTCAACAACCCCAAAAAAATGAGTAACACAATTCTCTTATACAGAAAGGATATGTACTCAGCATTCAGTACAATGGTCAACTCAAAATTCGCCAGATACAATGCACCATGGAATGGCGCCCAAAACATTCAATGCGGTAGGCAGAAGAGGAAGAAAGAGCAGGAGAAAATGGGGAAATGTACCGCCGCTTGGAGATTTTCCTTACAAATTTGGTAGTTGGCTTGTCAATCAGACCATATCTCTGCAATTCCTTCACCATTAATGGCCAGCCTACCTGCGGCCTCTTGGGAATGCAGCAGCGAATGCATAAGAAAATTTTCTCGCTCTGGAATGCAATTGTGAACTCAGGAAATTCTCTGCATGAAATTTTAAAACAGGGCCGTCAAATTTTCCCCATTACCAAAATCAATGGCATCAAATCACGCTGAAAAAGTCCACAACCAATGAAATCACACCACGCAGGCAACTTTTTAGCTCCTTTGACTTTTCGCAGCATGAACATACATTCTTTTACATTTTCCACCTTTTGAATCCTTGTATATGCAAATACATATACATACAGCTGCTTTGACACATGGTAGCCACTGATTTGTTATCCATTGCTGTGAAATTTGCATCTCCATCGGGCATCGGAAAGAGCATGGATAGAGCCACCGATAAGAGAAGTCTCGCCGACGAGCCATTATATCAACATTTGCATTTGTGGTTATACATATGAGATTGTATATGCATACAATCATCTGCATACAAAGGCGTGGACCTCAAATCTTTATAAAACACACTGCAATCACATTCGAGTCCGGCTTGTATCTTCCCTTTTGCATGTCGGCCTTGTACATTGCATATATACAATACACAATATACATACAATACGGATTCTAGCTCATTTATCAATCGGATTGGAAAAACCTTTGAAATCTAGCTTGCATCCTTTCCTTTTGTATATCAGCATATACAAGCACTTCATACATACAAGCTGCGGACCCCAAAATGATTATTCACTGCATTTGATTTTTCAGTCGGGTCTGGATTGTATGTCGCTTTATATAGACCATTGTATATCGCATATACAATGCAAAGTATACAAACTAAAACTGCATACAAACATGCATGCAAACACTTCATCTTGGCATATACAAGTGGCCTTTGTATATCACCATTGTATATGGCCCTTGTATGTGCCAACATACAATGCAAATATGCATACAATCGCGGGACATACAACCATGCGGGCCCCATCACTGACTTTGACCACAACCTACTTGCATATTTCTTTATATCTTTTCTTTGTATGTCTAAACATACAACGCAAATGTACAAGGAAAAAATACATTCAATCGGACTTCTGCCTCTATCAACCAAAATGTATATTCATTTCGGGTCTAGTCTTTGCATCTTGACTTCTTTGCACATTGCCTTGTATATGCGCTTTGTATATCTAACATACATTCACCTTTGCATGTTGGCAATGTATGTTTCCTTTGTATGTGCCCGTTGTATGTCAAACATACATGCAAAATATACATTCAACCTTTTACATACAAGCACGGAATCTGCGATGGAATATGCGATATACAACTACAAAATATTCCAGGAATGTATCCGAATGACACATACAAACCCGATATGCATGCAACGATGCATACAATTGATTTTTTCCATTTCTAAAGCCGATTGAACATCTTTTTCGGGTCCGCCAATGTACATTTGCACTTGTAAATACAAAGACACATACAATGCAACAGATTTCATAGCCGCATGAGGGGATTTTGGACTTAGCATTTTTTTCAATCCTTTTTAGCCCGACGGGAGAAAGCGGTAATGTAATATAAAGGGGCCGGTCATTCAATGAGCCAAAATGCATGAAAATGCAACCTAAGTAACAGACAACCTACTGCAAATGGTCAACACAGAAATAGAAGTTACAATGCATGACATACAAGGGAAAGTAAAACCTAGGGGACTAAGGGTTTGAGGAAACAAAAATGCTGGCTTGCAGACTTGACTCAAAACCCTAACCCTAGGTGGGCACCACCACATCCAATAGCTCTAACTCTTGGAGGCGTGTAACATGGTATTCTTCATTAGTGATGATATTACACAAAGAGATGTGCAATGAGAGCAATTCGATCTCGATTGGCAGGATGGCTTTGGATCCAAAGATAAGGGAGTATGGGGTGGTTCCCATAGGAGTGTGGATGCTAGTGCAATAGGCCCAAAGGGTGAGGTGGATGTGGAGGTGCCAGTCATGACCAGTTTCATTGACAACTTTCTTAAGGATTTTGAGCAAGGTTTTATTGGTTGCCTCAGCTTGGCCGTTACCTTGGGGATAATATGACATGGACCAATGATGTTGAATATGGAATTATTCACAAAGGGCATGAACATCATTATTTTTGAATGGTTTTCCATTATCCGTGACAAGGGCAGATGGGATACCATAGTGACAGATGATATGGTAAAGGATGAATTTGGTGATTTGATTACCGATGGTAAAAGTGACAGGAATGGCGTCGACCCACTGGGTAAAGTACTCGGTGGTGGTGATGATGAATTTGTGTCCATCAGAAGAGGGGGATGGATTTTACCAATGAGATCTGGGCTCCACTAAGAAAAGGGCCATGTTGTGATAATTGGTTGCAACACTTGAGAGGGAGCATGTATGATATCTTTGTGTTGTTGACAAGGCTTACATTTCTTTACATACTCACATGCATCATGCTCCATTGTTGGGTAGTAATATCATGTACGTAAGAGTTTTTTGGCTAGAACAATACCACTTGTGTGAGCACCACAGATACTTGTGTGGACTTTTTGTAGTGTGAGCGAAGCTTGTTTCTTGTGTGAACATCGTAGGAGAGTGCCATCATAGCTTTGGCAATAACAGGGTATCAACGAGAATGTTGTAGCGAGAGGCTTGGCAGATGAGTGACCATTGTTGTTTGCGAGATGATTTGGATGGGAAAGTGTGATGTTGGAGGTAGACATAAATGTCATGGTACTAAGGATTTTTGGGACCAACAATCTCACATATAAATTCTGACTCGACGACACAATGTGTTGGTATGAGGAGTTGTTCCACATGAAACTCACACTGATGACTATCATGAGGCATATCCAGGAAGGAACCAATGGTGGCCATGACATCAACTGATTTGTTATGAAGCAGAGGCACCTATGTAAACTAAATGTAGGTGAAGAACAACATGTATTCATCAACCATTTGTTTACAGGGGATCAATTTGTTGTCTTTAGTGAGATATTCATCATTAACCTATTTGATAACCAACTGGGAGTCTCCATAGACCTGTAACTACTGGACATTCCACTGAGCTACTATTTTAAGACCAATGATCAGGGCTTCATATTCAACCACATTGTTTGTATAAGGGAAGGCATGCCTGTATGCTTTGGGAATATAGTTGCCTTGTGGAGTGAAAAAGGAGTATTCCTGCCCCTGAATTGTGATTTGTGAAGGATCCGTCAACGTATAGTTTCCAATTTGTTGATTCTGTTATTGTCAAGATGGATTCATCTGGGAAATCAATGGAGAGTTCTTGATGATATGTGAGAGGTGCTTTAGCTAACTGATCTGCTACAACGTGTCCTTTGATTGGTCTTCAATCAACATACTCAATGTCTAACTCACTAAGTAACATTACCCATTTTACCATTCTTCCTATGAGTGAGGTCCTAAAAAGAAGGCATTTGAAAGGGTCAATTTTGGAGGTAAGCTTAATTGAGTGACTTAACATGTAGTGTTGTAGCTTTTGAGAGCAGAAAATGACAACTAGACATGCTCGTTCCATTGGTGTGTAGTTAAGCTCATAGCTGACAAGGGTCCTGTTGATGTAGTTGTTGATGTATAAAATTATACAGGTTCCAACACTAACATGGGAAGTTTCAAGAATGTGGAACTTGCTACTTGAAACAACCTCCAGATTTTAAAGAAGCTGGCTCTTCTCTATCTTAAATGGGTTTTGAGGAAAAGGGTAAGAAGTTAACAGGATTATAGATACAATTTAAACAAATCTAACTATGGCGATGCACCTGAGTAAAAGTATTTCCTTCAAACTAAGCATAGTGAAACTATTCTCAAGATTCAGTTATATTAAAGAGCAGGTACTACATGATTAACATAAACAAATGCAATGAATATAATCAAAGGCTCACAATCAGACACTTTGCAATGACACAGACAATATCAACCGAGGCACAGGACAGAGTTCTCATTAATTTTCCAGTAACATAAAAGGCACATATACATGCACAGGTACATAAACCTTCTTATCAAGAATAACAAAATAAAGGCAAAATGATATCAACTGGCCACAACAAAGTCTCCAATTCTCTTTTAGATTCTGACTACAAACTTATAAAAATTATATCTCTGCGTATCTCTGTATATCAATCTCCCTCGATCTATTACAAATATTACATATTTATAACCAAAGATCATACCCTAGATTGTCTATAACAACCAAATCCCAATGGCCCAAAAGAACTAAAGATAACTGGAAGTCCCGAGAAGTTACGATCCTCTAAATCTATAACGGCCATCCCTTCCTACAGGCTCATTAGCTGGGGCAAAATATATGTGGCACACCTCCTTCCATTAAGGGACAGACACATGGCAAGACCCGCGTACTTAAAACTTGAAACATAATGTGACAGATGGCAACGTCCGCAACAAAATGAGAAATTCCTTTGTCTCTCAGGAATGAATAGAAAATGACACTTGTTATGCTCTGCAACTTTTAAAACATCTACATGTCTTCCTCCGCAAAGCCCTAAAAATTGTGTCTTTATGCTTGGGTGAACTTCGCTGTTGACACATGTCGCAACCTGCATCCTCAGAAAATGACACATTAATAACAGGACCCATAGCCTTTAACATGCATTAGCTTCAACAGGAGAAACTGGGACAGATGGCATCTTCTGTGCGTACGCTAACTAACACATGGTGGCGCCCGCATTACTACTTGAAACATTAGAAACTTTTGAAACTCCCGCGGAAGCTGACACTTGGCGAGTTTCGCATCACTTTAGAAACTTTAAGTTATTCGCCGGAAAAGGGTCATAAACAAAACAACTTTACTTCTGCGACCACCATGTGGCATTCTCCACTGGTTTAAAACTTAACATCATTGTGGCCCACCACCTTTCATTACCAGTGATAACATGATACGGAAGAAAACACGCGGCAGCCTCCGCATCAAAGTAAAAAGACACACGGCACCCTCTGCAAACACATAGAAACTTTAGGGACTGCTTCCGCACGCTACACATGGTGACCTCTGCAGCAAAGCAAAAACTTGAAACATATTGAAACTAACTGCTACGTGGCATGCTTCGCACAAAGGTTAATATTTGAAACAAATACCACGGCTTTAAACTGTGGCTCGACACTTGGCAGCTTCCGCAGAGAGTATTAGAAACCCGCATAGCGAACACTTTGAAACATGCACAGAAACAAAAGGAGCCCACGACTTTACTGCGACTGATATAAAATGTAGAGTGTTTGACACTCTACAATTCTTGGCAACCAATAGGACTTCTAAGCCTGCTTGGAAAGAACTCAAAATCGGCAAAAAATATATATATTAAAATACAACACAAAGTCACAAATTCTGCAATGCCATCTGATAAATAGACCATTCTGAATCGGAGAGTCCCTGTCTACTCTGTAAATCTTGAAAAGCAAAATCAAGATTAATTATATCTTTGTGGGAAAATGTTTGCAAAATTTGGACCACGGCCTTTAATTGAAATTCCAGCTGGGCCATAGGTATCAACACAGCTTCCACCTCTTTGACTGATGATGAATCACTTAAACCTTGGAAAATTGTTTGATCATTTTGCCTGGTCAAGAGCAGGGCCTTGATGTTATCAATCATTAATATTGTCTTATTATCAGGGAATGGTGAAGGAAGCCCCAGTTTCACCAAATCCTCTATATGTTTCTTCATGTCCTTAACTCTTTTCACTGTATCCAGGAGTTCTTGGCAATTTGTAGCTGCAGAGTTGCAGCTCAGAACCTCATTGACCTTTTTAGCGATGATCATTCTATCATTGATACCTGCTGCTGACAGAGTCTCATCTGTTGTGTCATATAATTTCTTTAACAAAAGTTGAGAGTTAGAAACTCTCAAAGAAATAGTAGTCAAGGTGGCTTGCACCAAAGTTTCAACCTTCTCACACAGCTGCTGAGCATTTAACAAAAATGTTAAGGATGGTCTTAGCTGGATAATCTCCTTAGAAATTCTTTCCCATAGTGAAACATAAAGCTCTTTCACCAAATTCAAAACTCTAGCATTCTGTGGCCTATTAGCTAACCCAATTGTTAGTTGTTTTGTTCTTTGTTGCTCTGCCAGGAGTTGTGCCTAAATAGCACCATTAGCATTCTACTCACTCAACAACTTTTGTTGAAATTGTGTGGCCTGCTGCAACTTCTCTTGATATTTCTTCTCCAAGGTGGCTTTCTCCTATCTCAAAATAGTCACTGCAGCCTTTTCTTGTTCCAGCTCAAACTTAAGAGAAGCGTTCTAGGTCTGATTAGCTTGATGTATCTGACAAGAAATAGTATTTTGCAACTATTTGTTCAGATTCTCAATTTCATTTTTCTTGGATTGAACTTCCCCAGCAAGGTTGCTATTATTCACCTTCTCCTGAGCTAAATCATTCTCTACTTTCTGCAACCTTTTAGACACTTTTAGATAATCAGTTGCTACAGCAGATGTAGTCTTATTTAATAGCTCGACCATGTCCTATGGCTTGAAAAGAGACATATCCATAGCTACAACATTCATTGAATAGTCTTGGGGCTGCATCTGTTCATTTGGCTTCACCACATTCGGAGATGAACGTGTGACTGTTAATTGTTGTTGAATGGGGTCAAAAAGTAACCTCATATGTGGCACAGCAGGGCTCTTATTTTCCTTCTTCCTCTTCTTGTCCATTCTAGCCTCCCTAGCCCTTTTTGTTGTGTCTGCTTGGGCTTGAAATGTAGGAGGTGAAGCAATGTATCCTCCAGCAAAGGGATGACCTTAAGGTAGGCCATAGGGAATAGCCAATAATTGTTGGCTAGGAGAAACTTGAGGAGGGGTTCTTTTTGGCACAGATGGAGAAAAGAGTGGTAATGAAATGGCCTGTGAAGACATGGCCTGTGAACTGGCAATTGGGGCAAGGGCTGATGTAAGCACAACAGAAGTGGCAGGGGGTATAAATGTTTGGCTAATTGGGATTGCCACTCCTAAAGTAGAAGAAAGAGACAGAGAGGAAAAGGGAGAAGAAACACTTACTTGAGCAACAGAAGAAGTGACTGGCAGTTGTTGTAGCAGTGGTTCTGCTTCTTCCTCCTCTTCTTCTTGCAGGTGCAGTTTCATGTGTTTCCTAGGCCTCTCTCTTGTTTCTTCCTCTGATTCTTTCTCTTCCACATTTACCACCACTGGTGGTTGCAAAGGAACAAATCTAGAACCCCCAAATGCTGAAGTTTCTTGAGTCCCTATAGTTGGTGATGACACTACACCCTTTTGTTTCTCTAAGGTGCTGAGGGATTGGGGCTAGGAAGATACAAGAGCAGCAGATGAGGCCTATCCTATCTCTTGCATTGTGTGGGTTGACTCAATTTTCTCCTCTGATTCCTCTCCCTTCCTCTGAATCTTGCTTGTGTCTGGGCTAGAAACTAGGGAGGGATGCCACTCATCCCAGATTGATTCCCATTTCTCATCACTGTCAATATTCTCAAAAGAATGTGTTAACTCTGAAATTTCTTGCCTATACTTCCAATAGGCTTCAATCTTATGTGGCTTCCAATCCTGGGCCTTCAATGATTTCTTCAGACCAGCAGACATTTTTATCTTAGGGTCATAAACTTTTTCTTTAACATAAAAATTCTCCCATGGCCTAGGCCCTTCATAGGGCAAATCAGTTAGTTCCACATATAAGTCTGGGTTGTCTTCTTTTGAATTTCTCCTATCTTCCCAGAATGGTCGACCCTCATGTACCATTTTAGCATGAACTTTGTTGTTCATAATCCAGGAGGCCAGAAAACTGTCTGGGTCATACTTCCATTTATCTTCAACGAGGAGGAAACCAAGGGTAGCTAGCTTTCTTAGCAAGAGGTTTTCTGCATCTCTAACCTCAAGTGTCACATTTTTCCTGACCCATGGGATATCATACATCTTCCTTTTCTTTTTCTTGTGGCCAAACTCATTATCAACCACAAACACTTGTCGGGTCACTTCTAAGAATACGACCCTAGGGGTCAATATTTTAGGTAATAGCATGGGCTCCTCATTGAGACCATGGACTCTGATTATGGTATTGTGTGCCCCAAAGAAATAATCACAGGGAATTGGGCAGTTGGTCATAAATCCCCTTATACCTTGTGTCAATCTATGCTCTACAAGCTCGGGGCTTAATTGGCAAAAAGTAGGGGCTACAAAAAGTTCCCAAAACTCATAAGGGTTGGATGCCTCATATAACACATGTGTCCATGCAGACATAGGGATAGTTTTGTTTTGGCCAAAATCTGGGTCGTACATGTTTAAATGCATATATGGTGCAAAAAGACTATGGTTCTGATACAACATTAGATGGAAAAGAAAAGCAGAATACTTGAAAACTCATTTAGACTTGAAATTTACGAGCTAATCAACCATGGAGTTAGCAATTTGCTCTGAGAAATCCAGCTTGTATTCTTGTGACTTGTCCATAGTTTTTAATCTGAAAATGATAATTATTTGCCAGTCATGGACTGTATTATCCTCCCTCATCCCAAAGATGAAGGCTATCATTGACAGTGCCTCTTAAATATTTTGACTAACTTGTGCCCTCCCAGTTGGTAGTGTGGGCATCTGGCTGTTATCATCTCCCAACTGCATCTCTGAATTGAGGAACCTAACTTTGTTGATTACATTTGCCCATGTGTTTTGCATTTTAGCAACAGTTGAAAATGTGGTTGTTCTATCATGTTGCAGGGCTAGCATGTCTCTTATGGCCTTGGGCGTAATATGTATCATGAAGGGGCCTTGTTGTAGAGTGTTTGATGGTGCATGAAAGAGTTCTGCACATAACTCAATTAGCTCGGGACACAGGTGCACACTCGGAACTAGGAATTGTGCCAATCACGAGGTCCATATCCTCATACCAAAAGTTTTAGACTGCCCATTTTTTGCTTTGATAATACACCTCTGATGTGCACCCTCCCAGAGAGCCTTGGTATTCTTTTGAAGGGATGTGTAGAATATTCCATCTGTGTAATCCTTTACCTTTGCTAAGTCGACAGATAATCCTACCTTAGGAACCCTTGTTCTTGGATAGGCTCTCTTTGGTTGTGTGGGCGCTGAAGCGTATGATTTGTTGCTTAAAATCTTGTTGCTTGACTCGTAAATTCCAAGCCCCTCCTAAGGAGACTGTGCTTCAGACATATCTGTATCTATGGAGAGAATGTGGGAAGCTTGACACAGGAAAGAATGAAACTGTTAACAGGAATGACACACAGCTGACAGGCACTTGCTAGGGACAAAAATCAGATGCAATTAGTGGTTCAAAGCAGAGAGATAGAAACAAATGAGAGCTACACTTAGGATTTAATACTAATTCATTGGGGCTTAACGGAGGTAATCATTGACACATCCAATCTTATAAATGGTATTAATGCCGTGAAATAGCTAGTGTATCTTTTAAAATCTACATGGAACGGAGTGTCAGATAAGGTACGAGAGTGGCTATCCTTTCTGAAAAGCATGTACTTCCGGGAGATTTGGGAATTGCCGAACAACATTAATGAATGCGAGACAAAAAGAGAAGGGGCTTTGCATTGTAGACACGTGTTCACTGAACACTTATTGAAAGGGAAAGCGGGAAAATAGGAAAGCAAGAAAAGGAAAGAAACTAACTAACTATGCTACATTGGAGCCCCTCCTTAATTGAAATGTTTCAGATAGATCCCATTTACAGGAATCTCTTCAAGTTCTCCATCCATGGTTTCCAGTTCAAATGAATTTTGTTACTTGCAGGAACAAATTTTGTAAGGACCAATCCACAATGATTCAAATCTGTTGTGTCGACCTAGCTTAGTAGCTCTTTCATCCCATTTCAATACTAGAGTGCCAACCTCAAAAAAGGGATTTGAAGTTTTCTTATCAAAACAGTCCTTAACCATTTTCTGATGTTTCATTAGTGACTCGTGTGCCTTTTCTCTTTTCTCTTGTACTTCCAACAATTCAGCAAGTCTAACTTGCATGGGGCCATTCTCTTCAATTTCTATCTGCTTTAACAATTGCAAAGCAGGGATCTCTAAGCTCAGTGGCATTACTGCTGGTTTACCATAAACTAATTCATAGGGAGACATTTTAGTCACTTGTTTTGGTGTGATCCTGTCAGCCCATAGTGCTATATTAAATAGTTTATGCCACTCTCTGTGATAGTTGGTCCCTATCCTTTTTATGAGTCTGATAAGGTTCTTGTTAGTGGACTCTGCCAGACCATTGCCCTGAGGGTAATAATTTGAAGAAGTCTTCAAATAAATCCCATTCCTTAATGCAAACTCAGATAGTTTGGCTCCTAAAAATGCTTTAGCATTATTTGATATAATGGTACGAGGAGGACCAAATCGAATAATTATGCTTTCTAGAAACTCTAGTATAGTCTTTTATGTTGCCTCTTTGAGTGGTACTGCTTCACTCCATCTGGTAAAGTAATCTATTGCTATGAGGATCCACTTGTGTCCCATACTTGATATTGGATTGATCATACCAATAAAATCTAGACCCCATTGAGCAAAGGGTTCATCCACCACTATGGGACTTAGAGGCATTGATGCATTTCTCCTTTTGCATGTATAAAACTGACAAGCCTGGCATTCTTTAACCAGCTGATAGCAATCCGTAAACAGAGTGGGCCAGAAATATCCTGCTTGAGTTACTTTGATTGCAGTGGTCCTTGCTGAAAAATGTCCACTTGAGGCTCCATGGTGTAATTCATGTAGTATTCTTTGAGCTTCATCCTTTTCTATACATCTTAAAAGTATACCATCAACATTTCTTGTAAATAGAATATGGTCAATTAGTACAAAATGGGCCCCTTGCTGCCTATAGTATCTTCTCTTATCATGGGAGAGCTCATTTGGGAAAATCCCATGCTTCATAAATTGTATTCTATTTCTTATCCAAGAGTCTTGATCAACCTCTTGGATTTTCAATACATTTTCACTTTATGTCTCTTGTGTCATTATTCTCTCCATGTCTTGAGTCATATATTGGCACAATCCTTTGCCCCTAACTAACTTGGTGGGTCTCACTTCTACATCTTATTCCAGGATCTTTGTTATCCAATTGGCTCTTTTCTCAGTGATCTCACCCTCCATAATATATTCTCTTACACTAGGATGAGCCACTAATATCATAATCTTATTTCCTGTCACCAAATGTCTAAATTTTTTAAGGGCTTTTACCATGGCATATGCTTGCTTCTCCACAAAATTATATCTAGCCTCATAGTCCCTGAGAGTTCTGGAGAAGAAGGCTATTGGGTGTTCTCCTTCTTGCTGATCATCCTTCTGAGTTAAAATAGTAGCAACACTGAATTCTCCCCCATACACATACATTATGAAAGATCTAGAAAAATCTGGGTTTCTGAGTACTGGGGTTGTTGAAATGGTTTTCTTGACTTCTTCAAAAGCCTATCTTCCTTCTACAGTCCATTTGAAAACCAGATCTTTTTTAACCAATAGTGTTGTTGGTCTAATTAGTCCTGCAAAATTAGATATGAATCGGCTAACAAAGTTGATTTTTCCTAGAAAGGATTGAACTGCTTTCTTGTTGACTAGTAGAGATAGGTTCATTATGGCTGTGACTCTTTCTGGATCAATGGAGACCCGTTCCTTTGACACTATATGCCCTAAAAGTTTACCCTGAGGTACTGCAAAGATACATTTCTTGGGATTCAGAGATATTCCACACTCTTGACATTTCTTAAAAACAGCTTCTAAATGGTCAAAATGATCCACAACATTCTTAGAGAAAATAGTGAGGTCATCTAGATAAATCAAGATAATTTTATTTATAAGTTCCTCAAATGCTACATCCATTGCACACTGAAAAGTAGCTCCTGCATTTGAAAGGCCAAAAGGCATTTTAGCATATGCAAATGTTCCCCACTTTGTAGTAAATGCAGTCTTATGCTAATCTTCTTCTGCTAACCAAATCTGATTATATCTAGAGAAACCATCTAGCAAGGAAAACCTTTCTGACCCAGCCACAGTCTGTAAAATCTATTCCATAGAGGGCAGGGGATAATGATCTTTCAAAGATGCTCTATTCAAATCCCTGAAATCTACACAGATTCTTATGTCACCATTCTTTTTTCTTACTGGCACTAGGTTTGATACCCAGGTTGAATGCTTAATTGAAAAAATAATATTTGATTCTAGGAGCTTTTGTAGCTCATCCACCATTAAAGGTTCAATTCTAGGATTCACTGGCCTTTGCTTCTGTCTGACTGGTTTAGATCCTTCAGTAAGCTCTATGGTGTGTTGGATGATATTTCTATTATAGCCATACAGGTATTCATAGGTCCAAGCAATCACCCTATCATATTTTTCACACAAATCAATCAACCTTTCCCTTTCTTGTTGGGTTGTAGAATTTCCAATTTTCAATTTTCTTCCTTGACTGACTTGGATTTCAAAATAATCTTCCTTATTTGCCTGAAACCTCCTCTTCTCTAGGCTTACATCTTTTGGGTCAAACAAGTTTTCTAAAGTAATCAGTCCTTTAGGGAGTTTATTTGACTTCAGCTAGATAATTTGGTCACCATATGCTTCTTCAATTTTGGGATGTAATTGATCAGCAAACTCGCCTGATTGTTGTAAGAATGAGAGTACTTGGAAATCATTATTAAAAACTTGCCAATTTTGGTCATTATCTGGAATAGTTGGTCTCACTATAACTTTAATTGACTCATTGTTAACTAACAGATCATTTGTTGGGTCAAACTATGAACCAATCTGTGCCATTCTATCTGCCTTAGAATTTTGGGCTCTGGGAACCACCTCAATATTAAAAGCCTCAAAACCATCCATCAGGTCCCAAATTCTGTGTCTATAGGATCTCATTCTTACATTTTTGGTTGTTGCCTTTTCCCTAATTTATTTTACCACCAGTTCTGAATCTCCTCTTACGATCAGATTCTTTATTCCCTTTTTCTTTGCCAACATGAGTCCATGGACTAAAGATTCATATTCAGCATCATTATTGGTACAGGCAAACTGAAAGCGAATGGTTCTTAGAATTTTCTCACTGTTTGGGGCAGTAAGGCAAATTCCTTCTCCAACACCATTTTTACTCCTAGCCCCATCAAAATTTAGGGTCCAGATTTCTGAGTCTTTTTCAGATTCTTGACTCTATGATGCTTCTTTCCTTAAAACATTAGGGATCTCTTGGTCTTCTTCAAATATGGCATAAGTGCCTAGACCTGTAGAGTCATAATTTCCATAGGGATCACTCTGCATCATAGTCAATAACTGATTATTCTCTTCTTCTTGTTGGTCATGTTCAGTCCAGTCACCTAACTCTTCAACAAAGATTCTCTCCTCTTTATTCAGCATAGCATGGGATGCTTCTAACTTTGGGGTCGGTTCATTTGTGATATGGTCTTTGGATAATGGCTCAGGCAGTATTTTCATCTTTGTCCCATATTTGGTTCTCAGGATGAGGTGTGACCAATCTAGTGACATGTAACCTCCTATTTTGGTTGTGAAATCTCTAGATAAGCACAAACCAAATACAGGGGGAATATCTATGACTACTGCATCCTGATTGACAATTATTTTGGGGCAAGTATATAGTTGTAATGGAAGTTGTTTGATTTTTCCTATTGTTTGAACAGATTTTCCATCCAACTGCATGACCCCTCTTGTAAGTGGCTCATATTTTATTTTTAAAGCATCTACTATCTATTTTGGCATTACTGTAGTACTGGCCCTAGAGTCTATCATTGCATTATGCAACAGTTTCTTCCCAACTATTAGAGTCAAATAAAAGGGATCTGGTTTAGATTTACCTACCTCTGGTTCATTGTTTAACAGGGATGTTGCCTGCAGAGGTACAGTATCTTTGAGCTGAAGGTTCCCTTTGTCAATAGCTCCTCCCTTAGCACTATTGTGTTTAGGGGCTTCTTGACCTTGCAAAGCTTCCTGCAACAGTGCCTTCTGCTCAAGAATAGCTAACATATCCCAAATTGATACATGTGCTGGAGTTCTTTTCGGCTAGTCCACCACATTCACAGGTCCTAATGCTTGGGTCTTTGAATAATAAGGGTACCTTGTCTTTTCTAGAACCTATCCTGAGGCTATTTGATTCTACACATGCTGAGGCATTTCTTGTCTAGAGACTGTGTTCTGATGATTTTGAAATGGAGGAGCTCCCATGATCTCGTTATTAGTGACTTCAGACTGCTCCATCATTCTCCTCTTTGATCTGGTATAATAGTCTGACTGCACCAATGGTTTCTTTGAAGTAGATGCCTCATTTAGAAACATGGAATCTTCCTCTTCAATCCATGAAAATAAAGCATGTTCAGGGGCTATTTCCTCTTCTTATTGTATGGACATCCCTTGCATCTAGGCCACCATGACTACGTTTTGAACACCAAGAGACTGATATGGTGGAGTGTTCGAAGTTGAAAATTGTCCTTCTAACCCTCTCTGTTCTGTTATCTTTTGTTGTAAATTTCCTCTGGGACAGTCTCTGGGCATATGGGCATTGTTGCAGGGAAAGCACCAAGCATTTGTGCCATCTACAAAATTATTTTGCCCTGGAACAATTTCCCTATTGGGATTAGGAGGAACAGTTTGTAAAGGTGTTTGGACTGTAACCAACTGGTTTGAAGGCTGGGGATTAGCTTGCCTTTAAGGGCCCTGATATTGATTTGGCTGAAAGGGGGGTCTATTTCCTTAGTAACCTTGATAAGGGGGCTTTGAATAGGGATTTTGTTGTCTCTTTAGATTAATTATCTCATTTGAGAAGGTCCTTAAAATGTTCTTGGCATCATCCATTTCAGATGGTTGAGCAGAGGTGGTTGCCTTAGCAGGTTGTTGAGGAAAGGAATACATAGACACAGGTGGAGCTGTAAGATTAGGAGCTTCTTGTGGCAAGGGTAGGGTAATTTCTAGGAACATGGGCATAGGAGGCCTTGGGGGCAATTTTCCAGCATCTATCAAGTTATTTCCAGGCTTGACTGCCAACTCATATGCTTCTGGTAGTGTCTGACCTCCAAGAGACTAAATCATTACTGATATATCTGAGTTTAAAGCTTTAAGGTAAAACACAATAGCCATACCTCGTAATGGTCTTGCTGTAGCAGGAATTCTATCCCAGGTCTTTTGAAATCTTGAGTTGAAATCAGTCATGGCCTCCTGTGGTGCCCTTTTGATAATGATCAATTGTTGCAGTAAGGAGGATTTATCACCCTTTTTTTTTAAATCTTGCAAAGAAAGTGTCCCCAAGTTGATCCCATGTAGATATTGTGTTTGGAGTGAGAGATCTATACCAGTCCAGAGCCTTCCCTTTGAAAGAGGTAGCTAACAATCTTATGGCTAGGTTCTGTTGAGTGATAACATGTATTGCACACACATCAGATACATCCTGCAGATGCTCTTTAGGTGTCTTGAAATCTTCCCCACTAAACTTAGGTAGAGCCTTCATAGCATTGGCTGGAATAGCATCCCAAGTTGCTGGTGGTACTGGGAGAATTAGAGGACTGCCAGTGTTCCAATTTGCATAGTTCCTTGGGGCTACAGGTGCTCCCATATTTACTCTTTGTGCTGCTGCAAACTGATTCACTCTTCTCTTTGGAGTAGCTACTAACAGTGGCAAAAGAATGGCTGGATTGGCAGCAGACTGAGCTCTTGTTGTAGGTCCATAGCTCTGGCTCCTTGTGGCTCTTTGGCTCATACGATCTTGACAAAAACTTCAAGAAAGGTCCCACCGGGCGTGCCAAAAATTGTTGATGTATAAAATTGCACAGGTTCCAACACCAACATGGGAAGTTTCAAGAAAGTGGAACTTGCTACTTGAAACAACCTCTAGATTTTAAAGAAGCTAGCTCTTCTCTATCTTAAATGGGTTTTGAGGAAAAGGGTAAGAAGTTAATAGGATTATAGATACAATTTAAGCAAATCTAACTATGGCGATGCGCCTGAGTAAAAATATTTCCTTCAAACTAAGCACAGTGAAACTATTCTCAAGATTTAGTTATATTAAAGAGTAGGTACTACATGATTAACATAAACAGATGCAATGAATATAATCAAAGGCTCACAATCAGACACTTTGCAATGACACAAACAATATCAACCGAGGCACAAAACAAAGTTCTTCTCATTAATTTTCCAGCAACATAAAAGGCACAGATACATGCACAGGTACATAAACCTTCTTATCAAGAATAACAAAATAAAGGCAAAATGATATCAACTGGCCACATCAAAATCTCCAATTCTCTTTTAGATTTTGACTACAAACTTATAAAAATTCTATCTCTGTGTATCTCTGTATATTAATCTCCCTCGATCTATTACAAATATTACATATTTATAACCAAAGATTGGCCCCTAGATTGTCTGTAACAACCAAATCCCAACGGCCCAACAGAACTAAAGATAACTAGAAGTCCCGAGCGGTTACGATCCTCTAAATCTATAATGGCCATCCCTTCCTGCAGGCTCATTAGTCGAGGCAAAATATGTGGCACACCTCCTTCCATTAAGGGACAGACACATGGCGAGACCCGCGTACTTAAAACTTGAAACATACTGTGACAGATGGCAGCATCTGCAGCAAAACGAGAAACTCCTTTGTCTCTCAGGAATGAACAAAAAATGAAACTTGTCGCGCTCTGCAGCTTTCAAAACATCTACGTGTCTTCCTATAGAAGCCCTCAAAACTGTGTCTTTATGCTCAGGTGAACTCCGTTGTTGACACATGTCGCAATCCGCATCCTCAGAAAATGAGACTCATTAATAATGGGACCCACAGCCTTTAACGTGCATTAGCTTCAACAGGAGAAACTGGGACAGATGGCATCTTCCGCACGCATGCTAACTAACACGTGGCGGCACCCGCGTTACTACTTGAAACATTAGAAACTTTTGAAACTCCCGCGGAAGCTGACACTTGGCGGGTTCTGCATCACTTTAGAAACTTTAAGTTATTTGCCGAAAAAGGGTCATAACAAAACAACTTTACTTCCGTGACCACCACGTGGCGTTCTCCGCTGGTTTGAAACTTAACATCACTATGGCCCACCACCTTTCATTACTAGCGATAACATGATACGAAAGAAAACATGCGGCAGCCTCCGCATCAAAGCAAAAAGACACACGGCACCCTTTGCAAACACATAGAAACTTTAGGGACTGCCTTCGCACGCTACATGTGGCGACCTCCGCAGCAAAGCAAAAACTTGAAACATATTGAAACTAATTGCTATGTGGTGCACTCCGCACAAAGGTTAATATTTGAAACAAATACCGCGGCTTTAAATTGTGGCTCGACACTTGGTGGCTTCCACAGAGAGTATTAGAAACCCGCACAGTGAACACTTTGAAACATGCATAGAAACAGAAGGAGCCCGCGGCTTTACTGTGACTGATACAAAATGTAGAGTATTTGACAGTCTACATTAGTAAATAGCCCTTTCATGGCCGGTCTCATCATGTTGTGCTAAAATGCCCCCAATTCTACTGAAGTTACCCATATGTACAATAGTAGGGGATTTCCAAATATGGGTGCCATAAGGACCAGCAGTGAAGTGAGGTACTCCTTGATGCGATCAAATGCTTGTTGACAGTTTTGATCCCATTTGCAATGTATTTCCTTACAAAGCAAGTGGGAAAAGGGTTGGTATATATCTACGAGCTAAGCGATGGACCTTCGGATAGCCTGGAGCTTGCCTTGGAGGCTACGAAGTTGTTTGAGAGTCTTGGGTGGTGGTATTTTTGTTATAGCGGTGACCTTAGTCAAATCCACTTCAACACCCTTGCATGAGATGATTAACCCCAAGAGTTTGCCTGATGTGGCACCAAAGACACTTTTCTTAGGATTGAGGTGGAACTTATATTCCCTAAGGCATTCAAATATTTGTCGTAGAACCTCAAGGTGTTCTTCTCTTGTTCTTGATTTCCTGAGGAGATCATCTACATAGTCCTTCATGATTTTGTGCAACATGTCATGGAAAATAGTAGTCATGGCTCATTGATAAGTTGCTCCTGTGTTTTTAAGGCCAAAGGGCATGACTTGCCAACAGTAAGTACCCTAAGGACATGTGAATGTTGTTTTATGTTGATTTTCATGGGCAATTCTGATTTGATTATACCTAGAGAATCCATCCATGAGGGGGAGAATTTCATGTTCAACTGTTAGGTCAACAATGATATCAATGTTAGGAAGTGGGAAGTCATCTTAGGTAATATACCTTGTTCACACCAACACCCCCCTTAAGTGCAACTTAGGGAGAAGTAAAAAATGCAAAGATGCAGTCATGGGTTCTAGATACAAGGCCATGTTAGGTACCCATGTACAAACAATCTCTCACAAATGGAGAAAAGGAGAAAAACTTGTAGGAGAAAACCCCTCTCCAAAAGAGAGAAAACAAGAAAGATGTAATGGAAGAAGTGATGAAAGGACTCAATATGACCCCCAAGGACTACATACAACAAAAATACATAATCAATAACCCCATCCCATAAGAGATAAGAAGAGAGACCATGTGGCCCTCCTCTCAATGTAGAATCTCTCGCACTGATGGTAAATGCTCGATAATGATTACTAAAGATGATCCAAGAATGTCGAACAACATTTCTCCCCTTAGGAAGAAACAAATCCAAGGATGCATGCATGATGTGTTCCCATTCTTGAAAGGAATATGAAGGAAGAAAACTCAAGATATATGATGTCTCTAGAAGCTGCTCAGGTGTTGCCATGTCGATGTAAGAAGGTGCCACAACCAAAGCAGGAGTCCCAAGCCTACCTAAAGAGTGTGACAATTGGGAACCTAATGGAAATGAATGTAGAACATGATCCAAAGACAATGAAGGGTCCTCTGAATGTTGCTCAAGAATCTCCAATCCAATGCCAAACTGTGACAAGTGAAGAGGAGGAGAAAGAACAAGAGGGTCTAAATGTGCCCTCATCACATCTGAAGAAGATGATGCAACTCCATAAGAGCCAACATCAAAGAGGAGATGAATGTCCTCAATAGTATCCTCCAAATAAAAAATGTGAGACTCCACAAACAAGGATGATATGTTTGATAAATAAGAATCCAAATGAGGTAGATCAGGGAGACTGATATGAACTTGCTATAAAGAATCACTGGAAACCATGGATGAAACAACACTAGACTAAGATGAAACATCACTAGACTAAGATGAACCAACAAGTGATGGAGATGAGATCCCAATGCATGGCATCTACCTACACTGCTCATCCCCAAATGATGTGTCCCCACAAGATGTCTAAACACTTGATATATCTACTGATGCTTGAATAAGTGTCTCTATAGTAGGAGAAGGAGAAGAAGCCTCATCATCCTTATCATCCAAATGTACAAGGTTTTCCAAAGAAGCAAAAACCTTTTTTGTATCATAGTCATATGGTATATTGTCTAAATCATCAAGAGGTACAAGACAATCTGAAATAGGATCATCTGGGAATGGTTGAGTATCAGGATCTCCATTATCTCCCAAATTTTGGTCCACATAGCATAAAGACACCCAATATGCAAAAGGGAACAAAAAAGGTCAAAATCAACATGACAACCAATCACTCCTTTGACATGATCATTTTTGGAATTCCAAACAAACTTTTTTCCAATAAGTACGTCTATTGAGGAACAAGATCATATAGATGTGGCAAAAGATGAAGCCAACGCAAGAACTTCAAGATACCATCTCTCCATTGCTTATAGTTCCCCCTTTGCAAGATGATTAGAGAAGGATGAAATGAAAAACCCATGATGAACTAAGTATACTCCTCAAATTTTAGTCTCACAATAGACCAATCAAGAGACTCAATCCAAAAAAGCACAAGATTACCCCACCAAATTCACTCAATCATAAGATCCCCCCATTAATATATGATCTTGGCACTTTATACTTAGTGCAATTACAATTCCCACTCGCAAAAACAACAAAGTGGTCTTTTGATCTTAGTACATGCAAATGCCAAAATTTGCCCAAATTGAAAGTATAATTTCTGTGTATAATTAGATAAATATGATTACACAAATGCAAAGTACTAGAAAAAATGTGCACTTTAAAAAAGATCACCCAAAAATGTTATAGTATGAGCCCAAACGGAGCCCCAGAAGTTCCCAAAATGAGAACTACTCAGCAACATGTGTGAAAATCTACAATTTCTATTAAAAAGGGCATCAAAATTGAAATCAAACTACACCACTATGAACCCTATGCATTTTTTCCCCAAATAAAAAAAATGCTCCAAAAAAGGAGCCCATATGACTAAAAAACAAGCCTACAAAGTTAGACTGCCAAATCTAAAATCAAGCTGGAGTAGGGGCTAGATGGGTAGGACAAATGTTGATGTCATCATGATATAGGATGATGTTAGTTGATGGAATATGTTATTTCAGATGAGTATTCCTCTATTGCCAAAATCAGCATTAGTTTCATGTAAAATCGCCTTTGTACTTCAAAACTGTTAAACAAAAGTCAAAATCGCCAATGTGTGTGGTGGGAAACTGCTTACCAATGAAATCATGGTTTCAATATTGAAAACGTTATTTTTCAATCTGGTTTAGGGGAATATATCTCCTTATATGTTTTTGGTGAGTGGTATTTGGTGAGGACTGTTGGTTTTAAAGTTGCAAAAATTGTTTTAAGCAGCGAAGCCACCATAGGCCTCCACCCTGGTGGTGGAGCCAAAAAGGCCACCAGTCAAGGATTTTAACCCCATTAGATCAGGCCTCTGGCTAGGGTTTATTCCCCACTGATAAGGTTGTTGGCTCCAGTGGAAGATCTACCAATTGTTTCTACCACGTAGCATCTTGTGCCTGACACCCATACCTATCAACATAAGTTTGCACAAGATACAACCGATACCCTGACACAGGTCTAAAAACCAAATTTAAAAAATAGAATATAGTTTTTTAAAAAATTTACCTGTACAAATCTACCTATGTTCACTGATGTCTGCCTATGCAGGCAAATATTTTGTGAAATATTCCATTTGTGTAGGGAATATTCCTTATGATATGTATGACCGAGGAGGGGAATTTTTTTCTTATGGCTTGAGGCAAAAGTGCATGATTTTGATGACTTGGCAGTTCATCTTTAGGTTCTTGGGCCTTCTAGATGCGATGGCAGGGTCAGATTTGACCCAAAATGCTCCAAAAATGTAGCTACCTTCCAGATCTAAAAACCACCTCCCAACTTCAAACCCTTGTAGATCTTGCCTCCAATGTCCAATTTGGACAAATCAAAAGGTTAAACTTGTTGCATATGTGTTGTCATTGATGTCAATAGTGGTATGGAGTGCTGATCAATGATGATCAGTGATGCCTACAGAGATGCCAAAGGGAGATTATTGCAATGTGGTGTTCAATGATGCCAATAGAGTAAGTGATCAAAGGAGCAGTTCAAAGATGCAGAAAAAGGAATGATGATCAGAGAAGTTGTGAGGTGAAGGACAAGGTGATGAACGTGATGACCATATTGATGGATTAGTATCATCTGTACACAGTTGTACCTTATCTACTGAAGTTATGGATAGGTGAAAGTTGACAGGATGAAGAGTTTGCTAATATGAAAAAGTTGTGGTTTCTTGTTTATGATGCAAAGAGTTGTAATTATTGTGTATGGTGTCGTGATTGTAGTCTCTGATATGGTGAATGTTTTTGATAAAGTGGCAAAAAAGGGTGTCGATCCCATTACACAAAGGCCACAGAGGCATAGTACAAAGCAAACAAGGGCAGAACCCTTAACCAACAAGAGCCCCCGAGGCTCGGCAGAACAAGCCTAAATAGGCCACACACAAAATGAAAACATGACAGGAATAGCTGATAGACAACTGTCGAACAACAGACAAGGAATAGACAACCCCAGAACCTGAGGGGATAAATATGACTCCCTTAACCCTAGGTTGCGAAGCAGCGACAAAATTGGGGAGTCCCTTCTTCTTTCTCTGAACAATAGACCAAGAAGACTCAGAATTGAAGTCCACTGAGCGAGGCAAGAGGAGTGGATCCTCAACAGCCACCACGGGCAATGAAGCACCAAGCAGAGAGGGAGCCGACAGCACAGAAGAGGAGTCAGGAGCAATCGCAGGACTAGCAGGGCGATCAACGAGGGTCAGACAGGCTCTACCTGAATAGTGACAGCAGTTCGAGGCAACAATGGATCCGTAGAAGGGTTAACCGGAAGAGGATCTTGGGGAGACTCAGACTCCTAGAATGATTCAGCCAAGGAAGGAACATCCTCCTTGGAGGAACCATCAGAAGAGGGAGTGCCCGCCGTGAGATGTTCAGTGAGAGCATCCTTCCACCGGGTTGCCGTGCCCTTGCAACGAGCAAGAGGGTAGCCAGAGGCCATATGACCAACGGAAAAACATCTCCTACAATGAAAAGGGAGGCCCTCATAGTCCAAGAGTTGCATCCATGGTTTGTCCTCCACCATCAAGGCCACATCTCCATGGAGAGGTTTGGAGATGTTCATATCAACTAAAATTTGAGCCACCGTGGTATGTCCAAGATTTCAAGTCATAGAGTCCACCTTCAAAAAGCTACCAATGGTGTTGCCAATAGCTTCATAACATGATTCCTCCCAAAACTGTAGAGGGAGATTTGGCAGTCAGACCCAAACTGGTCTAGTATTCAGCGACTCCATAAGAGGATTGAAAGAGTGAGTCCAAGGCCTGATGGATAGCAAATGATCACCCCACAACCACCCCCTGTCCAACACTTGGTCTCATTCCTTGGAGGTAGCGAAGGTTGCGATGAAGAATCCCCTTGCACTAGGGAAGAGTTCAATCTGCCTAGAGACAAGAGGCTTCTAGGAGACCAAAACCCAACCATAGAGATTGGGAAGGGAGGGCCACAAGCCATTAAACCTGCAAACCACACCATGACTCAAATAGAAACTCTCATTTTCAGCAATCTCAGGTCCACAAACCACCACATGGGAAGCACGGGCACAGGGCAAAGGCCTAACCTTAGCTTGAGCATGAAGAGACTAACCATGAGCATTTGATACTACATCAGAGAAAGACTTCTTATGGCAGCCTGAGGTGGCCCTAAGGCCAGCAACAGGGATGCCAGCAGAACCTAGAGTAGAAGACGGCTTCACAAAGGAAGCATCTAGGACAGGAGCACCAGTGAACTCGTGTACCTATCCTCCCCCAATAGGCACTTCAATGTCCGCAAGCACACCCGAGGTGGCCTCACCCAACACACCAGAAATAGAGCTATCACCAAGAAGATCCACAGCCGGCGAGGGCACCAAGAGCGATCCCTGATCATCGCAGTTTAAGACTATCGTTTCCCGCTTAGTGCTCAGCGTCATTTCCTCCATCGTAGTATTATTAGACCGGTCAATATTCCTGATATGGTGAATGTTGTATTCATTATTTTTTGATGAAAAGCATTGCTTAAGATTTGAAAGAAAGTGTAAAAGGTTTCAGATAGTCCAAGGCATTGAAAGTTGCATTGAAGAAGCTCGGTAGAATGCTCTGCATTCCTCCGCATTTGAAGGTATGGCCTTGCGGTTTGGAAGTTTGATAGAGACAGGTGTGAAGTATGTATGTTCTTGATTTCATATCATAGAAGTTACCACTGATGACTCCAGAGTTAGCAGATTAAAGACAGTGATTCAATGTTATTGTAGTCAGAAAGAGATGTGATCTTGTGGCTTGAAGGATAGATGGATAAAGGTGAAAGGTATGCATGGTTCAAGTTTTAGATGATAAGTTGTACTGCAGAGGTTCTCCGGAGTCAATAGAGCAAAGACATATCATATTGATGATTAGGGTTGTTAGGAGGAGAATGTGAAAGCCATCACATTTCACCGCATTACATTATTTGTCTTTGTTGTTTGGAGGATGAGTTCAGAGAGTCTGTGTGTTTGTTCTTTTTAAGTTTCAAGTATTGAAGTGTAACCCAAGTTTATTTTTCAAAGATATATTTCAAGACTATGTATTCAAAGTTTGCAAGTGATGTCGGGATCAGTGTCTGTTTGTTTGTGCTAAAAAGAAGATTCATAAATTAGAGAAAGGAATGTTTGAGAATGTGTTTACAAGTCATATAATGTTTGTGAAGTGATCCACATGATGTTACTTGGTTTCTCCGATATCTCTTTAGGTCTAGAGCTAATGAAAGGAAGGATAAAGTATGTTGGGCCGACTTTGTGTGCTTTGGTGATTGCGTCGTGTGCTTAGAAGTGTGCACTAGAATGCAGATGTATGCTAAGATAAAATAGGTCTTGATTATCATCTTGGTTTGAACCGCATTAGATTCCTACATTATTTGGGTGTTGACTTGTTGTGGTCATTGCATGTTTCATATTGGCTGACGAAGGAGAAAGATTTTGAATCTTGTGGAGAATATAAATGAAAGATCTTGTTTGGTGTGAAAGGAATGAGTGTGTGGGAGTGTACGAGGATGTATGTGTGAGTGTAGATGTGAGTGTGTGTGTGTGTGTATGTGGAAGTGTGTTGAAGGTAGCAGAGTTTGTTGAGCAGAGGAGTTGAAGAATATTATCTGTGTGAAGGGTTTTGATACTATGGACGTGATTGATCAATGGAATTTGTCAAGTGTTCTATACAAAGGTTGTAGCCTCTTTCTGTAAGTGTTGTTGCACTATAGGGAGTTGTGGCTTCCTTTGCTTGAAGCCATAAAATAATATATTAGGGAGTTGTAGGTTCCTTTGGGTTGTAGCCCATAAAACCTGGTGTAAATCTATTTTTATTTGTGAGGCTGGATTTGGACAGTAGATCCAAGTAGCTTGCTCACTGTGGTTTTTCCCTTCTAGGGTTTTCCACGTAAATCTGGTGTTATGATTGTGTGTTGTGCTTTGAATTGCTTAATTTGCTTTATCATCTATTTAAGGTAGTAGAAAGATTTTAAAGTTAATTTGGATTAAGTTTTGGCATATACTACTTCACCCCCCCTCTCAGCATATCAGTGTGTTCTAACAAAACTAAATTTCTTGGACATCTTGAATTCAATGGTTAGCTCAGATTTGCACCAACATGCTTGAAAATGAACGTGTAGTACAAGACCACAAAGATGAAACTCTCCCAAATCTGGTATTTCTATCAAGTTTTTCTAATTCTATAAGTCATCATATGATGCAAGAGAAGAACATACTCAACTTTTTAAGATTTTCCATGATTTGCATCCTAGGCTTATCAAAAGATTAACCAAAGACACTCTACAAACTCTGATACCATGTAAGATTTGGCTATGGAGATAGCCACCCAAGATCTAGGAGCTTCAATGGAAGCACAAGAGAGACCAAACATGAAAGAATAATTCTATTCTATCAAAGAATGCAATATGCATACAATATGTACATGATATATGAAATTACAATGAGAAGCCCTAGGTTATATAGACCAAGGTGAAAGATAGGACAACATAAAATTATGACAAGTGTCTTAATCTTATGACTTGAGACACGGAGTGATAACTATCCTTAGCGTGCCCTAAGTATGCCGTAAGTAAACTTAACTAGACAAGTGTGAGTAGAACCTAATGTGGAAATAGTTAGGCGATATACCCCGTTCACACCAACATTAAACTATGATTAAAACATTAAAGTTAGTTTGTAAACAATTCCTTGAGGAGCTTTCAAGTATTAGAATTTTAAGTAATGGTCATAGTTGTTGATCCTGATACTACATTAAGAATGAATAAAACCATTGGCAAAGCTAATCTAAAGTTTGATTGAGTACCCAATTTTTTTATATCAATTTGTATTCATGACCAATCTCATAAATTCATCTTTCCTTAGTCTAAGTTTATGTTTTATTGGAGGCATATATATGACCATCAATTTTACCCCTAAGTTTAACTGTTGTGAGACTGTGCCACATTTTCCATCACAATATTAAAGCTAGATCAAAGGACAAATTAGTCATTTTGGGTTGAAAAACTTTTGAATGATAATTAACCTAAGTTAAGCCCTTAACTCTTAACCTTTAACATAAGATTAGACCCATGGTTGAAGCCATAGGTTAAGACTTAGAAAACATTTGAGCATTAAATATTAAACCAAATTTAAACCTAGGATTAGATTTGGAATACACGTCAACTTTAAATATTGTCTCGATTATGCATTTAACCCCAATTTGTCACTTGGAGCTGATCTCTCCACATGATCCAGTTTAATTATTTGTCACATTCAAAATTTTAAATTTATTTATCATTTTATCTCAATTCCAAATTTCACATATTACATTTATCATAACTAATTTAAGTATTAAATCTCTGTCTAAATATTATATCTCTCTTCAAATAAAAAATTTCAAATTTATTTGTCATTTTATCTCAATTTCAATTCCAAATTTATTGGATATAAATACACATCTAGACTTAATTGTAATTTATGTAGAGGTGTTCTATTCCATAAATTGGGATGAAAATTTGAATGTATTTGTTGAGCTCACTCGAAGGAGAGGATAAGATAGAATCTCAAGTCACAATCCACTGAAAATGAAAGGATGCCACCTTGAAACTATGTGCACTTTGTTCAATTAAGTTCCTTGTTGTTTTGCTCAAAATTTTATCAACACGTGTTTGTTGCCAATAGTAATCCAAACCCAAGGCAGGATGGGAAGTCATTTTTTGTGACTACATACAACATGAATATTCCAAAGCATTATACCTTATCTCTTGCAATGTTGTTTTATCTGTTCTTTTTGTCAATTTCAAACCCATTTTTGAAGTCGTTGCTTGCAAAGTTAGAATTAATTATAGTATATTTCAATTAATTAAAATAAAACATTTTTATGAATATTATTTTTTCTAATATATAAATTTGTTAATCAAATAATTTAAAATATTATTAACTAAATTATTTAAGATTTGTTTGTCTTAAGTTCCATGTGCTTCGATAAATAAGTGGCCCCATATTGTATATTACAATTTGGTTAAATGAAGGTTTAGGTTCAATTTTTTGTGTCAATGTGTGTATCACTCTTGTGCCAAGTTTAAAACCATTAATCCTCTTATTTTTAGTAAGCCATGCCAAGAAAAAGGACTTATAGCTAGACTTAAGAGTCTAATTAGTAAATTAAATTCATTAGAATTAATAAATAGAGGTTGGGTCTGAGTAAGGTTTGCCTCTCCGACAAGTATTTGTTGAAACATGACTCTTTTATCTTTTGTACCTAGGATTCTTCCCACTCTACTATGTTTACAGATTTGATGGCTTGTTCAAAGCATCTACTTAGATGGATAGCATCCTCCGAAGCCATATATACGCCTTGACCAAGATCAAGCATCGTTGGGTGCAATGCATCTCCAACAATGGTTACACTTCCCTTTCCATTCCATCCCCCTTCTCCACTCTCATGGCTATTGGTGTTGGAAATAAGCCACACCTGGACCGACGATGGACTGGTCCAAGAGGGGCCAGTAGCTCAGTGGTAGAGCACTCCAGCAGTGAATGGAAGGTCCTAGGTTCGAGTCCTAGCTGGTCCATGTCTCAACATGGTATCAGAGCCAGGCCCAGGCTAGGAACCCCAAGCACACAAGAGGTGTGGCTTAAGGGGGGGTGTTGGTGTTGGAAATAAGCCACACCCGGACCAACGATGGATTGGTCCAAGAGAGGCCAGAATGGAAGGTCCTAGGTTCGAGTCCAAACATTCTTAGCATCCCCATAGATCTCTCACTCTACTTAAATACCATCCACTTCAATGGTCAAACAATCAATAGCAATTTTACACCTCATTCACAATATAAACAAAGCGTGGAATTTCGTTGTGACCAAAAAATTTTATCTTTTCATTTCTATTTAATGCATGGATAATTGATTTCTTTAGGCTAATATAGTGTTCAATTGGAGGTAAGGTCCCAGCTAATTATGATAAAATAGGTAGGCAATGATCTGCAACCCATACTTGAGTAAGGAAGCTATCTTTTAAGAAAGAGAGCTTCCAAAAAAAATGATGTATTCAAAAAGATTTTTTTTTGGGTCATGGAGTAAATGGTTCAAGACCAGAAAGCTCTACCTTCGCCATGAGGGATGTTCCATCTGCAAGCTCTAGAGTGGTGAAAGGAGAGAGGATCTCTCTATGAAAGGACATGATTTTGGAGTTGAATCTGATGCTCCTTTCTGCCAATTCCTTGGCTAGTGCTTTCAAAAGTGTCATTCTCTCTATGCACCAGCATTCCAGTTCCATACTTGAATCCCTGAATACATAAGAGAAATTTGTTTTTTTTTATAAGAATTCTCAATTTGTAAATCGATGACTGGTTCTCTATTATTTTTGTTCTTCGTAGGATAAAAACTTATGGAGGGGCAACATAAATTCTTTCAGCAGACACAAATGTAAACCTGACAATACTCCTCCTTATAAACACAAGCAACCATACACTCAGCAATATCTTTCAGGGCAGGAATTAACTCAGGAGCATGTTGACATTCTCACGATCACCATTGTGATTTCCATTTCTAGGAGAGTTGATGGATGCATCGTCTGCCAAACATTTCCACTATTTCCATTGACTGGGAAAAAAAATTGATCGACTGAAAAAAAACCCGGTGTGAGAAAATACTGAATTTCGAGCATGAATGCTCACAATATAAATCCTATTGGCTAAACATAACATAAGAAAAAAAAAACAATGATAAATCTAAACTTGATAGAAAAACCTACAACTTATTCTGGATATATTCTCACCTATTAAGCATGCAAACTAAGCAAGAATCAATAATCCTTATGCAGGGATTGACATATATAAAAGGAGCCAACCGTAATTACCACAACTAGTGGGTTGCTTGCATGCTAGAGAGTGCCACTCCAAACACTAGGTCACCTAAATGTGAACCCTTGTGCTAGGAAAAAATAAAATCTAGCACCGGGGTATGAACAGTTAGGGTGAAGGCAAATGAAAATTTGGGTGATGAGTAAGATTGAAGGTGGAAGCATCAAGGTGTGCCACTTTTTGGTTTAAGTGGGGCGTCTTTTAGTTAAATTTTTATTTTTAGAGCAAAAGCAAATCATTAAGATTTTGAAGATAATATAAACTAATGATTTGTGAGTTTTCCTATGTAGATTTTTTATTTTTAATTAACAATAATTTATCTCATTATTTAAATATTTGTTAATAAATTGTTTCTTATACTTTAGAGCATTTTTAATGGGTAATATTTCCCCATAGCACATAACTTGAGCTAGATATAAGATCTTTTCACACTTTCTTAAACATAGATTATTAACATTGATTTAGATAAAGCATGCATTTTTTTCATTTTATTATTTTTTAATTGAGATTAATTATAATTTACACATAATTCCCCACAATGCAATTTTTTTCATATATACCCAAATTATTATTATTTTGTTAAAACAAGAACATCATTATGGAGGTCAATTGCAATTTTCTAATTTTTTTCCATTGTTTACTTTTTTTCATGTGTGTTGAATTGAGGTTTTTATGTTTGGTCAAAAACCTATATTTATTAGAAAATAGAAAATAAATATAATAATTAAACAAAAAAATTGAAACCTATAGTTTTCAGAAAGCTTACTTTGAGGGATACATTCATGCAAAAATATCATGTCATGATGACTTTGTTTGATCATGGAGAACATTGCTCAAATCAACAATTATTGTTAGTGTAGGTTTTTTATTTTCCTTATGTTAGGGGATATTTCTTTTTCCCTACACATTATTAAGCTTGCTTAGGTTATATCAGTCTTGGTTATTATGAGGCCACATGACATTTAATGCATCAACTACATGTGTTACTCTCATCCACACTTAAATAGTTGAGTTTCACACCCTCTTTTGAATTTTTATGTCATCTCTCATAACCATTTGTTTGTTTTTATCTAAGTAGGTATAACCATGTATTTTGGCTTTTACCAAGTAGGTAAAACTCCTGTCTATCTTGGGTAGTTAGAGTTATTGTAACACCTCTTGGATGTATTTGCCCATATTTTACTATATATACAACTCTCACCTCTCCTCTCTGGTAGTCAATGAGAGTAATGTGAGTATTCTCAAAATTCTCTCACAGTTTGTCTCTTGAGTTCTCTCTTTCAGGATAATCTCTCCATTCCACTATTTTGATCTTCGATCATCTTTCGACTAGAGTGCTTGTGATCTATGACCGAAGATAGATCTTGGATACGATTCTCGCTTCTCGTAGAATCTAACAATTATCACCAAATAAAAGGTTAACATGTGGAATGAAGGAAGATAAAGTACCAAAAAGACACCATATAATGAAGGATCTTGATTTCAAGGTCCTTCATTAGAAGGTGACCTTCAATCAAAGGTCATTTGATGTCATCATCATATAGAAATCTGGCATTCCTTTAAAAAACAACTTAAAACACATTAACTTAAAGGTCACCTTCTAATAAAGGACCTTCATTTGAAGGTCATTTCTTCCATCAAAGGTCTAGTGGACATGGTAGCAATGTGGATTTACCCAGACCTTCATTTGAAGGTCTTCCTATCAAACAAGAACCTTCAATTGAAGGTTGTCCAATTTTTAACACTTGCAAAACTCATTTTTCAAAATGGCTCAAAAGTGAGACAAGGATTTGTTCTTCCACCCCCAAGAAAGTAGAGCATCATGGGAAATAATATCATTGATAGGTCATTCCTTAACATCTTCACTTACCTTAACATAGAATGGGAACAATGCCATAATTAGCTAAACTATCTGCTAGTTGATTCTTTTTCCTACAATAATGGGAATAGCTAACATACTTCAAACTCCTAGCAACTATTTTCACTTCTATAATATTCTTAAGGCTCCTATCCTTGATCATATCCTTTGTGCAACTATTGATGACAAGAAGATGATCTCCTTCAAACTCCAAATTACTGTAATTAATAGATTTTTCTATCTTGATGCCTTCTAGAAGTGCCACAACTTTAGCCTCATTGTTGGATTTGACACCAAGATAAAAGGAACCTCCTTTAATCAAACATCCACTAGTTAATATCAACAACACTCCCACTCATGTAGGACCCAGATTTCCTCTCATTGTGCCATTAAAATTTAATTTTAGGTAATCAAAACAAGGGCGAGACTAAACACTCCTCTTACACATATTAATTTGACTTATTACCCAATCAACAAAGAATCATTGACCACCACTATTAAGATACAAACAAGAAATACAACTATAGTTATAACATATTATACATTTCACTGGCAAAGAACATTAATAAGAAACTACACCATTATTATTTAAATTTACCTTGATAATTGTTACAAATAAAATCAAAGTCTTACCTTGCTTTATACTTTCCAAGGTGATTATATGTTTTCACAAGAAACATAAATAGTTTCTAGCTTCTACACTAAAACAATTGAATTTAATATAAGTCTTCAATAAATCAACCTATATTATTGCAAATAACCTTGCATCTTAAAAGAAGTTAAATACTAAATCAACCTTTGTTATTCCAAATAACCTTGTTTCTCAAAACATTAATATAAAAAATTAGCGCATGTTACTACAAATTACTTTGCATCTTTAAAAAATTATATAATAAATGAACGTTAGATCACTATAAATAGCCTTGCATTAAAAATATATTACAAATAAACTTCTATTGCTATAATATGACCTTTCATTTTAAAATAATCTACATAATAAATCATACTCTTACTACAAAATGACTAACATCTTAATAGAATTTACATAATAAATTAGTTAATGTCACTCCAAATAACCTTGTATCATAAAAGATTGTAATATAAAATATTAGTCTCTATTATTTCAAATAACCTTTCATCTTAAAATGACTTTGCATCATAAATTATCCTTTATTACTATAATTGACCTCACATTGTAAAAGCAATTACATAATGAATCAATCATTACTATTGCAAATAACCTTGAATCGTAAAAGGATTTATATTACAAATTAGCCTTTGTTATTGCAAATGACCTTACATCTTTAAAAAATTATATAATAAACCAACCTCTATTATTATTATTTTTTATAAAAATAAGTGATTTATTATTTCTAAAGTGTAAAGATTATATAAAATATTGCCCCAGAGAATTTAGGGAGTATAGATAGATATGTCTACAAAAGAAATAAATCCAAAACTATAATGATTTGCCTACCAAGAAATCTTTTAAAATCAACCATCATTGTTTATTAGATTTTATTTTTACATTGGTTCTTGAATCCAAGGTGGATTGCTTGCTAGCAACTATGGTTTTGAAAGTCTCTTTAGTTCCAACTTTGGCATTCTTCTTCGTTCCATTACCTTTTTGGCTAATGACAAAAGAGGAAAATGTATCATCCTCTTTCACCACCAAACCCACATCTAAGGCATGTGCTAAAAATTCCACTTTAGTATCATCTTTAATAGGTAATGTCACATCTTCAAGTACTATCACCTCTCTAGATGCCTTGACCACATATGCACCTAAATTTTCCATAGGAGCTAATGAGAGTAAAATGTGTATTTTATTCTTCCATGTTTCTAACCTTTTTCCTATGGCATTGATCATCTTTTCATGCTTGTAAATCCCATGTCATATCTTTTATTTTGTTTACTAATAAATTGTTGTTATTCCAAATATAAAATTAACTCTTTTTTTATACATAATAGTAATATTATATTAAAAGATATCCAAAAGTTACATTTTCATCAGCCTTTCCATGGCTAGCAGTCTGAGACTATCTATCAACCTATTCGAACTGAGAGAACAGGAAAAAAGACCACGCTGGGTCACAGCTACTAACAACCAGAGGATACTAACATTATTCTAGACTATCATAGCTTTGCTCCTGCTATACAAAATGGAGCGATGGGGATAAACAAAACTAATAACTGAGAAACTTTGCTAATTTCCTACTGAAATCTTCTATCCATTGAAAGCCAACAACCTCCTCCAGACCCAGAACCCTTTTGATGAAGCTCACTGCCACCGCCACCTGGTTCTTCAGCAACACCAGATCGAAGCCCCTGGTGTCCAGGATGAAAGGGAAGATCTTGATCACAGCGCCAGGGTCTTCGAAGAGTCTCCAATCTTTAGGACGCAGGATACCAATCCCAGGGCTGGCCACCTACAGAGACATCTCCAGATCCCCTAAATGCTTTGGATTGAAGATACCCTTCATAATGGAATCCGCCTCTATTTTACCCATCCCCAATTCAAGCAGCATAGCTAAGACTCGAGATGAAATATCTGTATCAACTCGATAGCGTTTGTCGTTTATAAAATTAACTTTTTTTTTACTAATAAAGTGTTTCTATTATAAATATAACTTAATTTTGTTTACTAATAAAAATAGATCTTGTAGCAACAAACCAATGGTTGTTGAAAATCTTATATAATAGATCTTGTAGCAATGGTTCATAAAAATGATGTTGATAATGATTTTGTGGCTATTCTAATTACAAAGTTAAATCTTCAATTAGCTATAAAGTAAATATAATTTGCTAAAAATGTTGATGTTCATTAGTTATGAACTACTTTGTTACAATTTGCTAAAATCAAAGTTTATATTTGTTTCTCTTTATGTTGGACATACGTTTTATTGTTTCTAGGTCTTTATGTTAGGGTGGTTATGGTTATCCTAACAAGTGGAATCGTTTAGTGAATTGTTCACATGCATGGACCCTATATAAGAGCCTATAGGGATGACATGAAGATATATAGCTATTAGTATAGGAAATAGATATTGTTGTATATTTATTATTTTAATTTATGAGAATGAGAAAAACATTGAAGTAACTATATAAACATGAGTTAGTAGAGAACCATTTTTCAGTAAAAGAGTGAGGAGGGCCTGCTTGTGGGACTAAATCTATGAATGGTGATATGCATGCTTTTTTCCTGTTGTGTGGATTTCTTCTTTATACCACATATTATTTGTCTATTTATTTGTTTATGCAGTAGTTATGTTATTTGTTCAAGATGTGGAAGTCATGTTAGTTACTTTTATATTGGCAAATGCTTCAATAATACTTTTTCCATCGTGTGTTATAAATTGTTTTTGTAAGTTATCATTGTCGATAGTATTATCTATTTATTTATTGAGTCATGTGGCTAGCTTTATTTTTGTAGCTATTTCTATAGTTAGTTTTTATTGTTACATTTCCTATAGCCAATTTTTTTTTGTTATATCCTACTACATAACGTTTATTGTTTTCCTATAGCATGTAGTGTAGTTTGTCTTTGTAGCCAACACTACCCTTATCTATATTTCCTTTCTAAAATAGTTGCATACATATCACACTCAACCTCACTACCTACAACCCTTGCACATATTGCTAAAAGGAAGCAAGGTATGTGAAAATCCTTCCTTCAGTAACTTTTTGAGGAGAATGTTGTGCAAATTTCAATCTTTTAACAATTACAGAAAGTAGAAACACATATTAACATAATTTAAACAATACACCATAGCACAAGTGTACATGGGGAAAACCCTTTTGGGAGAAAAACTCCACACTCCAAAGTAGCCCAATGTAAATTATTCAGTAAATAACACAGTTGCAATACACTTGTAGAGAAAGCCTCCATAGGAGTATCACCAACCAAAGATTTGGAGGAATTCTGGAAACATAACAGTACCTACAAAACTCGTTGTGAAACCTCCATCTCAAGCACTCAATAAAAGAAGATATAATACATGGATCCATCAAATGGTAATCATAAAACCATGAGCTAAAACTACCCAAAATAGTGGCATCCAAATCTTGTTAGAAGCATCCAAATCCTGTTAGAAATCCAACACCCAAATTCTAAGATGAGTCCATAAGCTAAAAATAACATATTCCTTCCACTTGTCATAACTTCATTATAATCCACTCACCAAACTGGGCATCCCATTTTGGCTCCATTATCCCCATCCAAAGATGCCTTATGACATACACGTGTCATAAGTTGGTCAACAAGTGTAACTCCCCCTTACAACTCTTTTATGTGTCCTAGATGATTTTATATTTCCAATGCAGGAGGACCAACTTCCAGAGGCCATAAATTTTGATCTGGGAGGTTGATTAGGCAATTTTTATTTAATTCTAAATTTTTTACTTTGTCAAAAACCAACTCTATAGCCCATAAATTGAGTTTTTTCAAAATTTTAACCTAAGAATTACATTTTTGTAATATTCAAATTAGGTGCAAGGTTGAGACACCTTTTCTAACAATTGCCACTAAGTCTTTCATAGGCTTACACTCTCAAATTAAGACATGGATCAAATTGAACTTTATTCTTCTAAATTCATTGTGAACTTAGAAATCATATATGTTTCATAAAGTTGTTCCATACCCTACCTTAGTTTCATCCAATCATTTTGTCATAATTGTTGAGGAAAGACATTAAAGGCCTATTAGCTTGGTGAGTTGAGGCTAGATCAATGTGTTAGGGAGAATACGTGTGTAATTGTTGACCTTGGTTAGGAAACTACCCCTAATTTGCATTGTTTTATATTATATATGTATAATTAGTTAAAATTGTAATGATAATCCTATATATTTATTGAACTAAACAATTATTTTTGATAAAGATAAGCGACACAAACTAGGGTGTCGATCCCATTATAAAATAGCCCAATGGGCGCACAAAATAGACCAAAAAGTCCAGAACAACAACACTAAACCAACAGAAACAGAAGACCAATAGAAATAGTAGACCAACAGCCAATGGACAGCGCACCAACCCCCCAAAAATAGCAGAGCAAAACACACCAGACTAGTCGAATAACTGGCCCCAGTCTTCCGTCAGGAAGTGGTACATTTCTTCGTAGTCCTTGAGCTTCTTTTTGCCCATGTCGTGTTTGTTCAATTCTAGATCCTGTGAGATAGCTAGGGTGGTTGCCGAGCGATGCATAACTTTTGAAGTAAACCGGGCAAGGATTTTGAAACGTTTCTCAAGTTCTATGATTCTGGCATTCATGGCCTCTAATGCAGGCACCTCCTTAGAACTAGTTTCCCCTTCCTTGTTGATTTGGGTGTCCTCCATCTGCTTGGTAGACGTATTAGTCTCTGAATCTGGCAGGTTCATCTCTGGGAAAAGGCTTGGGCCTTCCACATCCATTGTGTTTCCCAACTCTAAACCAGAGTTCTCCTCTCCCTTCTCAGCTTTTTCCTGGATGTCGATGGTATCCTCCTTTTTCTCTAAGTCACTGGAAGCCACATGCTCCTTAAGGGAGGGGGTGGGCTTAGCTGCGAGTCTACTAGACCTCCTAGTTGTGGGCATTCTAACTTTTCCTTGGGGAGTAAATTTCCCCTCTTCCTAAATCTCCTCACTATCTTCATCATCACCACCTAAAACCTCCACCACCTTACCTTTCTCCAGCTTAGGTCCCTCTTTCTTGAGAAGCTCACCCACATTAACAAACTTACAAGTGTCCTCCTTCCCATCCTTGGCTTTCTTTTTAGTATTATCTCCCTTGTCATCAGTGACAACAAGCTTTCTTTTAGTAGACTTCAGGCTTGAGCTGGGGCTGTTAATTTTTTGAGCAATGCTGGCCTCAGCCTGGCCCGGAGGGTGAATAGCTAAATTGGGGGATTTCACTAGACTAGTTTTAGCGCTGGGTTTTTTCTTGGAAGTAGAAACCCTAGGGTCCATGGGGCTATCCTTCGGTTTCTTAGGTGTGAGTTCAATAATCACCACACCATGACTCTAGTTAACTTTGGTATGCTTAGAATTAGCTACAGAGGGACTATCTACCAGGCTAGCTGTAATCTGCTTAGGTGGAGAAAGAGCCAAATGAAACTTGTATAAGCAGTAAATCAGCCCTTGGTGCAAAGGTATCATAGGCTTATCAGGGTTCTGGCCATGCAAGTATGTAATAGCTTTGACTGAGGTCTCCAGAGATGAGAGAAGGTACAAGGGGAAACTAATCAACTAATTTCTTCTAAGCATGAAATGGTAATAGTAGAAGCATCTAAACCTACCTTCAAAAGTAAAATACTTCATCACCATATAACATACCTCGTCCCAAGGTTTGGACAGCCTCTCGTAGTTAAATTTGCCTTGCAAGTTGTGGAGCTCCTCACCCTTCTTCAGGAACAGCGCCATGTTCTCGGGGTCATATATTTTGCTTTGTCATTTTTGTTTCACACACTTGATGGACATTCCCCTAGCGAGGCCTATGACCTCCTCCGAAATCTCAAACCTGATCCCCCCAATCTGGACCCTTCTATTGTTCCACGAAGTCACACACTGCTTCGACAAGTTCTCATCATGCCCCTGCAAGCATTCGAGATAGAGAGCCACGCCACCCTCGTAGCAAATATGCCAAAGAGTTTCATTTCTCTTGAATTCTTCGCAAGAGATTAGTTATGTTTTGGTTCTCTCTCCCCCCATCACAATAGAAATATGAATCTTAGCAATGTGCAGAGCAAAATTAGCAAGATTGTGAATTATGAGACTTTGTAAAAGTTTGTTCTTGTTTTTGGCAAATAGCCAGCTATGCATTTCTTGAAATTGAGGACCTTCTTCATCACCCCACTGTTTAATGATTTCACCATGCAATAATTTCACCCTACGTGAACTTAATGCCATGTACGCATTATGATGGGTGAGATCAATGAAATCATTAATAGAGGCCTTTCTCGAGATTAAAAATCTTTGCTCCATCATCATCCTCTCCATGTGACTAGCCACGTGATTATGTGGCTGAGTCATCCTATTCATCCTGCTGACTTGACTCCTGGTTATCCCTTGGGATAACACCAGAAACTCATGCGCTCGGGTTTAGAGTTCAAACTTTCCATCTCATTACACATGACAAACGGTAAAGAGGTTATTGTAGCTCCTTGAGGAGGAGGGTTTGTATATGCTTAGGGAGGCTATCCACTTTCCTCCAGCACCTCCAACTATTAAGGTTTTGACCAAGGTTGGCCATACTATCTGCCACCTTGTTGCCCTCTCTGAAGGTGTGGGCAATTTCTTTTTCTCTGAATCCAATCAATAGGCCTTTTATGTCCCCAGTGATGTCCTTAAGTTTCCAACCAGTGTGAGCCTTACCCAAGACAACATCTATTATAATTTTTGAATCTTCTTCTATTTGAATTCGGTATATTCTTAGGGTAAGGGCAAGTTTAAGCCCCCAAAGCAAAGCTAGGCCCTCAACCACATTATTTGACTATTTGCTGATTCCTCCAACATAAGATGTGATCATTTGACCATTGCCACTTCTGATGATGCCCCCCACTATCCATACCAGTGCTGCCCTTAGTCGCACCATCAAAATTTAACTTCACCCAATCTTGTGGGGTGGTTTCCAAATAGTGTTCTATCGGGCAATCTTTTTGGAATTGTCAAAAGTAGATATGTTCGAGGTTATTCCCCAACTTTTGGCCAAATGCAACTTTGAGGGGGTGGGGGAGGGTTTAGCAGTGTTCAATATGTTGTTAGAGGTGTTTTCAGCCACCATTTTGTAAGTAGTGGTACAAATGAATTCTTATGTTGAGATTTCAGGTAGTGGCTTATGCTATATAAAGACTTATCACAATGTCTAGATAGATCTTGATCACATGAAATGGTAGCACTTGATATGCCATACCATCCTACTACTACCACATAAGGCAAAACATTTTAGCACCACTTTCCATACATATAAAATTTTCCTCACCCTACTCCTACTTTTTTTATTTTCCTATACATTTAAAGCAAGTTTGTAATGTGTGCTTATTTCACTTGTAAGATAGAAGCTACTCATTGCACATATTTCCTCAATTTTGCAGGTTCCTATGGAACATGCATGTCAAGGAGCATGAATGCATGAAGATGTCTGGTTGGGTCCACTACTTTACAAGGACCCCAAAATCCTTTTTATGTTTGAATATTTAATTTACATGCATGTTTGTGAGTGCTTAAAATTTGAGATGCATTATCATTTAGGACTCACATGCACCTCAAAAGCAGTGGCAACATGTAATGGTGATATTTGCTTAGCCATGTTGAATCCCATATAATTTTGGGCCCAATTTGAGAGGATGTCTCAATACAATTACATAGCAACATGTGACACATTCTTGTGTTAAGCTTGACTCCTTCCTTGATCTTTGTTCACCCTCATTTACTCTCACTTTCACACATTCCCAGACATTTCACCTTATCTCTGCCTTATCTACACCAATCTGCACACATTTGCATCCTTATTATCCCTAACCCCCATATGCCTTATCCCTACCTCAAAATTTACATCCCTTTGTCTTAGGTCATTTCTATGGCATGCAAGAGCAATCTCACATGACACATATTTGACCTAAAATTCAAATTATTCAAAAGATCAACTCCCACCCTTTCCTTACTGCCGATGGGAACTAACTTGGTACACATTTATACAATGATTTGTTATGTCTTAGTATTTAAAGACATTCATTTGAACATTAATTCACATTCAAAATCCTAGAACATCAAGGAGCATCTAATAGGATATTTCAACTTGGTGCACTAAAAAGAATAGTACTGGCATCAAAATTTGCATCCTTGATCACTTGCATGCTTGCTTGTTGTTTGCCAACATTTGTGAAGGTTGTAAATCCAACAATTCAAGGGGGTTGATCGAGGACAACGTGAACCCTCACAATTCAACAATTTCCCCTAAGTATTTCTAAATACAACTAGTCTTTAAGCACCAATAGAGAGTGTTGGTATGTGGCGACTGATCATGCAAATATTATACACTCGTAACGTATCCTTGCCCCCAATTTTTTTTTCCCTTTTTTGCATGTTCGGGGTCGGTAGTTAATTTTATGTTAACCGACAAATGAAAAATGACTTTGTAAAACCCTAATTCTAGAAGCTTCCAAAAAGCTTGTTATAAGCGGTTGAGATGTATGTTGCGGGAGGGGATTTACGAAATTGTAATCTATTTTGTACTGGAAAATAAAATCATTGGATGGCTGAGTTTCTATGGATGTAGCCCATATTTGGTGAACCACGTTAAAATTATCTCTCGCTGTTTTATTTCTGTGTATTTTTCATTCCTCTGTTTAATCTTTATCTACATTTAATTGATATCTTTTGCATGCTATTCTTAACAGAGAGAAGGAATCACAACAAATCAGATAACAAAAGTTCGCTCTACACTAGATTAGGATTATGCCTTAGAGATTGGATCTGCGTGGCATGTGATTAACCCAAAATTGTGTAATTGACTCACAAAGGCTTCTAAGTATGCACAATTTTTTTCAGATAGTTAGCACATTGAGCACATCTATTTTTTGTATTCAAGCGATTAAATTCTATGTACCATCAAGCTTATTATCCATTGTAATTCCAAAAACTAAATACGTTTTTTCTTCACGTTTAATTACCTAAATTAATGTTTATTATTTTGATCTTCTCCCCTGTATTATTTACATTAATTTGCTAATTATTGACAACTTTAATTAATTAAAATTGATTTACCTAATAACACCATTAAGCAAGTATATTTTCCTTTATATTTTTTAAGTCATAAATTTTAAAAAAATACTATTATAACATTAATTGTAATATTCAATTTTTCATCGAAATAAATCTATACATTATTAATGTACAACCTATTAAAAAAAGTGGGGTTCCAAATTAGACGAGTCTAATGACTTGAAATAATTGGATTTTGTAGATATCCACATCTTTGCCTTTATATAATGAATTATAATATTATGAGGGAGTATACATCTAAATCATAAGCCATCCCTAAGCTAAGTTGCCATGAGTAGGGAGATCCAATCCATCAAAAACAACCAGGGGACATATTTGGCCCAATCAGGGCCTAAATTTAACAGTTGTATAGTTGTATTTAGGCATTTTTCCTATAAAATACAATCAAAATTTTAAAAAGACTGTATCATATGAAAGGAGAAATTTTGGACAAACTGTCAAAATTATATAGGATTATGATGATATATATATTTGATTTTTATATGATTTACTTATACTAAGGCATGCCATAGTATTTGAAGGGCACCATTGAATAGATAACTGTCATAAAAAAATTGCTTGACAAGCAAGGTTGACTGTCAAATTTAAGCCCCAGGCCCAATTACATCTCAGGAAAATTTAAAGCTTGTTGAATGACATAACCAACAAACCTCACCAATTAAACTACAACCCTTCAATTTTTGTTTAAATTTAATGTTTAAACACTTTGTATTTCTTATTTTCCTAGTATTGGTGGCTTTGGGATGTAATATTCTATTTTAAAAATAATAGTTTTTTTAGGACTCTAGAGTGTCACTTTCCTTGTCATACACCACTTCAAACAACCATGCACTCAATGTCATTTGGGTTTTTCCCTCCCTTCTGTATATGATTTTGATTATCCTTCCAATCATGCTGGCTCTTCAATTCCAGCCGAATATACACAGTCTGCAACACAAATCGCAAATTATTTCTCTATTTAACTGCCAACAAAATTTACCTGTGCACCGCTCTCGGATGTTTCTCCACAATTCCATAGCGCAGTCAATTGTTGATAACAATTATTGTTGTACTTCTTTCATATCTGCCAAATTCAAACCAGGTTTTGCAAAATCTGGTAAATTTTAAGTGTTTTAAGGTCTTGTTTTTACAGCATCGATGTTTTGGATCGCACATTTTAATCCTCACGATGTTTGAATGATTTGAATCCTTCATCACACGTTTTTTCGGAAGCATTTTCTAAAGGTAATTTTTAGTAGACATATAAAAGATTTGTGTGATTTTTTTGTGGGTATGTAAATAGAAGCAGGGACGATGATTGAAATGCTTCTAGAATCAATTGGGGGAGATTTGTTTACATCAAAGTTTAGGATCACATTGGTGATCTATTATAGGATGAGGAATAATTATGGATAAATTGCAGATTTAGGTTAATACGAACATTTGATATAATTCATGAAAGAGAAGAAAAACAATGTTTAAAGAAAACTTGAGTTGAATTTCTCCATTTAAAAAACAAATTGATGCTACTCTGTGTGATGCTTTTCCACCGCCTTTTGTGTTCTTAGCCCATTTCTAAAAAATAAAGCTAGGAAATGTTTGTATCTTTTTAGTTTTTATAATTTTGTAAGGTACAAAAACATCTAGATACATTTATTTTTAAATTTTTCATTCCGAGCTTCAGCTTCACTGAAATATGGTACAGGTACAGCAGTGTTTCTAACTTTGTCCGACAGCTGCTTCCAACAACATAAGCTAATCTGTGAATTCTTGGTTGGGCATTCTGACCACTGCTTGTTGAGCGATCTAGATATAAATTACCTATGGAACCTATTGTGAAAAACCCTACAGATAGATCAATGCCTCCAAAATCTCTGGCAGCTTTGTCACCCTTTAGATCTTATAATAGTCCTGTCAAAGGATTAAATTGTATGCCTTCTCCACCATCTTTGATGACAACTTCTTCCACCGCTCCTTTTAGGGAATGCAAGACTCCAAAGAGTACTCCATCTTTTCCTCAGGATGATGACATCCCTGACAAAGAAGAACCTAGAGCTCCAGAGCACCAACCGTTTAGTTTGACCCCCTTGAAGTCTAGAGAGCCGAGTGCAGTACCAAGAAAATCTTGTATAAAGAAATTGATGAAGAATCAAGATATCACTGCCTTCTCTCCACAACTTTCCAGTTTCAAACAGAAGACAAACAGAAAATTGCAATGTGGATCTCGTTCAGGTAAGAAGCAATATGATCCTCACTTTTCAACTGTTTCTGCACAGCACATGGTAATTCTGACATTTAAAAGAAACTTTCGTTCTTTTATGCTCAAAAGTGCATGTATCCAATGTTTTATGTTTCCACTACATTAAAAATTCTTGCCTGCGAAGACAATATAGAACTTGTTCAGGTTGATGACAGTCAATAGGATCTTTCCTGTTTCAAACAAAGTGTTTCAGTGAAGAAGTACGTAATGTCAGTTGAGGCATTAACTGGAAAACTACTTAATCATGGCAAGATTTTCTACTTGAGGGGAGCTGAGGATGAATTACTTAGTCAGTTTGATTAGAAATACATCAATCGCCTTTCTAATACCAACAAGAGATATGCCTAATGGGTTCTCTGGCGCTTCTTTGAAAGAAGAATCTAGTCCACCTTTAAAAGATAGAAAGTTTGTGCTTTCATTTGTTGTCATTCAGTACCTGACATGAAGGAATAGAGGGATGGAAATTTATCCCCTCATCTTCTATAGTAACATTCTAGTCTTCATTTTGAATCCTATCACCTTATGATGACAGAACTGAACAATGGTAGAAAAGTACCACCTCACTTTTAAATGATAGATAGCTTGGTTAATGTATAGTATTAATATTTATTCAATGGCTAAACTTAAATAATCTTGAAATCCTGGTAACTTCCATAATTTGTCTATCATGATCTGCATAAGTGCCCATACAAAGCTAATAATAGTCAAGCTGCATCTTGAAAGTTCAATTAGTTGGATTTGATTGTCTCTTTTCTCTAGGTTTCATATAGAGATGTGTTTGCAACTTGCATTCCTTTGCATTGTTTGCTGTCCATGGTTCTTGTCAAATTTGTAACTCTCTGCTTATTTCTGCTGTTAAGTTTACGTGGACCCGTATGGTTTTACAAAAGTAATAGGGTGCTTCTGGGTTATTTAATGAAATTAATCAGTAGCCTTGTTGTTTATGGAGGAAAGTAATATTACCTCTCTGAAGTTGATGCTGTCGCTCAGGTTAAGAAACAACACACTACAATCTATGGTTGCACGTGTAATATGGATGTTGAAGGGGTTGTTATAGCATGTTACATTTTTCATTTATTTCAATCCCCTTTGAATCACCAAGCTTTCATCAACGAAATTATGGGTGGCTCCACTATCTATCAACATGGTAATTCGCTGCTTGTATAATACTCCACGAACTTTGAATGGGTGGTACTATGGTGCTTCTGAAAGAGCTGCAAGAGTGGTATTGCCATCTTCTGAGTTGCTGCTATCTCCTATGGTTGCTCCTCAGTGGTTGGTTGTGGCTACAGTTCTTCAGGATCATTCTCTTCATCAAACACCACCTCTATGTAATGTAGTTGGCTCTTGGCAAGGCATCTGTGACTAGGTTCCCATGGCTCTTTACAAGTGAAACACAACTTCTTTCTCCTGAGATCATTTCTGGTATTGTCATTCATCTTCTTCGTTGTAAATCGTAGTTGTCTAGTCTTTTGTGGCTGTGAGCTTGATCCACCCTTTTGAAATTTAGTAGTAGGTGGTTTTGATTGTGATATAAACTTATCTCTTAACACATCTGGCTCAAATGTCAAGGCTATATTGATAGCTTCCTACAATGAAGGTGGTGCAAAGGCCTTAACTAGGCCCCTAAGAGGGTCAAATAAGCCCTCAACAAAGAGGAAAGTGATCCTTTTCTCTGAAATATCTGGTACCATGATTGCGACTCTTTGGAACTCTGCTACATATGCATCCATTAGGGTTTGTTGTTTTATCTTGGTCAGCTCTTTGAAATACTCTTCCTCATCCTTCTACCCAAATCTGTCCAACAACCTCTAGTTGAGATTTTCAAAGGTTTGTACAAGGCCATGCCCTTGTGTGATGAGGCTATGATGCCACCAATCATATGCTACACCTTCCAAGTTCAAGGTAGCAAACCGAATTGCATCTTCTTCCATCATGGGGCTGAGTGTAAAATATATCTACAGTTTCTGCAACCAAGCCCTAACAGAAATCTTGTTTGTGCCATCAAATTTGGGTGCAGTTAATTTGTTTACTTTATGTTTCAATTCCTTTCTGTTGTCACCTTGATTATTTCCTTGCCTTCTTCGCACACCTTGCCCCGCTAACTCCAAATACTTGTCAAATGTTATAGCTGCCTTGAAATTGGCGTCTTTCCTTGATATGCTCCAAATAATCTGTCCAACTCCTCCATAGAAGAAGTATCGGGCTTTGTTATTTCTTCCCTCTGTAAGAACATGGGTTTTGAGGATTTTGGAATAGAACTTATTGGGTGGTGATTTGCATATGAGCTTCCCCCACTTTGTGATGTTTTGGTATTTTCTTGATTCTGTAATGGGATGGTGGTGGGCATGTTTTCTTGGATCTGCAACAACCATGTCAGCATTTCAGTCATTCTTTGTTGCCCCATCCAAATTCCTATCATGTTGTCTTGAAACATGTCTACTCTTCCCTCCTTTGACATGGATCTTTCACTTTTTGCCATACCCCATAGGTTGGTAGGATGTTAGCTTTGATACCACTATAATAATCTCTACCAAAATTGTAAACTAACTTACCATACCTGAATTTATAAACAACACACCACATTGAAATATTGTATTTTATTGACAGCATAAAACTAGATTACACAGATAGATAACAACATGCTATTGCGCCGAACCTACAACACATGCAATGACTTGCAAACAATTCTCCAAAACTGATTCAGTATGTACTGTATACAGCTGTGACAGACCACCAAACACTCACCAAAAATAAAGAAAGAGAATATCTTCAGCACAGTTGCAGCCCCTAGATGAGAATGCAAAGGGAGCCAAAGGGGTTTTGTCCTTTAGTTTGGAGATTCAAGGGATATCTTCAAATAAGCTAGAGGACACTAATGCAAAAATATAACAGCGAAAGGGGAGGGACTTCTAATAGCCAAACACCTCATTTTATAGCACAAAGGAGGGCCCAAATCCTATCGCTCCCATAAACTAACTACATTTCTAGAATAGCAAATGCTATTCAAGTCAAAATGCCACCATAACTTAGCGCCCACTGTAATGTCCCCATTTTTGAGTTCTCTTGCAGTTCAGTCAGAGCTGACTTTTTGGGTTGGTGACAGGATATTCAGAGGAGTATTTGGATGTCACCAGGGTGTTCGGATGATCCAGTGGAGCTGGTTGACACTTTCCGGAGAGATTTCGGACAACTTGTCTGTACTTTCTATTTATAGTAAGTGCTTCCATGTTGTTGGTCTTTCTGGGTTTTTTTGGGTTTGTTCTCTTTGGTCCTCGGAGAACACTGCTATTTTTAGTAAGTGTCAGTTTGGCGCTATTCGGGTGACTTGGCAGTTATCTGTTGGCTCTCTTGGACGTTGCATTGAGCTTAGAATTATCAGATGGTTTATGGATCCAGTTGGCACCCTCTGTGTTGGCTCAGTTTGCTTATGGTCGTTACTACTATTTTTAGTAATGTCAGGTTTGGTGTCAGATCAGGATTTTCAGAGTGAGATTGTGTTCGTCTCGTCGAGACCTTTTCGGTGAGCTATTGAGCTTGGCATTCCGACATTGTCCTATTGGATATTTTAATGCCTGAAGTTATATTTTATTATTTCATGGCATATATTATGGTTTAACGACAAAAGTGACTTTATAATGAAAAAACAAATATTGGAGTCACTTAAAGGTTGGGCGCTCATCCCAAGGGGATTAAAAAGTAAATTAAAATGAAATATTCTCCCTCCTAAACCCCACGCCCACCTTGGAGGAGTTATATAAGGGATATTAGAGCTCATTTGAGGATATGTTATGTTTATGATATTCTCTTGTGTTAGCTCTGTTAGGGTTTTGGAGCTTTGGCTCTAGGGTTTGAAGGGATTCGAACTAGAGGCTCTTGGAGACAAAAACCTTCTTGAGTAGCAGCATTCTACGGGTGTGCAATACCACCCAAAGATGCTTCTGAGGTGGCTACACTCAATATTCACATAGATGCTTCAATGGAGTTCATTTGGAGAGATTGTTTGGTGCTTATTGTTACATATCTTTGCAGATAGATGATATTTTCTGATAACAAGGAGGTTGGGACAGATTTTTGTAGAGATTGTCGAAGGTTTTTGGCTGTTGCATATTTCCTTTGCTAGCTGTACCCCTTTCAGCTAGCCGTACCACTTCATGAATGCAGTTTGGTAGAGTTTGAGTGCATATATCTCTTCCTATCTTGGTCGCCCAGCTGAAGGGATAGTGTGTAGGTCAATACAGAGCTGTTTTAAGGAGTTTTTAGCTGCCTTGGCTGCAGATTGCTCTCCCACTTGGTCATACAACTACATACAGTGGACGTTGGGTTTTGGGCAGTCATTTTCTTGTGTTTATAGCTGATAAATCTACTCTTTGGAGGCGTCCCTGATCAATACATTTGTTGAAAACACTTCTATTGTAATATCTTGTACTTTTTGGAAGATTGGAGTGATTTCCAGCCATACCCATTGTTGGTGTAGCTACAACAGTTGTATGAAGTTGCAAATCTCAACATGGGTACATGATAGTAATTGTTTATTGGCCATTTTACTATCTGGGTATCTGTTAGTTTCTTCATATTCATTGTATATTTTTTGGGTTTGCAATATATGTTCTATTTTGTATGTTTCGACAACACATCTGCAGGAAAACTGAAAACCCCTTCTGCATTCTTCTCTTTAGTCTGAAAGATCACACAAAAAATTAAAATAAAACACATAAAAAGATCTTTAAAAAAATACAAACAGGGACGGCACATTACAGTGGTATTAAAGCCAAAGATCTTGCCATCCTGTGAGGTCAAACACAGACATGCAGCCTACACATCAGTATTATCCCAGACGAAATAGATCGTAGCAAGACATTCGGGTTCCCCATATTTATCCCTTTGCAGGTACAGATACAATAAGGGTAGAGGAAATGGATGATGAAGATTGGGAAGGGCTCAGTATCCAAGAGATGATGAAACATTGGTGTAGGAGAGAGAAAGAGGATCAAAGAGTGTGTCAACAACATTCTAATCAATTGATACAGAAGATAGACAGGTATTTCCTTAGGAATCCTGATATCAATGACATTTGTGAAGATACGATTAAAGAAGATACTACCATGAATGAGGTGGTGCATGATGAAAATGATAAAACAACAGCTGTGGATCCTAGTTTGGATTCAACTAGTGATGATTCTAATGACTTCCTTGATGATTCCTATGGGGCAGATGATTGTATTGAGTTCACTCATGCATTTTCAGATGGAGGGCATGGAGAACGCAAATTTGATGGTGACTTCAAAACAGTTTTTGATGATACTTTATCTTATTTTGGTAGTGTTAATTCAGGTAGCCTTGGTTTTGACTTTCAAACCAAGCCTATGGAGAGAGATACTTGCATTGATACCAGTGTTGGTGAATTAGAGGTGGTTGTTGATAGGCCTTGTGAAGAGATGAGATCATTGGATGATATCCTTTTGCTAGCTAGAGATGATGATTTCTTTTCTTATTCCAGTGTTGTTGACACAAGTGGTTGTTGGTTTGACTCTCAAACCCAGCGTATGATGGGGAATAATTTATTCACAAAGGGCACCAGTCATGAGGAAAACAGTGATCACATTTTCCTTGATTTGGGCAAACAACACTTTAGCACATGGGATCCGGGTGTGATGGTCCCAACATTGGAGGTGGGTCCTACTGGGAATGGATCTACTTTTGGTCATATTGCAGTTCCTACTTCATTTACACAGTTGGGCTTGAGGGATGACATTGATGACATCGATGATGTTGATATCAACCTTGAAAACAAATCAGATTTGGTGTTGCATGGTGCTGATCATAAATCAGAAATTTTTTATGAAGTTTTCAAGTCTCAGGGGTCCTATCCTTTGCTAGGACAACTAAAGGTAAGTGAAGACTTGAGAGTTGAAAGAATTGAATCCGAGCCTTTGTATGATAAATACATAATCACAAAACAGGAGGCATGCATTGAGGAGCTAGCTGATTTGGGGAAGACTACCACAGAAATTAGTAATGCTGAGCCTACTCTTGAGATAGCAGCCATTCCATGTGAGGATGATAGATGTGTGGAGTTCCCTAACATTGACACTCAAGATTTGGATGTTAAGAATGAATTATGTGATGCAGATTCAAGCCATAGCAAATCGGATTTTGTAAATCAGACGTTAGAAGAGAGGAATGAGACAGAAGATTTACTTAATGGTGATGGGTTCCAGGATAGCTCTTTGGATGAGCATGCATCTACATTGGAGGCAGCGGTGAGAAATGATTATGTCCAATCAGCAGCTTCTATTATGTCATTGGAGCCATTCCGTGAGGTACATAACAGTAGTACCTTTGTTGAGGAAGTGTGCAAAGCTGATAGCACACATGAGGATGCTTACCAGTCGGTGAGTGATGATGATTTAGCCTCTTTTCATAGTGCAGAATACAAATCAGAAAATTTGTGTGGAGACAATTTGTCAGAGGGGTCTAATCATTTGGCAGGGCAATTAAAGGTGAACAAAGGCATGATTGCTTCAGCCTTAGAACACTTTGATGTTGCTCAACAGTTGGTGACACACTGTTGTTGGACTCTAGGTATATATGAGCACCTTGATAGTGGATTTTCCCTTGCTGAGTTTCAGGCACTTAGAGATGCAGTTGAGATCATGAAGAATAATTACCTATAGTTGTTATCTGATAGAAATCATCTTCTCAGGATCGACAGTATTTATCATGATGCTCTAAAGGGAAAGGAAGAGGAGGTTGATGAGCTCACCTATGAGTTTGAGGTTACCACAGACTCTTTGAAGAGTGCTCAAACAACCCTTCAAAAGTCAAAGTTACGGATAGATGAGCTTACCGTGGAGTTGAGCTTGGCGCAGTCTTCATCACCTACAGATACAATTCAGATATCTATGGCAGCGTGTGGTGATGAGCATATATCCACGGATAGTGGTAATGAGTATGTGGAGGATGTGACTACATCCATTTCATTTACTGGTGCAGGTGACATAGATGGGATGATTGTTTTGGATGAGTGTAGCAGGGAACAATATGTTGCACCAGGTGTTCCTGAGGTTAGTTCCATGTCAGGTGATGCAAAGCAGGCTATTGATGGCTCTTGTGGTGTAGTAGTGAATTTTCTAGAGAGTTGTGTAACAGATCACCACACTATTTCATCATTTTCACAGGAGATATGCAGGGCATCATCCAGTGGTGTGATCGGTTCTCATGTTGATTTGTTTCCCTCTCCTAGAAGCAAATCAGAGTTTGCATGCCATGTAGCTGATTTTGGCCGAAAACTTATTGAGTCACATGGATGGAGAGATTAGCTGAAGGTTTCTGAGGATAAGGTTGTTCAAACCTTAACTCATATTGACAGTACCCACAAGTTTGTGGAGGACCTCCTGTGGACGACACAATTGGAGGAAAGACAGATAGGGGTAATGGTGGGCACATCTACATCTGATTTGCGAACTATCCAACATGCCATGGAGTGGATTAAATTAGAATACCTCCAATTGCTTTCAGATAGGGACTTTGCTATTGGGTATGCAGAAAGGACCTGCAGAGTATCTACCCAATTAGCCATTCAGGATCAGAGACACGAGCCATCATCTGATTTGAGTGATGAGAGTGATGAGGAGCGTGTTTCCCATAACTATGATGGTCAACCGTTGACACAGGCAAGTGCTTTTTATCTTGACTACATAGTGAGGAGTGCTCATTATTTCTCCTTTAGTCCACACACAGATGATCTGATGATGCGTAAGTGTGGATTGGCTCGGGATTTATATCATCCATTGTGGGATGAAGGGTTGCCATCTACAGAAGATAGAACTAGAGATTGCGGGTGGCTGAATCAGATACATTCAGAGGATCACTTGCAGGGTCAGAGATCAGAGTGCCATCATGGTGATATGTATCAGACAGAGTTTGCAACTTCTTGGTCTCGAAGACTTCCTTTGGAGGCATGGCTTTAGAGAGGTTGCAGTATCAGTAGGCATGATGGCATGTTTAGTCTTTACAGCGGTGCGGGAGGAGAGCTTATTCATTCCCTCGTGTTGAGAGGAGCAATTTCACATCTTCTAGCACCTATGTTGGATAGTCAGTACATCCATAGGAGTTTTGCAGGGGATGATAGAGGATGTTGTGGTACAGACACTGAGATTTACTTACCCCTTCATGATTGATGGATGTGAGGTTCTGATGTGTTGGGATCCAGGTGGTGACAGGTTTGGCATGACAGTTCAGTTGGATTCCGAGGTGTTGCTTCACCATTCTTTGCATGGTGAAGGATTTATCAGAGTAGCATAGCATCAGCGTGGTGGTTCTATAATGAGAATAACTTGGGACCCTGGGATCATTTTTGGTTTCAGTTTGGTTCGGTCTGTTGTTTGGAGGTTGTATTGGCATTGCTTGAGGACAAGCAATCTTTGGGAAGGGTGGACTGTAATGTCCCCATTTTCGAGTTCTCTTGCAGTTCAGTCAGAGCTGACTTTCTGGGTTGGTGATAGCATATTCAGAGGAGTATTTTGATGTCACCAGGGTGTTCAGATGATCCAGTGGAGCTGCTTGACACTTTCCGGAGAGATTTCAGACAACTTGTCTGTACTTACTATTTATAGTAAGTGCTTCCATGACGTTGATCTTTTTGGGTCTTTCTGGGTTTGTTCTCTTTGGTCCCCGGAGAACACTGCTATTTTAAGTAAGTGTCAGTTTGGCGCTGTTCGGGTGACTTGGCAATTAGCTGTTGGCTCTCTTGGACGTTGCATTGAGCTCAGAGTTATTAGATGGTTTGTGGATCCAGTTGGCACCCTCTGTGTTGGCTCAGTTTGCTTATGGCCGTTACTACTATTTTTAGTAATGTCGGGTTTGGTGTCGGATCGAGATTTTCAGAGTGGGATTGTGTTCGTCTCGTCGAGACCTTTTCGGCGAGCTATTGAGCTTGGCATTCCGACATTGTCTTATTGGATATTTTAATGCTCGAAGTTATATTTTATTATTTCACGGCATATATTATGGTTTAACGGCAAAAGTGACTTTATAATGAAAAAACAAATATTGGAGTCACTTAAAGGTTGGGTGCTCATCCCTAAGGGATTAAAAAGTAAATTAAAATGAAATATTCTCCCTCCTAAACCCCACACCCACCTTGGAGGAGTTATATAAGGGATATTAGAGCTCATTTGAGGATATGTTATGTTTATGATATTCTCTTGTGTTAGCTCTGCTAGGGTTTTGGAGCTTTGGCTCTAGGGTTTGAAGGGATTCGAACCAAAGGCTCTTGGAGACGAAAATCTCCCTGAGTAGCAACATTCTACAGGTGTGCAGTACCACCCAAAGTGCTTCTGAGGTGGATACACTCAGTATTCACATTGATGCTTCAATGGAGTTCATTTGGAGAGATTGTTTGGTGCTTATTGTTACATATCTTTGCAGATAGATGATATTTTCTGATAACAAGGAGGTTGGGACAGATTTTTGTAGAGATTGTTGAAGGTTTTTGGCTGTTGCATATTTCCTTTGTTGGCCGTACCCCTTTCAGCGAGCCATACCACTTCATGAATGCAGTTTGGTGGAGCTTGAGTGCATATATCTCTTCCTATCTTGGTCACCCAGCTGAACGGATAGTGTGCAGGTCAATACAGAGTTGTTTTAAGGAGTTTCCAGCTGCCTTGGCTGTAGATTGCTCTCCCACTTGGCCGTACAACTACATACAGTGGACGTTGGGTTTGGGCAGTCATTTTCTTGTGTCTACAGCTGATAAATCTACTCTTTGGAGGCGTCCCTGATCAATACATTTGCTGAAAACACTTCTATTGTAATATCTTGTATTTCTTGGAAGATTGGAGTGATTTCTAGCCATACCCATTGTTGGTCCGGCTACAGTAGTTGTATGAAGTTGTAAGTCTCAACATGGGTACGTGATAATAAATGTTTATTCGCCATTTTACTATCTGGGTATCTGTTAGTTTCTTCATATTCATTGTATATTTTCTGGGTTTGCAATATATGCTCTATTTTGTATGCTCCGACAACACATTTGTAGGAAAACTGAAAACCCCTTCTGCATTCTTCTCTTTAGTCTGAAAGATCACACAAAAAATTAAAATAAAACACATAAAAAGATCTTTAAAAAAATACAAACAGGAACGGCACATTACACCCACACTTTGATAGCATAACTGCCCTCTTTGAAAAGTCAATTTGTAACTACCATAATGCACTATAGAAATTGACAAAATTAAATAAAAAATGCCACTAAATACTATTTATTTGTTATATGCCAAATTTCCCCAAATCATAACCCCCTTAAAGATTATTTATTTCTCCAGCCCATCATGAAAATTAAAGGAATGGGCTTATGGGTTGTTGCATGATGAATTAACAAAAAAGGAGACATTACAATAGATCAAATCCTCCACTGCAGTTCAATCTGCCCAAAGGTTATTTCAGAATACAGGCCTTAACAAACACACACCCCATCAAGATTCATTTATGAAGGCTTCTCGTTTTGAATAATATCACACACACCCCATCAAGCTTCATTTATGAAGGCTTCTTATTTTGAATAATATCTTCCAATTTGTCCCATGCAACGGTATTGGCAGAAAGGAGGCTTGTCATTGGCTCAATGTCTATATGATGATTGGTGATAATATTTGTCTATTGATTTCCTTCCTGAAAGCAATGAGAGAAGGAAATATTATTCAAGCCTTGGCATAACAGTTGAGCTTTGCTTCCACCACGTGGTTCTTACACCCAATCCTCCGGTTGATATACAAACCTTCAACTACTGCTGACCATTCAGCCTCATTGTTGATTTTGTATCCAAGGAAGAATGAGCCGCCTGTAACAAAATTCCCATTCTCATCCCTTATGACAACCCCGACACCGGCTTTACCCAGGTTGCCCCTAAAAGCACCATCAAAATTTAATTTAAAAAAGCTTGGGAGTGGAGGATCACATTTGGCATTCTTATGTCTATTTTGTTTATCTCTTATTCCTTTTAACAGGGGTAAAATCTGATATAGTTAATGTTCTTTCCTTGCATAAATATCTCTACTGTCCTACCTTTATTTTTATTTTTATTTTGAAAATTCATCTTATATTGTTGATGACAGAATTGCAAATTTGCCTTACTGACCTGCCTTACTTGAAATATTGCCATTGTCATTAGCATAATGATGATTGTCATGCACTAAAAATGGTAAGAGTCTTTTATGTTGCAGAAACTAAAAAACTATATTGATTTGACATGATGTATTATTGGCTATGTAAACTATTTTTCATGTTGCAGAATGTAGTTTTTGAAGGGTGATATGTTTGTTTTTGATTAACGGTAAAGCAAGTTTTGAAGGCTCCCCGAAACCCTGTACAAAATGCTGTCAAAACATAAACTTAGTAAACCAACAGCCAAACCTTCGCCACAGCGAACTAACAGTAAAATATAAAGCAGGTTTTACAAGGATCTTGAAACCAAAAGCATAAAGCTGTCCAAGGCAAAGATACAATAAACACCCATCCAGCAAAGGGTGATATGTTTGTTAATATGCAACTGGATAGATTTTTTGGTTGTTTTTGAGCGAAGCCAGATGTCGTCGTTTTAGTCAGGATGCATGAACATTGAATATTCACTTTCTATATAGAGTGACTGTTATTATTTATTTGTGGTTTAATTAAATGAGATCAAATATATTTTCCTTAATTTATGAAGTGGTTTATAAATTTCTCAATTAGGATTTATTTATGAAGGCCATTTGTTTATTTAACATGACAAAGTAAGCTAACTTTGATAATGTGTTGTAAATATTTTATTTATTTTCTAAAGATACTTAGGGTTAGGGACCCTAGACCTACAAAACATTGAGTGAAAATTCCAGTCACCAATAGAGAAAATTGTAGTCGGTCATAATTGTAGTCTGTGGTAGTCGGCCAAGTAAATAATCATGAATTAATTAATGTTGTGCACAGTTAAGTTTAGGAGTGTTATCGGGTTAACCCCGACGGTTGGATAGTTGTGGAGTCGTTGCCAACGGTTGGTAGCTCAACCAACTTTGGCATAAGTTATATATTGAGTCGATACTTGTAATCGAGAGGCAGCATTGTGACATTGTAGTGTAATACTAATATATTCAATGAATGAAAACAATGCTTTATTCTGTGCAATACTGTTATAATTTCATGTTCTATATTATGCACTATACTACATAATTATGTTTACTCTATGCCTGTATGAAATACCACATTGCCAGTAAACATTTGGTGCCGTTGCCTGTTCGAAAACGGGTCGAGGGTAACAAGTCGATGACAAGTTCGTTAGCCAATGACAAGTAGAGTCGTCCGATGACAAGTTGTGTCATCAAGTGAATCGTCAGACATACTCGATGCCGGAGAAGAGACGATGACAATGGTTGCATAATGGGTCAACCGATCTAATCAGAAGAAGAATCATACACCAGATATCAAGTTGAAAGAATAGAGGAAATACGAAGAATACGGGAGGACAGTGACAACGAACGAGAGCTGAACGGTCGGGAAGACGATTTGACACAAGACCTCGTCTTCTTGTGGGATTTATCACTGAGACAACACATTATAAACGAGGCCATTCGTCGAGATATTCCTGAAGATATCATTGAAGAAAACCTAGAAGTTAATCTGAAGTGCAACGTCTCCTGAGTCGTATACCGAGACTATTGGCGAGAAATTTTCTGATCCTACAAGACCTTCGAGAGGAAAGAGACCGAGAACAACTCATACAACAAATTATCAGGAGGTATGAAGAACGTATGAAACAAGAGGAGAAGCGCGACGAGAGCCGTCGTCGCACACCACACAATTGACAATAGATGAAGTGTTGATCATGCCCATACAACTTAATAAGGATAAGAATAAAATACCAAGTGGGCAGAAAACACCGGAAGAGCTATTGAGAAGATTGCGAAGATTAAAAGAACAAGAAGAACGTAGAAAAAGGTTAAAACAGATTATTGAAAAAGGGAATGAACAACATGAAATAAATCAAGAAAGTACCGAGTTTCACGAGGGAGTTGATGAACGAGACTTCATAACACCAGTAACAAACAGAGAAAAAGAAAATGGAAAGAAATTGACAGAAGAGCTTGAAGATAGTATACACAGTATTGTAGCATTGTCAATTGTGGACGAGAGGCCGAGGATCAGAGGACCTGAGCCCAAGACCCCTGCTCAGAGGGAGCATCGGAGGGAACCAGAGGTGACTCAAAGTGTAGAGGACGCTGAGACCGGACGTGAGAAGGAACCGTATGTGGCCAAGAGTGTAAGGAAGACACCGGAACAGCACGGTAGAACCAGTCCAATCAGGTCGAAGACAGAGAGGGCATCCCAGGAGAAAGATGGTGACTCCACCGGCAAACGAGAGGCAAAAGTTGCCAAAGTTTATGGGGAACGGGTTAGAGGATCTTGTCCGGCATTGTAAGACATGTGAAACTATATGGATAGCAAATGGACAAGAAGATGAAGATTACTGGGTAAAAGCGTTTCCAGCCACGTTGAGAGGCATAGCCATCGACTGGTACATAGATCTAGAGGCAGCACAGAAGGCCTCATGGGATGAATTGAAGAAAGCCTTCCAGAATGAATTCAAACTCTTGAAGGACGATAATGAAATCCTAGCAGAAATCTACAACACAAGACAAGGAAAAAATGAGAATGTAAGAGCATATAACCGGAGGCTTAAGGAACTGCTGGGGAAACTGGAGACCCAGCCAGCCGATGGACTGAAGAAGAGATGGTTTATCGAAGGACTACTTCCGTCCTTAAGAAAGAAGATGAAAGTAGTACCTCCATCATTGTACGCAGAAGCATACAATCGGGCAATGGACATAGAAAGTGAGAATAAGACATCTTCTCGAAGTAAGAGAAAGACAGACGATGATGAAAGTACCAATGATGATAGCAGTGATGGAGAATCAAAGACCATCCAGGCGCTAAGGAAAGATATGGTTCGCATGATGAAAGAATTGAAGGCCGATAAATAAATAGCCAAAGAAAGTCGAGAGCTATGGTGTATTGACTGCAACGGAGAAGGACACATAAAAGCAAACTGTCCAAAGAAGTTATTTTGTGATATCTGCCAAGTAATGGGACATTCAGTCAAGGAATGCCCATTTAATCTAAAAGCAAGAAGTACCCAGGTGCTCTTCACATGAGGAGAGTCGTCAACTTCGCCGACTACACCTCTGAAACGCCAGAATCCCAATGTATCCCTTGGGGGTTATTGGAACAATAGAAAGAGTAACAACAATAGTCCGAGAACCAGAATACAGTATGACAGCAAAGGAAGGCCTATGATACAGTGCAGGAAGTGTAATGAATGGGCCACTTTGCCTGAGAGTGTCAGAATGACCAAAACCCCAGGGGAAGACTATGCAAGTGGTGCGGACCAGGCGATCACGAAGATAACGACTGCCCAAAGCAGAAAGGCATTAACATGCTGAATGTTGAAGAGCAGAATCAAGTACTGACAGTCACTACCAGGGCGCAAGCAAAGAAGGCAATCTACCCGGATCCACTTACAGAAAAACAAAGGATGAGAGAAGCAAAAGCAGAGGTGGAACGGATGATGATGAAGGGAAATAAGATTGCTCTGGATATCCCAAGTACCTCCTGGTGAGTAGAGGCCGAAAGCAACATCGTACGGCAGATACTCCAAACTATGCCACAATTCGGGATGGCGATCACGAACATAGTCAGTGACAACCAACAAGAGGAGGGGAAAGAGAAAGAGATCATAACAGAACAACCACTATAGGGCGAACAAACTATCAACCCTATGTTGTTGACGGTGAACATCAGGAAAAGCCTGACGATCGTACAAATGGAGATCGGGGGTAAAGTTCTGTCCAACACGATCGTCGACGGAGGCTCGGCAGTCAACATATTAACTGAAGACACATGGAAGAGTCTCGGAAAACCTACACTTTGGCCACCAACCTTTCAGTTAGTAGGTGCGGATCAACATGGAATTAAGCCACTAGGGATATTGATGGCACAGAAAGTAATGATCGGCACACAACCATTCCTCCTGAACTTCGTAGTCATCCTAGTACAGAAAAGGGCATATGACGCCTTACTGAGAAGGTGATGGCTCGTGGTAGCAAAGGCCGACCACAATTGGAAGAGAAATACATTATCTATAGAGAATAACAAAAAGAAATATGTGATCGACCTGGTGAACCAAACAGTGAGCGAAGAATTGGCATCATCATCAAATTCAGAAAGTGAAGAAGGAAACATTATGGAGGGAGAAAGAGAAACGATAGAACCAAATGAAGAAGGCATTCTCAACCTCCATGAATGCTCAGAGGACGAGATGAACTTACTGAGCGGATTATTTAATTGGTAGATGGAAGACTATGGATTCTTCCAACCGGAGTGTAACATGATTTCAATAAGAGAAAGTGGCAAATGCTCTCGGGTGACTAGTGAAACACTCGGCAACCTTGGGCTAAGTGAAACATTGTTGACAAATGAAGCACTTGACGGATTGGCAAACACTCGACCACTTGGCAAGAAGGAACTAGTAATGAGTAACAAAGGGGAGGAAAGTAATAATTAGGAGCAAGTAATGCTTTTCCAGAAGCATATGAAGAGTATAAGGAAGGAGAGGCTAGAATAGACACTACACCAGGGCAACTAGTGGCAGAGACAAGTCGACTAGAACAGACAAGTCGACCAGGAGAGGCACAGAAAGAATATACAGAGGATGAAGCTAAGATAGATGATACACTTGCACATAAATTTGAACCAGACAAGGTGATCAGATATGAAGAGCCATTGGCAAGCAAGGTGAATCGGGGTGATGGAACTAACAACAGGAACCCAACATTGAAAACACCGGCCAGAAAGAGACCATACAAAAGGAATAAGGACTATAGAGTATTTCTGTCGACTTACAATTTTTTGGCGATTGGTGAAAATCAACAGAGAAAAAATGATGTCAAAAAGTCAGATAACTTAGTGTTGCTGACGACAACAATTCCGGTCCCAATAGAGGTAGCCGACTCTGCCAACGATTACAAAAACAATAAAGGTATGTCTCCGAATAATGAAGTTAAAATATTTAAATTGGAGGATATGGCTACTTGTCGTACTGGCAAATCACCCCCACAACAAAATTCCGAAAAAGGGAAAAATATCACAGGACAGATTAAGCCGCAAGAAATTGTTACAATTCGACAGGCAGAAAAAACGTGGACCATGCTAAAGAAAAATAGAAAAAATTGATTCAGTTGCTATGGATGGAAAATTGGAAAAAGCTGTAAAAAAAATAGATTGAAAAAATCGAAAAAAAAAGAAAAGTAAGTACGACTCAGACCTCAGCGGAATGACTGAGATCATACGACTTAGACCGTACGACCTCGTATGATTGAGGATTGTATGACCCAACTATTAAAAAAAAATGCTTTCTTCTCGCTTGAATGAATAGACAAGAAGGTAATTTTTTAATACTTGAAGCCACCACTTCAGTCGATCAATGTCGTACAGTACGGAAGAGGCATAGGCGCATCAAGGGAGATTGTTCGCAAGGTTATAAAGAATTGCGGAAACATCTATCTGCCTGCCGTGCAAAGTGTTTCTCTGCCGCCGTACCATATTCTAACTGTCGTACAAGTTTTTGGACTGTAGATGAGTGTTGGATTTTGTCAAGCATCTAGAGAAAAATATATGCATCATGAAGGTCTGAATGGTTTTAAAAGTCTTATTTTGGGCTTGACGGCGGGAGCGCTGCCCCTGGACCCCGCCCTGTATCGCAACAGGGAGCTCGCGAGGGGCGCTGCCCCTAGACCCCCGCGAGGGGCTCTGCCCCCAAACCCCCGCGAGGGGCGCTGGTACTATCTTGATTCAGTGAGCAATGGGGTGCAACATTCGCAGCATTCAATGTGCTATCTGATTGGGTCCCTTGGTTGGTTGGTCTACTAGCAGATGTTTCGAATGTGTTGGTCCTACTTTTACACAGCTCCTACTTCAGCATTGTCGTCAATTTGGCAGAGCTTACTTAATGTCACTTGATACTTCATGGTTTTCTGTCATCTGGAAGATGACTAATTTTGTGGGGAGGATGATGTAGTTGGTCATAATTGTAGTCGGCCAAGTAAATAATCATGAATTAATTAATGTTGTGCACAATTAAGTTTAGGAGTGTTATCGGGCTAACCCCGACAGTTGGATAGTTGTGGAGTCGTTGCCAACGGTTGGTATCTCAACCAACTTTCGCATAAGTTATATATTGAGTCGATACTTGTAATCGAGAGGCAACATTGTGACATTGTAGTGTAATACTGATATATTCAATGAATGGAAACAATGCTTTATTCTGTGCAATACTGTTATAATTTCATGTTCTATATTATGCACTATACTACATAATTCTGTTTACTCTATGCCTGTATGAAATACCACATTGCCAATAAACAAAAACTCATTGGAACCTCAAGTTCTAGAACATATTATTGTGCAAATCAACCTCATGAAGAGCTTCTCTACCTTGTGGAAGGATTCTGTTAATTACTCTTAAGGCCACATAAGCTGGTAACGAGTTCTGTCAATTATACAGAAGCATTGCCATCAGATTTTCTGGCAAGGTGGTCTTTTCTTTCTCAATCTTCATGAAGGGATAAGGACCCTCTATGATCAAGGCATTTTATCCATTAAAATCAAACTACTGGTGCAGGTTGCAGTCCATCAACAAAATAGATTACAGAAAACACATCTTAAGGAATCATTCAGGCTTGAGACCTCACTGCAGACTTGACAAGCCAACAGATTATTCCAATCTCTTGAAAAAGCCAGAAAACACATATTTCAAAACCAACTACTCATGGAAAACAAATTAGCAGGTTGAGCCCACTGAAAACAGTGGATTGAGCCCATGGTCTACACTCTCATCCTTTCACAAATCCTAGTAGAAGCTAATACTTATCCATCCTCATTTGTTTCTAATCTCTACTATGAATAGAAAATGTAGAAATTGGGATGAATCACATAAGGTATGATTCTCATAAAGAGCTTTCTCACCACACTCACGTATGCTTAAGAGTCAAAACCACGAAGATTGATTAATGTTTTAGATAGCAAAAGTGGTCACAGAAAAAACCTAAAAGAGCTACAGATATTGGAAATGAAAAAAAAATCAGGGACATCATAATATTTCAACATCCCCCCTACCACATCCATTATACTGCTTCATGTGTGTTGCAACATCTATTCTTTATGTAAATAGTTTCAACTTCATCCTTTCATTCTGATATCTATTGAGCTTATATATTTTTCTAGTATGTCTTAGATCAAAAGACAATGCTACATGTTGTGATGTAATCACACATCGCCCCATTGCAAATGGGGACCCCCTCTTTTTTTTTGCTTTCTCGCTTCGTTTTGCTCTAGGTTTAGTTTTCCTCTGAGCTTATATGATTTTGATAGTGTTGTGTATGCAAGTCTCAACAGTTTCTTGCCAAGAGGTCTATATGCCTTCATCCTGATGCATGTCACTGAGACCCTGAAAATGACTAAGTCTGATATCCTGAAAATCCTGAAAAAATGACTAAGTCTGAAATCTGGTGGATCCTCAGAAATCTAGAATCTGCGTGCTAAATCCTATGGATCCAGGACCTATCTCAAACATCCTGGAAGTATATTGATAAATATTTAAAGTATAAGAAACTCAATATCTGACTTATACTTAAACATATTTTCAATATACTTCCATTCGGGAAATCCAAAATTTGACTAGGGCAAGAAACCCAAGGGTACTGTCCAAACCCGCCCAGACTGGGCGGCCTCACAAGGTCCTCTTGGACAGTGTCTTCACCATCAGGAGAGCTTGTCCAGACAACACCTTCAAACCCGCCCAGGGAAAGTTAGGATGTTTTCACGAGTTTTGGCTGACTGAAGGAAGTTAGGGAGTGATGATGGAGTCTAAAACTAAAATTTTGATGAAACTTCCATGCCTCACCTCCAAACCCGCCCAGACTGGGCGGCCTTGGCATGAGGTCATGGACTCAGCCTCCTGCACATGCATTTGTCCAAACAGAACCATCAAATCCGCCCTAGGAGAAAATGGTTAAGTTTAGAAGGTTTTCAAGCACAAGGCACTGAGAAATGATGAATTTCAAGCAAGGTTTGCAAGTTGGAGGGAAGTTAAGTAGTTTAAAAGCAACATTCCATGCATCATCTCCAAACCAAGCATTACTTAAACTCCTCACAACAAGGATGAAATAATTGGAAAGAATGATAAAAAATCACTAAGCCTGATGTCCTGATGTCCTGAAATCCTGAAAATTGGCTAAGTCTGAAATTTGGTGGATCCTCCAAAATCTAGAATTTGCATGTTAAATCCTATGGATCCTAGACCCATCTCAAACATCCTGGAAGTATATTGATAAATATTTAAAGTATAAGAAATTCATTTTCAATATACTTCCATACAGGACATTTCCGATATGGCGACAAGACTTGCATTCCAAGCACACCTTCTAAACCCGCCCTACCTGGGCGGCCTCAAGAGGTCCTTGTGGACTGAACCACCTAACACATGAAGGTCTCCAAGCACCCTCTCCAAAGCCGCTCAGGATGAGGGATAACATAAACGACTGAGTTTGTTTGATCAAGATGATGCCAAGGAGAGGCTAGAGTCGAGTTCAAGGGTGAGAAGTTCTTAAATGTTGAAAATCCACACTACATCTTCAAACCCGCCCATGCTAGGCGGCCTTGAGCTTTATGCTTGGATGATTTCATCTCCTTTCACATCATTCACTCCAGACAGTCCCTCAAATCCCGCCCTAGGAGAGATTATGCAAAATTCAAAGTGTTTCAACACAAAACATCAGAAGGTGATAAAGATTGATGGAAACTTGAAGGTTTTAGAATGATTAAGTGAGTTTTAAGATGAAAATCCAAGGGTCATGTCCAAACCCGCCCTACCTGGGCGGCCTCAGGACAGGGTCTTGGACAATGTTGCCTGTCACATGAAATCCTCCACACATACCCTCTAAATCCGCCCAAGAAGGAAAGTGGTCAAGTTTTCAAGGTTTTCTTGCACAAGACACTAGGATATGATGAAATTCCAATGAAAGTTTGCAAGTTAGATAGAATCAAGTGCATTTCAAAGAAGAATCCATGCATCACCTCTCAACCCGCCCTACCTAGGCGGCCTCATGAGGGAATGATGGACTCTGTCTCCTCCCACATGAAACTCTCCACACAACACTCTCAAAACCGCCCAGGGTGAAGAATGACATAAGTTGCAAGTGTGTTTGATGGATGATCAAGATCACACTCAAGAGATGAGATAATTAAGGTCATTCTAAGAGGAAGGAAGTTTGAAAGTCACTAAGTCATGGAGGTGGAAGAGGAGTGTCAAGGTTAAGGTAAAGATGTGTGCACATAGCAAAATCCTTACTACCTATCCAAACCCACCCTTCCTAGGTGGTTTTCATCATGATGGGTGGATAACATCATCACTTAGTATCCATGATGCATCATTTGAGTCTTAAGGGCGTTGGAGAGAAGGTCTTCATGAGGAGATGAATGAGCTAAGCGAAGCAATCCATACACACTCTGAAGACTATCTTGTTAAGAAACTCTCACTTTCATTCACCTCTTTCACATCATACACTCCATACAACATTTTCAAGGCTCCTTAGCTTAGGCGGACTACACCATGACATAAGGATAAGTCCATCAAACATTTCAGATCTGCCTTCTAACCTCGCCTATGAATGTAAGAACAAGGAGAAATCATGAGGAGGAAACAAGCATCAAATGAAGGTTAGAAGTGAAGAATCCAAGCCTACCCTTGAAACCCGCCCTTCCTAGGCGGCTTTAGGACCTTTACTTGGACAGAGTCATCTCCTTCACATGAAATACTCCGCCTAGACCCTTGAAATCCGCCCATACTCTCATGGCTTTCCATTGCATTCAAAGAGGTCAAGTTATCAATCAAACAAGTGTAAAAGGCTTTAGACTATCAAAACTAAGCAAAAATCACTAAGTCATGAAAAATCCAAGCCTACCCTTGAAACCCGCCCTTTTTAGGCGGCTTTAGACCCTCCATATGGACAATTTCATGTCTTCACATGACATCCTCCATGCACTAACCTCAAACCCGCCCAGGAGAAATGACATGAAAAATTACAAGTTTTGAGAGTCAAATCCACACATCACCTTCAAGGTTACTCATCATAGGCGGTCTCCACCATTGCACATGGAGAATACCTCAAATGCCATTCATATCACTTCTTGACTTCACTCAAATGAAGGTAATTTACATGAAGAATATGAAGAGAACACTAAGTCATGCTAAAGAGTCATCAAAAGAACATCAAATGAAGTCTAAGTGATGAAATCCACTCACCACCTCCTAGCCCGCCCTTCTTGGGCGGCCTTGACCTCTATGCTTGGACAACTTCACCTCTTGCACAACACACTCTCCAGACATCAACCTTAAACCCGCTCAAGTAGAAGACCTATCAAGTTTGCAATGTTTTGAGTTGAAGTACAAAGAAATCATGAAGATTTGATGAAAGTTCATAAGTTGGAAGGTATTTTAAGGTAAAGTCCAAAGGTCACCTCTAATCCCGCCCTTCCTAGGCGGTTTTCACCATGACAAGTGGACATCATCACCCAACATCCAAGTTGTGTCTTTCAACTTCATGAGCATCTCAAGATTTCACTAAGTGTTGGAGTTGATAGAAAAGCCTTATCAAATGAAGGGAATGAATCTCAAATGAGGTGAAAATCCTTACTAGCCTCCCAATCCCGCCCATGCTGGGTGGCCTTGAGCCCTTCATCTGGATGATGTCGCCTCTTCCACAACATACTCTCCATACACACCCTCCAAACCCGCCTTGTCAAGTGACTCCCACCATCATGCATGTCTTCCACACCATTCACTCCATGCACTCACTCTAAATCCGCCCATGCTTCAAGCATTACATAGCATTCAAAGGAGGATAAACTCTCAATGAAACAAGTGAAGAGCTCTTAAGTTGTCAAAACCAAGCTAAAAATGCTTAAGTGATGAAAATTCCTTACACCTCTTCCAATCCCGCCCATGCTAGGCGGTCTTGAGCACTTTGTCTGGACAATGTCATGTCATTCACAAGACACTCTCTGGATGACACCCCTAAACCCGCCCAGCCTGGGCGGATTTCACACCTTGACATGGAATTCACATCAAATAATCCATACTGTCCCTCTAAACCCGCCTAGGCACTTAGGCATGGATTTCATGCAAAAGGATATGTTTTGAAATGTCATTTTTTAATCCCTCATGCATAAGTTGAATGTAATTTGTTATTGAAAATCCTTCATATCAAGTCTTAATTTGATGTGTTTCTTCTTGTAGGTGATGGAAAATCCAAGGAGGTGAATGGCGAGAGCTCATACATAAGAAGCTTTGGAAGAGGGAGGAACGTTGCTCAAACTTGTCATCATCACCACACGAAGGAGCTCCTACATCAAGACTTAATATGTCTGGATGAGGAAGACATCAATGCCATGTGAAAGGAAGCTAGTCTAAGATGATCAAGGTTACAAGTGTAGTTCATCAAGTGTAGTTCATCATCAAGAGCATCATCCGTTCGAGGTGACGATCAGTGGAAGGTTGGCACTTCACCATGCACATCTTGAAGGAGGTCATCATCCAGAAGCTCACATATCATGTGCCGGACAAGAAGAAATCTCATCAGGCACTAGTCTACTGCATGAGTCCATGCAACTATCCAGAGGCATAGTCTTGCACAAGCACAACAACATCACAAGATGAGAGATGAGCATGATCATCAAACCGATCCATGAGTTACATCAAGACAACAAGAAGAAAATATTCTAAGTAAGTGAACATGAAGTGAATCACACTAGTTCATTCAAAGATGCTGAGGTGGCACGTACACATCATCAAGCCAAGCATTTTGCCATGTAAGAGGGCCCACTATAAAGATGCTCCAGAGATGCTTATCACATTGGGAAATGTGCCTTCATTGCCTCTTTCATGTTCTAAAAATAGCAAATTTTGTAACAAACTGCCTTGTTGTCTCGATCTCGGCCGTTGATTGTCAAATCAATCCTGGCCCTTCATGTAATTTATGGAGTCTATAAAGGCTCATTCTCCTCATTTGTAAGAATACATAGAGAGGAGATTAGGAGTAGAGTTGCTATAGGAGAGTAGAATAGCAAGTAGAGTAGAGAGGGAGCTCTTCAAAGTCATGAAGAGAGACATGAGATTGTTGTAATGACACACTTCAAAAGTAATACAAGCTCATTGTTGTTGTTTTGCATGGTGATCTTGTGGCTTTGAAATGTTAGCAAGGTTTCAAGTTCTTGAATATGACAGAGATGTGTTTCCAAGTAGTTTAGATGATAAAGTAGATAGAGTTCATTGATGTAATGGATATATGCAATGATATTTGATGAATTCCCGTTGGTTCATACTTTTGATGGCTTGTCGATGGTAAGTCATCATGTAAAGTTAGCCTGAACCACATCTTGCAAATAGTTCGATTGTTGATGCTCCTTCGAGTTGCGCCAGCTGTGGGTACTTTGGAGTGTGTCAATGATATGAAAATCCTTGGTTTATCCCTTGGAGATTGCACCTATTTCATGTAGTTGTTGCTCGTCATGGCGAAGTGAAATTTGGTTTTCTAAGGGAATTTGTCTATCATAGCATCGTTCATCATGTCATTGTCTTTAGATTAGCCTTCTTAACCCTTGCCTTTTGCCTTTTCTTTTTGTAGTTGATTAGAAGAAGTTCCATTTCATAATGAAAGAGTACATGTTTGAATGAAGTAAGGAGCATATTCAGCGTAAGTCCCTTTGTGATTACCAGCAAATCACATCACACCACCGAGGCTATCCGTTGCAAATTACGTACAAGGAACCTTGGAGCGTTCTTGTTTGATCACATAGTTTAGCATTCGAGACGCTTTGTTCAAGAGAGGATAGAGCACTTGGTGTTTTATTCTAATGTTGTTGTTGTCAAGAAAACATCATCAACACTACACTATGTGGAGAAACAACCATTATCAAAGGTTTTTACATGATTCTTGCATTCTAGAGCTAAACTAGACAACAACCAGACAAAAAGAAAACATAAGCAAGATCACAGATAGTCAATTATAATGCTCTCAATAGGACCAGATTCAACTCCTTATCCAAATGCACAACATCAATCACTGAATTTACTACAATAATTTCCACTTCTGATGATGCGAGAACCCTGTATTAACTTGATGATGTACCTCAGCATGCCTAATATTGCAGTTTGTATCATGGATGACCATATTGTTATTCAACTGATAGAATGTGCCCAAAACCGCAATCAATTGGTGTTAGCAGTGTCATGAATCACATTGTAAAGGAATTTGTGTCCACAGGTGGTCCCCAAGTGCATCTTGCCAATCAGAGATTGTGTAGTAGCCACATCTTGAGAGACTCCCTACCCACTTTAATGCAATTCTGAAGGTAATGAGAGAGCCCAGTATTGCATTTCTTACCTTGATGACGTATCCTAGCATGCCTAATATTGCAGTTTGTATCATAGGTGACCATATTGCTATTCAACTAATAGAACGTGCCTGAAATTTCAATCATGTTGGTGTTGGCACTGCCATGAATCACATTGTAAAGGTTTTTGTGTTCATAACTGCTCCCAAAGTCCATCATCTTGCCAATCAGAGCTTGTGTAGTAACCATGTCTTAAAGTCTCCCTACCCACTTTGATGCAATTCCAATGCCAAATCCTCAAAAAATCAATGTGGAAGAGCTTATACAGGTAGGCTAAAAATTCCTCTATCAAGTTCTTCTCATTTGGACCCTTCTCTCCAGCATTAGATCTACCATGGTCATAAATTCATAATATTTCTTTTGCTGCCTTTCTGTCTACATCTTGAGGACCTTTGAACAAAACAATCCATTTTATAGTCACAGCTTGCATGTCATAGTCGCTAATTCCTTCATATCTTCTAGGCACCACCATTGAGGGGATTTAAATGAGAAGGTAAAATGGCATGGGCTTCCATGGGCAGATAGAGGCATGTCTTGCATAGAGAAAGGCAGAATTGAATAAGGTATTTCGTTAGATTTCCACTTAACCTCAGTTCATCTTTTAACTGCTAAAGCCTAAAAGTATAGTTACAAAATTCAAACACCAGAGACCACTACTATGCTGAGATTCAAGCTTCAAAAGAAATAATGATTATGACAAAGACATGTACACAAGTGTCACATACCTCAAGTTCTCAACTATGCAGATGAGCAATTTTTTTACAATCATATGCTGCAAGGAAAAGCAAAAACAGATTTACCTGGATGATGACCTTCTGTAACAGCCAAGCCCATCAATTGCTCCTTCCACCTTCAACTTCTGATAAAATTACATCCAAGTAAAATAGCAAGTGAAAAAGGCAGTATTACTTGAGATTTATGCATGACAATATATGCCGTACTCCCTGATTTTTCATGATTGTCTAGGGTGTGCCAAAAAGGTGCCTTCATTATTATCAAAAAAGCCTAAATGCCTTACCCCAATTCTTTTCTATCCCTAAGCATTATCAAAGGTGTGGGTTTGTTATTGAAGGGGGGTGTCTCAGATCATGTGTTATGGTAGGGAGAGGGTGGGAATTACCCTCCTCAATTAATCATTTTTTAAAATAATTGAGGAAATTCCATTCCCATGTTTTATTTGTTACACCTTCCTTCTGCATAAACCCAACATCCCTGTTTGCTCCCATGTAGACAATCTTATTATTCTCTCTTTTGATGTTGGAGAAGGTAATAGATACATTCCAATTTGCTTGATAACTAATGTGCGTCATTAATGATAGGTTTAAACCTCCATCAAGTAACTTCTCCGATCATTGTTGCATTTATAAGAATTTGTGATTCGCCTTAAACAATCAATTTCTACCGTCCCTTTATTACTGCAATTTGAATCCCTTTGAGCATTGCCATTGCCTCTACAATATTCTTGGTGTAGCTTGTAACATCAATAAAAAACAAGTAACAGTTGACTCTTATCTATTAAGAAACATCTTCCAATCAGTCGGTCTTAAATTTTTTCTTTTTGCTGCTCCATCAAAATTGAGTTTAATAATTCTTTAAGGGGAGCACACAATCTTAGAAGCATTGAATTCTGTAAAACATTCCCATTATTAGGGAGAAAACATGTGTTGCAAATATTATGTTGTACACAGTTCATTTTGTTCAAAAAAGAGAACAATTGAAAAAGATTGCAACGTTTGAATGATCCTATCTCTCTAAATATGAAAGAATCTAACATCTTTATAGCTTCCATTCCGCAAGCAAGATGTCATAGAACTCAATCACACTTTAGGGTCCTTTGAATTTAGATAGAACTTTAATTATATTTCAAACAAAGAAATAATATTAATGTCCACGGATGACCAAAAGTAGGTCAAAAGGACTCAAGAGAACAGCAGTATACAGTAGAGAGATCAAGGAAGAGAAACCTAGAAAGGTCCTACCAAGGGGAAGAAAAATAAATAAAAAGGAAACCTCTAAGGTTGAGCCAATGACACTAGATCAATCACTATTTCACAATTGTGATCTTTTAGTGCCTCTACCGGCGCTTTCTTTTTTTATCTTCTTTGTCCAATATTGGGCCAAGTTTGAGAGTTCATTTTCTTGAGAGATGTCCCCGGCTTTGGGAATTGCCTTGAGAAACTAGGCGTCTTTGGCTATTCTAAGTTCTTAGTTGGTCACCAATTCCTAAAACAGTTTCTTTGACTTTCTTGGTAGCATTCTGCTACTAATTGATTTGTTTGAGCTGAATTTTTCTTTCTTGGCTGAATCTCTAAGCTCATCCTAGATTTCATGATCTATAGTGGGTCTTTGTTTTCTTTTTCAGATAAAATAGTAGGGGTCCCTGCCCTTTAAATTATCTCATTACAACATAAGTAATTACTTCAGTGATATTACTACATACAAAATGCTGCTATAAAAGCCACCTGATACAAACATAAAACTTGACTAAAACCCAAAAATACATAACTGAGAGTTAACCACCAATTATTCACTAGAATAGACAAAAAACATTAAACACTTCGCTATCAAAAAACTGCCATCAAACTAAAGAACCCACTAGCGATGAAATGTCACCTACTACACTGTGTAGCATCCACCAGCACCTTGCACCACCCACCAACACTCTTGCGATCCCATTGGAGTATGCCTAGTATCCACAACTTCTTCCACCTAGGACTCTGCAGCAGCAGCAGCTTGACTCCCTCTCTATCCAGCAAGTGATGGAAATCTAACCCCATAACAAATTTCCTACCAGCTGTGAGCTCTGTGCAGAAATGATCTGCAGAAATGTGGGCTGGTATGATCGCTCCCCACCTCCAACCGCCATCTAAAATGATGAACACATAAGCCTGCAAGAACTTTTCCTACATCTTCACAATAAGCCCTCAAGATTCTTACCTCATTTCTCAGCTTTGTGCTTGAACAATTTGACTCTGAGCATTGCAAGGGAGTAGAAGTTGAAGCCATTCCCTCTTCACCCAAAGGCTTGATCTTCTAGTCCTCATCTAAACCTTCAATTGGTACCCGCATACTGGTCTGGCATACACATTTGAAGAAGCCAAATGCATATAGCACCGTTTGGCAAGTAAAATGCAAGATTTGTTAGAAAATTCCCACGAAATGTTGCCTTTGAGCGCTGACCTGCAGCTAAGGCTTGATCATCTGATATGCTTTTAATGAAACCAAGTGCCACAGGGTTTTCACAAGTGAAAATGCATTGCAAATACCTGTCAGAGATCCTCTCTAGCAACATAATCCCGCCTTCTCGCCTTATAAGCTGTTGTTCACTTGCCATCTCTCATTGCAAAAACCTTGTACACTTGCTACTGAATAAAACAACATTCGTCTTTGCCTTTCCAACACACAACACACTTGAACGTGTACATATAACCTGTGCTCTCCTCTCTCGACTGTCATCAAACTGCTGTGGCAGAATGAGCTGTATCATTTGCCAATTAGCAACTTATCAAATCTTAGTGCTGCTTGCCGCCTTCTATATAATGAGTGTAGCTTGCCATAATCTCTATCATTCCTTGTAATGAATTAGTTTATCAGCTTTTCTATAAGGCACCTTTAGAAACAAATATTATCACCGAAGGGCGCTCAAACACTAGTTTCTGCTCTAAGCCTTGCCAAGAGCTTACTTGGTCACTATGTAGAGCTGTAAGAGGATTTTGATTGATTCCTTCATTAGCCAGATGAGTAACTACCGAGTTTAAATATCTTTTGCAATGCATAAAGCTGATAGAGTCAATGTTTTGTTTTAAACTTTTAGCTTCCTCAACATACTGATCCAATCCCAACTTAAGACTTCGTTCTTTGATCATTGTATTGTTAACTATCAAGGACTCACCTTCCACATTCAAATTTTTTATGTTATGTGTGATGTTGTAGCTAGACCTGCAATGAGAGCTTCCATTCAACTTCATTCTTTGTGCGAGTGCCTAGGAAGAAAGATCCACCAAAAATCAGATCTCCTTGGGAAGGTCTTATAGCAAATCTTCCCCTTGCCAATCTTGGATTACCACTTGCAGCCCCATCAAAGTTGAGTTTATAGAATCCTTCTGAAGCTGGTCTCTAGTAGTCTTTTTTATATCCATCATTTTCCTTAGCTTTGTTTCTTTGACTTTGTTTATTAACTTACCCCTTGAACGGGAGTATGGTCGCTCTTTGTTAAGATCTATATACAATCTATAAACTTCTAGCAACTGCAAAATTTAGGATCTTCTTGTATCCATGTATGTGGTGTTGTAGTGGTGTATGGGTTTTCACTCCCAAAGTGTAATGTTCCTCTTCCATTAATTCATCTTGCAATGTCCCATAAGCCCATTCCTTTAATTTCCTGATGGGCTGGAGGAAAAAGTCTCTGTAAAAAGGGGGGTTATAGCTTGGGAAAATTAGCAATAACAAATAAATAATATTTAATGGCAGTTTTTGTTTAATTTCATTAGTTTCTGACAGTTCATTATGGGAGTTACAAATTGACTTTTCAAAGAGGGCAGTTATGCTATCAGAGTGGGGGTGCTGAGTTATGGTGGCATTTTGACTTGAATAGCATTTGCTATTTTGGAAATTCAGTCAGATTATGGGTGTGCTAGGATTTGGGCCCTCCTTTCTGCCATAAAATGAGGCATTTGGCTGTTAGAAGGATCTCCCTTTTTGCTGTTATATTTCCGCATTAGTGTTCTATAGCTGATTTGAGGACAAAATCCCTTGAATCTTGAAACTAGAGGACAAAAACTCTATGGCTCCCTTCAGCAATCTCATCCAAGGGCTGCAATTGTGCTGAAGATATTCTCTTTCTTCATTTTTGGCAAGTGTTCGGTGGTTTGTCACAACTGTACACATTATACAATTAATCAGTTTTGGATAGTTGTTTGCGGGTCATCGCATGTGTTACGGATTTGGTATAGTAGCATGCTATTATTTATCTGTGTAATCCAATTTTATGTTGTCAATAAAATATAGTATTTCAGTGTGGTGTGTTGTTTATAAATTTAGGTGTAGTAAGTTATACAATTTTGTAAAGGATATTACAGTGGTATCAAAGTTAACATTTTGCCAGCCTGTGGGGTATGGCAAAAAACGAAAGATCCATGTCAGAGGAGGAAAGAGTAGACTTGTTTCAAGACACCATGATAGGAATCCAAATGGGGCAAGAAAGAATAATTGAATTGCTGACATGGTTGCTGCAGATCCAGGAAAACATGCCCATCACTATCCCATTACAAAATCAAGGAAATACCAAAACATCACAAAGTGGGGAAAGCTCATATGCAAATCAACACCCAGTAAGTTCTATTCCAAGACCCTCAAAATCCATGTTCTTACATAGGGAAGAAAGTGAAGCCAAGAACAAATTATTTGGAGAATATCAAGGAAAGACTAATGATTTCAAGGTGGCTATTTAACATTTGACAGGTATTTGGAGTTAGTGGAAAAGGTGTGCGAAGAATTCAAGGAAATAATCAAGGTGACAATAGAAAGGAATTGAAGCATAAAGTAAACAAATTAGTTGCACCCACATTTGATGGCACAAACAAGATCTCTTCTAGGGCTTGGTTGCAAAAATTGCAGACATCTTTTACACTCAGCCCCATGATGGAAGAAGATGTGATTCAGTTTCTTACCTTGCACTTGGAAGCTGTAGCATATGATTGGTGGCATCATGGCCTCATCACACAAGGGCATGGCCTTATGCAGACTCTTAAAGATTTCAGCTAGAGGTTGTTGGGCAAATTCAAGTAGAAGGATGAGGAAGAGTATTTCAGAGAGCTAGCCAAAAAAAAAAAAAAAAAAAGCCTCAGTGGACGCGTATGTAGTAGAGTTCCAAAGAGTTGTAATCATGGTATCAAATATTTTAGGGAAGAGGATCATTTCCCTCTCTGTTGAGGGCTTATTTGAGCCTCTTAGGGGCCTAGTTAAGGCCTTTGCATCGCTTTCATTGCAGAAAGCTATTAGGAGAGCCTTGACACTCGAGACATCCATGTTAAGGAATAAGTTTACATCACAGTCAAAACCGCCTACTATTGGATTCCAGAAGGGAAACTTTGAGGGGTGGATTAAGCTCACATGCACAAAAAACTACACAACAACCATTTACAACGAAGATGGATGACATTACTAGAAATGAACTCAGGAGAAAGAAGCTATATTTCACTTGTAGAGAGCCATGGGAACTCGGACACAAATGCCTTGGCAAGGGCCAAGTACATTTACATAGAGGTGGTGTCTAATGGAGAGAATAAGCCTGAAGAAGTAGAGCCACAACCAATCACAAAGGAGCAAACCATAGAAGATAGTAGTGGCACTCTTGTAGCTCTTTCAGGAGCATCATGGTACCACCCATTCAAAGTTCCTAGGGTATCATTTGGGCAACGGATTATCATGTTGACAGATAGTGGGGCTGCCCACAATTTCATTGATGAGAACTTGGTGACTAAAAGGAGATTGAAAGTAGAGGAATTTTCAAGGTTCAGTGTCATTGTTGCAGATGGATTCACAAATCCCTGCACAAAGATCATGTGATAGCTCAAGCCAACCTTTCATGACTATGAAGGTATGTGATGATTTTTATGTTGTAGGATTAGGGGAAACAAATATGGCTCTAGGAGTGCATTGGTTGCATTCTCCTGGGGAATTCTCTTACTACTATCAGTCCATGGAGTTTAAGTATAAATCTAAGGAAAAGATGTGACTCTTAGAGGTATGCTTGGCGTCACCACAAGTAATAACTACTAAAAGTTTGGATAGAACATTTCGCAAGGGACAAGTTCTATGTTTTGCAAGTTGCTTGGTGATGGAGGTCATGCATACTATTTCATCTTCTGGTAAGCAACATAGTCATCATGTTGATATTCAAATTCTTTTGGATAAGCATAGTATGGTGTTTAGTGATATGCCTCTAGGATTGCCATTAGATAGAGGATTCCAATGTATCATAGAGTTGGAACTAGGATCTAAACCTATCATGATCATTTCTTACCGCCGCCCGAGGACATATAAAGAGGAGATAGAGAAGGCTATTAAGGAGTTGCTTAAAATGGACCTAACTCTAGCCCCTTTGCTTTATTAGTGGTTCTTGTGAAAAAAAAGATGGCGCCATGAGAGTGTGCATATAGATTACAGAGCCTTGAACAATAGGGCAATAAAAAACAGACACCCCATTCCCAGGTTCGATGAGCTCATTAATGAGTTGCGTGAAATAGTTTATTTCTCAAAGATTGATTTGAGATTGGTCTACCATCAAATCCATGTCTATGAGGAGGATGTGCACAAAATGGCTTTTAGATGTCATTATGGAAACTTTGAGTTTTTGGTCATGCCATTTGGTTTGACTAACGCACTGGCCACTTTCCAATCTACAATGAATCAGGTATTCAGTGGTCATTTAAGGAAATATGTTTTAGTATTTTTTGATGATATTTTGATATATAGCAAGACATGGGAAGATCATTTAAGGCACTTGGATATGGTCTTTGAAATTTTAGAGCAATGGGTTCTATTTGCAAAAGAATCTAAGTGTGAGTTTGGGGCTATAGAGATTTTATACTTGGGCCATGTCATTAGTGCTCAAGACATGTAGGTGGATTAGAAGAAGATTCGGACCATTTTGGATTGCCCACCCCCTACCACACTAACATAGTTACTTTGGTCTATGCAGCTACTATAGAAGGTTCGTTAAGGGGTTTTCACAGGTAGCAACACCCTTGACTGACATGACAAAGAAAGGAGTTTTGCATGGATTGATATAGCACAAGAAGCTTTTGATAAGCTTAAGGAGGTAATCAACGCATGCCCTGTACTTGCCATACTAGACTTCTCACAACCCTTTGTTGTAGAATGTGATGTTTTAGGAGGGAGTTGGAGCCGTTCTAATGCAAAAGGGACACCCCATAGCATTTGAGAGCGAAAATTTAAAAGATTTGGAAGAGGGCTTTCTATTTATGACAAGGAGATGCTTGCCATTGTGCATGCTTTGGCAAAGTTTAGATAGTATTTGGTTTGCGATAGATTTGTGGTTAAAACAAACCACAACAACTTGAAGTTCTTCCTAGGTTAGCGAGACCTAAATGATAGGAAGCAAAAGTGGGCAAGTAAACTCCAAGCTTACGATTTTGATATAGAATATATGAAAGGTAATCGATGCCCTTTCTAGAATGCCCACTCTTTGTGTTCGATTTCTGCCATTTGTAGTGATTGGAAGATTCTATCATGGCTGAATATGCCAAGAACACATTTGCTATTAACATCTTAGAAGGGAGTGTGAAAGATGATAGGTATGTTACAATAGATGGTCTCATTTTGTATAAGGACAATCTTTTTAGTACTTGAATCTAAGATGAAAGAAAAGATTTCGAAAGCATTGCATGATGCACCCGTGGCTCATCACCTTGTATTCTATGAGACATACAAGTAGATTTGGGAAAGGTTCTCTTGGAAGAGCCTTAAGGATGATGTACTTCGATACATTAAGGAGTGCACAACTTGTCAACAAAACAAGGCAGGCATGTTTTTCCTACAGGATTATGGCAGCCATTACCTATTCCCAATCAGAAGCGGGAGAGCATATCCATGGACTTCATTACAAGCCTTCCAAAGGTAAATGGCAGGGATTGTATTTATGCGATTATGGATAGATTAACCAAGTATGCAAACTTCTTTGCCATTCCTGCAAATTTCATAGCACTCCAGGTAGTTAATTTATTTTTCAGAGAAGTGTTTAGGTTTCATGGCTTGCCTAAGAACATTGTTAGTGATAGGGATAGTAGATTCCTTAGCTCCTTTTGGCAAGAGTTGTTTTGTTTGATTGGTACCAAGCTCACTCCCATACTAGTTATCACCCATAGACAAATGATCAGACAAAGATAGTGAATGAGTGAGTTGAAGGATATTTGGGAAACTACGTCACAAATAAACAGGTAGCATGGGTCAAATGGTTGCACCTTGGAGAGTACTGCTACAACCCCACCCATCACATGTCTATTGACATGACTCCATTTATGGAATTGTATGGATATGGCACACTGGCTTTCATTGATTTGGTGTTTATTGACAGTAGGGTACCAATAGCTAGTGACTTTGTGGAGCATAGCCGAGACATTTTGATGTTGTTTAAAAAACATTTGCAACAGGACCAAAATCAATAGAAGCTCTACTCAAATCGACATCATATTGAGAGATCATTCAAGGTTGGAGATATGGTTTTTTTGCCACTGCAGCCTTATAGGTAGACCTCCATTAAGCAAGGAGGGGTTGAAAATCTCAAACTCCACTTGTATGGGCCATACAGAGTTTTGAGGAGAGTGGGTGAAGTGGCCTATGAGTTGGAGTTGCTAGTAGGCAGCCAAATTCACAATGTTTTCCATGTATCTTGCCTTAAAAGGGCATTAGGCTAACATAATGCACCATTAGTTCATCTACCACCCCTGGATGATGAGGGGAAACTTATATTGATGCTGGATGCTATCATTGACATATAGGAGAAGAAATTGAGGGACATGACTATCATAGAGTACTTGGTCCATTGGAAGGGCTTGCCAATAGAAGATATTACTTGGGAGGGGCCAGAGATATTTGAACATCTAGCACTACATTGCTTTTGGACAAGCAATACTCGGAATGGTGGACTTGTAATGTCCCCTTTCCACTAATTCATCCTATAGTATTCCATAAGTCCATTCCTTTAATTTTCTTGATGGGCTGGAGGGAAAAGTCTCTTTAAAAGGGGGGTTACAGTTTGGGAAAATTAGTAATTACAGATAAATGATATTTAATGGCATTTTTTGTTTAATTTCATCATTTTTTAACAGTGCATTATGGGAGTTACAAATTGACTTTTCAAAGAGAGCAGTTATGCTGTCAGAGTGAAGGCGCTGAGTTATGGTGGCATTTTGACTTGAATAGCATATGCCATTCTAGGAATGCAGTCTGATTATGGGCGTGCTGAGATTTGGGCCCTCCTTTGTGCCATAAAATGAGGTGTTTGGCTGTTAGAAGGGTCTCCCTTTTTGCTGTTATACTTTTGCATTAGTGTTCTATAGCTGATTGAAATGTCCCTTTCTCAAAATATGTTGTTGCTAAAGAGACATTGCATGGACATTATAAGCAGCATAAATAAATCCAAATACCAATAAATCTTGCAAATGGTTGGACCCACTCACCGGGATAATTCTATACTACAGATGTCTACAAGTTGTCAAAGGCCAATGTTATCATCAAACATCAATGACGATAGATAGCCATAGAGTGAACAACAAACAACAAGTGGACTAATAATATTTATGCATTATCCCGCTGTCTCAAAAACTGAACTTGCATACACACCTTGTCTCTACTACGGAATATCCAGTTATGAAGGAGTGACTGCTTTGAAGACTCCATTTGACCTGTTGCTGTCAGTGCATAAGACAAGCTGGGCAGAATGATTGAAATGTTTTGTTTATATTTCGCTTCATATGCAACAAACATCTAAATTGCATAATAGGGTGTGATCATACCAGCGATTAATAAGGAAGTGACACTAGGAGTTTAAATAAAGCAAAGTCTAAAGGCAGCGATTGTTTGGGAGTGGTTAAATCAAACTTAAATAAGATTTCAGTGGTTAAAAAGGCAGCGGCTATTTTAGAAGGTGTAAGACAAATTAAAATTAAACTATTATTATCAAAAGGCAGCGGTGGTGTTTAAAAGGGTATGACCCATGGAAAGTGGTTGCTTATGAGAGGTGGTGACTCTCTCCCAAATAAGTATTAAGATATAAAGGACGAAGAAGATCATTCACTCTAGGATATCAATCAAGCAGAAATAAAAAAGATATATAAAAAGTTATACAATAGATAACAACAAACATATACAACAGAAAATCATTTATTGCAACCATTAAAGAATAATCTTGTCCATCCATCAAGAGGTACTCAATCAACAATCATCTAGCCAATTCCTTAAGCAATCAATTTTGAATTTAAGGAAGAGTCTTGCAAATAGGAAGGATGGGCGGCCCCCCTTCCGATTCACGAGAGATGAGAGGATGGCCCCCCTCTCATGCTCTTATCAAGTTATGGACCGGAATTGGAAGGACAGCCAACCTTTCATGCTCCGGGTCTGACAAGAGTTGGAAGGACGACCAACCTTCCATGCTCTTGGGCTTGATCAAGGAGGACGGCTAGCCTCCAAGGTGGACTGAGAGTGGGAAGGATGGCCCACCTTCCCTGCTCTCGGCAAGTCAAGGACGACTAGCCTTGATATTGTCATTTGCAAGTAATTCCAAGAAATTCACAATGTGATTGGTTGTGAGGATTATGCTATGATGTATTGATCCTAGTATTAATGATGCTATGATGTATTGATATGAATATTAATGCTACTATGCTGTATTGTTCTAAATATTAATAATGCTATGATTTGAATATTAGTGTAATTTCTTGATCTTTAATATTTCTAATATCATTTCTAGTGAGTATTATTGTTTGCAGGCCAAGAAATCAGGTATAACCCCAAAAGGGACATTACAAGTGGTATCAGAGCTTTGATCCTGCCAGCCTGCGGATCAAAGATAGTGTATGCAATTAAGCCAAAGAGCTCAACGGGCCTTGGATAGAGAAAGGAGAAAATTAGAGGCAAGTAACAACTCAATTAAAGGTAATAAAATGGGCGAACATGAGGTAAATCAAGGAAATGAATTGAGGGCTTTTATGGAGCGACGAGAGAAGACAACACAATTGCTTCTCCAAACACTTCAAAAACATGAACAATACAATCAATGATCTTAGGCCTAACCAAATCAATGGAAGAGATGTTAATTCCAACCATTCTGAGAATAACAATAGAACTCCATTGAGATCATCACCTAGAATAGCACGACCCACGTTTCTGCTAAATAGATCTGAAAACATCATTATGGAGGGTACCAACTGAAAACCAAGACTAAACTCTCACATACAGAGTGCTGTTCACTCCAATCAGTTTCTTCATAAACAGGAATAAATCTTTCAGCTCCCAAAGATTTTAAGAATGAACTGTTAAAGTCCCATGAATTGTTGCAGGCTCCAAACTAGTGTGTACAGCTTGCATTGGCATTTAGTATGGTCCCCAAAGATTAAACAAACAAAAATAATCACCATATACCTCACCTTTATGTGGAGCGGCTAAGTCTTAGAGTATGTTAAGACCTCCAAATTGGCTACAATTCCTCTTCAATGATATTACCAAACCAAAAGATCATTAAAGAATGAAGCGCCATGTTGATTGAATAGCGGTGGCCCCACCTTGTCTCACAAAGAGACAAAATAAGGACGCACTGCTTCCTAAAAAACACATCCCTTCTATGCAACCCGTATGGTCAACACGAGGAAATATGGCCAGCCCAAGATCATTCAAAATAAAACTTAGATTATATGCTCCCTTAAGCATACACGGCTCTTTACATATATAGTCTTCAGTATTAACAAAGTTCCAAAGACCATCACAATGGAAAGGTGCAGTCTCACAAAAGGACTCCAGCCGGTACGACAGCAAAGAAGTCAATATATATTTAATTCATTTTCCTTTAACATGTTCGGCACCAAAGATTGTCTTCAGCATAAATTAAAATGAGTAACCAGCTCCAAGAAATATTAATATGGCCACCTACAGAAAAAAAAAATTCAATACTTTTATTTCATCCTTCATGTCTCACATACTCTCTCTTCAATAACATAGATCTTTTTCTCTTCTAATGATCTTATCTGTCATAGATTGTCTCCACACTATCTTATCATCTTTCACGGATTATTCTACACTTCTACAACTTGTTCAATAATCAACGTCTTACTTAAGATTTGAATTTACCTTCTCTACAACATCACTGGATTCATCTTTCTAGTCTTTCTTCAAGCCCACTTCATCATTCTGATTTTCCATCAATATTGCTTCATCTTGGAGTATTTGGCAATCTCCAATTTTAGATTCTCAATGCTCTCAATTTCTTCTTTAGCATTGAAAATGTTTTCTTCCTTCCTTTCTACATTCACTTGCTTAACTACATCTTCATCTGTGACACTTGCATTATCTCAATCACATTGTTGTTATTCAAAACATCAAACAAATGCTTTCCAACCCATTCTTTTCAAGTATTCTTTGGTCACGAAGTCTCCTTCCATGGAATCACAGTCATTTACTCCCTCACTTTCTTTAGGCATGTTCACAATATCATTCATTCTGTCTTCTTTTTTGTCTTCATCCTCATTTGAGTTTAACATGACTTCTATCCTTCTCAACTTTGGCTAATGATATATGGGAAGGCAAACTACAAGTGGATAAGTACAAAGTAGCGGAGGAACTCATTCTATATAAAGACCAAATATATCTCATCTTAGGATCGAAGATCAAGATGTCTTTTGAGGATGAGAGAAAACATGTCTTAAATTATAGACATTGCAAATTACCAACCGTTGGTTTGGTTGTTGAGAGATATTGGGGAATACAAGTACATGAACCAAAATAATATTTGACAATAAATTGTCCTCATACTTTAGAGAATGTTATCAACCTTATGATCTTAAAGGACAATTTGGGCAGTTGGATCGAGGCAAGTATACCAACAACAATTCTTCAAGGAGATTGATTTAAGACCTTGATGACTTTAGGAGCATCCTAGTTTGTGATTGCTTGAGGACAAGCAATCTTGGGCAGGGTGGACTGAAATGTGCCTTTCTCAAAATATGTTGTTGCTAAAGAGACATTACAAGCAGCATAAATAAATCCAAATACCAATAAATCCTGCAAATGGTTGGACCCACTCATCGGGATAATTCTATACTACAGCTGTCAACAAGTTGTCAAAGGGCAATGTTATCATCAAACATCAATGATGATAGATATAGCCATAGAGTGAACAACAAACAAGAAGTGGACTGATAATATTTATGCATTATCCAGCTGTCTCAAACACTGAACTTGCATACACACCTTGTCTCTACTACGGAATATCCAGTTATGAAGGAGTGACTGCTTTGAAGACTCCATTTGACCTGTTGCCGTCAGTGCATAAGACAAGCTGGGCGGAATGATTGGAATGTTTTGTTTATGATTTCACTTCATATGCAACAAACATCTAAATTGCATAACAGGGTGTGATCATACCAGCGATTAATAAGGAAGCGACACTAGGAGTTTAAATAAAGCGAAGTCAAAAGGCAGCGATTGTTTGGGAGTGGTTAAATCAAACTTAAATAAGATTTCAATGGTTAAAAAGGCAGCGGCTATTTTAGAAGGTGTAAGACAAATTAAAATTAAACTATTATTATTATCAAAAGGCAGCAGTGGTGTTTAAAAGGGTATGACCCATTGAAAGGGGCAGCGGTTGCTTATGAGAGGTTGTGACTCTCTCCCAAATAAGATATAAAGGAGGAAGAAGATCATTCACTCTAGGATATCAATCAAGCAGAAATAAATAAAGATAAATAAAAAGATCTACAGCAGACAACAACAAACATATACAACAGAAAATCATTTATTACAGCCATTAAAGAATAATCTTGTCCATCCATCAAGAGGTACTCAATCAACAATCATCTAGCCAATTCCCTAAGCAATCAATTTTGAATTTAAGGAAGAGTCTTGCAAATAGGAAGGATGGCCCCCCTTCGAGTTCACGAGAGATGAGAGGATGGCCCCCCTCTCATGCTCTTATCCAGTTATGGACCGGAATTGGAAGGATGGCCAGCCTTTCATGCTCTAGGTCTGACAAGAGTTGGAAGGACGGCCAACCTTCCATGCTCTTGGGCTTGATCAAGGAGGATGGCCAGCCTCCAAGGTGGACTGAGAATGGGAACCATGGCCCACCTTCACTGCTCTTGGCAAGTCAAGGACGACTAGCCTTGATATTGCCATTTGCAAGTAATTCCAAGAAATTCACACTGTGATTGGATGCGAGGATTATGCTATGATGTATTGATCCCAGTATTAATGATGCTATGATGTATTGATCTAAGTATTAATGCTGCTATGATGTATTGTTCTGAATAATAATAATGCTATGATCTGAATATTAGCATAATTTCTTGATCTTTAATATTTATAATATCATTTCTAGTGAGTATTATTGTTTGCAGGCCAAGAAATCAGGTACATCCCCAAAAGGGACATTACACTGATTTGAAGATGAAATCCCTTGAAACTTGAAACCAGAGGATGAACCCACTTTGGCTCCCTTTGGCAGTCTCATCCAGGGGCTGCAATTGTGCTGAGGATATTCTCTTTCTTCATTTTTGTCGAGTGTTTGGTGGTCTGTCACAGCTGTACGCAGTACACAGTCAATCAGTTTTGGATGGTTGTTTGCAGGCCATCGTGTGTGTTGCAGGTTTGGTGTGGTAGCATGGTGGTATTTATTTGTGGAATCTGGTTTTATGTTGTTGATAAAATACGATATTTCAATGTGGTGTGTTATTTATAAATTCAGGTGTAGTAAGTTATTTATACAATTTTTGTAATACACAAAGTTACCAAATGACTTGTAAAAAGGATTCATAGGTCCCTTCAAAAGCATAGCCAGTAGACAAATGTGAACGAACCAATTCACATTTGCTTAGCCATCAATTTCCCTTAAAAGTATCAGCCCCACAAGGATTCAAAAATGCAGTGAACACTATGAAAAGTATTAAGTATCCTACGATTGCCCATGAACTAGGTCTTACATTTTGAGTTCTAGAAAGCAAAGGGGCTAGGACTTGACCCATGCTTTGATGCTATAATTTCTGATCCTCCTGGTCTGGTCCCTACAGCATTACCAAGCAGATTGGAGAAAATGATCTCTACCTTGATCTTTTGTGTCAACTTATTTAGCATCTGATCTTCATCATTGAGAAATTACTGCCCTGATTTCAGCCTTTTCTACAACAATTCACACCACAGTTGGAGCATTAGCACCACTTGACATGGAACATATGATTTCAATTAATCAAGATTGAATCATGAAAAGCGGGTTGAAGCACATCCAACAAGGGCCTTGCCTCTTTATTTCACTTCCAAAGTAAGTAATTGCCGATGAATGCCATGTGGTTCACAAACAAACAAATCTAGAATAAGTGTCCTTGCTTTTCTAACTAGAAAGAGTGGGACAAATGATCAGGTTGAAGTCGAAAGTTGCATAAATCCACAATGTCACTAGAATCATTCCATTTAGCAATGTCAATTTTTGAGACAAATTCCACCCCCTCAACATCTACTCCAAATCCATCTTTATAGTGTGCCAACCTGCAGTGATGGAATCCTTGCAAACACTTTTTGAAGGTTTGACTGTGCACACTTGTACTAACCTTAACTCAGACCCAATCTTGTGCCAATACTCGATTCAATGTTCACCATGTCAAAGACTGCATTTGTGCCAGCCCTAGGGACACTGAAGCTGTACATTGGCACCAATGCTAGGGGCACCAAAGCACTACATCGGTGCCAACTCTAATTTTATCATCAACATACCAGGCTAATCTGAACATCCCAACTTGCATCAAACCCACAACAGTTCCATCATTTTTGCATAAGTTCAAACTTGTGCAAGGATCCATACCTAGCCACGTGCCTCTAAGGTGCCCTTTCAATTAGAGGTGCATTTCCTTGTCACAGCTGGAAGTTGAAATGCTTCAACTTCCCAACCATTCCATCCACTTGACATTAACATATATATCATATGCTGTATGATGGATTCACACGGTTGGATCAATGCAGTTCTGATTTCAGAAGCTCTTATCTTTCACAAAAATTCCATCTCTTCTCAGAGGCTTCATATACAGAATTCATTTTAGTGTAATGAACAACAGTTCTAAATATTATCTATGTTGTCTTCGTTCATTTCTTTGTAGTCTAATTTCTTATTTTTTGCAATAAGTATGTATTGTTTACTTAGTACCTGTAGCACTTACTCTTCACTTCTTTCAATTTATAACATGGGTAGTTCTCATTAGCCATCTTGCCCTTTGGATATCTATGGGATCTGGATTGTGTTCACTACTGCTTCTGCACTACCAGATTGCAGAAATATAAATGATAATAAAAGTAACAATGAACACAATGAATACCAGATAAAAAGATCTTTTCATATAGGTAGTGTTTTTACAATTATTTGGTTCAGGGAGGCCCAAAACAGCATACCTTCCCTGACAGACTTGCTTTCTAAATGACAGTACTTACAGTTATTGGCTATACATCCGTCAACAACCAAACACGCGAAGTTACATTGCTATTTAATGCCGACAAAACATAACCAATCAGCTACAACAAAACATTATTAAACCAACAGTCTACAGATTAGACAACGTTTTTCTTTATTTGCATCCCAAAAAGGTTATTTGGACCAAGTCTGTCATGTGGAATCACCTGGTGACCTCCCCATGTGTGTCTACTGTCATGATGTAATAAAGTAATTTTCCTCTAGCATATATATATAGCCAACATAATGCTATTTTTACTTACCAGAAGGGTTTGCTGATTCAGAAAACACAAGTCACATGAGTTGATCATCTAGAGTTATTATGACTACAACCCAAAGGCATGGCATTATCTAGACTTTATACTTATAGTTATTAGTGGCAACAATGAGTGGAAGCAGAAAATTTTGAAAATTGGATTTAGTGGGAAAAAAAGTTGAAGATGGTATCTATGGATAGCCTTATCAATTACGTTACACAAAAAGTGAATAGACTTAGTACTGCAGGTGAATCTCGTGTTATTGTAATATGAACATCGGTGAACGTCACAGCATACAAATTTGGAGGCCACTTGGGGCATGATTCTTGTTCTTACATTTAACAAATCCAAACAATGCATTTAATGATTTATCCATAGGGTACTCTTAATGCATAAAATATTAAAAACAAAGGCAGAAATAGAAAGATCTGTTTTCTAATGTTCTTTATGCATTTATAAATTCTGTTTGGTGCTTCCTTGCCATGTGATCGCTTTGTCTAACTTCCCTAACAAAATCATATGCTTCATTTAGTCTTCCCTCTTTACGATAACCATATGTAATGGCATTATAGGTCTGCTCATTTGGCATGCAACCATGTTCCTTCATGTAGTCAAGAACATTCTTGACCTCTTCAAACATTGCAAGGTCAGAATAACCTGTAATAAATGTATTGTAAGTGATAATACAAGGACGGATGCCTGAATCTATCATTTCAGAGAAAATCCTTGAAGCATCTTGCATAAGACCCTGTTTGCAGTATGCACCGATGACAGTATTGTAGGACACAACATCTGGCTTCATGCCAATCACTTGCATATCTTTTAAGATAGATTCTGCCTTCTTGCAATTCCCTTCCCTACCATACATGCTAATCAAGGAATTATATGTCACCAAATCCGGTTTGCACCCAAATTGTTTCATACTATTTACAACTTCAAGAGCTTTATCAATCAAGCCATGTTTCCCATATGTGCAAATCATGACATTGAATGTAATCAAGTCTGGGGAAAAACCCTGTCTTTTCAGTTCCAAGAAAGCATTTTCTGTCTCCTTTAACAAATTACATTTACTATATACATGCACAACTGATTTTAGGAGAACCCAACTGGGATGAATGATTCCTGCTTGTATATCTTCTGCTAGGGCATTCAATCGCTCTAAATGATCACTATTTGCATAAGCATGCAATAATGACGCATAAGCATCCGCATTTGGTTTATAACCTTTTTCATTCATATCTTTCAGAACAGCCTCTGCCTCCTTCCAGTGCCCTTTTCTAGACAATGCATTTAAAATGGCATTGTAAGTCGAAAGATTGGGAGCAAATCCTGCTTCCAACATTTCACTATATGTTGCCAAAGCACGCTTGATTGATCCACACCTACCATAAGCCTTAATCAAGGTATTAAATGTTTCTCGGCTTGGATAGACTCCAGCTTTCGCCATTTCCTGATAAACTCTATCAACAACCTTATGCATTCCATTTTTTGCACACATAGTCAGCAAGGTATTCCATGTGACTCTATCAGGGGTGCATCCAGCAGATCTCATTTCACCAAATACTTGCATCGCCTCTTTGAATTTTCCCTTCTTCCCATACATACCAATAATAGCATTGAAAGTGCATATATTTGGACGACAATCATTGCCCTTCATCTTCTCAAACAACTCTATCACTCTCTCCTCTCTATCTGCCTTGCCAAAGGCAGATATCAGAGTTGTGTAAGTAAAAATATCAGGCTTTATTCCTTTACTTACCATTGTATCCATCAAAGCAGCAGCTTCATCATAGAAGCCAGCTGTACAGTAAGCTGAAATCAATACGTTGTAAGTCATGACATTTGGTCGGCAATCTTCATCCTTTTCCATTTCCCTCAATATGATCAGAGCTTCTTTATGCAAGCCTGCTTTCCCATACACATCAAGAAGAGAATTGTATGTTATACCACAAGGAGTACATCTCTCGGCCTTCATCTCTTTAAAGATCTTTGATGCTTCTTCATGCAGCTCTGCTCTGACACAGGCACCTAGAATGATATTATAGGTGTACAGATCAGGTTTAAATCCCTTAGTTTTCATCTCTTCAACAACTAAAGGGATTTTATTCCAGGAATTGCCCACTTTGCCATACACATCAAGCATTACATTGTATGTGACAAGATTAGGTTCACATCCATCTTCCTGCATTCTTTTGAACAGAGAAATTGCTTGCTTGTATTTGCCAGACTTGGAATACACAGCAATCAAAGCAGTATATGCATAAACATCCATTGCATAACCTTCTAGCAGAAGCTTCTCAAAAAGATCACTTGCTTTAGAAAACTCAAAAGCCCTTCCCAGAGCACTCACCATGAGCCCAATTGCCTGTCCATTGGGTTTGTGGCCTTCGTGATTTCTCATCCACTTGAATACACCCAGAGCATTTCGCCATTTTTTAAACCCCACCAAACCCCTTAAGATTGCCGTAAGATCCCCTTCTAGCAATTTATCTTGTGCCATATCTAATATCTCACGCACTCTCCCATTTTCTTCAAGAATAGACATGAGAATTGACTTACCTGTTTCTGAGAGCTCCTTCCTCCATGACTGACTTCCGTTGCCGATGTCCTGCAATTCTGAAACATTGCTACCCATTAAAGAATTAACGTCTTTTTCAACTTGGATATCGTTTCTAGTACATAGTAAAGAGTCCACATTCTTTTCATGTTGGGTATCCATTTTAATGATTTGGGTGCCATTTCTAGTGAAATGGGAGTCCTTTTTAATAAATTGGGTGTCCTTTTTAATGAGTGGTGAAGAGCTGTGGACTGAAATCGACTCAAGCGTAAGATTTTGATTGATCTTTTTAGATTGAGGATTGACATTGGATTTGGGTTCGCTAGTGTGAGGTGAAGACTCAGCGGGGTTGTTCAGAAGCTCGATGAGGGAAGCTATGGGCAGTGTCTCAGATTGAGATGGGGGACGAGGAGAGATTTTTTTTTGATTGAAGATGTTTTTGGGAGGAATGGGTGCAGGTCTCAGACAAGGAAGAGAAATTCTCTCGGCCATTATTTCTTCATTCTACCTTTGCCCTTCCATGATGACCGATACAAAGCATACGAATATCCAGCTCTCTACTTCCCATGGAACGGATATAGTCTCACAATATTCCTACTGTCAATCAGCCTCATCCAAATAAGAACCACACAACAAAATAGAGCAGCACAGGCTTAACACCGATTGACATTGGTTCTTCTTTTCGATTATCGCACTGAGGCCCGATATTAACTTTGTCATTAATGTCAAAATTAGGCCGCCAATTGCAAATTTCCTCTCCATCCCAGTCATTTTTTAAAACATAAAGGTAATTAAATATATTAAAACAACAACTAGGTTTCTCAGTTGGATACATTTCAGAAAATTAAAAAAAATTCACATGGACTGGAAATAGACAATCATTAAAAGAGGAAGAACCCTCCAAACCCCATAGATAGGGCATAAGCATTTCCTTGAAGATTGTACATGCTTTGAATATCAAAAGTAATGTTTGCCTTTATATTAAAAAATTGAACCAACATGAAAACCAATTAAAAAAGTAATAATAAAGTTAGCCCTAGGGAATAAACGTAAAGAACACCACAAGAATTTGCACACCAACAAGAGGCACACTAACAAGAATCAAGAAACCAGAGAGTCATTGTAGTCAACATTCATGAAATCATTAAAGACTATGCTCAAATCTCATACAATGCAATCTTGATTTTTTCCAGTATCAATCTTTATGTCATTCCAATAGGAAGTTGATTTAGCTAAAAAATCAGCAACTTGATTTCCTTCCTTTCTAGTATGATTTCACCTAACAACATTGCAACCATGAATGAGGATGTTAATGTCTTTCTTACATTCATTCAACCGCCACTACTAGAAGTGAGAGGAAGACTTAGTTTTGAAATGATCAACCAAGATTTAGAGTCAGATTCTAGAATACTATTGGTAAAATTCTTTACCTTAGCTTTTAAAAGAGCTTGGCAAATGGTCATAGCCTCAACAAAGTTATTAGAACCAACACCAAGACTATGTCATATCTCCTACAATTACACTATACAATTATGATTTACACATATTTCAAATATATTATAATATATATATACTTCTATAAATTGCATTCATATTTGAAATTGTGTAAATACAAAATATATGTTAAAGAATAAACTATACAAGGATAAATAATAAACAAATATACATGCATTGCTATTGTAAATTATAACTATGAATATATTTATATTATTATCAAAGTATCTAGAATATATATATACACATTTATATATAAATCAATATTTATAATGACGAATACATATAATAAATAATATATGTATTATTACAATAATATAAAGTAACTGTAAATATATAAACAATACATAATTCTTACTTCATATAAGGATCGGGCTTCTATTAAGAAGAGCACCGATCATTGAAACTCTAAACTATCGCATGGAGACTAGATGACCCCACCATAATTAATGAAGTCAATAAACTAATTGTCAAACGGTGCCCTTGCCAAATGTTGGGTATTGAAACCTTTCAAAGTTATTAAAGGGGGATCGAATAGCATACCTGAAGGCATCGAAGAAAACAAAAAAAGCAGATCGAAAGATAAGAAGCAGATCGGGGAAAAGGAAGGCAGCGGAAAGGAATTAAGGTGCAAAAATCACTATCATCAGAGGCAACGAACAGGCAAGTTGGAATATAAATATGTTATGATTAATAATAAAAAGTATTACACATAGAAAATGGTATAAATATAGGAATGGTTAAGTCATAATAGAAATCTTAATGAATGGTTTTAGACAATACTCAATAAGATAAATAACTTATATATAAGAGAATAGGTAATCCACTGTATAACAAATAGAAATATATATTAGGTGAACAATGGATAATAAATGATTGGAAATACATTCTTAAATAAGAAGCATGATTAAGTCATATGTGAATATGTACACTCTTAAAGAGAAAAACATAACCATCTCATCCTTCCATCTCTTACAACCATAGGAGAGGCGGTCTTGTTAGGGAAAGGCGGGATAATTCCATCACAATGCATTAGAGAGGGTTTAACGCGCCCTAGACAAGGGAAAGGGGGAGTAATTCCATTCATGATGCATTGGAGAGGGTTCAACGTGCCCAAGACATGTAATTCCCCATCCATGGTCAAAGAATAGAAGGAAGATGAGATGGAGAGATAAACGTAGTTGTTACTTCTCTATATATTTCTCTATTACTTCATTCTTTAAGGAATGTTAGGTCTTGTGGGGAGAGGCGGAGTAATCCCATCTGTAAGAAGGCCCGTAGGTTGGGACAAAATCTCCCGTAGGCTGGGTCAAGAGATGGTTTCAGCGCGCCCTATACATGTAAAGCCTAGTTCCATAAGAAAAAGTAATAATGAATAGAAATTATGGAATGGTTACCAATATGCAAAGAACAGTTAGGAAATAAATAATCCTTTAACAAATAATGAAATGGAAGCATCATCATTGATCTCACTCATTTACTGTTCTCTTTGAGAATCACTTTGAATGCAGATTCAGGTTAAAGTGTTGCTTATAGAAAGGGGACATTACAGACTACCAACAAACTAGAACTTAACGTTACCATTGTGGTCACAACAAACACCTCTTATGCCAACGTTTCTAGGATTGTCTTTTGAAACTCCACCAACATTAATTGTAACCAGGCCTAGAGGACATGCCCATTTAGTAAGTTGATAATCCTAAAGATTATTATTGGAAGAGGCAGAAGAGGGAGAAGCCACATGAATACCAAGTCTCATTAGAACTTTGAATTCCCACCAAGAACTTGCTTGATAATCTTGAATCCAAATTGATAGGTTTCTTTTAGATTGGCCATTATTCTACTCCAAATTCGACTTATATGCCTAGTTGTACCATTGGAAATCCTTTAATTGCATTCCCACCAAATATTGCAATAGATTAGATTAGGACCAATATCATGCAATAGATTAAGGGCTTTTAGCTTCAAAGAAGGTCATGGATGGTTCACAAGAAAGTCGGGGATAGACTCATAATTATTCTACGAATTTCCCAATAATCACACCCTAAATAGTGAAGGAAAGTGGCAAAGGGGCAAGCTAAAAGATGTCTTACAAACTCTTCATGTTGAAGGCATGTGATACATCTATCTAGACCAACAACCCCTCATTTCCAAAGATTATTATGATGAAGAAATTTATCTAAAGTTGCAAGCCACATGAAAACATACCATAAGCCAACATTTAGGATGCCAAACCTATAACGCCCACAACTAACACTAAGAAGAATGACATGACGCAAGGGCCAAACACCAATTTTTTTTAATTTGTATTTTTCCTCTCATGTAATGCCACCGTAAACTAACAACAAACCATGGCACAAATACCATAATAATTTAAATTTTAGTTAAATAAAATGCTAGCATTAACAACTTTAGTTTTGTTTAAATAATCTTGCCCTCTTAACCCAAAGACTAATACTCTTATGGTTAGGTGCTTCAACACAAAACCAAGATAGAATAGCTAAAGTAAAATATACTTTTATAAGGAAATAAGTGCATGTAAATATAAAGTAAATATACTTATAAAGAAAATAAAGGAAACACCTTATACATATATAAAATAATATGAATATATATTTTATTGTTATTCTATAGAAGTAAATATTTATCTTGCAGCTATAAAAGGGAAAATATTATAAGTTCCAAAAAAAGAAGTTTTACTTTCTCTCAGTTAAAAATTAAAAAATATATATTTTCCCTTATCATAAGATCTATATACTTTTTTTTTAATTTTCTTCACACTACTAACATCCCATATTTTACTTAATTCTTTAATATTTCATTATTTTTATAATCCTCATTACTTTATGTTTTTTTTCTTTTACTCTCCTTTATTCAACTCTTATCATATTTACTTTATTATCAATATTTCCTTTTTTATCAATATTTCCTTTTTTTTTCCTAACCTTTTATTATTATTATATTATATTATATTTTTTCTTATATGTATGTCCACATATCTCTTCTTTATTTTATCTCCTTTTTGTCTTTTGTTTTTTTGGCTTCTTTATATATATATATATATATATTCTTCTTTTATGTCTCTTACTTATAACTCTTTAATTTATCATACACTTGGAGAAAACAAACCCTAGCTTAAGCAAAAGTAACGTAACACAGCCAGCCCTAGAATAACAGAAGTTTAAAAGCTCGTGTCCAGCTAATTAACGACGTGAGTTAAGGAATGTTCAAGATAAGACATATATATTTTTAAGGGCGTGAGTCTATTCCGAGGCTAAGATATATATATATATATTAACGACATGAGTTCATTTCAAGCATTATAATGCTCACATATAAATTCTAATCGACTAACAACATAAGATATTTAGCAACAATTATAAAAAAAATTGGGAAACAAAGGTATTAAAAAAAACATCGCTTTAAAAAAGCTTAAATGAATCAACATGATATAGTCTGCCAACAAGTAGTAGTTGTTGAGAAAATTGATAATTAATCCCAGATCTATCTTAGTAAAAAAATGAGGTGAATAACATTATATTTTGACATCCGCTTTAATTTTCTAGAGGCTCCAATGAGCCCTAACCCTAAAATGCCCTAATTTTCTTCTCTATACTATTTTTTTTCCTTCTTGTTTCTTATTCTTTTTGCCGCTGTCTTCTGGCCGCCACTGCAAATCTCTAGGTTGCCTCTGTTTCTTGGGCAGTTTTCGGCTATGGCGATTAGGTACTGGAATGTTGAGATTGCTTAAGTCTCTAAACTGTGCATCCATGGCACAAACAAGGTGGTGTCGAGTCTCCTCCTTTACTAATGAAAGGGACAGATAGATATATTTGTTATTGTAGATCTTAGTAGGCCTTTTCGTTGGGGCTTCCTTTATCCTTGTATGGGTTTGGTCTGCTTATGGGCTGAGGATAAATATGATCTCTCTCTCTCTCTCTCTCCAGGGTAGACAGTTTTAATGGCAGAACAAGATGGGCTGAATTGACTAGGGATGGCCTGTAGAGCTCTCTCCTGGGAGGGTAACAAGATATATCTCTCTCTCTCTATATATATATATTATATATGTTTGATAATATCACTTGATAAATCTCTGTCTTCAGGTATGATGTAGGGAAGATCGAGCCTCCAAGAGCCATGCACCTGGGCAGGGTGACCGTGGCCTCTTTATTATTATGTTCTATTAGCTTTTCTGAAAGAAATAAAATATGTCACTTAGTTGTAATGGGAATAGGCTTGCAGCTATTTGAATGGGAGAAGACATAGCAGGGTAACTAATGTTGTACTTGACCTGAGAGGCTAACTGATTCTGTGAGCAAAGTATTTATCTTGCAGAGAGAATCCATGCCAAACTTGTTTATTTCTGAAGGTAAAATAATAACTTCTATTATAATCAAATGACCCTTGGATTCATTATTACAAACAATACTATGTCAGAAGGAGGGGAATGATTTTGGGTTAAATATCTCTTTCTTTATGCATGTTTACTTATTTTATTTACAACATCGAATGTTGTAGCATAATCTCTAACTAGTAAATTATTTGCAGAGCTTTCATCAAATATATGTAAAAGATTTGTTTCCATAGAAAATCTAGTTTATATATTTTTTTGACAGTTGTTTCCTTCTAACATGAATAATAACTAAACAATAATAACAAATTTTAGATGGGAAATAATAACTTGATGTCTAAATAATAATAACAACATTGAGATCTAGAAATGGAGGCCTATACAGTAATTTTAAGCATTCTCTTATACATTAAATATATATGTGTGTGGGATTCAGTTCTGTCTAGCTTAATCCTCCCTGATGACCCTATGTCATCTTATAATTTAAACAACTAGATTTTTTTTTTCTCTTCTTCAACCTGTAAGACCTTGCATCAAGAACAAGTGAACATTGTACAACTAGTGGGATGCTCACCTCCCAGCCTAGGACAGAAGCTGTCCACCCCCGAGCTAGGGGAAAACATATGGAGCCCAGGGAGAATACAACACACATTCACACTTCTCTGTTACCCAATTCCATCAAACACATTCACACAACCCTTACATAACACTTACATAGCACATACACTTTTTTCACTATGAGGAAATTTACATACACTTACACAGCTCATACTCTTCTCACTATGAGGAATTTGCATACACTTATACATCACATACACTTTTAGACTCTTTACCCAGCTCAAATATGCATAATAACAAGCACTACAGAATTATATTCTCATAAACATTTTATTACTATAATCTCACATGATATTAATTAGAGTTTGAAGCTTACCTAGACACTTGCACAACACTTGGGGAAGAGAGTTAAGATCCACTATTAACCTTCCTTTCTCCAGATTGTCATTCATAGTAGCCTAGAAATTAAAAGAATATGTAGCAGGCCTAGAAAATAAGAGAAAATGCAGTAGTAGTCCAACAGTAGTTACAGTAAAATGGTGGAGGAAAATTACAGTAGATGGTGAGAACAAGCTACATCAAATGGATATTGGTTACTGCAGATGGTGAAAAAAAAAAGTCCAGTTCCAGTAAGTACCCCGCCTTTTTACCATCTTTCCCACCAGGTTACATTTGTTCTTGGAGATGGCATGTGTCCCCATAAGTGGATAGCATGTGTCCTTATGTGGACAACATGTTGTCTCCTTGAGTAATAATAAAATATGAATTCTCGTCACTATTAAAAATGCTAATTAAAAGGTGATCAATAATCATTTTTTCTTAATTTTATTATGTTTTTTGAAGGGGCCTACCTAGGTCTAGGATATGGGTTTAATTTTTCTTAACAAAAGGTGTTATTTTTTAGTAACTAACAAGATAGAATGATTATTCAGACTCCCCCCCACAACAAGAACACTTCACATAACTTTTACAACATACATGCTAAAGACACGACAAACCACAATATTACACATTGATAACACATAATTGGCACATGTCAAAACATCACAAGCACATGACTACACAATGGACCTAAGCCCCTCCAAACAGGCTAGGTCAACTTACTGGGAGACTACAATGGGTTTCCAAGTGTTTTCCCCATATCCACTGGCTTGGTTTCCTGCACACTTATTTCCAATGTCAGTTACAATTAAGATAGAATAGCTGAAGCTACAATATAATAACAACTAACTAGAACATTAGTAAATTATTTAAATCATTTGTGCACTTATGAACATGCTACATCCACTAGATAATCAATATGTTTCTCAATATACATGGTAGTAGAAATCTTTCACTAGTAGATGAATAACTATAATCAAGAAACTCAAAGATACTTAACAACATTTTCATGGAGTATATGCGATGCTACATATCATTAAATGACATGATCCATAGACATAGCTCATGAATTTACACAACACAGCTCATGGAGTAATATATTACTATACATAAATGAGGAATATAGTCCACTAACATAAGATACTAGTCATCATCCTGAACATCATATTAAACAACAACTACATGAGCATATATATATAATATGTATCAAACATGGTTTAATCTAGAATCATATGTCCAAAAGTAATGTGTAACCATAGACATAGTCTAATCAAAACAACAGAACCACATATAAGATGTCTCATCACAGAACTATAGTAGCAAAATGTAAGATCACTTCCCGTCATAGTGGCGGGTACTAAGGAGGGGTCCTACATCCTCCCCCTAGGCTTGGACTTCCTCCTGGAGTTCTTAGAAGATAAGTGTTACCATACATATCATAGGACAAGGAAGCAATCATATTATCTCAAGCCACATCAATGCATGTTAATCCACGAACCTCATTTTAGACAACTAGCTTATGCTTAACCATTACTACTATCAGGGATATATCTATTTATATTTAAGGATTTGAATCGAGTCACCATATTATGTTATATTCAATAATTTCTAACACCAGATTCTCATCAACACTCAGTGTTGCACATATTGCATAAACTTAACTCTGTGTATAACACATTATTCAAATTAGAACCTTTTTCACATCATATACATCTCCTAAGTGAAACACATGATGAAAACCAAACTCACTTGTATCAAACTACACTCATCATAAAGACATCACATGACTCACACCTCAAGGTTCATTAAGAATGGGTATTACGAGGAGGACAACACTAATGTACCATTGAGTAATTCCGTAGTGCCATGGAGCCAAATAATCAATGAGAGAATAACCATGTCGTGTAGTAACCACTGTGCCAATATCCAATGTAGCGTAACATCATATAGTCTTACCTCCAAGGGAACCCAATATCATCCATAGTATAGTGCCAAATAACAAATGAATAACCATGCCATGTAGAATACCACTATGCCAAGTAGCATATCATGAAGGATGGTCTCAGGGTCCTCTCTAGGAGCCCTCCATACATAACTCAGTATGGCCATCTACTCCCCTATACAACCTGTCAGTGATCCCTATAGGATATGACAGTAAACAATAGTCACAACACTCCACACATACCAACAGTTGCAACATTAAAGTGCCTCAAAAGAGAAAATTTAAAGAAGTAAAGCAAACTCATAAATTAAACCTCGATAAAATAGAAGAAAAACCAATATAACGAATCATAAAAGAACTGGAGATCAAATATCAATCATTGCATTATCTTCAAGTTTATCCAAAAACATGTCCTTGAGGCAAAAGAACCATCTCAACATAAAAAAAAAAATAGCCAATTAACCCAAAAAGGAACAAAACACTGTTGGCTTGTAAGCAAAATATTCAACACATAAATAATCCAACAGTCTCAAAAATTGCACACTACGATCACCATGTGACCTTGTAACAAGGCCACCTATGGGGAGAATGGGAATCATACAGTGGTTTCAAATCACATAAGATGATATGGTGGTCTCAAACCATAGAATACTATGGTGGTCTCAAACCACATGAAATAATATGGTGGTCTCAAACCACAGAATGATATGGCCACATGAAATAATATGGTGGTCTCAAACCACAGAATAATATGGTGGTCTCAAACCACGTGAAATAATATGGTGGTCTCAAACCACATGAAAATCAATGATAAATCACCATGTCATAATAAGCATGTCTCATACAATCCCGGAATAGCCTAATCATATATCTGCATGAAGAATTCACATGAACGGGTACCTATCCCACACTACCCAGAATCCTGCTATCATACTAAGGTCCACTAACATATGCCACAATGAGTCGTCTTTAGGATCTGACATCCATCTCACAAGAGAAACCCCACAAGCCTGTATGGTTATCATGTATCATGAGTCTAAGATATCACGTATGTATAAAATCAATTGTAATTATTACAAGTAGAGAACAATACCCCTCACACTTACTGGTCCAACCACATCAAAAATTCATATCATCCTTGTGACAAAGTATCATTCACTATTATCTCATTACACAAAATATAATTTTATTGAGCTGCCATTTAAATTACTGTGTCCCGCTTATCTTAATTCACAACTATCATCTCTCTGAATATCCTGATAACTCATATTGTGTCGATGCTCGAAGTTACCAATCTCTTTTGTGTGCAGCCAACCTTAAATCTCAAAATCAAATGTTATAATGCTATCTGTATCCGATGTAGTGCTAGTATCACATAACTAATGGTAGCTTCCCCAAATACTAGTAATCCATGATGACATCAATGTGAACTGTCAAGTGTCTGTAATTAGAAAAGAGTATAGGCTCAGGGCACATTAGGGTCCATCCTCAACTCGTGGAACAAAAGAAGGAAAAAGGGTCCGCACCACAAACTAACAAGTGTGGTTCAATTATGGGGGAGAAGAGGGACTATACTCCTAAGTGACCATGAGGGAATGCCCTCAAATAGGGGTGACATTAAGACATCACATCATATAAGAACATGAAGGGTGACTCACCCTTCTCCATACAACATACTTCCAAACATATTATATTATCATTTTTTTTAACATTTCTCTGCTAGGTCAGAAGGGTTATTCACACACATATACAATTATCACAAGAGCATGCTTAAGTGGATCATACATTATGTCCACTAAACTCTTCTCCCCAAGTTGGATATCCTATATCACATACTTTGAGATATAATCACAACATTTACTAGTATTCTCTCATCACAACACATGTTAAATTCCACATACATATCACATTATACCACATGAAAATTAATCTCAGTTATTGCACCTACTACTAGGTTCATTCATTAAGTAGTCAAATATATCTAATTATTTCTATAAAAACCTCATTTTGTAGAAGCTGTCTTATTTTCAATCACAACTAGATCATAGTTCAACCTCTAATTATTTTGCAATTATAGTTATTCAGTTACCTTATACTACATTTCCTATGTTCCACAAGGTCTTACACATTTAACTAAATGTTAAAGATATTTTATTGAGAACCAAATATGATGAGTATATGTTTTCTACATTCTATCCTCATTTTATTTCTGTTTTGAGCATGACTAAGTTTGCTATGCTTCCAAGTTTTAGCCTATGTGTTTATGCAATCCTAATAATCAAGACAACTGCAAGCAAGAATTATGTTGAAATATGTATTATCACGTATTCTTAGTTGAGCAATGACATAATATAATTTTGCAACACTAGAAGTGCATACACCATCAAGGATAACACAACCAATTTTATTGATGACATGTTTCACAACCTATTATTCTTAGATGCACGAGTAAGTCCTACGCATTGTTTTCTAAGGCTAAATCATCTTAGTTTACAATTCTTCTCACACCTAAGTTTCATAACTAGCCCAAGGTTACTAGAACATGCACTAAGATGTAGAATACCTTAGAAACTTCAACTTCTAACTAATTTTAACTCATACAATAACCATGTATAAGAATTTAGCATACCTAATTGTTAATACATGAAAAGAATCAAAATATAATATTGTTTGAATTTACACATATTTTTCGTTCATTTCACTTCTTGCTTTCTACCCACATTTAACATGATCCTAAATGTTTATTTCCAATAATACCTAAAACATTATTTTAAATAAATAATGAAAATCAACTGGTTCTATGGTTGTCAAAATTTGTAAGATAAATTTACTCATTTGTAGCAAGTTTAACAATCACATGTCTTCTATTTTTATCCATTCAAAAAAGAAAAATAACTCTTGATTTAATTGGGTTAAGCCTCTTATCAATTTACACTATGGATTTTGGGAACAACTTAACTTACTGACTAAGGAAACATACTATCAAATGTTAAGGGAATTATTAAGGAAAACATACAATGCACATTCTAATGAACGAGTAAGAAATCTTAAAAGTTTGCACAACTTTACTATTTGATTTCACATTAGAGAGTTTTGGATTTAGAAACAAAGATAGTTTCCCTGGAGTAATCATATTTTTGTAGGACCAATAGTTTATGCCATCTCAAGGGTCATGATCACATAAGAATAAAAGGGCAACTCATAATTTGCAATTTTTAATCAAATCTTAAAGTCTTCATGACGAATAGGGTAGGGTTATATATATACATAATCTAATTCTAGCAATATGATGAAATTCACAAATCAACTATTTAGTGCCGAGCAATTGGCCAACAAATTCTCCAAGAAGAACATATTTATACTAATCATGTTCAACAACCCAAGTATTTCCCAGAGATCCCAGTATTGCAAACTTGGCTTTGATACCTATGTAACACCCACAACTAACACTAAGAAGAATGACATGACGCAAGGGCCAAACACCAATTTTTTTTTATTTGTATTTTTCCTCTCATGTAATGCCACCGTAAACTAACAAAAAACCATGGCACAAATACCATAATAATTTAAATTTTAGTTAAATAAAATGCTAGCATTAACAAGTTTAGTTTTGTTTAAATAATCTTGCCCTCGTAGCCCAAAGACTAATACTCTTATGGTTAGGTGCTTCAACACAAAACCAAGATAGAATAGCTAAAGTAAAATATACTTTTATAAGGAAATAAGTGCATATAAATATAAAGTAAATATACTTCTATAAAGAAAAAAAAGTAAATATACTTCCATAAAGAAAGAAGTAAATATACTTCTATAAAGAAAATAAAGGAAACACCTTATACATATATAAAATAATATGAATATATATTTTATTCTGTTCTACAGAAGTAAATATTTATCTTGCAGCTATAAAAGGGAAAATATAATAAGTACGAAAAAAAAGAAGTTTTACTTTCTCTCAGTTAAAAATTAAAAAATATATATTTTCCGTTATCATAAGATCTATATACTTTTTTTTAAAATATTCTTCACACTACTAACATCCCATATTTTACTTAATTCTTTAATATTCCAATATTTTTTTAATCCTCATTACTCTATGTTTCTTTTCTTTTACTCTCATTTATTCAACTCTTATCATATTTACTTTATTATCAATATTTCCTTTTTTTTTTCCTCTCACCTTTTATTATTATTATATTTTATTTTATTTTTTCTTATACGTATCTCCACGTATCTCTTCTTTATTTTATCTCCTTTTGCCTTTTGTTTTTTTTTGGCTTCTTTATATATATATATATATATATATATATATTTTCTTCTTTTATGTCTCTTACTTATAACTCTTTAATTTATCATACACTTGGAGAAAACAAACCCTAAGCTTAAGAAAAAGTAACCTAACATAGCCAGCCCTAGAGTAATAGAAGTTTAAAAGCTCATGTCCAGCTAAGATATATATATATATATATATATATATATATATATATATATATATATATATATATAACAGCATGAGTTAAGGAATGTTCAAGCTAAGATATACATATTTTTAAGGGCATGAGTCCATTCCGAGGATAAGATATATATATAAACGACATGAGTCCATTTCAAGCATTATAATGCTCACATATAAATTCTAATCGACTAACAACATAAGAGATTTAGCAACAATTATAAAAAAAATTGGGAAACAAAGGTATTAAAAAAACATCACTTGGGAAACAAAGGTATTAAAAAAAATATCACTTTAAAAAAGCTTAAATGAATCAACATGATATAGTCCGTCGGCAAGCAGTAGTTGAGAAAATTGATAATTAATCCTATATCTATCTCGGTAAAAAAATGAGGTGAATAACATTATATTTTGACATCTGCTTTAATTTTCTAGAGGCTCCAACGAGCCCTAACCCTAAAATGCCCTAATTTTCTTCTCTATATTGTTTTTTTTTCCCTTCCTGTTTCTTATTCTTTTTGCGGCTGTCTTTTGGCCGCCACTACAAATCTCTAGGTTGCCTTTGTTTCTTGGGTGGCTGTCGGCTATGGCGATTAGGTACTACAATGCTGAGATTGCTTAAGTCTCTTAACTGTGCATTCATGGCACAAACAAGGTGGTACCGAGTCTCCTCCTTTACTAATGAAAGGGACAAATAGATATATTTGTTATTGTAGATCTTAGTAGGCCTTTTTGTTGGGGCTTCCTTTATCCTTGTATGGGTTTGGTCTACTTATGGGCTGAGGATAAATATGATCTCTCTCTCTCTCTCTCTCTCTCTCTCTCTCTCTCTCTCAGGGTAGACAGTTTTAATGGCAGAATAAGATGGGCTGAATTGACTAGGGATGGCCTGTAGAGCTCTCTCCTGGGAGGGTAACAAAATCTCTCTCTCTCTCTCTATATATATATACATATATATATATACATATATATACATATATATATATATATATACATATATATATATATACATATATATACATACATATATATATATATATATATGTATATATACATATATATACATATATATGTATATACATATATATATATATATAAATATATATGTATATATATCCATATGTATATGTATATATATATGTATATATATATATGTATGTATATATGTATATATGTATGTATGTATATATGTATATATATATGTATGTATGTATATATGTATATATATATATATGTATATATATATTATGTTTGATAATATCACTTGATAAATCTTTGTCTTCATGTATGATGCAGGGAAGATCGAGCCTCCAAGAGCCATGCACCTCGGCAGGGTGATCATGGCCTCTTAGGCAGAGCTGCACCCACATTTTATTATTATGTTATATTACCACTACTGTCAAATCCCATTTTATTATTATGTTCTATTAGCTTTTCTGAAAGAAATAAAATATGTCACTTAGTTGTAATGGGAATAGGTTTGCAACTATTTGAATGGGAGAAGACATAGCAGGGTAACTAATGTTGTACTTGACCTGAGAGGCTAACTGATTCTGTGAGCAAAGTATTTATCTTGCAAAGAGAATCCATGCCAAACTTGTTTATTTCTGAAGGTAAAATAATAACTTCTATTCTAATCAAATGACCCTTGGATTCATTAGTACAAACAATACTAAGTCATGAGGGGAATGATTCTGGGTTAAATATCTCTTTCTTTATGCATGTTTACTTATTTTATTTACAACATCGAATGTTGTAGCATAATCTCTAACCAGTAAATTATTTGCAGAGATTTCATCAAATATATGTAAAATATTTGTTTCCATAGAAAATCTAGTTTATATTTTTTTAACAATTGTTTCCTTCTGACATAAATAATAACTAAACAATAATAACAAATTTTAGATGGGGAATAATAACTTGATGTCCAAATAATAATAACAACATTGAGATCTAGAAATGGAGGCCTATAAAGTAATTTTAAGCATTCTCTTATACATTAAATATATGTGTGTGGGATTCAGTTCTGTCTAGCTTAATCCTCCATGATGACCCTATGTCATCTTATAATTTAAACCACTAGATATATTTATTTTCTCTTCTTCAACTTGTAAGACCCTGCATCAAGAACAAATGAACATTGTACAACCAGTGGGATGCTCACCTCCCAACCTAGGATAGAAGCTATCCACCCCTGAGCTAGGGGAAAACATATGGAGCCCAGGGAGAATACAAGACACATTCACACTTCTCTGTTACCCAATTCCATCAAACACATTCACACAACCCTTACATAACACTTACACAGCACATACACTTTTTTCACTATGAGGAAATTTACATACACTTACACAGCTCATACTCTTCTCACTATGAGGAATTTGCATATACTTATACATCACATACACTTTTAGACTCTTTACCTAGCTCAAATATGCACAATAACAAGCACTACAGAATTATATTCTCATAAACATTTTATTACTATAATCTCACATGATATTAATTAGAGTTTGAAGCTTACCTAGACACTTGCACAACACTTGGGGAAGAGAGTTAAGATCCACTATTAACCTTCCTTTCTCCAGATTGTCATTCATAGCAGCCCAGAAATTAAAAGAATATGTAGCAGGCCTAGAAAATAAGAGAAAATGCAGCAGTGGTCCAACAGTAGTTACAGTAAAATGGTGGAGGAAAATTATAGCAGATGGTGAAAACAAGCTACATCAAATGGATATTGGTTACTGCAGATGGTGAAAAAAAAAAGTCCAGTTCCAATAAGTACCCCCCCTTTTTACCATCTTTCCCACCAGGTTACATTTGTTCTTGGAGATGGCATGTGTCCACATAAGTGGATAGCATGTTGTCTCCTTGAGTAATAATAAAATATGAATTCCCATCACTATTAAAAATGCTAATTAAAAGGTGATCAATAATCATTTTTTTCTTTATTTTATTATGTCTTTTGAAGGGGCCCACCTAGGTCTAGGATATGGGTTTATTTTTTCTTAACAAAAGGTGTTAATTTTTAGTAACTAACAAGATAGAATGATTATTCAAACTCCCCCCCACAACAAGAACACTTCACATAACTTTTACAACATACATGCTAAAGACATGACGGACCACAATATTACACATTGATAACACATAATTGACACATGCCGAAACATCACAAGCACATGACTACATAATGGACCTAAGCGCCTCCAAATAGGCTAGGTCAGCTTATTGGGAGACTACAATGGGTCTCCAAGTGTTTTCCCCATATCCATTGGCTTGGTTTCCCGCACACTTATTTCCAATGTCAGTTATGATTAAGATAGAATAGCCGAAGCCACAATATAATAGCAACTAACTAGAACATTAGTAAATTATTTAAAGCATTCGTGCACTTATGAACATACTACTGTTGGCAAGAGACACTGTGTAGCTTCATGATTGTTGTCATTGATGGCAACAAAGTCTATCCTACACATCCGCAGAGCATAGTATGTCTATACCGGAAGTCAGATTGAAGAGTGTTTTGGTCCGGTGAGCAAGAATAGAGCATGCAGCAAGGTCTGACAATCAGGTCCGGATCTCTTAGATGGTGTAACTCATCAAGTTGTAGACTTGGACAAGTCAAGAGGAGTACCATGACTATTACATTCCAGAGATTGAGACTTTGGTGATGAATGAGTGAAAAGATATGAGCATCTAAGTGTTGGGTTCCTGACAGGTAGAGTAGACTGAGGAAGAACTGACCTGCAGAGCATCAGACCTTACTCCAGATAATAAATTGATGGTGATCAAGCTATTTGAGGGATCATTCATGGTTGGCCGACATGATTGATGACTCCTATGACTATCTCTTTGATACACATCACTTAGTAAGCATGGATTCAGCCGACAGACCAGAGTTTGGGAAAATCCTGAGTATTCCGGATGTCGACTAGAAAGATGTTGAAATCCTTGGTGCGGATATATATACTAGATGGATTTCGGTATGAAGGTGTGTGGATTGTGATATAGTGTGTGAGAAAAGGCAGAGATAAGTGTGGAAACTGCAATACAGGTCCGGTATGTGATAGAACAACATCACTAAAGAAGAGGAAGTTTGAAGTGTAGTAGATCAGTATATTGAGCCTAATTGGAACTAAACCTCAGCATATGTGGATGCCTCTCTTCAGTTCAAACATCTGGTTACCTTCTATATCCTTGTAGACAGTGAATCTCTTGTAGGCAGTGTACCTCTTGTGAGCAGTGTGCTCGGGCAGTGAGCCCTAATTGGCAAGTGCCATTTTGTACTTCTTATTCTTTTAACAGAGAATACAATCTTGGGTTAGTCACCCCGTGGTTTTTCCCTTAATAGGGTTTTCCATGTAAAAATCCTTGTGTTATGTGTGTTGATTTCTTTTCTGCTCTCATGATTATGTATGTTTATATGTTTTGATGTTGCACTAATTGATAAAGAAGAAAAGAAAGTCAAATATTTAAGATAACTGATTCACCCCCCCTCTCAATTATCTACATTGTTTCCAACAACTACATCCACTAGATAATCAATACATTTCTCAATATACATGGTAGTAGAAATCTTTCACTAGTAGATGAATAACTATAATCAAGAAACTCAAAGATACTTAACAACATTTTCATGGAGTATATGCGATGCTACATATCGTTAAATGACATGATCCATAGACATAGCTCATGAATTTACACAACACATCTCATGGAGTAATATATTACTATACGTAAATGAGGAATATAGTCCACTAACATAAGGTACTAGTCATCATCCTAAACATCATATTAAACAACAAAACTACATGAGCATATATATAGAATATGTATCAAACATGGTTTAAGCTAGAATCATATGTCCAAAAGTAATGTGTAACCATAGACATAGTCTAATCAAAACACCAGAACCACATATAAGATGTCTCATCACAGAACTATAGTAGCAAAATGTAAGATCACTTCCCATCATAATGGCAGGTACTAAGGAGGGGTCCTACAAAACCCATTGCCAAAGTTTAGAGTTCTTAATTTCTAGGTTTCTACCAAAAGAGTTTTATAACCAATTTGTTGATGGTGACTAATTGTCATTGATGTCAAAAAGGTGTTGTATAGTTTGTCATTGATGTTTTGTTTATGATGCAAGGTTGCCTGACAAAGTGTGTTGTTCTTGCTTTCATGATATTCTCAGGTTGACTACATGGGTCTAATGCAGAGGTTATTCTTTTGGGATCATCAGGACTTTATAGTATGGTTGATTATGTTTGGAGTTGATCATGGATGAAGTTGCTTCATGTTCTTGTGTGCTTTCTTATACAAGTTTCATGTTTATGATCAAGATTTGGGTGATATGATTTGTCATGATGTTGGTGCTTCTTGTTGCAGAGAGTTTGGTCTCCATAATATCCTTTATTATGTTGAATCCAAAGATTGAATGAACAGGTCATATGTTGAAGTGAATTTTAGAGATTTGTTTGGCTTGGAGTTGTTGCATTATGATGCTCTTCATAATGAGAATGGTTCATTACAAGGATGCCATAATATCCATTTCAAAGTATAATATTTTTACTGAGAGCCTGTTGTCTTTACATTGATACAAGAAAAGTTGATTGTGAAATCAAAAGGTGTTTGATGGTGTCATGATATTTCTTAGCATGGATGGTTTGATGTCAGTAATTGGATATTTGATATGTGTGTCATATGCTCATGCCTCATAGTTCATGGTGAACTCAAGAGATGTTACCTTGGTGGGTTATGCTCATGTTATGGCATTTATAAGATGTCAGATTTGTGGAGTTAGTTTGAAGATACATGATCATATGGATTGTCTCATGTCAATGGTCATATATTCTCCATGCTTCTTGTATTGAGTTCATAATGTTTGTTTTGTGCAAGAGTTCGTGATATTTGATATCAATATGGTCTTGAGTTGGGATTGGTGCCTTCATACATCAAGAATTGTGTTATTGTCACATGGAACATCAGGAGGTTGAATATAAGGATGAGAGTTGATTAAATGATCCGTAGTTGAGCTTGTTAGAATGTCTTCTTTTGCAAGTTACATGCATTGCTTGTAATAAAGGACATCAGATTATTTAAAGTCACATCAGGATAGTGTTGGAGATCATTCATGTTGTAGGACATTGATTGATAAAGGAGATCATTCATTTGATAGTGTTGGAGATGACAATTGAATTGCCTCAAAATTATCTTTGGAAGATCTATGTTTTTAATCCTTGTTTCAAAAGCTTTTTAAAGCTCTCTCTACTCGTCACCAGTCAAATGTGCTTTTTATTCTATTTTGAAGTTGACTTGTCAAGTAGGTCAAAAGCCACTTAAGTGGCATCTTTTAGGGTCTCTGCATCGTTGGGCAACTGGCCCTTTTTGTTAGCTCAACTGGTCTCCTCGAAAGTTTGAGCGGCAAATGTAAATCAAAGGTTACATTTGAATGCATATCGGGCGCAAATATAAAGATCAGTGGTTAGTGTTTAAATCTTAGACACCTTCCTCATGGCAATGCATATTGACATGCATGTGAACGTCAAAGCTCGTTGTTAACTACAGGTTGAAGTTATTATTGGCAGTTTAAGGAGTTTGTTTGAGCCCGAATAGAAAGAGTTTTTAAGGAGTTTAAAACGTTTTTAGAAATATTTTATCAAAAGATTTTTCTAAATCTAAAACACAAGTATTCCTCTCTCTCTCTCTCGGGATTTAAGGAGACTATTTTAGATAGTTTATTAAATTGGAAACTTTTTTTTTTAGAAGAGATTTTAAAGAATATGAAGAGTTTTTTTTGTAAGTAAGATTTTTTTAAAAGGAGAACTTGAAGAGATGAAGATATAGAGGATTTGAAAGTCATTTGTGAGATATTATGGAATGATTTTTTTTTTAAGAATGTTTATTTCTTGGAGAAGTTATTTTTTATCTTTTTGCAGGAGCATGTTGAAAAGCTTTTTTGAGATGAAATTTTCATATTGGAATTTTTATCAGATGGAAGAGGAATGTGAAAGAGAGATGAAATATTTGATGCAGAAGATGGATAGTTTTTCAAAAAGGAAGAATAAGAAAGGATTCTTCTTTTTATATTTTTGAGTATTATTTTGCAGGTGTACTGTGTGATTGGATTTTTGAAGATTAGAGATGTAGGATTGAAAATGTTTTTTCTGTGAATTTTTGAAAAAGAAAATACAGATGAGTCATGAAATTGTAAATGGAAGATCATGTTTTGAATATGAGCAGAGTGATGAAGAGTTTGCAAATATAATCAGATGATAAGGAGATATTGTGTGTGGTGATATGGATCAATATGGAGTGTTGAAGATATTTTACAAATGAATCATAATATTGTGTGTGAGATTATGTTTGTGCAGGAATGGATCAAACACAGTATGAAGACATCATGCAATAAACTTACAGATTGAACCATGAAGATAAAATGCAAGTGAATATGCATCAGGTGAATCAAATTTGCAGAGATAAGAGTGTTGTAAAGGTATGTAAAAGGAGTTATTTTGTATGGTCTTGACTTGAAAATCAAATAGGAGGTATAAGGGTGTATGATGAAACACATGTTGTATAATGGTGCAAATCAGATTGATTAGCAATCAATTCTTGCACATAGAGTTTTATGTTTTAATGATGGTGATTATTTATGCTAGTGAGGCCTTGTATTAGCTAGCGAGGCTTGTAGGTCAGTGAGACCATTTGTCAGTGAGATACTCACATTAGCCAGTGAGGCTTGTAAAGATATTTTCAAGGTTAAGCAAGTGAGGCAGTTTTGGAGTGGTTTTTCTACCCCAGGAGGGTTTTCCACTCGTGCAAATTTGTGTTATGTCTCATATTGTTTTCATCTGTATGTGTGTATGTTAATACTTTGCTCATGAGGTTTTATTCTCTTTCTTCATTCTAAGTCATGTGCATATGTGTTTGACAAATCAATGATATCTTTCTCTCTGTGTGTCTTGAAAGTTAAAGTTTGCAAAAAGATTTGAAAATTTACACAACACTGATTCATCGCCCCCTCTCAGTGTTGTCCTGGACTCCTACATTTGCACCATGTAGATTCCAAAATATTTCAAACCCCATACAAGGAAATTTAAATGTCTATTTAAAGAGACTTTTGAGAAGCTAAAATATGAGTTAATCAATCAATGAGATGAGGGAATTATTGACCTGGCCAAAGATCTTTAGGTTTCCATTTCTAAATCCTCATCCCATCCTGCACATGATTGCACACTTAAAATTAGAAAAATAACTCCAGCCAATTTCAACACATTATATTTTAATTCATGAGATTGATAAATTCCCACAAAGAGGGCTATGTTGGTCCCACATATCATCCAAGAAAAGAGTGTGGTCGCCCTTCCCCACAATCCAAAAAAGGCTAACTTTAGTTAGACTACTACCTAATTTCATTGTTTTCTATATCTAAGAGCCCCTACCAAGGGTCAACATCCTAGGGATGAAAGATGATTCTCTAGATTCAAGTACTCAAGCTTAAGAATTCTTCCCCACAAAGCGTGTTCCTCCACACACCATCTCTAATATAATTTTGCAACAAGAGTTATATTATTAAGGAGAGAAGATCTCATACCTAAACCACATCTCTCTTTAGGTTGACATATTTTATCCTAGTTAACCAAATGCCATTTCTTTTTCTCTAAATTTCTTTCCCAAAAAAATTGTCTCATCTTATGGCTCAAATCATGAAGGATGCCTCTTGGAGTCACAAGAGCCATAAATCTATAAACTGGAAGAGTTTGAGTCTCAATTTTAAGGACTAATGGCCAACTAAAGAGAGGTATCTATGTGTCCAAGGATTGATATGATGTTGAACAAAATCCATAACATTCTAGTCTCTTTTCTCAAGGCAAGTAGGAGAAATAGAGATGCCCAAATATTTGAAAGGTGGAGAAGCAACATGGAAATGGATAATATTAGCAATATGTTCCTAAAGATGAGGCTCACTATGGAAGAAGAAAACTTGAGACTTGTGTTCATTTAAGTGTTGACCATATAGACTGATATAAATGTCAAGAGCTTGCCTAAGAGCCATAGCTTCCTCAAGAGTGGAATTACCCATGAAACAAGTGTCATCCACAAATTAAAGATGAGAAAGTGGATCCATACTTTGCACAATGTGAAATCCAAAAATAGAGCTATAACACTTAGGGTTCTTTAAAAACCTGTCAAGTCCTACCAGAATGGGAAAGAGATATGGAGATAGAGGATCACTTTGCCATAGACCTCTTTTAGAATGAAGAAATAGAAAAAGGAGAACCATTTGTACATAAAAAGAAGGGGAGGTACAACAAGCCATGGCCCACTGAACCAAATTATCATCAAAACCAAAGGGGTGTAAGATATCTTCTAGAAATTTCTAGCAAATACTTTAATAATCCTTAGAAAGATCAAGCTTCATGAACATAAAACATTTCTTGCTAACATGCATAGAGTGAATAGCTAATTGGACAATAACAATACCATCAATGATTTGGTGGTCCTAAACAAACCCCCTATTCTAGAGAAATGATAGTAGGAAGGAATTGTTTTAGCCTCTTAGCAATGGTTTTGGAAAAAATCTTATAGGTAGTTTTGTAGAGAGCAATGGGTCGAACATAAAAAAATTCAATACATGATCTTTCTTAGGAATCAGAGCAAGGAAAGAGTTATTAAGAAATTTTAACATTGGTTTTGAGGTGTGCAGTTCCTCAAAAGCCTCCAAAATGTCATCTTTGACAATATCCATATGGATGTAGAGTTTTATCTTTTTTCATCATAAAAATAACCTGCTCTAGCTCATCCATGGAAATAGGGCCATCAAGGAAGGAATTATCATGAGCAGAGATAAGAATAGGAACATAGTTCAAAATGATACGTCTATTATCAACATAGAAATTAGTGGGGACTTTGAACAACTCAAGAAAGTGAGAAACGACTTCTAATTGGATATCTTGAATGGAATCAATCTTGGAACCATCCTCTCTTTGAATCTTCTTGAAAACATTAACATGCTTTTATGCCACAACAGAGTGATGGAAAAAAGAAGATTTCATGTCCCTTGCTTGAAAATATTTAGCACGAGATTTTTGTCTCCACATGATTTCCTCTTGAAGCTTAGTTTTTTCTAATTCATTCTGAAGTTTGGAACGTAGAGTTAAGAAATCCTTACTTAAGCCCTATTCTTGGATACAACCTTGGATCTCTGCCAACTTAGACAAAATATTTATTTTAGTTTGCATAATATTACCACATGAGGAAAAATTCAATCCTTTGAGTTTTTGTTTGACAAAACATAATTTGTGGAACAAAGCATATTGTGCTTTACCATGATGAGGTTTACCTCCCCACCACCAAAGTCTAATCTTTTCTTCTAGGTCATCTTCTTTAACCACTTGAGTTGAAATCTAAAAGGGGAATTTTGAGGCTTAAAAAATCCTTCCCAATGCAAAGCTATGGGCCAGTGATCTAAACCTACATTGTCTAGGATGGAAGAAGCAATCCAAAGGCGTTGAGAAGGCTAAGAATCAATGATAAAAAAATTTGTCCAAACATTGAACATTGATCACATCCCTAATTCTACAATTGTTCCAAGTAAAAGAGCCATTGCTAAGAGGGATATCCATTAACTAAAGTTGATTAATGTTTTGTCGAAGAAGAAGACTAGCTCGAGGGAGGGTAGGAAGTCTGTTCTTTTTTTATTAAGGGATAACACAAACACTAAATTCACCTCCAATAATTCAAAGATAATCTTGAGGAGAAGCTCCTCTGTAAACATGTAGATCATCTAGATTTTGGCCTTACCTTTAGGATCATAAGAACTTTGAATCATAAGTTTTTAGACAAACTTTGTAAAGATCATTATCAATTAAAATTTAAAGGGCTTTGTAAAATTACAAGGAAATTCATTATAACCTAGTGCTTTATTATTAGTCATGGAGAATGAAACTAAGTTTTTAGATAAATGTTGTAAAGATCATTATCAATTAAATTTAAAAAGGCTTTGTAAAATTTGTAAGGAAACTCATTACAATCTAGTGCTTTATTATTAGCCATGGAGAAGATAGTTTCATGAAGGTCAAAATTGTTCACACAAGATTTTGTGGGTTGAAGAACCCCTATAGGATACTACTTGAATGCATCACTGAAAAGCATTCGATTTCTTTGGAGAAGGCTCCTAGGATATATTCTTAATAATATCACTGCTATGTAGGAAGGAATGGGCCATACGTTTTCAATAGCAAGCCATCTTTGTCAAAATTGACTTTGCTAAAGCCTATGATTGCAAAGACTTTCCCTTTAGTCTTTAGGCCCTAAATTCCTAAGATGTATTGAAATGCTTTTTATTGATGCTTCTATTTGTATCACTATTAATGGTCACCAATCTTCATCTTTTGAGCTCTTTAGATCTATAAGACAAGGATGTCCTCTTTCTCATGTGTAATGTCCCCTTTCCTAGGCAGTGTTAGTCTATACTTGGTTCTCGTAGACTAACCAATGTGGTCAAGGAACTCTGGGAGTTTCGTTGGATGGTTTTGGAGAACTTACTTTTTTTAGTAAGTTAGGGTTTTGACCATTTGGGGAAATTCAAGGTTGGAGGTGGAGTGTTTCGGTGAGACCTTTCCAACAGTCTATAGCCCATAGGATTTCGAGTTCATTTGGCCTTTCAATTTAAAGTTCGTAAGTTAATATTGTATATTTAATATTTGGACTTTATATTGTTAATGTCAATGACTTAGTAAAAATTATAAAATGCAAATAAAAGTCATTGGTGGGACTTGGATGCCTATGAGAGGAAAATAAAGTGGAATTTTAATGTTTTATATCTCCCTATGTGGTCAACCCTCTTGAGGGGAAAATATAAAAGCCAAAAAAGAAAAGAGAGGATTCATTCTCGACATTACAATTTTATAATACTTTGCTCTGCAAGTGAATGAGGGTTTGTAGAAACCATCCTTGGCTTTTGGAGACAAAATCCTCCATTAGTAACAACATTTTGCAGGTGTGAGAGACCACCCAAGGGTGCTTTTGAGCAGTCATATCTAGTGGTTGCATTTATGCTCCATTTCTATTCAATTTGGGAGTTCAGAGTTTAGTCGTAGAGACTGTTACGAGGAGATATCTTCAGTCTATTAACACAATAATTATCTACACAGGATGAAGATCATATATCTAGGGTTTTGTGTGATTTAGAGGTGATTTGAGGTGTGTGTCTTCCCTTTTATTAGGTCGTACATCTGTAGTACCTGGTCGTACATCATAGAGGGAGATTTCTGGTATTTTTTGGGAGTGTTCGTCAAGTTTGCTCCATCCTATATTGGCGTCCAACTTTCTTGATGAAGTGCAAAAGTTTTGGGGTAGATATTTGAGGAGGTTTGAACCATATATTTGTTGTTTTCATCCTTGGGTGGTACCAGCATTTGGCTAGGACATGGGTCTTCATTTGCTCGTATTTTGGTACTTCATTACATTGTAAACCACTTGTATTAGAGATGATTTTTGTTTGAGTAGTGGTATGCTTATTTCCATGATATTAGACCAAGTTGATCAGCTTCATATTGTTGTACCTCCATTTCAGACCTGTACTTATATGGACAACAAAATGGGTATGTGAAGAACTTTCATTTGTTGACTTTCTATGATATGGGTATTACTTAAAATGAATGTTTAATGCCTTTAGATCAAATATATGCAACTAGGTATCTCTAGTTTTGTATTCTTGCAAAGATATATGCATGCATGTGTGCTACGTTATGAGAAGAACACCAAAACGCAAGCAAGTTACAACTTAACTATAGAAAACCCTTCAAACAGTGAAAGAAAATTAGACCCAGATCAAAAAATCTAAAACACAGAATGGGGTGGGTTATTTCAGTGGTATTAGAGCCGGCGCATCTTTCCAGCCTATGATTAAACTTTTATGAGTGAGTGGAAATTTGTTTATACCTAAGAAACTCTTATTGTTTATGCCAGAGACATGCAGTGGTGGCAACCACCTGAGCTTCCAGAGGGGGAAACAATTTTAGGCATTTTGGGTATGCATCAAAGTTCCTCTAGTGGCAGTGACAATATAATAGGTAATATGGGGGATATAAACAAAGGATTAGAATAGCCGAAGAGCCCAACCACCAAAATAGAAAGGAAATTTGAGATCATGCTTGATATGATGTCCCAGTTACTTGGAAAAATGAACCAGGGAAACCTGATAGCACAACCAGATACAACACACAATGGTGAGGGTAGTGGTTCAAACGATGGCAATCACCGGCATGCAGCTCAGGGTAGTGGTCAGGGCACTAGAACTACCCCAGGATCAGTTTCAAGACCTCTTCAGCCACCCTTCCCACACAAAGAGGAGGCACCAGTTAATATGGAACCCGAGGTATAGATCCCCATGGCGGATGATATTAGGATACAACCTACCGAGTACATGACTCTTCCTCCAGAGATTAGAGATATGTTGACATTCGAATAGTTCACGAACCAGAGGAGGCATAGGGGATCTATGGGTGGTAGAGGAGATTACAGAGCACCAGAGTTAACCGGGACTACCAGCATGCATTGAGCAAAGTCCCTATGGATCACTTTGATGGGAGTGGCAAGGTTTCAACTAGAGCTTGGGTGTAGAAGCTGGACAATTTTCTAACCCTTAAGCCTATGCCAGAGAACAAAGCTCTCAACTTTGCCACAATACATCTTGACGGGGTAGCTCATGAGTGGTGGTATCTTGGGTTGGTCACCCTAGGCCACAATCTCATTACCACATATGATGAGTTCACATTAGGCTCATCGAGAGATTCAACACCAAGGACCTAGAACTACAGTTTAGAGAGTTGGCACAGCTGAAGCAGTACGAGTCACTTGAGGTGTACATTTCAAAATTCCATAGGATCAGTGTGATGGATTGCAGCGTATCAAAGAGGAGACTCATAGTCCTATTCACTGAAGGACTAATGGAAGCACTCAGGGGATGAGTTAAGGCATTTGACCCACCGTCATTACAGAAGACAATAAAAAAGGCACGGAGTATGGAGTTTGTAGTGCCTAAGAACAAGTTCATCTCCAAACCCTTTCCTCCAAGGAAGGACAAGATGCCTTCACATCATTGAGACACTTTTCCACAGAAGAAACCAGCACCATGTCTAGATGATGATGCATTAAATGAATATAGGAGGAAGAAGTTATATTTCAAATACAAGGGTCCATGGGATCCTAATCATAAGTGCCCAATGAAGGTGCAAGTGAAGTAATTGGAATACTATTTTGTCAAGGAGACAGCTTCAAAACATTCAAGACAATAGAGTGACTAGGAGGATAGTGATGTGGAGAGTGCAGTGGAGGATGTGTAGGAGGTTCAGGATGATGATGTACCCACAACGCATCTTTTTGCCATACAAAGAGGGTTCCTTTAGGATACGGGGAGTATTGGAGGGACAGAGAGTTGCCCCCTTGCTTGATACAAGGGCCACTCATAACTTCATCGATGAGGGGCTAGTAGCACGAAGAGGACTCAAGACTGAGGAGTTTGAGGGATTCAAGGTTCAAGTTGCAGATGGCTTTGTGATTACTTGCAAACGAAGAATCCCAAACTTAACCATTAGATTAAGTAATAATGAGTTCTAGGCCAAGTATTATGTGGTCAGCATGGGGGACATGGATGTAGTCCTTGGAATGAAGTGACTTCACTCCATTGGAGAGTTTACTGTGAATCTTTGCACCATGGATATGAGGTTTGAGGTGGATGGCAAGAAACATATCTTGAGAGCTATATTAGATGATGGATTGAGGACAATCTCTTTGAGGAGGATGGAGAGGATACTATGACATGATCAGGTTCAGTGGGCAACAGAGATTTTGGTGATGCCCGAGGTTCCTAAGCAGTAGAAGCAGGAGTATCCGGTTGAGATCCAGTCTTTGTTCACTAAACACACCAAAGTGTTTAGTGACATACCCCCAGGTAGACCTCCTAACAGGGGTTTTGAGCACATCATTGAGCTTGAGCAGGGTGCCAAGCTAGTTATCACTATACCCTACAAGCATCCTAAGTGGTACAAGGATGAGATTGAGAAGGCCGTTTAGGAACTTCTCAAGATGGGACATATCAGACCAAGCAAGAGTCCCTTTGCTTCTTTTGCGGTACTGGTCAAGAAGAAGGATGGTACACTTAGGATGTGCATAGATTACAGGGAGTTAAACAAGAAGACGATCAAGAACAGATACCCCATCCCTCAAATTGATGAGCTCATTGACGAGTTGCATGGTGCATACTTCTTCTTGAAGATAGATTTGAGATCTAGGTACCATCAGATATGGGTATGAGAGGAGGATGTAGAGATCATGGCATTTAGGTGCCACTATGGGCACTTTGAGTTTCTAGTTATGCCTTTTGGCTTAATTAACCAATGCACCAGCCACATTCTAGTCTTGCATGAATAAGGTATTCTGAGAGCAACTGAGGAAGTTTGTGCTTCTCTTCTTCGATGATATACTTATATACAACAAGACTTGGGAGGAGCACCTGAGGCACCTTGATATTGTGTTGGGCATACTTGAGCATGAGTCCCTTTATGCCAAAATGTTTAAGTGTGAGTTTGGCATGACAGAGTTACTATATCTGAGACACATCATTAGCGCAGAGGGTGTTCGTATGGATCTGGAGAAGATTCAGGCTATTATAGACTAGCCACGACCAAAGAATCTCACTCAACTCAAGGGGTTCTTTGGCCTTTGTGGGTTGTACCGCCACTTTGTGAGGGGATTATCTCAGACAGCTGCCCCCCTTACAGATTTGACTCAGAAGGGTGCGTTTGAATGGTCTACTAGTACTCAGCAGTGCTTTGACAGATTTAAAGAGGTGATGAGTACTTGTCTAGTCTTGGCCATTCCATACTTCACAAAACCTTTCAAACTTTAGTGTGATGCCTCAGGGGAAGGCATTGGAGTGGTGTTGATGCAGGACAAACACCCCATCACTTTTGAGAGCAGGAAGTTGAGGGTTGCCAAGAGGAGCTACAACAGTTATGATAAGGAGACGCTAGCCATTATGCATGCATTGGCCAAGTTCAGGCAGTACCTAGTTGGAGGTAAATTTGTTGTCAAATTTGATCATAACAACTTGAAGCATTTCCTTAGTCAGAAGGATCTAAATGATCGGCAGCAAAAATGGATAAGTAAACTACATGCATATGACTTTGACATAGTTTTTGTCAAAGGAAAAAAGAATGTAGTTGCTGATGCATTATCCAGGAGACCTCACTTGTGCACTTTGGGGGAGATTGTAGAGGATTGGAGGGATTTGATTTATGCAGAGTATACAAAGGATAAGTGGGCTTCTGGGATTGTTGACAGCACCATCAAAGATGACAGGTACACATTTGTAAATGACTTGATCATTTACAAGGAGAGGATCTTTTTGGTGCCAGGGTCTGCTATGAAGTAGAAGATCTTGAGGGCTTTTCATGACTTGCCTATGGCAGGACATCCAAGTTTCTTCAAAACCTACAGGCAGGTTAGGGAGCGCTTTACTTGGAAAGGCTTCAAGACTGAAGTTCAGAAGTATGTGAGGGAGTGCCTAGTGTGTCAGCAGAACAAACATGAGCACTCTTTCCCAAGTGGTTTGTTGCAATCCTTACCCATTCCTGAGAGGAAGTGGTATTGTATCTCGATGGATTTTATTACGGGATTGCCCAAAGCCCAAGGCAGAGACTGCATCTATGTGGTGGTTGACAGGTTAACTAAGTTTGCACATTTTTTTTTATTTCAACCACCTATATGGTAGCTCAGGTTGCTGAATTATTCTTCAGAGAGGTATTCCGATTTCATGGGTTACCACAGAGTATATTGAGTGACAGGGACAATAGGTTCTTGAGTAACTTTTGGTGGGAGCTCTTTAGGTTGAGTGGGATAGAGCTCACCCCTAGCACAAGTTACCACCCCCAGATGGATGGGCAAACTGAGATAGCCAATAAGTGGGTGGAATGGTACCTCAGAAATTATATTATAGGGCAGCAGAAGGCATGGGTGAAGTGGCTTCACTTGGGTGAGTATTGCTACGATACCACTTTCCACATGTCCTTGTAGATGTCACCATTCATGGCACTCTATAGGTACGAGGCTCGGAGCTTCTTGGATTTGTTGTTTGAAGACAATAGAGTACATAAGGCCAGAGACCTCTTACAGGAGAGTCAGGACATTATGAGGTATTTGAGAGAGAACATCTAAAAGGCACAAAACCAGCAGAAGCAATATGCAGATCAGCACAAGGTTAAGCATTCTTTTGAGGTTGGTGATATGGTATATCTTATGCTGCAACCTTATAGACAGTCCACTCTTAAGAAGAGTGGTGCAGAAAAGTTGAAACCACGATATTATGGACCATTCAAGATCGCCAAGAAGGTTGGAGAGGTGGCTTATGAGTTGGAGTTGCCGCCAGATAGCAAGGTTCACAATGTTTTCCATGTATCTCACCTCAAAAAGGCACTGGGGTACAATGTGATACCTTCTATAGAGTTGCCTCCTCTTGATGAAGAGAGGAAGTTGGTTTTGGTACCTGAGTCCATCATTGACACTAGGGAGCGTGCATTGAGGAAGAGGGTCATCAGGGAGTATTTGGTGAAATGGAAGAACCTATCGGTGGAGGATGCTACTTGGGAGAGTGAGCAAATTCTGATGCATCCAGATCTGAGATTGCTTGAGGCAAAGAATCTTGGGGAGGGCAGACTGTAATGTCCCCTTTCCTAGGCGGTGTTAGTCTATACTTGGTTCCTATAGACTAACCAATGTGGTCACGGAACTCTGGGAGTTTCGTTGGATGGTTTTGGAGAACTTGCTATTTTTAGTAAGTTAAGGTTTTAACCATTTGAGGAATTCAAGTTTGGAGGTGAAGTGTTTCGATGAGACCTTTCCAATGGTCTATAGCCCATTGGATTTTGAGTTCATTTGGCCTTTCAATTTAAAGTCCGTAAGTTAATATTGTATATTTAATATTTGGACTTTATATTGTTAATGTCAATGACTTAGTAAAAATTATAAAATGCAAATAAAAGTCATTGTTGGGACTTGGACACCTATGAGAGGAAAATAAAGTGGAATTTTAATGTTTTATATCTCCCTATGTGGTCGACCCTTGTGAGGGGAAAATATAAAAGCTAAAAAAGCAAAGAGAGGATTCATTCTCGACATTACAATTTTATAATACTTTTTTCTGCAAGTGAATGAGGGTTTGTAGAAACCATCCTTGGCTCTTGGAGATGAAATCCTCCATTAGTAACAACATTCCACAGGTGTGAGAGACCACCCAAGGGTGCTTTTGAGAAGCCATATCCAGTGGTTGCATTTGTGCTCCATTTCTATTTAGTTTGGGAGTTTAGAGTTTAGTCGCAGAGATAGTTTCGAGGAGATATCTTCAGTCTATTGCCACGATAATTATCTACACATGATGAAGATCATATATCTAGGGTTTTGTGTGATTTGAAGGTGATTTGAGGTGTGTGTCTTCCCTTCTACTAGGTCGTACATCTGTAGTACTTGGTCGTACATCATAGAGGGAGATTTCTGGTATTTTTTGGGAGTGTTCGTCAAGTTTGCCCCATCCTATATTGGTGTCCAGCTTTCTTGATGAAGTGCAGAAGTTTTGGGGTAGAGATTTGAGGAGGTTTGAACCATATATTTGTTGTTGTCATCATCCCTGGGCCATATTGGCACTTAGCTAGGATGTGGGTTTTCATTTTCTCATATTTTTGGTACTTCATTGCATTGTAAACCGCTTGTATTAGATATGATTTCTATTTATGAGCAATGATATGCTTATTCCCATGATATTAGACAAAGTTGATCAACTTCAGATTGTTGTACCTCCATTTCAGACATGTACTTATATGGACAACGAAATGGGTATGTGAAGAACTTTCATATGTTGACTTTCTATGATATGGGTATTGCTAAAAATGAATGTTTAATGCCTCTAGATCAAATATATGTAACTGGGTATCTCTAGTTTTGTATTCTTGCAAAGTTATATGCATGCATGTGTGTTATGTTATGAGAAGAACACCAAAACGCAAGCAAGTTACAACTTAACTACAGAAAACCCTTCAAACAATGAAAGAAAATTAGACCCAGATCAGAAAATCTAAAACATAGAATAGGGTGGGTTATTTCATCATGCTTTATATGTGTTGTTTGTTGAAGGATTTAGTTATCTTTTGACTCATGTTATGTCATAGAATGTGGTCAAAGGTATCACTCTTCCCAGTTCCAATCAATAACTTATTAATGGTCATTTTGTTGATTCTTTTCTCACTCTCTTAGAAGATGAAAATAATATCAATTAGACTCTTCAATGCTTGGATACTTTTTTGTTTAGCTTTTGGTTCAAGTATTCAATGGCAAAAAACCCAATGCTATAGATAGTTTTTGTTGCCTAAACTTACTCAGTTCAATTCTTTTAGCTGAAAATAGATTGATCATCGAGAGATTTTCATATTCCTAAGCATTCCTTTTTCCATTTAGGCTTCTTCAACTTTATGGAAAATTATTAGCTAGGTGGAAAAAAAGTTGGCTTATATGATTACTAAGCCACTCTCTCTTGTAGGAAAGTTCTAGGTTTGTTTTAATGTTCTAGTTGCTACCCATGTTTATTATTCTTTATGTCGAGTGCCTTCTAAAGCTTCTTATCAAAATCTAGAAAAGCTCTTTAGATATTTTTATGGGCTTCATCAGAATAAGGCAAAGGATTTCATAGAGTTTCTTGGGAATTTTTTTGCCTTGTGATCCTGTAGGGCTTGCTGTCATTGACATAGAATGACAAGGTATAGCCTTATGTGCTAAATGGACAATTAGAACCTTGGTAGTAATGAAGCTTTGAAAATTTGGGCTTGAAACTATATCTTTACTAGAGTGCCTCATGGGCATGAAGCCTGGAGAGGCCATGGTTTTCATTGAATCCTCATTACAAAGGAACCTATTCAAATATAGGGTACTTTTGTTATTCAAAGCATATGGAAAGTTTAGGAAGCTATTAAGCCATGGCTTATTTAGAATGGAATGAATTTGTATTAGGATAGTTATTAATGATTAATCTATTTATTGGTATCCTTTGATCACTTGCTAGGACATACCTCTAGCTAAGGTTCCTTGGATTCATGCTTTGAAATTTTTCAACATAGGAATTAAGACCCTTCCAAATCATTTTTTAAGAACCACCAAGAAGCTTCTTTCTTGGCAAGAAGCTAGAGTGAAATAAAAGTTCACCCATTAGGATTTTGAATCCTTTTAGATTCTTATTGACTTTATCCTTGTGAAGATGCTACATAAAATTGGAAGCCATGGTGGAAAGATTGGAAATGGTGTCCTAATACATCATTTCATAATTACAAACCTTTCAAAGGGTATGCTTGTTGCCACACTTGTATATGGTGCAAAAGCTTAATGACATATAGGCTCTTCAATACATTATTGGATCATGGCAACACAAATTCTACCCTATTTGGTTTGTCATTATCGAATAGAAGCTTGCACACTTTGCCTAGTGTATTTTATATCTATCTTCCTATTGGTTCTATATTGATTAATTTGGGAGTTATCAATCCTTGTTGCCCTTTTTGTGGGATCAAGAAACTATTAAGCCTCTTTAGCTTTGTCCTAGATCTTAGGTGACATAGAATTGCATTTGTGAATTTTTCAATCATTTTAGACTTGATCATTTTGTTGGAAGTGTTGTTATTGATGTCAAATGTGCATACACATGTTGTTATTGAGATTAAGAAGATAGTCATGAACAGACAAGAGTATAAGAACATGTTATCATTGATGTCAAGAAGGTGCATGAACAAGAAGTGGTGTCACTAATGTCAAATACATAAGACTGAGATTGTTGGCAAAATTAACGTCTAAGAGATGTTGAGATTGATTGGATTGATTGTACAAGATATATGGATGAGATTGTCGAAGATTGTTATTGGTGTTGTCAAAGAAGTATGAATGAGATTGATGTCAAAGGCACATAATAATTAATGGGGTCATTGATGTCAAGGCAAGTAAGAGTTTCCCATTATAATAAGAGTGGCCCAATATAGTAAGAGTTGTTTGTTGGAGAGCAAAGCAAACTTGAGTATATCCACTACATGTTATCGTTGGAGAATGTATGATTAAAGATTTAAACATTGGAGAGATAAATGTTAGAGGTTGACTCCCTTGAAGGAAAGACAAGGATGATATAAATGACAATTTAATTTCATTCCTAGTTCACTATGCTATGATATACACATGCAGCGATCAATTTTTGTATGGTACAAAGACCAGTGATTTTCTAACTGTTCTATTTTGCAAGAAGGAAGAGCAAATATATGTTTTATATGGTGCGATTTGTAATAGAGGATCAACAACTTCACAAGAGGCAAAATAGTTATTAAATGGGCAGTGATCAACATTCATTATCATGTAATTAGTGAATGAGACAAAAGTGAATAAGACAAAATCATATGAGATGATTTTCTAGAGGACAAAGCATTCATTAAGGCAGCAATTTCTAATTGCTAAGGGCTGCAATTTATTTTAGAGAGCAACGATTCCTTTTGAGGAGGTATATCCTTTGCGAAGTGTGATAGACTTTGTGGAAGGGACAAGGTTACAAAAGTCACATCTATTCACCAAAGAAGCATCCTTTGAAAAGGTATAAGTGGAAGTTGATAGAATCATTTGAAGCAAGAATCCAATGAATATTATGAGAATAAGAGCAGATTGAAAAGAAAGTAAAAGGAAGAAATATGAAGTGTAACTCAAATCTATTTTGAGTGTATATGCAGCCCATGTATGAATGATAAATGCAAATATATATGACAAATATAGTGAAGATTAGCAGCAAAAATCTATGTGAAAATATTGGCATGACAATGATTAGTTTTTGTGAAATGAATTAGTGTATGATTTGATCAGATTATGAAAGAGAAGTGTGTATGACTTATAGCAGATTTGTGAAAAGAAAGAGTACATGATTTGGATCAAAGTTGAAATTGGATCAGACTTGTGATTTGTGATCAGATTTGTAAGGGAAGGAAGTGTGTGATCAGATTTGTAAGGAAAGGAAGTGTGTGATTAGATTTGTGAGATAAGGTTATTGTGTGGATAGTGATCAGATTTGGAAGAAGGATATTGTGTGATTTGTAATCAGATTTGTGAGAGGAAGATCCTGTGAAGAAGCGTACTATATCAACCCTTGAAGGATTAATAGGTTGGAGCCTATCAAATAGAGGTTGGAGCCTCTTGTTGGGTTGGAGCTCAATTTGTGGGGGGTTGGAACCTCCAATCGGTTGGTACCTATATTCTATCAAGTGGAGATTGGTGTATCTAGTGAGTTGGGGCTCACAAAAGAAGAATTGTAAGAGGAGTGAGTTGGTGCTCACAGAAGAAGAGATCAATATATATAAGCAATATTTTGTCGTGGCTTTCTAATGCAAGGGTTTCCACATAAATCGTGTGTTCTCATTATGCACTTAATTGCTAGATCTTGCATATGTGTAGTTGATGTAATTGATTGAGTTTAGAAAAGTAAAAGATTGTTAGATACTGATTCACCCCCCTCTCAATATCACTGTGTGCTCATCAATCAGTATTAGAGCGGGTTCCTTCGAATATAGCCTAACCGCTAGAAGGTAGATTTTAAGAGCACATATGGGAAAAAGAAAAGGAAATAAGGGAAAAGGAAATACTAAGTAGAATGTTAATCAACTAGCACCAATAAAAACAAATGAAAATGATGAGGTGGCATGTGGAATACACATGGCAATAGAAACAATGAATGATGTCATGACAAATAGAGACAACCTTGTGTGTAAAAGAGAAGAGGAAATGGTGTTAGAAGAGAAATCATCTAAAACAGAGGCAGGGTTCAAAGCATCAAAGGAGATGAAGAATTTAAAGCATGAATCAAGTGATAGCTCTAGCAATAAATCAAAGGAAGCCCATATTGATAAAAATCCCAAAGAAGAATCTGACATATACAAAGGTAAGTATAAAAATTTTACTTGTGATAAAACTAATTATTATATTTTTGAATGTGTGCAGGTCAAAAGTGAAGATAAAAGAAAAGAATAGAAAGATTCAAGAGAAGAAATATTGTTCATGGTGATGGAAGTAAAAGGTGACAAAGACAAGAAGAATGAGGATGATGAAGAAGTGGATCTTGAGGAAAAACTTCACCTTGTGTATGATGAGATTCATTCACTTAAAAGAAGAAATGTGTGTCTAAAGTCAAAAGTTTAAGAAGAAAGTGAATCCAAGGCGAAGGTATCACAAGCCCTTGGAGAAGCAGAAAGGATGATCAAAGATCTAAAAGTCAAAATCAAAGAAGCAAAGAGGATCGAGGAAAAAGTAAGAAGTCAATTGAAGATAAAAGAAGAAGATTGTGAGAAGTATGAGTCCAAAATTAGTTACTTGACAACAAAATTAGAGAAAACAACTACCAAGCCAGACAGTAGCCACAAGGTTGATAAAAGTACCAAAACCGTGGATGATATTATAGATGGAAAAAATTCATCATGCACAAAGACAAGTCTTGGTCATGAAGCAAAGGAAGATCAACCTTCAAATGAGCAACAAAAGAAATGAAATGAGGAAAAACCAAAAGGCTAAGCGGATATTCTAAAAGGCTCAATCAATAATGAGAATAATAAGAGGAAGGAAAATAATGTCTTGCAGAAAACTAATGTTCCTCATAGAGACAAGAAGGAGAATATTACAAGATCATTTCCTCCAAGGCAAACACAAATGAACAAGTCTTAACATTCATTTTATGGTTATTGTTATTCATGTAATAACTTTGGTCATAAAGTGGTAGATTGTTGGACACATGCAAGAAACAGTGGTTGGATCAAGAATAAAGGTTCTTATGGGTTGCCAAATAGAAAGGACGACATCATATGTTAAAAATGTAACCATCTTGGCCATAAGGCAAAAATTTATAAAACACAAGGAAGAAGTGATGGATGGAACAAAGATGCTTATAAGTTTTCAAGAAGAAGCTATAATTATTTTGGTCATTTGGTGGATTACAATGTTATATGCTACAAATGCAACAATTATGGGCATATGGTACGATTGTGTAGAAGTGATTTTGTGGAATACCATAAGAAAAACAAGAAAGTGGAAGCCATGAATAAACAAATGGAAAGATCTACCAAGGTATGGAGAAGGAAAAAAGAGCAAGATAATGAGAAGAAGGTGTTGACACCTGAAAAATCTGCCCCATTTTTCCCCAAAGTTCTAGTCAAATCCCACTTTTTATCTTGATTGTTGAACCTATAGCTTATAATCGATCAGAGACATCTTTCATAGGTTTTCATTTGTTTGCCTTTTAAAAAGTGCAAAGGGAAAAGCCCAAAATGACTAAATCCAAAAATTTCTAAGTGTTCCCTTGTGTTTTTTTCCCTTTGTTGGAGGTCGAGTTTCAAGCTTCCTCCTTCCATTGTGTTTCCCCTTTTGGCCCTGAAATTTGTGTAAGTGTTGAAATTTTAAGTGTTGCAGCGGAGTTTCAGAAGTCAAAGTTCCTCCCTTCTGTCTTCCTAATGGAAAGCAATAGGAGGAAGGCCCGAGGGCAGACGTCTACTCAAAGAGATGAAAAATTATTCTTAGTATGGAAAGATGTTGTAGAGCATCAGACTTCGGAGTTGTGCAGTTCAACCTTCTTTAGTGTTGTGATAAAAGGCAGAAGGCTGAAAGTCTGAAGTCCACCTAAGGTTCCAGAATTTTCTAAGTATGAGGTGGACTTCAGGGGTTGGAGTTTTGATGTTCTCTCTTTTTCCTTTTGGAAGGTGAAACAACAAAGCCCAAAGTATGATTGGGCAAAGGGAGATAAAGAGGCAAAGGTAAAAAGATAAAGGCAAAGAGATGAAGGCCAAAAGTCTGATTTTTCAGAGGTTGGCTTCTTAGCCTTCCAAACTCCTCCAAACCACCTAGAATTGGGCCAACTACTTCTGAGGACACCATTAATGCGAAATGGGTGGTCAAATTTAATGCTTTGAATGCAGTTGTTGGGGTTATTAAGGATTTTGGTGCCTAATTCATCCTTAGATTAGATTGACTCATGCTTAGAAGATTGAAGCTATTTTCAAAGGGTTGGTCGTTGAACCAATTATCTAGTTTAGAAAATGCCTAAGGATGATTTTAGGGCATCAAACAGAGAAAAATGTCTAGGAAGTGAATGAAGCAATGTGTCTAATATAGTGTAGGAAGGATTACAACGTGCATTTTCATGCAGTGAGATGTCTCCATAGTTGTTTATAATAATTTAGGGGAATGCATTGTCGCAGCTTTATTTTTTTCCTTCACCGCATTTGTTGATACGATTGTAATAGGATTGATAATGTGTGACAGCATTTAAATCAATACAAGCTTTGTGTTGGGTCATTTCTCTATTGCAAGTGATTATTATAGTTTGGCTTTGGATAAATAAGTATGTGTAGTGCATGAGGTGTAATCTGAGAAATGTATGTGAATATATTTTAGTTTTCTGTTGATGCTGGTTCAATCCATTTCTTTCCTCTTTATTGCTTATAACTCAGTTGCCCAATAGAGTAGGCACCAGTCCCTATTGGAGAGGGACCAATCACTCTTTAAAATCAAACAAATCATTCACCTATGGTTTAGGGGAAAAAATCATCTTTCCTTTGCATGTACATTCGCACAATTGAATCATCTTAATATAGAGGCTTGTGCAACCAGTTTGTCTTGACCTAGTGACAACTTTGGGGGTTAAATGTACATTGAGTATGGTTGTGTGTGTTTGTTTGTGTCTAATTTTATGCCTCTAGGAATATCCCTCCTAGGTCTAGTTGAGCCTAAAGTGTAAAGGAGTATACCCACTCCTGTAGGTTGTCCAAAATTGCCCTTGACCTATTGATAGACCTCTTTCAATCACCTCGACGACACCCTTGGCCTTGGTGATTGTGAAATGTTTTAGGGTTTTGGGTTGTAGTTATTTTGGGAGTCAACATTTTTGGTGTCGTTCCTGGGGACGTAAAATCTTGGTTAAGATTTTGAAAGACCTTTGCAACACAGTCATCCAAGTTTGCAGTCATTGGCGGGTGCAGTTTGTTGTGTGTTGAAGTTGGCAGCCTGTTAACTTACGCCAACATTTTTTGCGCCGTTGCCAGGGACAATTTAAGGGTTCAAAGAAATTGATGACTCTGTTGGTGAGCTAAACCTAGGATCAATTTGTTGCCTTGATGATAGTCACACTTCAAGGAATTCCTCTGTGGAAGAGGTGGTGACTTCGCTATCAAAACAAAAGTTTGTTGTTGCTACCCCTTGGTTGCTTTTGATGATTTGAATGCTCCATCTCAGTGGGTAGTAGCTGGTGAAATAAAGGTACACATGGTTTTCTTCCTGACATTTGAAATTCATTGTTCCTATCATGTTGAAGGAACAAGTTCCTATGCTTTAGTTTTCTGCCCTACATTATAGGATGTTTTAGTCATGGACAATTGGTATGAACACGGATACCCTAGGGATGTTCTATCATTTGAATCTTCATATATATCAGACCCTAGAAATTACATTGGTGTGGATTCCCATGATCATCCTAGCAATGCATATTCAAGTCATGGCTCTGCATGTTATACAAACCCAAACCTATATGCACCCATGCAAAATCAAAATGACTTAGCAATGCAGCAATATGAAATTGATAAAACCAAACAACTGTCAGAGTCATTATTGTAGCAAGAAGAAGAAATAGAAAATCAAATTAGGCTGCTAGAGTCTAGGATGCAGTCCAGTGCATTCCTTGCTACCCCTAAAATTAGTTTAACCAATCCCCTGCTCCTCCCTTAGATCATGTATATGAACAACTAGACTGTTAGGGTTAGCTGGCAGAAGATATTAATTAAATGCAAATAAAGATTAAATAGAGGAATGGAAATATACAGAATTAATAACAGCGAGAGACAAGTTTTAACATGGTTCACCCAAACTCAGGCTACATCCACGAAACAGAGAGTCCAATATTATTATCTAGTAAATCAAACCGATTACAACCAGCAATCCTTGCAACTCAATATCGTTGCAAATGATACAATACAATCATACCAAAACCCTAACCCTTAGCCGCTTTTTATCAAGCCTTTTTGTCAGTTACAAAATTAGGGTTTTCTTATGTCGGTCACAAAAATAGGATTTTTTATGTCGGCTCTAACAAAAATTTGGGGGCTGCACCCCCGAACCCCTGCGAGGATACATGGCTAGTGTACAGTACTTTCCTAATCAGTCGCCACCTACCAACAATCTCCCACTTGGAGACTGATCAAGCTCCATACCAAACAATCTCCCACTTAGAGACTGAGCCTGGACGACACCGTTGCACGTGTAGCTCCCACTGGAAATAAGCACCCTAGATTCTACTGTTCTATTTTTATTGTTTTCAGTCTAGAAGACCAACCGAAGCTGAAGAGGAGCTCAGCTTCTCCCTTGTCACTGCCTTTATAAACATATCTGCTGGATTTTCATTTGTATGTATCTTTTCTAGCCATAACTGTCTATTATCCAACACCGAATGAATAAAGTGATACCTCAACTGTATGTGTTTGGTCTTTGAATGCAAAGCGGAATTCTTTGCAAGATGTATGGCACTCTGACTGTCTGTATACAAAGAACTGTTAGCCTAATGTTTGCCCAATTCTTCCATGAAAGAGGTCATCCTTATCATCTCCTTGCTTGCCTCGGTTGCAGCTACATACTCTGCCTCTGTGGTGGATAAAGCAACCACCTTTTGCAATCATGAGATCCAGCTCACTGTTGTCCCACCTATAGTAAAGACATAACCTGTAGTACTTCACCTGGTATCAATATCCCCTGCTAAATCTAAGTCTACATAGCTTGCTAAATCAGTATTAGAGCCCCCAAAACATAAGTGTGTATTGAATGTACCTCTCAAATATCTGAGAATCCATTTTACTGCATTCCAATGCTCAAATCTGGGATGACTCATATACCTACTAACAACTCCTACAACATGTGCAATATCTGATCTCGTACATACCCTGGCATACATTAAACTTCCTACAGCTGAAGCATATAGTATCTTGGACATTTTTTCTTCCTCCTCTTGTGTCTTAGGACACATCTCCTTAGTCAATTTCAAATGACTAGGCAAAGGTGTGCTGACAGCTTTTGCATTCTCCATATGGAATCTCTACAACGCCTTTTCAACATAAGCAGCCTGAGATAGAGTCAATTTTCTATTCTTCCTATCTCTGCAAATTTTCATACCAAGGATTTGTTTTGCTGCCCCCAAATCCTTCATATCAAATGACTGTGCTAACTGATGTTTTAACTCTCTGATGTGATCCATGTTAGACCTAGCTACAAGCATGCCATCAACATATAAACATAAAATAATGTAGTTGTCATTATGCAACCTCTTAAAATAAACACAATGGTTAGAATTACACCTGTTATAGCCTTGCTCAGCCATAAAACTGTCAAATTTTAAATACCATTGCCGAGGTGCTTGTTTTAGGCCATACAAACTCTTCTTCAATATGCACACATGTTTCTCCTTACCTTTGACCTCAAATCCTTGGGGCTGTTCTATATATATCTCCTCCTCCAAATCACCATGGAGAAAGGCAGTTTTAACATCTAGCTGTTCCAAATGCAAATCTTTAGCAACCACAATACTTAAAACAGTACGAATAGAAGTCATCTTGACAACCAGAGAAAATATCTCATCAAAATCAATGCCCTTTTTCTATGCAAATCCTTTTACAACTAACCTAGCCTTAAATCTTTTCTTACCTCCATCTTCCTCTTTCAGCCTGTAGACCCATTTGTTTGGTAGAGCCTTTTTACCTGCAAGCAACTTACATAATTCCCAAGTTTGATTTTTCAGCAAGGAGTCCATTTCTTCTTTCATAGCAAGCTCCGAGTGAACCTGTGTATCCACCTGCATAGCTTCATCATACCCTTCTGGTTCACCAGCATCTGTTAACAAAATAGAATACAAAGAGGGAGAAAACCTTTCAGGAGGTCTACATAGCCTTGTTGACCGTCTAACATTCACTGGAGTTTGTGGTATTTCTGGTTGATGTTGCGGAGTATGAGGAACCACTGGAACATCACTATTTGGAGTATCATCCAACACCACATAATCTTTTTTTTTCTTCTCATGCTGTTGCAATTGATCTTTGTACAACACCTTCTCATTGAATATAACATCCCTGCTTCTCACAATTTTCTGATTTTCAAAATCCCAAAGCCTATAACCAAATTCATCAATGCCATATCCAACAAAGGTACACTTTTTTGATTTTGCATCCATCTTGGTTCTATTTTCAAAATCTACATGTGCAAATGCTTCACATCCGAAGGTTTTGAGAAAAGAATAAATCACCTTCTTACCTGTCCATGCTTCCTCTGGAATACCACAGCCCAAAGGAACTGAAGGACCTCTGTTAATTAAATATACAACAGTGTTGACAACCTCTGCCTACATGTTTAAAGGCAGCCTAGCATGCAATCTCATGGTCCTTACACACTCCATTATTGTCCTATTCATGCGTTCAACCACTCCATTTTCCTGTGGAGTCCCTGGAACTGTTTTCTACCTACGAATTCCATTAAAGGAACAATGATCTTCAAATTCTTTGTTGCAATACTCACCGCCATTATTAGATCTGAGACATTTTAATCTTTTACCCATCTCATTCTCAACCAAGCTTCTCCATTTCTTAAATGTTTCAAATATATCAGATTTCTGCCTAAGGAAATAAATCCATACCTTCCTAGTTGCATCATCTATGAATGTAACATAATATCGAGAGCCACCAAGAGAAGATACCTGCCGCTCCCCATACATCGGTATGCATAAGCTCCAACTTTTCATTTTTCTTTTGCTTCCCATCCTTGAGAAAACTGACTCTCTTTTATTTTCCATACACACAACTTTCACAGAAATCCATATTAATACATTTCAGACCTGGTAAAACTTTCTTAGAATGAAGTACCGTCATACCTTTTTCACTCATATGCCCAAGTCTGTTATGCCACAGTGTTGTTTCAGAACCTGCAGTAACTTTTCCAGTCTCTTCCTGCAAACCTGCAGCAATTGTTCCTGAACCTGTTTGTTTTTTCTTTGTAACAGCTAAAGTAGAAGGAACAGTATGACCTGTACAAAGATATAAGGTGCCTACTTTCACACCTTTTGCTACTACTAAGGCACCTTTTGAAACCTTCCAATTTTTATCAGTAAATGTAACAGTGCAACCTTGTTCAGTTAGTTGCCCTGCTGAAATTAAATTCCTACTGAGCCTTGGAACATGCCTTACCTCTTGTAGTAGCCAATGATTCCCATTCTGCAACTTAATATTAATTTTTCCCTTTCCAACAATATGACAGGGTTCGTTATCTCCCAAATAAACCAGCCCAAAATCCCCTTGGACATAATCAAGGAAATAACTTTTTTGGGGCGTAGCATGAAATGAGGCCCCTGAATCTAAAACCCATGAATCATCAACATTATCTAGGGAAAGAATCAAAGCATCATCTTTAGATTTATTGCTTACCACATTTGCCTCCTTATTGCCTTCTTGTTTGTCTCCTTCTTCATTTTTCTGAGACTAGCAATCTTTCTTCAGATGACCTGGTTTCCCACAGTACCAGCAATCCTTTTGTCCTTTGATTTTCCTCATGACTTCCCATGACCTCCAGAACCTTTTCCTCTCTCCTTTGATCTGCCCCTGCTTTCTGCATTCAAAACACTGCCTGATGTGGATCCACCTGAGCTTTTCTTACAAATTTTCTCTCTCAGAATAACACCAACAACATCATCAAATTTTAGGGTATTTGAACTAAAAACATAGTTACTAACCGCCATTACCAAACTATCCCAGCTTTCAGGCAATGAACATAATATCAAGAGAGCTCTAACTTCTTTATCAAATTTTACATTTAAAGAAGTCAATTGACTGACAATCGTATTAAATTCATTTAAATGATCTGTCATAGATCCACCTTCAACCATTTTCAAATTAAACAAATGCTTCATGAGAAATACCTTATTTGAGGCTGAGGGTTTTTCATACAATTTAGCCAAAGCTTTCATTCGACCATCTGTTGTCTTCACTTCCGTTATATTGAATGCCACCAATGGTGCCAGGCACAACCGAATGGTTCCCAGTGCCTTTCTATCAAGAAGATTCCAATCCTCATCAGACATTATTGCCGGTTTCTTGGATACTCCTTCCAACGGCATCCATAAATCCTTTTGATAGAGGTAATTCTCCATCTACATCTTCCATAACTGATAGTTCTGCCCATTGAATTTATCAACCTTCAATTTACCCTCGTCTGCCATTGCTTCCACTCAACCATGAGACTTTCCTACAGATGATAATCGAACACAACCTGCTCTGATACCACTTGTTAGGGTTAGCCGGTAGAAGATATCAATTAAATGCAATTAAAGATTAAACAGAGGAATGGAAATACACAGAATTAATAACAACGAGAGACAAGTTTTAACGTGGTTCACCCAAACTCAGGCTACATCCACCAAACAGAGAGTCTAATATTATTATCCAGTAAATCAAACCGATTACAACCAGCAATCCCTGCAACTCAATACCATTGCAAATGCTACAATACAATCATACCAAAACCCTAACCCTTAGCAATTTTTTACCAAGCCTTTTTATCGGTTACAAAAATAGGGTTTTCTTATGTCAGTCACAAAAATAGGATTTTTTATGTCGGCTCTAAAAAAAATTTGGGGGATGTGCCCCCGAACCCCCGCTTGGGGCCCCGCCTGACCTCGAACCCCGGCGAGGATACATGGCTAGTGTACAGTACTTTTCTGATCAGTCGCCACCTACCAACATAAACCTCTCATGGGTTGATTACAAAACAATGAGTATGCCAACCAAGGTCTACAAATAGTTGCCCAAGTTTGATGGGTATGATATTTGGGAAGGGAACATACATGTTAATGTATCCTCAAAATTCATGGAAGAACATCAGTTTGAGGATGAGGATATGTACATGAGATTTTTTATTAGCTCATTACATGGAAAGGCAAAAGAATGGTTCCAAAATTTTCCAAGGAAGACCTTTGCCTCATGGAACGGACTTGTGGCAGCATTTGAAAATGAATTTGCCAAAGGTCTTGACCCTGCTGATCTTGTCATAGAACTAGAAAAAATTAAAAGAAAAGAGGGAGAGTAAAGCAAGGATTTTGGTCACAGGTTTGCTGTTGCTCTTTTCCATATTTCTGAAGGTTTTAGACCTGTTGATTCCCGCTTGCATTGATATGTTTTTCTAAGCATATGAAACTAGATTGAGTTATGTGCAGAAAGATTTCAAAATAACGAGTATGCAATAGGCATATTTGTCCCTATACTCCATGGAGAAAATAAGAGAAAACTACCTAAAGGGTTTGTTATCCACAAGTGCACATGTTGTTGGTAATCAGCATGCTAATCTGAACAGCAGTAGTGTGGATACAAACAATTAGATGAATGTAACATCAGATGATAATTGTGTAGTCAGAAGGGTAGAAGTGGAAGGTGGTGCATCATATGATAGTGATGCATATGATGAGGATAGTATATGCACCTACCTTCAACTGGATAGCTCATCAAGTGAAGATGAGAATGATGAAACCAATGGTGATTTCCAGCCTACTTATGAGGTATGTCGTTCAACGAATAATGAGGATGTTGCGTACAATGATGAACAATCAGATGGATCAGCTTATGTGGCCAAGTATGAAATCTGTGCACAAGTAAATGGAGTAGATAATGAACAAGAAACTTATTTCTTGTTTGATTTGATGCCCTCCTTTGTTCTTGTTTGTGATGAGGTAGTTGATGCTTGTTTGTATGAGGTAGATGTGGAGGTGGTTGCACATGAGGATAATTGATTAGAGATGGTTATTGGTGTAGTCATGGAGTTTTAGTGTGAAGAGATTGCCCTAGATTTTGAGCATGGTGATCATGTGGATGCATATGAGAACATGTTTCTTTGGTGCAAGGTATGTTCTCTTCCTCATGCAGAGCGTGCTTCATCTCAGCCACAAGGAAATAGAATAAGAATGAATGTGGAAGAAGAAGTGTGTCATCAATCAGTTTGCAGTAGCATATATGACACATTAGGTTGCCGAGATGGAATTGAAACAGAGAGACAATTTGAAGAACATGGTTCTCCACTTGAGGTGTCTCATGGTATTGATGTGTGTGTTGATGGTTTGAATTGCATCCTGAGTCATATTTATGATTTAGAATTTGAAAGTTATTGCAACACATATGAAAGTTTTGTTCAAGAGTTCGGTGAGGATACAAATGAATATGAATGTTTCCACTTTGATTTGGGATGTTCACCAGCTCTTGGATGTATTGGTGTCACAATTGAGGTTGAGTCTTTTTTATGGGACATTGATGTGAATGAGCGGCAAGGTGTGTTCATGCCTGAATTTCAACAGATGACAGCCCAACTCAAAGGTATATCTAAGCTTGAGTCTTTCCAGTTTGTTCTACAAGATGAAGTGTCTTCTCTTGTGGATAAATAATGCATTCAGGCACAATTTTCTTTGCCATGTGAATTAGAGGTGTTCTTGTTTTCCCTTAGTTCACATGAAGAGGTCAGCAAGTGTAATAAGGTTGCAATTGGTGATGGAGATTCACTTCCATCCATGTCTTTTATTATTGACCTAAATTTTGATTTCTCACCCCTTGTTGTCAAGAATAAACATGATGTAGTATGGAATAGGTCAAGCACCTATTTCTTATGGTTGCCATGCAACAATAATTTCATTGGTGAAGCTTTGCCAGGCTCCACAAGTATATGTTGCAGATTGACACATGTTGGGGGCAGTCTTTAGTTGTTTTAGTTGGGTGAGAAGTGTAAATTTGGTTTGAGGGAGATTAGCTCTTTCATTCAACTTGTCTTTGACAGAGGCAAGTAGGTTCAATCACTTGGTATAGGTTTGACCTGCAACATGTTTAAATTTTGATTATAGTCATCTTTCCTTTTGTGTCTTCATGCCTATGACTGTATGCCTTGTAAATATGTCCTGTGTTTTTTCCCCTATGTGTTTTTTGCCTTTTGGTCTGCCCGGAGATAGTTGTTTCTCATTGTGACATTGCTTGTCACACGTCCCCAACCAGAGCCAGTGTTGATACCTAAAAAATTTGTCCCATTTTACCTATAGTTTAAATCCCACTTTATGCCTTCATTGTTGAACCTATAGTTTATAACCGATCAATGACATCTTTCATAGGTTTTCATGTGTTTTCCTTTTAAAAAGTACAAAGGGAAAAGCTCAAAATGACTAAGTTAGAAAATTTCTAAGTGTTCCCTTGTGTTTTTTTCCCTTTGTCAAAGGTCAGAGTTTCGGGCTTCCTCCTTCCATTGTGTTTCCCCTTTTGGCCCCAAAATTTGTCTAAGTGTTGAAATTCTAAGTGTTCAGTGGAGTTTCAGAGGTTGGATTTCCTCCCTTCCGTCTTCCTAATGGAAATCAGTAGGAGGAAGGCTCGAGCACCGAAGTCTGCTCAAAGAGATGAAAAATTATTCTAAGTATGGAAAGATGTTGCAGAGCATCAAACTTTGGAGTTGTGTAGTTTAGCCTTCTTTAGTGTTGTGGTAAAAGGCAGAAGGCCGAAAGTCTGAAATCTGCCTAAGGTTCTAGAATTTTCTAAGTATGAGGCGAACTTCGGGGGTCAAAGTTTTGATGTTCTCTCTTCTTCCTTTTGGAAGGTGGAACAATGAAGGCTCGAAGGTTGAAGTCCGATTGGGCAAAGGGAGATAAAGAGGTAAAGGTAAAAAGACCAAGGCAGAGGGATGAAGGCCGAAAGTCCAAAAGTCTGATTTTTCAGAGGTTGGCTTCCTGGCCTTCCAAACTCTTCCAAACTGCCTGGAATTGTGCCAACTACTTCTAGGGTGCCATTATTGTGAAATGGGTGGCCGAATTTAATGCTTTGAATGTAGTTGTTAGGGTTTTGAGGATTTTGGTGCCTAATTCATCCTCAGATCAGATTGACTCATGTTATAAATAGAATATCAGAACTCTTTTCAAAGGGATGGTTGTTGAACCAATTGTCTAGTCTGGAAAATGCCTAAGGATGATTTTATGGCATCAAACAGAGAAAAATGTCTAGGTAGTGAATGAAGGAATGCGTCTGATACAGCATAGGAAGGATTGCAATGCACATTTTCATGCAGTGAGATGTCTCCATGGTTGTTTATAATAATTCAAAGGAATGCATTATCGTAGCTTTGTATTTTGCCTTCACCATATTTGTTGGTGCAATTGTAATAGGATTTGATAATGTGTGACATCATTTAAATCAATGCAAGCTTTGTGATGGGTCATTTCTCTATTTCAAGTGGGTTATTATAGTTTGGCTTTGGATAAATAAGTATGTTTAGTGCATGAGGTGTAATCTGATAAAAGTATGATGCTGGTTCAGCCCATTTCTTTCCTTTTTATTGCTTATGACTCAATTGCCCAATAGAGTAGGCACCAGTCCATATTGGAGAGGGAGCAATCACTCTTTAAAATTAAACAAATCATTCACCTATGGTTTAGGGGAAAAAATTGTATTTCTTGTGCATGTACATTCGCACAATTGAATCAGCTTAATTAGAGGCCTATGCAACCAATTTGTCTTGACCTAGTGACAACTTTGGGGGTCAAGTGTACATTGGGTATGGTTGTGTGTGTTTGTTTGTGTCTAATTATATGCCTCTAGGAATATCCCTCCTAGGTCTAGTTGAGCCTGAAGTGCAGAGGAGTATACCTACTCTTGTAGGTTGTCCAAAATTTCCCTTGACCTGTTGATAGACCTCTTTCAATCACCTCGACAACACCCCTTGCCTTGGTGATTGTGAAATGTTTTAGGGTTTTGGGTTGTAGTTATTTTGGGAGTCAACAGAAGGAAGAATCTATGCTTGTGCTTCATGCACAAGAGATATCACTAAGTTCTTAAGGAGAAGTATGAGTTCAATGGGAGCTAACCATTGCATTATTTTAGCTCCATGGAGAAGACAATTCAAGATAGATCAACTAAGGCATATTCCATATGAGCGTTCCATTGTCATTGATCAAAGGGGAAGAATTATTAGAGAAAGAGAAGATATGATTAGAGAAAAGAAAGAGAGACTAAAGAATGGCTAGGCATACAACAAGATTATTAAGTTATGTTCTTGGGATATGATGGAGGTTAAAAATATGAGATGTAAAAACCATAAACATTCTAGCAAAGTATAGTTCAAAGCATGTATGACAGGACGATTGACAGGACGATTGACAAATGATGCATGGAAACACTTTTTGAAAGACAAGGTACAATGGGAATGGTGATAATATAGTCATCAAAGGCATAAGAAGTATGACACATTGAGAATGGTGATAGTCTTCAAATTAGGGATAATGAACTTTTCATAGAACATTGAAGATGAAGGTTATAATATGAGTGACAAGAAAATAAGAAAGATCATGTATGAATGACAGAATGTCACAAATCATTTGATGACAATGTGAAAAGTGGCAGAGGTTATAGTAAAAAGATGGAGAATTATAGAAGGATTGAAAGATATAGCTTCATGGATGAGAAAAATCAAAGATAGATGAAGATTTATTACCATTGATATCAAAAAGAAAGTTTCAAGAAGAGAGAGTTATAGAATGGAAGAATGATACCATTAATGTCAAGTGGAAGCATTACAGAAGGGGGAGATTCCTTGTGAAGAGTTAAAAGTATTTTCCATTTTGTAAGATGCATAGTGAATGATGGATAGCAACATAAGTTTTCTGAAGTGTTAAACTTCAAAAGATCATCCAAATTACTTATTTGGACAACTATAGAAGAAGCATATCATCCAAGAGACAAAGAGACAAAGGAGGAGAATTAGAGAAAAGGGAATCCCAAAAAGGGGGAGCCTTACAGATAGGGGGAGCATCACAAAAAAGAGAGAGAATCACATCACGAAGGAGAGATGTATGCTACATCCCTTTTCCATTGATGTCAAAGGGGGAGAGATAGAGTAAGGGGAGCAATAGAAAATAAGAGAATTATGTTTGTGTTGCCATCAATGACAAAGGGGGAGATTGTTGGAAGTGTTGTTATTGATGTCAAAGGTGCATACACATGTTGTTATTGAGATTAAGAAGATAGTCATGAACAGACGAGAGTATAAGAACAGACGAGAGTATAAGAACATGTTATCATTGATGTTAAGAAAGTGCATGAACAAGAAGTGGTGTCATTAATGTCAAATACATAATACTGATATTGTTGGCAAGATTAACATCTAAGAGATGTTGTGGAGATTGATTGGATTGATTGTACAAGATATATGAATGAGATTGTCCAAGATTGTCATTGGTGTTGTCAAAGAAGTATGAATGAGATTGATGTCAAAGGCACGAAGTAATTAATGGGGTCAATGATGTCGAGGCAAGTAATAGTTGCTCGTTATAAGAAGAGTTTCCTATTATAATAAGAGTGGCTTGATATAATAAGAGTTGCCCGTTGGAGAGCAAAGCAAACTTGAGTATATTCGCTACAGGCTACTGTTGGAGAATGTATGATTAAAGATTTAAACATTGGAGAGATAAATTTTAGAGGTTGACTCCCTTGAAGGAAAGACAAGGATGATATAAAATATGATTTGATTTCATTCCTAGTTCACCATGCTATGATATACACATGTAGCGATCAATTTTATATGGTGCAAAGACCACTTATTTTCTAAGTGTTCTATTTTTGCAAGAAGGAACAATAGATATATGTTTTATATGGTGCGATTTGTAATAGAGGATCAATGACTTCACATGAGACAAAATAGTTATTAAATGGGTAGCAATCAACATTCATTATCATGTAATTAGTGAATGAGACAAAAGTGAATAAGACAAAATCATATGAGACGATTTGTTAGAGGATGAAGCATTCGTTAAGGCAATGATTTCTAATTGCTAAGGGCTGCGATTTATTTTAGAGATCAACTCCTTTTGAGGAGGTATATCCTTTGGGAAGGGTGATAGACTTTGTGGAATGGACATCAAGGTTACAAAATTCACATCTATTCACCAAAGAAGCATCCTTTGAAAATGTATAAGTGGGAGTTGATAGAATCATTTGAAGCAAGAATCCAATGAATATTATGAGAATAAGAGTAGATTGAAAATAAAGTAAAGGGCAAAAATATGAAGTGTAACTATTGTCCTATTTTGCCTTCAGACCAAATAGCCCAAATATCCATGAGATTTCTAAGTGTTTTCCCTTTTGAAGTACAAGGAAAAAGCCCTCCAAATGGCTAAGCCCAAAATCTTAAGTGTCTTCCTTGTATTTCCTGCCCTGTGGAGTTTCAAAGTTCAGAGTTCTCCTCTTCACTATGACATTCTTGTCGGATTCAAAATCCAACTTGGTTCCTTTGTAAAATTGCCTACGTGTTTCGAGTGTTGTAGGTCAACGGTTTTCTCTTCCTTCTTCTTTTTTGTAAGCGATAGACAAAATGTCTACTTGTTGAAGCCCGACAAGCTACAATGTTCCTAAGTATTTTGGGCGCCTGAGGTCAGGGATTTTCTCTTCCTTCTCCTTCTTTTCTATAAGCAGTAGATGGAAGGTCCAGTTTCCAAAGCCTAATGAGCTACAATGTTCCTAAGTGTTGTAGGCGTTAGCTGGTGGGAGTTCTCTTTTCTTCCTTATTTTTGAAGGCAGAAAGTGGAAGGCCCAATCGCTGAAGTTCGTTGAGTTTCTCAATTTGTCTAAGTGTTGTAGACCTCAGGGAGCAAAGGTTTTCTTCTTCCTCCTTTCTTTCAGAAGGTGGAAGGTAGAAGGTCTGAGGCTTGATCCTTGAAAAAGATTCATAATTACTTCTAGGTATTGTAGAGTCGAGGATCGAGTGGTTCTTCTTTTCAAAAGCATGATGCACGGTGAAGGCCCAATCTCTGTAGCCTGACAATTTTTCTATTGCCTCTTTCAAACTTTGGAGATTGAGGTTTCCTTCTTCACCTTTCAAAGGCCCAATCAGAGGAAGCCCAATAGATCAGGGCTTGACCTATTTCGCCTTCACAGCTTTTTCTACTATTTAGAATGTGATGGGACTGCTCAACGACCTTCCTAGCCACCTTTGATGCTTCTTTAGAGCCCCATTGCTTGTGGAAAATGGATTTCTCACCCCTATGCCATTGTAGCTCCTTTGCATTGAATTTCTTGTACCTAAGGCATGGGAAAACACTCTTCTTCAACAGAATTCCAAGGAAGAGTCATGTGGACACGCACCAAGGATGCAAAGATGAAGTTATTATAGCATGGGCGACTGGTTTTCTATGTTGACCACTCTTCACCATGTCCATGGATGCTACAGTGTGATCTAAAAGACTATATATGCATGTATTTGAGTGTATTTATGTTATTTGGTTGATAGGTCCTTACTTAGGCTGAAGCATTGGATATTTGATCATGGCCTCATGATATTTCCCATAACTGTATGAATATGATCGACTATGTCCTCTTCTGGACCTCTCTGTCTTCATTTTTAGTTCAATTATGAGGGGAAAGTTATCATTCTATGTCTTTTTGATCTATATTTAGCTTTTCTCTCTTTGTAATGGCTATTTAGCCTCTATGATTAATACAAGCAACTAATTTTGCCTCTCTCATTTTCTTTTTCATTGTGTCTATTTGAATGTTGATCACTTATCTTGTGGATAAGACGATCCCTTTATAGGTTTCAGTATTCTATTTTGATCTCTGTTAGAGAACAGATGAATATGTGTTGGTTTATTCAGCCTTTGAAATCATCACTTTGTTATGTTAGCTCCAGCTAAACACTCTAAATCTTGGTGCATCACCTCCCCTTTTTTCTTTAGTCTCCTTCCTTCCCTTTTCCTTGGTGATTGGTAGCATAGGTTTAGTTGATTTCTCTAAACCTTAAGTTTAGAAAGAGGAATCAACCTTCTCTGGAGGTCTGATCTCATATGCAAGGTCCCACACCTTGAGATCAGTCCCATTGTGTCATTAGAATGCTTGAACATGCTTCAAGTAGGGTGCAATTCTAGGTGATAACAATTTCTGGCACACCTGGTGGGACCCTCTGCTTTGATTAAGAGCTGAACTGAGAATATTTGGTGTTGTTCTTAGTTTATTTGTTGTTGTGGAAGCATTCAACAAGCACCTAGCGACTTTGTTGGTCTAGTATTCAAACCAATCCAACATTTCATGCCTGGAGTGCAAACTAGAGCTTCTTGTTCAGGTAATTTCCAATTCATAGAGCTATCTTGTACTGATTTGAGAAGAATAAGTAGATTGTTTAGGTCCCCTATGAGAGAGAACATGAGTGTAGTTTCATCTCCCCCAACAGCCTAATCTGTCGCTCCTCTTGTTAGATTTCAATATTCAAGAAGGACCCTGCATATACCTAGAATCAATTTGAATATCTCCAATATGGCGAGAAACCTTCATTTTGTCACCTTCAATGGGGGAAGCCCACTCGACCTAGCATAGTATGATGATATTCCTACTTCAGTTCTAAAAGCTATTCCATTTTTTAATGGTGAAAACTCTACTACACCTGTTGAACATATCCAAGATATTGCTAGTGTATGCTCTATCCACAATGTCACTGAAGACAATGTTACTGTGAGACTTCTTGCTTCTTCCTTTAAATGAAAAGCACTCTAATGGTACAAAGGTCTGCCAGCTAACTCCATTCATAATTGGGACGATTTGGGGACAAGACTTTGCCAACACTTTGAAGATAAAAGTGATCACTTGTCTTTGATGGAATAATTAGCAACAATCAGAAGGGATCCCCATGAGTTCATGGTGGACTTCAACTACAAATTTCAAAAGACATGGGATAGGATTCCATTGTTAGTGAAGCCCTCTCCTAATACTGCCTTCATAGATTACTTGAAGTATTTAAATCCTGATATTGTTGTCATGATTCAATCCATGGGAGGAACTATGTTACCAGGTGCATATGACATAGCAATAAGGGTAGAAAATTATCTAATTCAGGTTGCAAATATTGCTCCAAGACCACCAATGCCCCTATTTCCAAAGGCTCCAGTCATCTAGCCAGTTGTGGCACTAATACTTACAGTAGTCACCCCTACAATTCTTCTGGTTATCCCTTCAATCAAGTAATCAGAGGACAAGGATGCCACAATAAGAAGATTGACTAATGAATTGGTGTTGGTAAAGAGATAGCTGGCCCAACCCAATAGGCCATATCAACCCTTCAATCAAGCTCACTAGCTTAACAAGAAGCCTTATCAGAGCAATGTAGAAAGGTAAAATCAACCTAGTTATATCAGGCCCCTAAATTCCATCAATCCTAATGCTACAAGCACATTCAGACCTCTTGTGCATATACAAAACAATTTGGCTATAAATAGTGATTGGTACTACCCATGCAATCAACACCATGATCAAAATTTATGCCAAAGCAGATAGTTCAGTCAAGCTTTGACAATGCAAAACCCTTCAGTCCTTCTAGAGCAGCAATCTAGTTCTAGTCATGATGTTGGGGGAGGACAAGAACAAATACAGAATGATTCTACCTTGATGAATTTGACGTAGGATGACTTCTGTGGTGTTAATTAGGGTACGAGGCCAATAGCACACAACACAAGAGCAAAAATAAGAGTGATTGAGGATGCATTAGTTCCTATAGTTGGTTAAGAATCTACCTCTCATGCATCCCCAATGGCTACAAATGAAGGTGCGGTAACCAAGACTCCTTCAAAACAAGAAGATCAAGATGTTGGTAAGGCAAATCTAGTGCTAAAATAGAAGCCCTAGGCCAGTCAACAATCAAAGGTTGACACTGTGGTTACAGAGGCATCTTAGAAGGTTAGTCACATCCCTTTCTGCATAGTTGATCAGATGAAAATGACTAACTTGAATGTCACTATGTGGGATGCCCTGTTAATCCCAACTCAAAGGGATTTACTTTAGGAAGCCCTGACAAGCTTCAGTCAGCCTGCCAAAGAGATAGAAAAAGAAAAAGAAGCCACCCCAACAAACCTATGTCAACCAAAAGAGGAGGTAAGAACAAGTAAAATCAGTAAGCCCCCTCCTTTTTATGTTCCCCTAATCATTGGTGACAAATTGTTGCATAATTGCATGATTGATTCTGGGGCGGGTACTTCTGTTATGCCTAAAAATATAGCTGATCAATTAGGCATAGAATATGAACTTGTGAGTAAAGGGGTAGTGCAACTAGATGGTACTGTTGTTAAGACGGTAGGTGTTTTTAAAGATCTGAAGCTTACCCTACATGCATGCCCTGGATGCTCTGTTTTACAAGACATTTCAGTCATTGATCTCCCTGCATACTTTGGCATATGTTTGTCTAGAGATTTCACTATTAAAATAGGTGGATACCTATCCTCTAATTGGTCCCACATGTTGTTTAGAATAAGGTATGGCACCAAGGTAACCATTAAGGCTGATCCTATTGCCAATGATCATTTAGAGCCTTATTCCCCTAACCCTACCAACATGAACTACACAATCCATGATTTAGAGGAGGATGACAACAACATGCATGAGGTTGCCACACCTGTGGAACAAATTCCTGATATACTTCTTGATGAATGGGTAAATTGTTTTCAATTTGATACTCTTGATCATATAGAAGACATAGGGCCAGGTATATAATGTATCCATGATGAAGATGACCTCATCCCTAATCTTGTGAAGTCAAAAGAAGATTCAAGTGGGATATGGTAGATGTATTTTGATGGCTTTAGAAGCAAAAATGGAATAAGTGTTGGTGTAGTGCTAGTTTCTCCCCATAAGGAGAATTATTTCTCTGCCTTCATATTTTAGTTTAGTTGCACCAACAACGTGGATGAATACGAAGCCTTAGTTCAAGGCATGTAGTTGGCACATAAGAGGGGAATAAAAAATTTACACGTATTTGGTGACAATGAGTTGGTTGTCCACCAAATCAGGACATAAAGTGCTTCAAGGAATGACTTGTTGAAGTCATATAAACACATAGTATGGGATTTGATCGAAGACTTTGATACCTTCAATATCTAGGCGGTGCCTAGAGGAAGAAACAAAGATGCTGACAGGCTGGCTATTGGTGCCTAGTTTGACATTCCTAAGAATATCAAACAAAACTCATATCAGCATATGAAGGTTGTTGTAAGGCCAGCCATCGCAAACAATGTTACAAGCTGGCAGGTATTTGAAAATGATCAGCAGATTGTTAATTTCTTGCAGAAGAGGCAGAGTTTGCTACTAGTAATTAGTCAAAGTTGTAGGAGCAGTATGGTGACCAAGTGATTCAACTGAAGACCAACAAACTACCCAAGGGATCGATCACTTTAGAAAACATATTTGGTGCTGACAATCAACCCAAAAAGGAGAAAATGAACACGACAGTAAAAAAAGGATTGTGAAGAGGTGGAAATTGCACAGGGTAGATGGCAAGGTATGTGATCAAGCTGAAAGACAAGGTTTTTTGGATCTTTATAATGAGTTTGATGATTTAATTGCTTGGGATTACAGGGACCTAAAATGTTTTGATCTTGGTTTAATTCAACATACTATTGATTTAGATCCCAATGCAAAATATGTATGCTAAAAGCAAAGGCCAGTCAATCCCAAAATTGATCCATTGATGATGAAAGAGTTGTCCAAGCTCATAGAGGCCAAAATTGTCTATCCAATCAAACATTCCTCTTGGCTATCTAACCTTGTTCCAGTTAGGAAAAAGATTGGTGAAATCAAACTGTGTGTGGACTTTATAGACCTAAACAAGGCCTCCCTTAAGAACCACTATCGACTTCCTTCAATGGAACAAATCTTACAAACAGTGGCAAGAGCCGAAAGGTTTTCATGCCTAGATGACTACTCAGGGTATAACCAAATTCTTGTAAGAGAATAAGATTAGTATAAAATGGCCTTTACCACCAAATGGGGCACTTTGGCTTAACAAAAGGTGCCTTTTGGATTGACTAATGTTGGGGCAACCTTCCAAAGATCAATGGATTTGGTCTTCAATGACCTAATTAATGATATTATCTTAGTATATCTTGATGATTTGATTGTGTACTCTAAACATGATGCTGACCATTTAGGTCATTTGAGAAAAGTCTTTGAAATATGTAGAGAATATGACATGTCATTGAATCCAAAGAATGTGTATTCACTGTCCCAGAAGGCAAATTTTTGGGACATGTAGTTTCAAAGGAAGGTCTTGCCATTGATCTAGAAAGAACAAGTGCGATCATGTCCCTTCCCCTTCCTAGTCACAAGAAAGGCCTGCAAAGCTTCCTGGGCAAGATCAATTTTGTGAGGAGGTCCATACCTAATTTTGCCTCAATAGCAAAACCTCTCACCTCCATGCTAAAGAAAAATGTTGCTTTCAAATGGTCAAAAGAAGGCAGGGATACCTTTGAAGCTGTCAAACAGGCCATTGCACAAGCTCCCATGCTGGTAAACCCTAACTATGGAATTTATCCTTTATTCTTTTAGAGGCAAGGAGGGTATATCAGCGGTCCTGACACAACAAAATGAAGAGAAATTGGAACAACCAATTGCTTTCTTTAGCCTACCCCTCAAAGAATACGAGCTTAATTAAAATTTTGTTGAGAAATAGGTGTTTATTGTGGTGAAAGCACTCAAAAAATGCAAACACATGCTTTCAAACAATAAGATACAACTAATGGCAAACCATCATGGCATGAAAGAGTTTCTTTTGAGTAGAGATGTCAGTGAGAAGAGAGCTAGGTGGATCACAAAAGTCATGGAATATGACATCGACATCAATATCACAAGGCTGGTAAGAGGAAAAGGATTGTGTGAGCAGATGGCAATAGATGTTGTAGCTAGAAATGACACAGTGTATGCCCTTGAGCAAGCCCAACCAACTGAGTTTTATACTCCAACTGATTGGTATCATGACATGGCTACTTTTTTACAATCATGTCAATGCTCAAATGGCTTGAATCAATCCAAAAGAAGGTATTTTAGACTCCAATCCATCCCCTATGTTCTTTTTTATGGTGTCTTGTTTAGGAAAGACATCAATGGAGTTCTTTTTAGATGCATTGCACAAAATCAAACCTCAAGGGTGATAGAAGAGTTTCATAATGGCCCTGCTGGTGGCCATTTTTCACCAAGGACAACCATTGTTAAAATAATGAGGGCAAGTTATTACTGGCCCAACCTATTTAGAGATGCCCATAGATGGGTAAGAGGCTGCAAGGAATGTGCCTTATTTGTAGGAAAACAGAGGTTGGCAGCCCTTAGTCTCCATCCTATCCAGATTGATTAGCCGTTTGCCCAATGGGGTTTAGACTTCCTTGGAATGGTTAATCCACTATCTAGTATTTGTTATAAGTAGATTTTGATAGCTATTGATTATTTCACAAGGTGGATAGAGGCAGTTGCTTTGAATGGTATCATAGAGGCCTCCATTCTAGATTTCCTTGAGGGTATAGTTACAGATTTGGTGTTCCATTCACCATTATTTCTGACAATACCAAAGCCTTTGTAGGTCTTAAGGTTAGTGAGTGGGCATGCAAGTATGCAATCTATTTGAAGACATCTTCCAATTATTATCCTCAAGGGAATGGCCTAGTTGAGTCTATCAACAAGAACCTGATTAGAATCATCAAGAGAATAATTGAAGACAATTAAACCTGACTTGTCGTTCCAAGTTGAAGATAGCTCTTTGGGCTGATAAAATCACCCCCAAAAGGGCCATTGGCAATTCACCCTTCATGTTGGTTTATGGAAAAAAGGTAAGGCTTCCACTGTCACTAGAATTGCCTTCCCTTGATCTTGCACAATAGTTGGAACTATTGGAAAATGATGCCATGACAGTGAGGTTTGTTGAATTGATGGAGCTTGAAGGGATAAGAGATGTTGCTATGAAGACTCTTAAAGCCCACCAAGATTAGGTCAAAATAACTTTTGACATAAAATCAATTGGTAGAACATTTAGTGAGGGGGATTTGGTGTTGAAATGGGATGAAAACAGAGCTAAAGCTGGGAGACATTCAAAAGTTGATGCCATGTGGAGTGGCCCATTTATTATTACCAACTACAAATAGGCCAATGCATTTCAACTTTCCAAGCTGAATGGAGAGGTTCTCCCAATCCTAGTCAATGGGATCCATCTCAAACCTTGCTTTTAGTATGGTTGCAAGATTTTGTAAATGTGTTAGGTGTGTTTCCTTTCAATAAGTGTTCTTACATAGGTTGCATCCTCATTAGGAGGTTTTTTTCCTTGTTTATTTTATGTGTTTTGAGTTCTTTTGTTCCTGGAGGCATGTTCAATTTTGTGTTGGTCTGGCCAACCCCTGTCCTTGTTGTTGTGTGCCCTTTTGACTTTGTATCTAATGGATTGTTAAGGCCTCTAGATCTCAGTGTTTAACAAGTAAACACCCTTGCATAGTCGCCAAAATGTTGTCTTATTTTACCTTCAAGCCAAATTGCCCAAAGATCCATAAGATTTCTAAGTGTTTTCCCTTTTGAAGTAAAAGAAAAAAGCTCCCCAAATGGCTAAGCCCAAAATCCTAAGTGTCTTCCTTGTATTTCCTACCTTTTGGAGTTGCAGAGTTCAGAGTTCTCCTCTTCTCTATGACATTCTTGTCGGGGCTGAACTCCACCTTGGTTCCTTTGTAAAATTGCCTAATAGTTTCAAGCGTTGAAGGTCAAGGGATTTCTCTTCCTTCTTATTTTCCATAAGCAGTAGACAAAAGGTCCGCTTGTCGAAGCCTGATGAGCTACGATGTTCCTAAGTGTTTCGAGCACCTGAGGTTAGGGGTTTTCACTTCCTGCTTCTTTTTTGTAAGCAGTAGATAGAAGGTTCACTTGTCGAAGCCTAATGAGCTACAATGTTCCTAAGTGTTGCAGGCGTTGGCAGGCGTGAGTTCTCTTTTCTTCCTTCTTTTCAAAGGCAGAAAGCGGAAGGCTCGATTGGCAAAGTATGCTGAGTTTCTCAATTTGTCTAAGTGTTGTGGACCTCGGGGAGCGGAGGTTTTCTTCTTCCTCTTTTCTTTCAAAATGCAGAAGGTGGAAGGTCTGAGGCCCGATCCCTGACAAAGCTTCATAATTCCTTCTAAGTATTCCAGAGTCAGGGACCAAGTGGTTCTTCTTTCCAAAAGAATGATGCATGATGAAGGCCCGATCTCTGAAGCCTGACGGTTTTGCTATTGCCTCTTTCAAACTTTGGAGATCAGGGTTTCCTTCTTCACCTTTCAAAGGCCTGATAGGAGGAAGTCCAATTAATTGGGACCTGACATGTTTCACCTTCATAGCTCTTTATACTATTCAGGATGCGACGGGACTGCTCAACAACCTTCCTAACTACCATTAATGCTTCTTCAGAGCCTTATTGCTTGTGGAAAATGGATTTCTAACCCCCTTACACCATTGTAGCTCCTTTGCATTGAATTTCTTGTACCCAAGGCATGGGCAAACACTCTTCTTTAGTGGATTTCTAGGGCAAAGTCATGTGGACGCACACCAAGGATGTAGAGATGAAGTTATTGTAGCATGGGTGACTATTTTTTCTTGTTGGCCACTCTTCCCCATGTGCATGGCTGGTACAGTGTGATCTAATAGGCTATATATGCATGTATTTGAGATGATTTTTTGTTGTTTTGTTGATGGGTCCTTACTCAGGTTGAAGCACTGGATATTTGATCATGGCCTCATGACATTTCCTAGAACTGTATGAATTTAATTGACTATGTCCTCTTTTGGACCTCTTTGTCTTCATATCTAGTTCAACTATGAGGGGAAAGTTATCATTTTATGTCTTTCTGATCTGTATTTGGGTTTTCTCTCTTTGTAATGGCTATTTAGCCTCTATGATTAATACAAGCAACTGATTCTGCCTCTCTCGTTTTCTTTTTCACTATGTCTATTTGAATGCTGGTCACTTATCTTGTGGATAAAATGGTCCCTTTATAGGTTTCAGTATTCTATTTCAACATTTGTTAGAGAACAGATGAGTTTGTGTTGGTTTATTCAGCCTTTGAAATCATTACTATGTTATGTCAACTCCAGCTAAACACTCTAAATCTTGGTGCATCACCTCCCTTTTTTTCAGTCTCCTTTCGTCCCTTTTCCTTGGTGATCAGTAGCATAGGTTTAGTTGATTTCTCTGAACCTTAAGTTCAAAAAGAGGAACCAACCTTCTCTAGAGGTCTAATCTCATCTGCAAAGTCTCACACCTTGAGATCAATCCCATTGTGTTATTGGAATGCTTGAACAAGCTTCAAGCAGGGTGCAATTCCAAGTGATAACAGTAACTCATATTTATTTTGAGTCTATATGCAACCCATGTATGAATGATAAATGCAAATATATATGATGAATATATGTGAAGATTAGAAGCATAAATCTATGTGAAAATATTGCCATGATAATGATTAGTTTTTGTGAAATGAATTAGTGTGTGATTAGATCAAATTTATGAAAGATAAGTTGTATGACTTATAGCAAATTTGTGAAAAGAGTACATGATTTGGATCAAATTTGTCGAAGGAGAGAGTACATGATTTGGATCAAATTTGAAATTGGATCATACTTGTGATTTGTAATCAGATGTGTAAGGGAAGGAAGTGTGAGATTAGATTTGTAAGGGAAGGAAGTGTGTGATTAGATTCAAGTGAGAGAAGGTTATTGTGTGTAGAGTGATCAGATTTGGAAGAAGGATATTGTGTTAGTTGTAATCAAATTTGTGAGAGGAAGATCCTGTGAAGAAGCATACTATATCAACCATTGAAGGATTAACAGGTTGGAGCCTATCAAATAGAGGTTGGAGCCTCTTACTAGGTTGGAGCTCAGTTTGTGTGGGGGTTGGAGCCACCAATAGGTTGGTGCCTATAATTATGTCAAGTGGAGATTGGTGTATCTAGTGAGTTGGGGCTCATAGAAGAAGAATTGTAAGAGGAGTGAATTGGTGCTCACAGAAGAAGAGATCAATATATAAGCAATATTTTGTTGTGGTTTCTCCCACAAGGGTTTCTATGTAAATCGTGTGTTCTCATTGTGTACTTAATTGCTAGATCTTGCATATGTGTAGTTGATGTAATTGATTAAGTTTGGAAAAGTAAATGATTGTTAGATACTGATTCACCCCCCCCTCTCAGTATAACCATGTGCTCATCACATTTTTCATAGCACATTATACTTCTAGGAGATTGGCCTAGGATTCTTGCTTGTTTACCCAAAAATGGCATGATTTTAGAGTGGAAGTCCTATTCAGTGTTTAGAAATATAAGAATTTTGCTCTATTTTTTGGATATATTGTCAATAGTAATTTCTCCATGTATTCTAAATTCATGGCTTATTCAAATGTCTTAATGTAGATACAAGTGCAAGCTAATAAAATTGCATTTGAAGTGGCCCACCTAAAAGTGCTTCTTGATCATTAGAGTAATGCACCTTATATGGTAGCCAAAGTCTCATTGACTTCTCCTTCCAACAGGGGTTAATCCCCTCCTAGAGGACATTGATGTGGTAGAAGTCAACATGCTCATAGTCATGATTCTCATGATTATCCTACTTCTCAATGCATAGCTCGTGGTCGTAATGCCCATGGATGGTATTTGGTTGCTATCAAGCTTTAGCTTCCTCTTAGCACCATGACAAAGGTTCCCTAGGTTGGCTAGATAGTGGCAATTTTCCTTGATTCTCATTGGCCATTTATCTTCCTAGGACTATTGACCAGCTCCTTGAGGATGTACAAGATGAACAGACTAATGATGGTGCTCATAGTGGATGGCTAAGATAATCTTGATGTGTGGAAACCAAATGACCGTGGCTTACCTCGTACTCTTGGTTCAATATCTCTTGTTGCTTAGCAGCTTGTTCTTATGTTTTCTCTTTTGATATGTTGTTTAAGGCTACACTTTGCATAGGCTATGGGGTGTGACTTTTTCCACCCACATTTTTTTGTGATATACTATATTTTTAGAAACTTTATACAATTAATATAAATGGAACTATTTCATTTAAAAAATATTGTAAGCATGTGTATGCTTGAATTTATATATATTCACAAAAAGAGTATAGCTAAAAGTGTTAATACATTAATTTGGGAATCAATTTTTTTATGAAGAGTATTTGTTCAACATTGCTCTTTACGTGTTAAAATGTTTATGATTAAAATAAGACAATTGAAAGATAAATATATCTTTATTTATCTTTTATTATTGTAATGCTGTAACTTGCATATCCATGTCGTTTCTCATTTAGTTGTGTTTATTTGAGAGGATGGATTAATATATTTATATCTTGACAAATGGTGTAATCTTATGCAAAGTTTGGCCCCTTCCCCATGTCTTTACCCATCCATTTACACACATTCCTATGAACTTATGCCCCACGTTATCAAGGATACTGTTAGCACAGTAAAATTTTCAAAATTTTACTATTCCCTTACTCCATCATATTTGAATAAGCCCTAAGGAATATCCCAAAAGGACCACAATATAAAATTTTTGTATCTCATAAAATGTCTAGGGATGAACAGTGTCAAAAAGTCATCAAAATCAATCCATCGGCATGAGGTCGTGTGGCTTACACCGATACACAAGGAATTGTTTGAAAACAACCATCGGCGTGAAAATAGAGGTCGGAAGAAGAATCATGGAGCTCACCGATGGAGTAAGCAACACCGATGACTTTACATCGGCAAGAAAGGCAAGTGGTCATGCCGATCGGTATGACAAGTATCTATCGGATGATCTTTTAGAAGTTGCCCCGACGGTATATATCATACCGATGAAGCACTTTTCGGCAAGAGTTTCACCGAACAGCACGCGAGGGTAACAAAGCAATAGTCATCGGTGAGAAATGAACCATCGGAATAGAAAACAAGTAAGTCTCCGACGATCAAAAGTCCTGGCGATAAGAAAGTTATCGGCAAGACTCACAGCGATGCATCTTCATCGGGATATCTTGACATATCGGAACAAAAGAAGCAAGTCTTGCCGATTCATAAGTCACGGCGATCAAAAGTTATCGGTGACACTTTACTAAGCTTTTCCCGATGAAGGATGTGATAAAGGGCATCGGGGAGATGATTTGGATCTGGATATCTTGAGAAAGCTATCCCGATAGAGAATGTCATTCCGATAAAGATAAAAGTTCATACATAAACAGACTATCGATAAGACAATAAAGATCGGGGAGACATAATTTTAGTATCCCGATGGTCTCAATCTCCCCGATAAGCAAAGTATATCGGTGGGACTTGCCATATCGCGGAGAGATCTAAAACCCTTGGCGATGAAGGAAATCATGCCGATGGTCACACCCACTTGAAATATGATACTACATGGCATCGGGGATACAATTGAGGGGTCACGCCGATTGACCGTCCGCGCCATAAAAAAGGGTTGAGGTCGTCCAGACATTTCAAAAAGCACGCCGATAGGAAGAGTTATGGCGATGTGACACTTCACAGCGATGAACATTGAATTGATCAGATAATTAATACAAAACGGCTACAAAGTTCATACGATCATTATAATTGCAAAAAACCGTCCGAGAGCAGAATACAGAAGAATTCTCAGGGCAAAAGCAAAGGCTTCCAATTCCAGCCATCGAGCGACAGGTACACATACACAAACCACTATATTACCTGTATTTGAATTTCCTGCCAAATTTTTCAAAAAATGGAAACTTCAGGGAAAGGAAAAGGAAGAAAATCACAAGGGGAAACCAGTAAACCAAAGAAGCAAAAAACTGATCAAACCCCTGAAGAAAAAGTGAAAGACAGGAAACTAAATCAGGACTTGATTGATCAGTTGCCTGGGTCAGCTCCCAAGGCCAGGAGGTCTGCCCAACTCAGGGCAGAAATAGAAAAATTGGAAGACAAACATAAGCGCCTGGGAGATATTTGGACCCCAATTAGGGGATATGAACTCTTCAGGTTTCACTACAACAGAAGATTTAGAAATGCCCCTGTGTCAAACCCATGGCACATGAATTTAGGCAAACTGGTTGTACCTAATGTATTCTTGAATGTAGAACTCCTGCAACTGTTAGCCAAGCATTACAATTCAGGCCTGAAAGCTATCTGCAACCCTCAGGGAGAACCAATTATACACCTATCAAAAAATGCTATTTGTGAGGTGTATGATTTGGATGATTTGTGCACTGTCCCTGTTGTTTATGAAGATTTGGATAAAGAATACTGGAGAATGGATACAACCTACAATGGATGGAGGTTACCCATTCATAGACCCAGGATTGAAGGAGAAGTAATACCCTTGACTGAGAATGATGGCCCTCCCTTTCATGTATCCATTTTTGAACCATACATTCAATATACTTACTATTCTGTAGGCCAAGTCCTTGGCTCAGAGGTCCCTGAGTTCATGGCTATTCCTCTAATGGTTATAACCTCTGATATTCAATGTCACAATGCCAGACAGTTTGATTATGCCTCCTATGTTGCTACTAGAATAGACTCTGGTCTATCTGCAATGAAAAACAATGCTCCAGCATGCTCTTTTGAGCATTACTCGATGCTCATGCATATGGTCTTATACTACGGCCAAGAAGTAGGATTGTGGCCAAATGAGCTTCAAGTTGTTGCTGCAGGTAAGAAAGGGGAGAAGATACCTGTACAAATGTGGACCAGAATCTGGGATAGCAGGTATGCTAACTCCAGCTATGCTCAATTTGAAGAGCATTGTGTTAAAGTGCTGTATAGGTATTTCAACCACCCCTGTGAATATTCAATTTCAGATGAAATAAAAAGATTCCTCAGACCAAAAGATTTTGGTGGCCCCCCTGCTGTCACTCATAATTGGGGAGACTGGTATTGTTTTGAAGATGCTACTATGATCAGAGTGTATGGTTTTGAGGATGCTCCCTTTATATTGCCTAAAACTGTCCCTGACAGGATTGCATATCTAGAAATAATTAGGCAAATGCATTGTTCCAATGTCATGCATCTAAGTTCGCATGATAAACAATCATTCATGCCTAGTACTTTGTGTTTTGGAGATTTTACTGTGGTTTCAAAAGAAGGGTACAATCTCATTTTGGATAAACTAATGCATTATAACATGGTGACAGCTGAGGTGAGGAAAGGGTTTGACCCTGAGGGTTTCATTGACTATGCAAGAAGAAAACAAAATCTCAGTGGATACATGCATATACATTATCCACATGATGATGTTATTAGAAATTTGGAAGAGGCTGAAGTCGATTTGGTGGTGGAGAAATATAACAGAGATTTGAATGAAAAGAAAAAGCAGTTGGCAGAAGTTGAAGTGGTATCCTCTGAAGAGGAAGAATTGACTGAACAGCCACAAGATAAGACAATAGAAATGTCTAAAAGAAAAATGCAACAATATCAGCCTCCAGTTGTGATACATGATGAAGAGGGGTCTGCTGATGAGGATCCACGCCAAAAGGCTTATGATTCTTTTGTGTCAGATGATACATTCATTCATTCGAAGGAATTTAAATCATTCCTGTATAAATACAAGGGAAAGGAAATTAGAGAGTCAGTAGATAATGTTTCTGCTGACAATGAAAAACAGTTATTAGAGATGTTAAAGGAGACAGTGGACAAGGAAATGCAGGATATGACACCAAGCAGAGGCAGACAGCTGCTTAAAGATGCGGGGGTTATGATTTTTCCCGGCTTGGATTTAAATTCTGCTCTGGTTTTTGATAGTTTTTTGAATAATGCTGATGATAAGTATAAGCTTACTCCAAAAGGAGTTAATGAAGTCTATATGGGAACGAGATACAATAATGATGAAAATTCTTTAATGATATGGGCATTGTATCCTCCCCATAAGAAGACGGCCATCATAGACACTGAAAAAACTTTTGGCCATGTTATGACTTTTAGAGCAGGTGAGACTGACCCCATAATTACTGCAGACATTGGTATCAATGTTGCAAAATTGAATAAAGCACAAGCTCAGATGTTAATCAAGGAAAGAGATGCTTACAAGCTGAATTGTGAAAGATTAACAAAGGAGAATGACTACTTGAAGGACGCTGTTAAGAGCACCTTTGGGCAATCTACGAAGAGAATAACTCAAGGTGAGAGCTCACAAAGTAGTCAAGAGATATCCCATGATCAAGCCAAACAAATTCAAATAGATGCATTTGTTACAATACTGCAGAGCAGGTATGCAAACATGGTACGGTGGTTAAACCAGTTTTGGGATAACTACTCGGAAAATCATAAAGCAGTCAAAGAACATGAGAGGCTTGATCAGAGGATACAAGAAAAGGTGATCGAGTTGCAAAACAGAGGTACCACTGATAGCACAGATATCTCTGATGCAAGAGCATTGCTCAAAAGGCACCAGAATTATTATGATAAACTCAAAGCTGATGCTAAGGAAGGGACTGATGCATCAGACGCAGGGGTGCCCAGGATATTCAAAGATAATGGAGAGGTAAAGAGCAAAGAAGAGTGGACTATTGATTGTCAAGTTATATTACACAAAGCCACAGGAGCCCTAAAAGATAAAGCCTCTGTATCTACAGAAGTTTGCAAGCAACTGGAGGAAATGGTCACCCTCGATATAATCACCAGGAGTGCAGTCGAGCTTACTGATTCTCACCGTGCGCAGGAGTACTTGGATCATATAACAAAAGTCTATTTATGGCTAAACAGAGCCTAACTAAGATTATGTAATTATTGTTTGTATTGGTTAAAATCCCAAGAGACTTATTGAAGAGTTGTATCTCTTCATGAAAATATCTATATAAGTTCAAACAATCTATGCTGAAAAATTCATCAGCAGTAGAAGTATTCATATATACATATACATAATATTCCAAAATGACCGTGTTGCATATTTTATTTTGAGGAAGAAATTTGAGTTCTCTGATTCAGTATTTCTATTTTGGTATCAGTTATTTGTTGGAATTATTCAATTGTGTGGCTGTCTCCATTTCTGCATTTCCCTGTTATTCAGATTAAGATATCAAGTATATATTTAATCTGTCAATACACATTCGCTGTATCTGTGTGATTAATTCGGTTGGTGTCCATCCTAAGGAATTAAACCCTTCTGATTCATTCACAGTAGCCTGGAAGTAGTAAGTTGGGATTACTAAGTAGAGCCATATAATTAGGATTGACACACTGTATCCAGTAAAATATTATCTGTTAATCTTGTCTTTTCATTTCATTTGGTTCCTTCAAGTAAGGATTAAAATACCTTCTGGTGAATTATAAGATATCTGATTTTATTTGGTTGTTGGATTATCAAGAAGAGTCTGTCAGTCATTTACTTGCACGTTTATACAAGCTATAAACCAGAACTGTGCCAAATATCTAGAATTATTACCATTTAGAAACTACTGTTCTTAGTCCCTCAAATTGACTCTGTTACCCAACAAGGCACTGGTCTCATTCAACTCATTAATTAAAATCTTTTTTGATATTGCTTATACAATTTCTGCCAATCACTTATTAAACATTACACATAGAATTAATTAGTCAGCTTTGTCATCTATCTTATATCCTATGCCATTGTAGATAGACCTAGTTAGTCCATTCATCCACACTCAGACTGCTTTAATATTTCAAGGTTCACCCACCTAGGTGTAGCAGGACCTAAAGTGTAGGAAATCATCAAACCTTGAAGGTTGATTTCGTCAAGTTAGTTCAAAAACGTTGCAAATCCAAATATAGAGCCTGGCATCCTCTTAGGATTAGTAACTTGCATTTTTGAGACCTAACAGATACATTGACAAAATTTGATATATTCACCCTTATTATACATTAATTATGGCTATCCATACACTAATCCCTATACATCTAATGCGTACATTAGTCTGAGCTCTTCTATGTCCCAAGAGATCAATCCTCTGGCCGCAAATTTGAATGTTGACTTTGTAAAATTCAATTTCAAATTTTGGCCAACTTTTGTCCATTCCTTTCTCACCACAGGTTGACTAAGCACATTGCATAATTTATTGCTATGTACTTGTACTTCTTTAAAGACATTCAATTGTACCCATATTGATCATAAGATAATATTGAATATCAGTAACATTTACAAAAGCAATATGCTAGGAATATTTTGATTAGAGTACCTAAAAAGAACTTGGTTTTGCATCACACCACTCTAGAGCATTTGCATGGCTAAGATTTGTTGTCTTTGGTTTTTTACCTAAGTATTTTGGTGGTTGACCTAGCAGAACATGTCCCCTAGCAACATACAAATAGTTCTCTAAAGGTAGTTTTAAATATCATTAGTCTCCAGAGCAGAGAAAAAGCTAGAAGAAGTTGAGGTAAATTAGGTGAATCAACAAGTAGAAGTGTGAAAACTACTAGATCATTTCTATGCGTTTAGGACATTTTCTAGGCACGGATCTAACCTTGATTTGTAGGCTTGACCCCATATAGTGTAGACCAACTATCTGTTGGAAATATTGTCATTGATGTCAAAGGAGAATTAATGCCATGATGATTTAATATAGTCAAGTGTTTTGTTAGTGGGAGCAGTGATCTTATCAGTGAAGACATACACAGGGAAATAATGAGTTACATCATTCGAAAGATGAAATTTGTGATGTACATTCTGGTAGCTGCAATAAGAGTAATCCCAATGATGTTTCTGACACATTGCTTGAAATTTGTGGAATTTGCAATGGTATAGAAAAGTCGACAGCTTGGGGTTGTACATGAATGAAAGATACATAACTCTAGAGGATATTCCTTCTAGAAGACCTAGGAAAAATGGCAATGGCCCATTTTGAAGATGCCAAAGACACAAATAAAGTCACTAAGAAGGCCCTCAAAGCCCGGGCGATGAAAAGTGTTTTCAGAGAAAGAAAAATGCTTTTGAACACATCCATAAATGGGTCCATACTTGTTAAAAGTAAATATGTATTGGCAAAGATAGCAAAGGATGCAATTGAGAGGAAGTGCTTTCTAGAGCCAAACGTAGATAGGGGAATGGTGAGAGTAATTAAAAATGCAAAGGCTGAGATGGACCAACTTGAAGATCTATTCAAGAAAGATTCCATCTTGTTCAACAACATAGTTTGGAAGGTAAGTTGAAAGGTTTAAAAGTGCGACAACAATAATCAACACAATACTAAAATTGGCTAATGGTTGGCGACTAACTAGGAAACATGTTGGTTCTACTCAGGAAAGCCTTATAAATGAGTATGCAACCTTGGGATTTTATTTAGTGTGGACAACTAATGTTAATGAGGAGAGGAAGTATTCCAAGTATTATAAATATGGAATGTTTTTATCCTTACAAAACTTCCTAGCCTTAGACAATGCTTGGAAAATATTTTTGCAACATATACTTCAGGGTACATTGAGACGTGCAAAGCAAAGCTTTTGGATAAGGATGAAAAATGGGTTGACGGTTGGGATGACTCATGACTTATGACACCTATTGGTTTGCAATGAAGAGGTGTCTCATCAAATGCAATTAATACCTTTGTTCGAGGAATTGTAATAAAATGAAGTGATACCAAAGGCATATGCGGCCCCCAACTTGGCAAAATTTGGTGACAGATTTCAATTTGAAAGGATGGGATACTTCTCAGTTGATCAAGATTCAACTGCAGATAAAATCATTTTCAATTGAATTGTTACTATACGTGTTTACTATGCTAAGGAATGAAGTTAGAGATAAACATAGTCAAACTACAATTAAATTGTAATTACAAAAAGGCAATGACTGAATGGTTGTGACTCTTTCAAAGGGGCGGTAGTTGTATAAAGAGTTGTGACTCCTTAGGTAAAAAGATATAAAGAGTAGAACATTCAATGAGAAGAATGAATTATAGAGTGAACAAGATATAAGAGGGAGACCATTCATTGAGAAGAGAAGAAGTCAAGCCATGGAGTAAATAAGTGATTAGCACATGATTATACTTAGAGGAGGGGTTGAATCAGTACAACACAAACTTTTATTTTTCCAAACTTAATCAATCACAACAATAATAGCCACACAAGATCTAACAATTATGCACACAAGAAGAACACACGATTTACACGGAAACACTTGCGGGAGAAAACCACAGAAAAATATTGCTTATATATATTGATCTTCTTTTGTAGGCACCAACCTACTTCTCTTATAATTGTTCTTTTGTGAGCACCAACCCACTGGAGACACCAATCCCCACAACTGAGTAAGAGACACCAATATCTTATTTGATAGGCACCAACCTCCAAATTCTTCAATGGTGATATTGTTCTCCCTTCCTCACAAACCTCATCACAAAATCTAATTCTAAATGATGTATATCTTTACTTCACAAATCTAATCCGAACTCATGCACTATCCTTCCTTCACAAATTTGATCTCAAGTGATGCATATCCTTCTTTCACAATTCTAATCACAACTATTGCAATGCTTTCCTTTATAATCATGCCTTAAGATCTGCTCTAATTTCACTTACAAATCTACCTTCAAATTATGCATATATTCCCTTCATAGATCTGTATATATTCTCTTCATAATTTGACATATATTCCCTTCATAGATTTGCATATATTCTCTTCATAATTCTGCATATATTCCCTTCATAGATCTGCATATATTCCCTTCATAGATCTGCATATATTGTAAATGATCTCTATCTTACTTCAGGCCCGCTCATAATATATTCATATTTCTATTGTAATAAGCATGCTCTTCTTTAAAACTGAATGATATTACATTTCTATTTCTTACTCTCTCCACACATTGCTTATTGCATTTTATGTCTTCATATCTAAATTGATGAGCATGCAGTTATATTGAGAGGGGGGTGAATCGGTATAATACAATCTTCTACCTTGTTCAAATCTTAACAACCATAACAATATCAAACACACAAGACTATCAATTATGCAACACAATGATAACACAAGATTTATGTGGAAACTCTTACGAGAGAAAACCATGGCAAAATATTGCTTATATATATATATATAACCTGGTTTATGATCCATGAACCATAAAAATCTGGCATGATGCCACTAAGAATCTAATCCCTCAAATATGAAGGACTAGAACAAATCTAACATAAAACTGTCATATTTAGATCCCTAAAGAACCCTACAATGTCTTAATTTCTGTAAAAAAAACTATCTGCAAAATCAAAATCTCAACTTATCTGCATTGTCTGACTGCGTCCACGCTTTTCCTAAGAATTTCTGCATTCCCTTTCTTAGAAGATCTGAGCACCATATGTTGTCTGGGCATAGAAGGAGAAGATTTCTTCCACCTAACCTCAATCCAATTCTAGTCATACATTGAGCATGACAATGTGTTAACATTATCCTCTTGGATGGAAATCATAGGCTCCACATAAGAACCTACCTTTCTAAAAATAATATCCTCTGTCACCTTTGATGTGTCCCTTGAATTATCTACTTGTGCTGTTTCTTCCTTTTTACCCACACAAGAAGGATCTTGAGAAGGGTGCAAGTCTGGAACATCTTTGGAAAAATCTTGTAAACCTAGGGAAATGTTGTGGTGATGGGGTTCTACCCCAATCCACCAAGTGGGTGTTCCACCTTTATGGCTCCTCTCCTGAGCTATATATATAGCTCAGGAGACTGCAATCCCCCCTTGCACAATCTGTGAGCACCAACCCACTAGAGACACCAATCCCTGCAACTAAGCACCAACCCAGCAAGGCACTAACCTACGAATTCTTCAATGGATGATATGTCCTATGAATGTCAATACACTTTTTACAAATCTGATCACAACCCACACAATATTCTTTCTTCACAAATTTGATCCAAATCATGCACAAACTCTTTTTCACTAAACTGATCCAAATCATGCACAAACTCTTTTTCACTAAACTGATCCAAATCATGCACAAACTCTTTTCACAAAACTGATCCAAATCATGCACAAACTATTTTCACAAAATTGATCCAAACTCTTCCTCTATCTCTGCAAGATCTTTGTCTCAGCACAATCTTCTTCTTTATCACAACATAATCTTCTTCTTTATGTCGGCATTAACTTCTTATATATTTGCAATATTTTATTCTTTATATTAGCATAGATTTCTCTTTTATTTATGCCTCTAATTCACCTCTATATTTGCATTATCTTCCTTATCTTCGCATAGACTTCTCCTTTTATTTCTGTCCAAACTCTTTATTTACAGATCTGCAGGTGCTTAATGGATATATCTTTTATATTTCACACACTCCACTCATTCTTTCTTTTCATCACTTCACAAGTGTCTTTTAAATCTTCATCGATTCCATGAATGGATGCATCTATTGCCAAGGAAGATGTCCTTTTAAAACTGACACCTCTTCATACATACCTCTTGGAAAAAAACATTTTTTTCTTTTATTTGAGATCACAGCCTTTAGTTATACCTTCAAACTACTTTCAAATGTCTTCACTATCTTATCTATTATAATTGCATCTCTTCCTCTTAAAGCATTCACACCTCTTCATTAGAAGGAAACTATCACCTCTCATTTATGGACTATTTTATTAATTTAGATTATTGGACATTTACTATGATTGTTTACTATGAGTGATTCCATGTGTGTGAAAGTAAATATCGTAAAATTATAAATGCATAATTAGGAAAGTTGATTAAATAATTGTATATTATTGGTGCGACTATGGATGTACATTATGTGTTGCTTCGGCTATGATTTTGACGAACTAACCTATTGATGTGGAGTTGAGTGCGATTGAATGCAGGTACTCGTCGAAGACGAGAACATGGTTGAGGTAGAGATGTTCTAGCCACTCAGCAAGAATTGTTTGGGATGGATAAACCTAATGCACTCACACACTCATGTAGTCTCATGTCATATTGCATTTTGAATGATGTTAATATGCATTATTATATGGTTAATGAATGTGAATGATGTTTGTGAGTAGGCAAATATGTGTTTGAGTTGCTATAGTAAGTCTATTCGAATGCATATATTAGTCATGAAATTATTATGTTCCTTCAAAATTATATTTAATGGAATTGTGTATATTATATTATTTAATTATAAATAATAAAAGTGTTTTCCAATTTTTATAATATATTATTGCTTGAAAAATAATATCTTGATTGGTCTAAAAATAAATATGTTTTTTTAAAGATAAATAAATTATACTAACAATATATTTATTAAAATTAGATATCTAAATAAAATAATAAAAGAAAAATATCTTGTCATGCAAAATTTAGAAGCAGCAAAAATAAAGAAATTGATTTATTTTAATTTAAAGTCTAGTTGGAACGCCAAAAAGGGCATGCAAACGAAAGAGAATTAGAGTTTTCAAGGGCAAAGAAAATCAAAAGTTTAAACAAGAAAAGCCATTCAAAATTGGAACGATAGGAATAGATGAGGCAAATAAAAGAAAAAGGCACAGTAGAGAAATTATCATCATTGTTTTGGAGCAACAAAAAGGAGTGAAGAAATTAGCGACTAGTAACAAAAGGTGAAGGAAAGATTGATGTCAAGGCAGAATTCAACTTTGAGGAAAGAATATAAAATCAGGTATTTCCCTTGTTTTTGTTTTGCAATGGTTTATGGTTGAATATATTGTTAAAAAACTTGGTTAAATATTGGCCTGCGCCTTGTCAATTTTCTGTTCTATGTAATACTTGGACGACTTGAGGTTGATCACTAGTTATGCTTTATTTCCTTGGCGCCTTAGAACTCCCCATTGCCTACATTTTATTTATGTGTGTTTGTTTTGGATCGACCTCTTTCTGTTAGGCGTCAGCCTCTTAATCTTGTTCAACCTGCCTATGTATATCTAGTTTGACAACCAACATCTTCCTCTATATTTCTTAATGACCTGAATCATTCCAGTTGACCTGCAGAAAAGCGGTTGGCCAAAACTATCTATTCATCAGCCTTCTAAATTGTAATTTGCCTGCTTTATTTCTCCACATTTTGTTGTTGGAAATGCTTTCTTTCTATTGGGCATCAACCTTAAATCATGTTGGCTAGTATCCTCTACTGATGACCATTATTCTCTATTATTAGCCACATTCATGGCTTGAGTAGCCTGGGTTTTTCCCTTGGTCATTTTATTGGACATCATGATGGATCATTATCTCTCTGTTTTTGCTTAAAGACCTTTTTCAATTTGAGTTAAATTGACCCTTAGCTACATTATCAGCCTGTTTGATCTTCTATTCAGCCACCTATAATTCCTATCTCAGAATGTTAAAATCTATATCGCTATTAAGATGTTTATTGTCACAATTTTACTCTAAATCCTTTAGTTGTTATTTGTTATGTCGCTGCAAACTTACTTCTGTAAACCTAATTACTATACCTGTAGCAAGTTAAATGTTGTGTAGCAATTAGTATAAGCTTCTTATTACAGTTAGATGGATTTGATTCAAATTTAGTGAACCTTAAATAGCTTTTGTTTTACCATTGTCTTAGTAATTCTTTTATCCTGTCGCCATGTTTAGTTCATGTAGCTTCTTTTAAAACTTCCTGTAGCAGATAGATTATTACTTGGAACAGAGATAATACATTTCTAAATATTTACTTATGCTTTTGAATTTAGATTAAATGTGATACTAGAATTAACTATACGCTCTTATTGAATCTTTGTTACAATGAATTGCTTTGAATTATGACCAGCTTTGGGTAGAAGTAGTTAACATTAGTTTTCTTCAAAATATTGAAAAGAATGAAACATGGGTTAGGGAATATAACTAGTTTATATATATATATATATATATATATATATATATATATATATATATATATATATATATATATATATATATATATATGTTTGCATGTAAATGAATAAATGATGTTCCTATCTTATTACTTGCTTGAAAGTGTGTTTCTTCAATTATGCAAAAGAAAGGGATTAGAAATGATTTTAGGTGAACATGGGTTGTTATTTGTTTTGAAAGAAATTAGATTATCTTTATGTGTGTTTGGGGTTACTTTCTGGCCTAGGATGCCGAATGTGGATTATCAGAAATGGCTTTTCCTCTTTTCGAGATTTGAACCTTAAACTATTTTATATGCTTGGCTAAGATGGGATTCATTGAAATAGATGAAAATTTATCTAGCAAACTTTATTTATATATATCTTTGCCACATCATGTTGTGATACATTTGCACATCATTATTTACATCTGCATTTTAGATGCCAGGTTGCATCAGGTGTTCCCTCCTACCAGTTGTTTCCAGATTGCTAGACATTTCGTGCATGGCTAGGTTTCCTTCATGTTATGAAGGGATCCAGGGAAGTTTAATTGCTTCATGGTTGGGTAGAAAAGCACCTGAGCCATGTTCCTGTCTCTCATCTTGCAAGAGGACCATGTGGTTCGTGGCAGCTGAAGAGTTGATTGATTTATTATTTCTTATATTGTACATGATTAATGTACCTTGTAATTATCATTGGATGATTTATGACATGAAAGCCAATGGACATTGTATATTATTTTATAGTGCTAATACCTAGATTAGGCACGTGATTTGTAAGATTTAATGACTTTATTGATTAATGTTTATGAGATTTGTCTTTTTAGTTAAGATGATGTAATTGAGTGGATTATTTACTTTATAACTTTTGTGATGGAATGAGTGCTTTACATTTGGTATTAGAGCGCTAGGTTGAACACTAGGGCCTTTTTGGACTATTACACTAAGATGCAACTTTGATGCAGATCAATCATCTTGAATACTAGAAACACTGATCGTAGTGGAGGATCAGGAAGTGATCAAAATGGAAGAAACCGTGGAGACACAAATAATGGCCAAAATGGAAGGAATCATGGCGAAGCCAACAATGATCAAGATGGAAGATTGGATAGAATCCTTTCTCTCTTAACCCAACAAGGTATAAGAATGGATACTCTTGAGCATGGGATCAGAGAGAACTGTAGAGAGCATAATCGAAATGAAAACCCAGGAGGTGCAAATCTGAATTAGGGTAATGAGAACCCAAGGGCTGATGCACAGATTCTTGAGGTAGAAGCGAATGTGAATAATTGTGGAAGGATTGTAGAGGAGTTGAGAAAAGACCTCAAGAAGGTCTCACCGCCAAAGTTTGATGGAAAAACCATTGGTGATGGAGCTAAAGCATGGATCATAGAAATGGAAAAATACTTTGAGCTCTCAAATCTCTCTGCTAAGACAAAAGCAATGTGGGGTTCCTACTAGTTTACTGGAGAAGCGACAACTTGGTGGGATAATGAAAAGGCTAATAAGAAGTTATTGGCTGGCAAAATTACTTGGGGACTTTTCCTACAGCTCTTTAGGGAAAAGTTGGTTACCACATCTCTTCTTTGACAAGAAGATGATGAAGTTTTAGAATTTGATACAAGGAGGACTATCAGTAACACAATATTGGGAAAGATTCCCTCACTTAAGTATGTTCCACAATACTAGATGGATGAGAGATTTGGAATTAGGAAGTCCATATTAAGGTTAAGGCCCTAGATTGGAGCAGAGGTAGACATTCACAATCCATTGACCATGGATACAATTTTTGAGAAATCCATTAAACAAGAGCAGAAGCTACAGCACGTAGCCAGTTATCATAAGCAAAGAGATGCGAAGTTTGCAAACAAGAGGTCCCAGAATAACCAACAGAATTTTAATCAGAATAGTAATCAGGGCTATAACAGTTAGTAGATCAGAAATTTGAAGAGATGGAATAACTTTTAGGATAAGAATAATGGTGACAATCAGAATGGTGGAAATAAAAGAGGAAACTTCAATAACAACAACAACAACTGTAACAATCATATTGATAGGTCAGAAGGACCAAAGGCACCTCATGGCGGATGTTATATTTGTGGAGGAGAGCATTATGCTAATTCTTGTCCCCAGAGATCAGTAGGGCAAGAAAACAGGAACCAACAAGGAGCATCTCAGCACCAGATACATGTCGTAGTGGACAATCAACAAGTTGAATTTCAAGCAGCACCTATATAGTTTCAAGGTAAGCTCCATGGACTACCTGTTTCTATTTTGATTGATATTGGTGCCACAAAATGTTTTGTAGATCTTAGAGTAGTATCAGAGTTATCTATTAGACTTGGGCATATGGATAGCTCATGGATGGTACAATATGACGATAGAGCAGAAAAGAGAGTAGACTCATGTCTAGCATAAAGTGAGTTAGAGCTTCCAAGTTTTCAAATGCAAGTCAATCTGTATGTAGCACCTTTAGGGTCTTATGATGTGATTTTGGGAATCAACTGGTTAGCTAAACATAAGTCAATAGTAAACTGTGAAGACAAGGTTGTTAGATGTTTGGATGACCTAGGAAATCCAGTGGAGATTAATGGATCTAAGATACCTTTAGAGCTTAGACAAATATCGGCTATGTAGTTACAGAAATCTAAGAGGAAAGGGTGTACCATATATGTAGTCCAAGTAAAAGACCATGATAATGAAGAATCAACATTTAATGACTACCCTATCCTTAGAGAATTCTAAGATGTATTTCCTGTGGAGTTGATAGAGTTACCACCAAAGAGAGAATTTGACTTCTCAATTGATTTGCTACCAAGGACTGAGCCTCAATCTAAGGCACCCTACAGGATCTCAACAAAGCTACTATAAAGAACAAGGATGGTACTTTGCATCTATGCATTGATTATAGGATCTCAACAAAGCTACTATAAAGAACAAGTACCCACTCCCAAGAATAGACGAGCTCTTCGATTAGATGAAGGGATCCATGGTGTTCTCGAAGATAGACCTGAGATCTGGCTATCGCCAATTGCGGATTAAGGATGAGGACATCTCTAAGACAGCTTTTAGAACTCACTATGGTCACTATGAGTTCATAGTGGAACCATTTGGGTTCACTAATGCTCCAACAACCTTCATGAATTTGATGAATAGCATATTTGGTGATTGCTTAGATGATTTTGCGTTGATCTTTCTTGACAAGATATTGATATACTCTAAATCAGTGGAAGAGCATGAAAGGCATTTGAGGATAGTCTTACAATGCTTGAGAGAGAAGAAGCTTTTTGGTAAGCTATCTAAGTGTACATTCTATTAGGATAAGGTGCACTATCTTGGTCATGTGATCTCAGCTGAGGGGATTACAGTTGACCCTGAGAAGATTAAGGCGATAACAGAATGGCCTGCACCTCAAAATGTGACAGAAGTCAAAAGTTTCATGGGACTTGCAAGTTATTATAGAAATTGTGTGGAAGGATTCTCAACTATAGAAGCACTGATTACGTTAGTACAGAAGAAAGGTAAAAAGTTTGAATGGACAAAAAGGTGTGATCAAGCTTTCCAAGTGTTAAAGGAAAAGCTAACTTCTCCTATCTTGACCATACTAGATCCTAATGGTCATTTTATAGTTATAACTGATGCTTTAGGAGGAGGAGTAGGAGGAGTGTTGATGCATAATGAACAAGTGGTTCATACAAATCAAGGAAGTTAAAGCAATGAGTTAAACTATGTGCCTCATGACCTTGAGTTAGCCACCATAGTTCATGCACTTTAAATGTGGAGGCATTATCTTCTAGGTAAGCCCTTTGAGTTAAAGATAGATTATTTAGGGCTCAAGTACATTTTTACTCAACCCAACCTTAATGCACAACAGAGAAGGTGGTTAGAATTCCTTAGTGAGTATGACTTTTGAATTGAGTATATAAAAGGAAAGGAGAATTGATGCAAGAGCATCCCAGGTTACAGAGCAATCTTGCATCAACCAAAAATATTTGTATTCTTTTATTTTCTTTCATTTTCCAATTTAGTTTAGTTTAGTTTAGTTTAGTTCAGTCAGTAGCAGTTTCAACATTTTGTTTCCCATTTTGCTACATTTTTATTTCAGAGCTTGCGGAGCAAGACTTGGCATCTAGACAACATCATCTACATCATATCCAAAATTTAGGTAATTTGGACTTGTCTGCTGAATGTTATCATTATCAGAAGATCACATGTTTTCATAGAGTAGAGCATACAGACAGTCAGCTGAAGGAGAAGGTTTCTGAAGCACTTTCATGACTTATGGAGCTAAATGAAACATCATTCAGGATAGTTTGAGACCTAGCTGACCTCCCTTGAAATCTACATCAAGTTTCAATCATTTGTAGAGGAGTACCAACTTCTTAAGGCCGACCTATTCATTCCAACATGTTACACCTTCATTGGAGATTGTAACTTCCTTCTTGGCCGACATAGAGGATTTCCTGAGCTTGGAGATGATATATATAGGTCTCTAGGATGTATTAGGAAGTTAGTTAGCAGAATTCATAGATTGATAGTTAGATTTTGTTTTGAAAGGTACTTCAAAATCCATATCTGTTGTAACTGGAGTCAGGCTTGTGAGCCCTTGTTTTGTATCTCGCATGTTGCCAACATATACGTATTTTTAACCTATGATATATTAAACATTTGAATCACTCTTTGCATTCTAGATTTGAATTGCTTCCATTGTGTTTGCTCTTGTTGCATGACTTGGACAATTCACTCTACAGACCCTCCGACCATGACTGCACCAAGTGGTATCAGAGTGAAGTTTGAATCCTTTGGGAGTGAAGTTTAGAAGGCATTCCATAAGATCTTGTAGTGAACCAATCGTCGAACTAAGGCAATCTACCTATGTTGTCAACCGATCGTTGATTGTGAGGTAGTTGCCACCTTGTAGCCAGATCACCAAATTTGAGGTAGTTGTACCTGGATCCTAGGAAGAGATGTTGTCAAGGAGAATACTTGCTGTAGGCATTATGGCTAGAAGAATGGATGAGATGATGGAGATGATGAAAGCAATGAGAGTTCGACTGGATGTTGTTGAAGAAGATAGGCGAAGAGGACTTAACCCTAGACCTAATGTTGAAAGTGATGATGATGAATAATTCCAATCCGTTGATCAAAATGAAGAAACCCTAGAAGAATAAGAAGAATCAGATCAAGTGAAAATGTTGAGAGCTATTTCAAAAATTAGAAAAGACCTAGAGTGGAGGTATCGAATTATACTGGCAATTTGAATCTGAAGGAATTGATTGGTTGGATAAATGACTTGGAGGAATACTTTGAATATGAAGAAATTGAAGATCTAGAGAAGGTGATATTTGCAAAGACTAAGTTGAAAGGACATGCTTCTATTTGGTGGAAAGAAGTTTAGTTGGATAGAAATAGAAGAGGACAAGAAAAGATCATAAAATGGGATAGAATGGTGACAAAGTTGAAGAATCAGTTTATACCTGCTGACTATGAGTTGGAATTGTTGAGGAGATTGTAGAATCTGAGACAAAAGGAGAAATCTGTGAAGGAATACACTGAAGAATTTCATAAGATAATCATAAGGATAGGACGTAGTGAAGCAAGCAAGGAGAAAGTGGCAAGATACATCAATGGACTGAGATTGAACATTCAAGAACTGAGTTTGGTAAGGATGACAACAATAGAAGAAGCATATCAGTTTGCCTTGAAAGTTGAAGAAAAGTTGAATAAGAAGCATGAGCAAAGATAGAGAGGTAGAGGAGGTAAATTTCAGAGAGGTAGAACATATTCCAGAGGAGAACGATCATATGCAGAGCAAAACAAACAAGATAGTACATTCAAGAAGGAAGACAAAGAAATTCATATAGGAGAGATGACAGAACTTTCTACTATAGAGGGAATCATAATTCTTACTAAAGTGAAGGGTGCAGGAGAGATGAAAGAGGGTTTGATAAGAGAACATTCAGAGGAACTTGTTTTAAGTGTGGATGTGAAGGACACTGAGTGTTTGAATGTCATCAGGGAAGTACAAGCAAGAGGACAGAGAACAGTGCAAGAATATATTATGTCGAAGAACCTGTTGGATCACCTAATTCAGTTGGAAAACCAGAGAAGGGAGAATCACTTGTCATGAGGAGAGCACTATTTCAAGCAGAGATAATTGAGGAACCACTGCAGAGGAAAAGTTTGTTTCGGACCAGATGCAAAGCAGGAGGTAAATGTTGCAAGGTTATAATTGATAGTGGTAGTATCAATAATTTGGTTTTAGAGGAGATGGTGACTAAGCTAAACCTGAAGAGATTGAAACACCCCAAGCCCTATCATATAGCATGGATTCAGGATGAACATAAGGTACTGGTGAGTGAACAATGTTTGGTGACATTTCATATTGGATCTTATCATGATGAAGTATTGTGTGATATTATGCCTATGGATGTATGTCATATATTGTTGGGTAGACCATGGGAGTATGATAGAAAAGCTATACGTGATGGGAAAAAGAAAACCAATACTGTAGTATCTAATGGAAAGAAAATCACCTTGATACCTTTGGAAGATGAACCTAAGAGTGAAGTATGTGGGAATGCTAGAATCTATTTGGTTGATGGAAGGAAATTTCTGGATGGTTTGAGACATGAGAACATATGTTATCCTTTGATTCCTAAGGAACTTGGAACCCTAATCACATAGACTGAAGAATCACAACCAGAAGAGATAAATGAATTGTTGACAGAGCATGAAGATATTATATCAGATAATGTACCTAAAATATTGCCACCAATCTAGATTATCAGTCATCATATGGATCTTGTACCTGGAGCTAGTTTACCTAACAAAGCAGCACACTAGATGACACTAGTAGAGAATGTAGAGCTGAATAGACAGATACAAGAGTTGCTAAGGAAAGGATTGATCAGAGAAAGCTTGAGCCCTTGTGCAGTACCTACAATGCTAGCACCAAAGAAGGATGGAGAATGGAGATTGTGTACAAACTCTAGAGAAATCAACAAGATCACAGTTAAGTATAGATTTCAATTTCCTAGGATGGATGACATTATGGATTGTTTGAGTGGACCAAAGTATTTTACAAAGATAGACTTGAAGAATGGATACCATTAGATCAAAATCAGAGAAGGAGATGAATGAAAGACAACTTTTAAGACAAATGAAGGATTGTATGAGTGATTTGTAATGCCTTTTGGATTGACTAATGCACCGAGTACTTTCATGAGGTTGATGAATGAAGTCTTGAAGAAATTATTGGGTAAGTTTGTTATTGTATTCTTGGATGATATTCTAATTTTTAGTAAGACAAAAGAACATTTGTGGCACCTGAGACAAGTATTGCACAGACTGAGAGAGGAGAAACTGCTAATAAACATCAAGAAATGTAGTTTCATAAAGGAAGAATTGGTATATTTTGGATTTGTGATTTATGTGGAAGGATTGAAGATGGACCCTGAGAAAGTTAGAGCAATTGTTGAATGGTTGACACCTAAGAGCATTGGAGAAGTCAGATCATTTCATGGATTAGCTAGTTTCCACCAGAAGTTTATTAGAAATTTTAGTTCAGTATACACACCAATGACAGAGACAATGAGAGGTGACAGGAAAGACTTTAAGTGGACATCAGGAGAAAATCAAAGTTTTGAATTGTTGAAGTAGAAAGTGACAGAGCAACCAGTGTTAGCATTACTAGATTTCAACAAAGTATTTCAAGTGGATTGTGATGCAAGTGGAAATGCAATAGAAATAGTGTTAAGTCAAGAAGGTAGACCAGTAACATATTTCTGTGAGAAGTTGAATGATGCAAGGAGAAGATATTTAGTTTATGATCAAGAATTCTATGCAATAATTCAAGCCTTGAAGAAGTGGAGACATTATCTGTTGCCTAAGGAATTTGTGTTGTATACAGATCATCAAGCTTTGAAATATCTAAACAATCAAGGAAAGTTGAATCAACAACACATGAGATGGGTAGAGTTCATGCGGAGTTATACATTTGTACTGAAGCATAGGAGTGGGATGTCAAACAAAGTTGCAGATGCATTTAGTAGAAGGAATTTGTTGATAGAGATGAGAGTTGAAGTATTAGGTTTTGAAGAACTGAAGAACATGTATGAAGAAGACCTTGATTTTGTAGAACCATGGAAAGCATGTAAGGAACCTATTGTGACAGATAGAAGTAAGTGGTTGGATTATTTTATTCAGGAGGATATGTTGTTTAAAGGAAATCAGTTGTGTATACCTAGGAGTTCAATGAGAGATAATCTGATAAAGAAGAAGCACAATGGTGGATTGGCAGGACATTTTGGAATTGAAAATACCGTGGCTTTGGTAAGTGAGCATTATTTTTGGCCTCAGATATATAAGGATGTCAGGAAGTTTGTGCAGAGTTGTAGAATACGTCAAGTTACAAAAGGGAGTAGTCAGAATACTGGATTGTACAATTTTTTGATAATACCGAAGAGACCTTGGGAAGACATAAGCTAGGATTTCATATTAGGATTTTTGAAGACACAGAGAGGACACGATTCTATATTTGTAGTGGTGGACAAATTTTCAGAGATGGCACATTCCATACCTTGTAAGAAGACAAATGATGTAGTGCATGTGGTTGACCTATTTTTCAAGGAGATTGTGAGATTGCATGGATTATCTAAGAGCATAATTTCATACAGAGATACAAGATTCATTGGATATTTTTGGAGGACACTTTGGAAGAAGATGAAGACATATTTGAAGTTTAGTTAAACATTTCATCCACAGACAAATGGATAGACAGAAGTAGTAAACAGGAGCTTGGGAAACTTGTTGAGATGTTTAGTAGGAGATAAGGCAGGAAGTTGGGATCTAATCCTAGCACAAGCAGAGTTTTCGTACAATAATTCAGTGAATAGAAGTACCAAAAAGACACCTTTTGAGATTGTGATAGGAACTAACCCTAGAGGAGTTGCAGAGTTGAGAGACATCAGCATGGAGAACAAGAGAAGTGCAGAAGTAGAAGAATTTGCATAACATATGGAGACAGTACATAAGCAGATTAAGAAGCACTTGGAAGAGATGAATAGCAAGTATAAGGAGCAACAGATGAGAAGAGAAGACACAAAGAATTTTCAATTGGAGATGAAGTGATGGTATATCTAAGAAAAGAGAGATTTCTAGTGGGAACATATAACAAGCTGAAGATGAAGTTTGGACCATGTAAGAAGTGGAGTTATCGGAGACATTGGGTATATCACCTATATTCAACATTGTAGACTTATATCAGTATCATGAAGGAGAAGCCAATGATAGCATTGAAGATGGATTGAAGAATCAATTACCACATCAACAATTAGAGCAGATAGAGGACATCTTGGACATTAGAGTTGGACGTAGCACCAAATGAAAGCAATACAAGGAATATTTGGTAAAGTGGAAAGGCAGACCGAAAGAAGATTCAACATGGATTTCTTAGGCTAAGGTGGACTATCTTGGTTTTCCTCTAGCCCCAGCATAGTGAGGGACTCACTTTTTCAACAACCCCAGGTGTCTGATATAGGAGCATTACAGGTTGCAGAGCAATCTTGCATCAACCAAAATATTTGCATTCTTTTGTTTTCTTTTATTTTCTAGTTCAATCAATAGCAGTTTTAGCATTTTGTTCCACATTTTGCCACATTTTCATTTTAGAGCTTATGGAACAAGACTTGGCATCTAGACAACATCATCTGCATCATAGCCAAAATTTAGGTCATTTGGACTTGTCTGTTGAAAGTTATCGCTATCAGAAGATCACATGTTTTCATAGAACAAATCATACAGACAGTTAACTGAAGGAGAAGGTTTCCAAAGCACTTGTATGACTTGCAGATCTAAATGAAACATCATTCAGGATAGTTTGGGACCTATCTGACCTCCCTTGAGATCCGCATCAAGTTTCCATCATTTCTGGAGGAGTACCAGCTGCTTAAGGCCAACCTATTCATTCCAACACGTTACACCTTCATTAGAGATTGTAACTTCCTTCTTGGCCAACGTCGTGAAGGATTTCTTGAGCTTGGAGATGATATATTTAGGTCTCTAGGATGTATTAGGAAGTTAGTTAGCAAAATTCATAGATTGATAGTTAGATTTTGTTTCAGAAGGCGCTTCAAAAGCTATATTTGTTGTAACTAGAGTTAGGCCTATGAGCCCTTGTTTTGTAGCCTGCATGTTGCCGACATAGAAGTATTTTGAACCTATGATATACTAAACATTTGAATCACTCTTTGCATTCTAGATTTGAGTTGCTTCTGTTGTGTTTACTATTGTTGCACGGCCTGGACAGTTCACTCTGTGGACCCTCCAACCGTGACTGCACCAAGAATAGAGTAGCAGATGCTCTTATTAGAAGAAGACATTTGGCTTCCATGGTTACCATGAGATCCGATTTGAAGAAAAAAGTAATTTAAAATTTGTAAGGGGATGAACATTATGAAAGAGTAAAGCAAGCTTTAGAAGAAAACCCCTTAGATCATCGGTGTGATGGATATGTGATTGAGTTAGATGGACTTTTGAGATATCAAGGAAGGATGTATATCCCTGACTCAGGAGAGTTGAGGAAGTTAGTGCTTGAGGAAATCCACAACACACCATATTCAGGGCACCCTGGAGTGACAAATATGGTCAAAGGTTTGAGACCCTTATACTTTTGGCCTAAACTTAAGAAGGATGTGACATAATTTGTGGTTCAATCTTTGGAATGCCAACGAGTCAAAGATAAGCATGTGCATCCAATAGGATTGTTGTATCTGTTGAGTACTTGTGACTCAAATTACAGGCATCAACTTGTGCTTCTCTTTGTCTCAGCGATCTCTTGTTCTTGGTTGATTGCCCTTTGTTATCAGCCTGACAGGCTCTATCAGCTTTTCTTTAGTTTTTTTCTCCAACTGTTTGTGTCTCTCCGATGGTGGTTTGTTCCTGCAATGTGCTATCGGTGAAATGGGGGTCTTTGGCATAACTTGTTTGTGTTCCAGTGATGGAGTATGTTTCACCAATGGTGTTCTGTCCATCGGCTTGACTATCATTGTCAGCCTTGTCTTAAGTTTTCTCTCTGATTGCCTTGTGTTACTCTGATGAACTATTGAAGGTTGGCATCGGCAAGACCTCTTCAATCGGTGCAGTGTTGAGATGTCACTCTAACTATTATGTGTGTTATCGATGGAGGTTTGGTATCGGTGGGACAAATGCTATCGGCCTTTGGTGGAATTCTTACTCCAATGAGCTTGGTCTGTCCGATGGTGTTTGGCATCGGTAGGAGGAACTTTGTTGGCAAAGAAGGATGAAGTCACACCAAAGGTCTTGGTCACTCTGATGGTTCATTGATATTTGGCCGGCTGGGGCCATCGGCAGCAAAAGCACCAACGAAAGATTTACCGTGTGTCCGTGGATATATACTATGATGTGTTTGTCAATTGATGCATGTGGGACTATTTAGTCCTCATGAATACGAATGGTTGCGAATGGTTAAAAATGAACTGTCGACCTTTTGGAAGTTGTAACGGTCTGAGATAGTAACTAAATGTTCCCTTCTGTAATGTGACATGTAAAAATGCATTGTAACAGATGAGTGAGAGAGAGAGTGAGAACATAGTTCGAGTGAAGTGGATTCAGGCCGAGAGGATGATGTCCCGTACTGTATGCTATTTGTGGCATGATAATAGTATGAAGGACTAACCTGAGTGCTGTGATTAGAACTGAGGAGAACTTTGTGCAGGGTTATGCTGTCAGTTATTCTTCCCAAGGAGCAAGATGTAAATCTCCATGAAAGTCTTAGTGCTAGATTTGTATTGTAACTGTATTTTCTGTTGCTGAATAATACAATGGCGATCTGGGCTTTTGGAGTGTGGGGTTTTTTACCCATTAGGGTTTTCCCCACGTAAATCTGTGTTTTGTTCTGTCTTTCATGTTTAATATTTCTGTTGTTGAAACTGGTTAATGTTGCTTGTACTTTCCTCTAAGGGTTAATGTTGGAAATGTTCTATGTCTGTTTCCGCTTTGTGGCATAGTTGTGCATGTTTTTTGAGGCAATCTAAAGGAATTTAAATCGTTGAAGACACCACTATTCTTAGAAATACATTCTGAGATGCTCTCATTTCCTTACAAGTGGTATTAGAGCCTTCTTCTGGGATTTACTTTGTTGCTCACATATGTACGTGTGTGTGTTGCATGTGTTTGCATGTAAGAGTTCCTAGTGTATAAGGTCTGGGTATTCCTTTTGTGATGATTTCTTAGTGTGACAGGGTTGAGGAAATCTACAGGAATCGTCTGATGATTGATCCTTGTTTTGAGTGTGAAGTCTGGCAGTTGATCTTGTTTTCCTGTTTCAGCAGTGCTTGAAGGATGGTGAAGATGAAGAGACTGGAGCTGGTCATGATGTGGCCTGAGGCTCTTAGTTGATAGTGTATAATCCTATTGCATGGGGTGGATTATGCTTTGTGGTTGTGTCTCTGCAATAACTTTCATATTGGGTGTCTGTGTGAAAGGCTTCCTTGTGATATGAAGAAGTTTGTGTTGCTGCTCAGCCATGGAGAAGTGTGCTTATGCTGGATATTTGTTCCTAGTATTGGAAAGCATTATTTCTATTGCCCCAGTTGCATAAAGGCTATGGAGTTGATCATTGGAAGATCTGGGAGCTTCTGTAATAGCCTGATTTTCTCAGATGCATGTGCATGTTGGTGGTCGAGGAATTGGTCTACAAGTGGGCCTAAAGCTCTTGAACTATTGTTTCCTTAAATGGATATTTTGTACTTGCATGACTCAGATTCATGTTTATTGGGTTTAAGGGGTTTTATTGTTTTTCCTTAAAATCTATGGTTATGCATATTCATGATGATCCGTTATTCTGGTTTAACTATTATGGAGTTTATGTTGCAGACTTTTGAGTCATCCAGATGTGAAGTGTATATGGATATGCATGGGTATTTCGTATAACATAGTGATTTTGCAGGTTTTACATGGACAAAGAAAAAAAAACTTGTGGTTTTGTTGAAGTTGCAGTTAAGCTATTTTCTAGACCCTATTTTTTTGGGGTGTTGCTGGATGAGATAGTTGCAGTCTTGTGGGAGTGTTGGTACGTGATAAGTCACTCAGCATTTCTGTGGTGATGCTTTTATGGATACCTTGAATATGGTGCTCAGGTTGTGGACTGGTTTGGCAAATCAGATTGTAAGTAATCTGGTGTTTTTTGTCATGTTGTCTACATGGTTATTTACCTCTTGAGATCTCAGTTTTGCAATTTTTAGTGCGATAGTGAGTTTGTATGATGCATTGATTGGATCTACGAGTTATGTAGTTTTGTGGGCTGGCCACCTATTAAGCTACAGTGAGATGACTCGGATGTGGACTGTCTATATTCACAAGATCGTTCAATGTTTATGCAGACTTGTTAGCTAGCATTATTTGTGGTTACTTGTGCATTGGTGTGATTGCATTGGGATAAAAGGGTGGATAGTGTAAAGTACCTGAATAGTCAATAATCTATAGCATGTGTGTCATGATGTCATGTATAGCTTGGATACACAGTTCAGTGTAAGCTTTCGACAGTGATGTTGTATTTTCTTAGTTTGGAGATCTTGGTGCCATTTGTTTTTTATTGATGTGGACCTGGAAGATTTTTAGATGAGATGTTTGGTCATGTTGCTTGGAAATCTCAGTTGCCACAGTTCAGTGGGAGCTTTAGCAATGACTGCAGATTCATCACTTAGTGATGGATGATCTTCTTTAGTGTTGCAGATGTTACTAGAAGGAGCTCTTAGATCATGTTGCTACAGAAGGGTTCTTTCACATTTGCAAGGGCACTACTTGAGGATAGGTAACATCTTGGAGTCATGGAGGATTCATGAAATCCTTGGCTGAGGTGTTGGTGGTGTTTGATAGGTGATGTTGGTTTAGAGTTTGGTTTGTTTCATGTCATGATATTTTCTTGATTTCTGCATTTGAGTTTTGGCATGATACATTGCTCTTGAGACCATGGTTAAGTTCACCTGAAGCATGGAATCTCCTAAGGGAGATGGTAAGATCATGATGTCATGATAAGTTCCTGATTCAGATGATTGGAGCTTTGACAGTGGTCTGGTAACTTCTCTATGTTTGGGAACATTTATTATTTGCTTCATTACTTCATAATGGTGTAGTGATGCAGTTGGAGTTTAGCATGAGGTGATTGTTCGTAGGTACTCATGGATACATGGAGAATAAGGTGAGACTGTATATGTTGTGCTTAATCAGAGTTTGCAGCAGGAAGTTCGAGGAGTCTTTAACTTGGTTGAATGTGAGTTCAACAAAAGATCTAGAGGAGATTATTCTTGGAGAAAGTCATTGGGTCTTGGATATCTTGGAAGAACATTCCCATTCCCCACTCTTGGTCTACTCAGCAGTTAATTACTTGAGAGGTATTGCCCATTGTTTCTCTCAGGTGTTTTATGCTTTCTTTCATAGACATGGATCTTGAGCTACTGATATATGGTTCTGGAGGATTCATTGTGAGAGATGGATAGCATGATTAATCTCCTCATGCATTTGAGTTTAAGATATCGTTCTTTGATGAGGACTGTTAGGCGATGGTTTTATGGGCTGATTTCCTGAAACAGGAACTGGAGTAGTTTAATCTTCTTAGAGAAGCTTACATCCATATTTATAATTACATGATATATATGTTGTATTTGATCTTGGAGATTGAATGGATGGGTGTTGTCATGATGTTCTCTTTGGGGTGTTTTGAAGGAGATCATACATGACATAGTTGGCATTTAGAGGTGTATGTAGAAGGATTGTCTACAGGTATATGATGTGCAGAGTTACTCTCTATGGTCTTGGTTATCTTCCTGTATGGTTTGTTTCACACTACATTGGTTTGAGGTTTGATTGGAGCTGAGGTGATCACTAGTTTGTGGTCATGTGTTTTCACTTATGTTCTTGGGTGATGACATGGAAGTTCTGTTATCTTTTTCCTTTGTTGGGTGTGGAGAACTTGGAAGAGTTCTGGACTGGTGGTGAGGAGTTGGTCTTGCAGGTTATTTGATTACAGGTGTTGAGTATCATTGTGGATGTTTCCTTGGTACTACATGATGTTTACACTTTCTATGTGATGCTATTGGTGGACTTTGTATGCCATGATTTTTTTTAGATTACCCATGCAGTGGGAGTTCTTGGATGTGTTTGGTCTTTTTCGACTGATTGACACATGGAGCTTGTATTTGTAGTTGGATGGGTGTATATGTAGGTGGCATCAGTCTGCTGAGATGAATACCTTCAAGGTATGGATGATTGGATGGATTAGCATTTGCTGTATGTGCTATTTTCAGTCATGTGGGTTTTTGTTTAGTTGGTGGGTGTAGCGAGTTTTTTGATTGTTGTTCTAGCTAATGTTCTATCTTGTTTCTGGAGGATGACTTCATGGTTGTGTTTAGAATGAAGCTTTGAAGTTGATGTTGTGAGCTTCTATATAGCTTGTGAGTATAGTGGAGTGGAGGCAGTATCAACTTTGGTTATGTGACTTGGAGCGTTGATGGTTTCTTGTAATTCCTTCATCAAGTGGGAGAATGTTGAGTACTTGTGGCTCAGATTACAGGCATCGACTTGTGCTACTCTTTGTCTCAGCGATCTCTTGTTCTTGGTTGATTACCCTTTGTTATCGGCCTGATAGGCTCTATCAGCTTTGCTTTAGTTTGTTTCTCCGACCGTTTGTGTCTCCCTGATGGTGGTTTGTTCCTACAATGTGCTATCAGGGAAATGGGGGTCTTCGGTGTAACTTGTTTGTGTTCCAGTGATGGAGTATGTTTCACCGATGGTGTTCTGTCCATCAGCTTGACTATCGCTATCGGCCTTGTCTTAAGTTTTCTCTCTAATTGCCTTGTGTTACTTTGATGAACTGTTGAAGGTTGGCATCGGCAAGACCTCTTCGATTGGTGTAGTGTTGAGATGTCACTCCGACTATTATGTGTGTTACCGATGGAGGTTTGGTATCGGCAGGAGAAACGTTATCAGCCTTCGGTGGAATTCTTACTCTAATGAGCTTGGTCTGTCCGATGGTGTTTGGCATTGGCAGGAGGAACTTTGTTGGCAAAGAAGGATGAAATCACACCAAAGGTCTTGGTCACTTTGACGGTTCATTAATATTTGGCCGGCTGGGGCCGTCGACGGCAAAAGCGCCGACGAAAGACTTATCGTGTGTTCATGGATATGTACTATTGTTGTGTTTGTCAACTGATGCATGTAGGACTATTTAGTCCTCATGAATACGAATGGTTGCAAATGGTTAAAAACAAATTGTCGACCTTTTGGAAGTTGTAACGGTCGGAGATAGTAACCAAATGTTCCCTTCTGTAATGTGACATGTAAAAATGCATTGTAACAGATGAGTGAGAGAGAGAGTGAGAACAGAGTTTGGGTGAAGTGGATTCAGGCCGAGAGGGTGATGTCCTGTACTATATGCTATTTGTGGCATGATAATAGTATGAAGGACTAACCTGAGTGCTGTGATTAGTACTGAGGAGAACTTTGTGCAGAGTTATGCTGTCAGTTATTCTTCCAAAGGAGCAAGATGTAAATCTCCATGAAAGGCTTAGTGCCAGATTTGTATTGTAACTGTATTTTCTATTGCTGAATAATACAATGGCGATCTGGGCTTTTGGAGTGTGGGGTTTTTTACCCATAAGGGTTTTCCCCACGTAAATATGTGTTTTTGTTCTATCTTTCATGTTTAATATTTCTACTGTTGAAAATGGTTAATGTTGCTTGTACTTTCCTCTAAGGGTCAATGTTGGAAATGTTCTATGTCTGTTTTCGCTTTGTGGCATAGTTGTGCATATTTTTTGAGGCAATCTAAAGGAATTTAAATCTGTCAAAGACACCATTGTTCTTAGAAATACGTTCTGAGATGCTCTTGTTTCCTTATAGTATCCACATAGTGTTCCTGAATATAAGTGGCAAGTGATAAGTATGGATTTTATTCAGAGGTTAACCATGTCTAAGAATAGGCATGACATTATCTTGGTAGTGGTGGACAAGTTGATGAAAGTAGCACATTTTATACCATGGAATCTTTCAGTTGATGGTTCATTAGTACTAGCTAAGAAGTTTGTTTAGGAGATCTTTTGATTGCATGGAGTGCTGGAGATGATCATTTCATATCGAGACACTTGCATGACTTCTAGATTTTGGACAACTCTAAATACAACTTTGGGCACAAAGTTGAATTTCAGTTCAATATATTATCCTCAAATGGATGGTCAGATGGAAAGAGTCAATCAGGTTGTAGAAGACCTTCTCAGGATGTATTGTATGGGTCATCAATATAAATGGGAGGAGTATCTTCCATTGGTGGAGTTTGCATACAACAATTCATACCATACATCATTGGGAATGGCACCGTTCAAAGATCTTTAGGGGCGTAGGTGTCGAACACCTATCAGTTGGGACAAAGGAGAGGACAAAATAGTGATTGGTCCTGATATGTTAAGGGAAATGGATGATCAGATGAGATTGATCAAAGAGAAATTGAAGTAAGATTCAGATTATCAAAAGAGTTATGCAGATAGAAATAGAATGCCTAGATAGTTCTTAGTTGGTGACAAAGTCTTCTTGAGGGTCAAGCCTCAGAAGAGTTCAATTTCATTTGGAAAAGCATCCAAACTCGCTTATTGATTCGTAGGACCGTTTGATGTCCTAGAAATGATTAATCACGTAGTTTATAGACTTGCTCTACCGCCTGCACTTACCAGAATCCATAATGTTTTTCATGTGTCTTTACTTAAGCCTTATCATCCTGATGCTTCACACATTCTTGATTGGCATGCTTTACAAGTTTAGGATCCAAGAGTGGTGCTGGTGGAGCCCACTCAAATTTTGGAGAGGCTCAATGTTAAGTTGCGTAACAGGGATATTGTGCAGTACAAGGTCCAGTGAAACCAATATTCTGTGGACAGCGCCGCATGGGAGGATGCAGAAGACATTGACATATCATTTCCTCATTTGGGGGATTTAGCGTAGTTTTCTTATTCATGCATAGATTATGATACTTTGAGTTAGTGTTATTTGTTTTCATGATACTTTGGATACATTGTTATTTGTTAGTTGTGTAATTTAAGACATAGGGATGATGTCTCTTCCTAGTGGGGAAGGATGTCACATCTCGTTTTATGGACTATTTATTAATTTAGATTATTAGACATTTACTATATGATTGTTTACTATGAGTGATTCCACGTGTGTGTGAAAGTAAATATTGTAAAATTATAAATGCATAATTAGGAAAGTTGATTAAATAATTGTATATTATTAGTGCGACTATGGATGTACAATATGTTTTTCTTCAGCTATGATTTTGAGGAACTAACATATTGATGTGGAGTTGAGTGTGACTGAATGCAGGTACTCGTCGAAGACGAGAACATGGTTGAGGTAGAGATGTTCTAGCCACTCGACAAGAATTGTTTGGGATGGATAAACCTAATGCACTCACACACTCACATAGTCTCATGTCATATTGCATTTTGAATGACGTTAATATGCATTATTATATGGTTAATGAATGTGAATGATGTTTGTGAGTAGGCAATTATGTGTTTGAGTTGCTATAGTAAGTCTATTCGAATGCATATATTAGTCATGAAATTATTATGTTCCTTCGAAATTATATTTAATGGAATTGTGTATATTATATTATTTAATTATAAATAATAAAAGTGTTTTCCTAATTTTATAATATATTATTGTTTGAAAAACAATATCTTGATTGGTCTAAAAATAAATATGTTTTTTTAAAGATAAATAAATTATACTAATAATATATATTAAAATTAGATATCTAAATAAAATAATAAAAGAAAAAGCTATTGTTATGCAAAATTCAGAAGTGACAGAAATAAAGAAAATGATTTATTTTAATTTAAAGTTTAGTTGGAACGCCATCAAGGGCATGCAAACGAAAGAGAACTGGAGTATTCAAGGGCAAAGAAAATCAAAAGTTAAAACAAGAAAAGCCATTCAAAATTGGAACGACATGAATAGAGGAGGGAAATAAAAGAAAAAGGCATGACAGAGAAATTATCATCATTGTTTTGGAGCGACAAAAAGGAGAGAAGAAATTAGTGACCAACGACAGAAGGTGAAGGAAAGATCGACGTCAGGGCATAATTCAACTCTAAGGAAACCATATAAAATTAGGTATTTCCCTTGTTTTTGTTTTGCACTAGTTTATGGCTGAATATACTGTTAAAAACCTTGGTTAAATATTGGCCTACACCTTCTCGATTTTCTATTTTGTGTAATACTTGGATGACTTGAGGTTGATCACCAGTTATGCCTTATTTTCCCTGACGCCTTAGAAATCCATGTCCCCTGCATTTTATTTATGTGTGTTTATTTTGGATCGACTTCTTTTTGTTAGGCATCATCATCTTAATCTTGTTCGACCTGCCTATGTATATCTAGTTTGACTGCTAGTATCTTCCTCTATATTTCTTAATGGCCTGAATCGTTCCAATCAGCCTACAGAAAAGCGGTTGGCCAAAACTATCTATTCATCGGCCTTCTAAAACTGTAATTCACCTACTTTCTTTCTCTATATTTTGCTATTGGAAATGCTTTTTTTCTGTTGGGCGTTGACCTTAAATCATGTCAACTAGTATCCTCTACTGACGACTAGTATTCTCTGTTATCAACCACAATCATGGCTTGAGCGACTTGAGTTTTTCCCTTGGTCATTTTATTGGACAACATGATGGATCATTATCTCTTTATTTTTGCTTAAAGACCTTTTTCAATCTGAGTTAAATTGACCCTTAGCTACATTATCGACATGTTTGATCTTCTATTCGACTGCCTTTAATTCCTGTCTCAAAAAGTTAAAATTTATGTCGCTGTTAAGATGTTTATTGTCACAGTTTTACTCTAAATCCTTTAGATATTATTTGTTATGTCACTACAAACTTACTTCTATAAACCTTATTACTATACCTGTAGCAAGCTAAATGTTGTGTAGCAATTAGTATAAGCTTCTTATTGCAGTTAGATGGATTCAACTCAAATTTAGTGAACCTTGTAGCTTTTGTTTTACCACTATCGTAGCAATTCTTTTATCTTGTCACCATGTTTAGTTCATGTAGCTTCTTTTAAAACTTCCTATAGCAGATAGATTATTACTTGGAACAGAGATAATACGTTTCTGAATATTTACTTATGCTTTTGAATTTAGATTATATGATGTTGAAATTATCTATACACTCTTATTAAATCTTTGTTACAATGAATTGCTTTGAATTATGACCAGCTTTGGGTAGAAGTAGTTAACATTAGTTTTCTTCAAAATATTGAAAAGAATGAAACATGAGTTAGGGAATATAACCTATATGTGTGTATATATATATTTGCATGTAAATGAATAAATGATGTTCCTATCTTATTACTTGCTTGAAAGTGTGTTTCTTCAATTATGCAAAAGAAAGGGATTAGAAATGGTTTTAGACAAACATGGGTTGTTATTTGTTTTGAAAGAAAGTAGATTATCTTTACGTGTGTTTGGGGTTACTTTCTGGGCTAGGATGCCGTATGTGGATTATCAGAGATGACTTTTCCTCTTTTCAGAATTTGAAGCTTAAACTATTTTATATGCTTGGCCAAGTTGGGATTCATTGAAATAGATGAAAATTTGTCTAGCAAAATTTATTTATATATATCTTTGCCACATCCTGTTGTGAGACATTTGCTCATCATTATTTAGGTCTGCATTTTAGACTTTAGGTTGCCTTGGGTGTTCCCTCGTGCCAGTTGTTTCCAGGTTGCTAGACATTTTGTGTAGGGTCAGGTTTCCTTTGTGTTATGAAGGGATCCGAAGAAGTGTAATTGCTTCATAGTTGGGTGGAAAAGCCCCTGAGCCATGTTCTCGTCTCTCGACTTGCAAGAGGACCGTGTGGGTTCGTGGCAGCTGAAGAGTTGATTGATTTATTATTTCTTATATTGTACATGATTAATGTATCTTGTAATTATCATTGGATGATTTATGGCATGAAAGCCAGGGACATTGTATATTATTTTATAGTGCTAACACCTTGATTAAGAACGTGATTTGTAAGATTTAATGACTTTATTGATTAATGTTTATGAGATTTATCTTTTTACTTAAGATGATGTAATTGAATGGATTATTTACTTCAATAACGTTTGTGATGGAATGAGTGCTTTGTAGAAACTTATGAATAAGACAATTGTCTTATTAAGTATATTCGCTACCATCGAGTGTTAGTCAGATATAAAACAAGTTTATGTTTTAATTTAAATTTCAATCTTGCGCCAAAGACCAGTGGCCAGCATGTGTTGGCTCATATAGATGAGTTTAAATCTTTAATTTGAACTCTAATTTATGCATGATTGTCTCATAAGCATTTAACTTCATCGACCATAGACTAGTCGACCTCTTTTTCAAATTATCATTCTTCACTCTATTAAGTTATTCACTCCACATCTATTTTCTCTTCAAACCTGATCGCTTGTCTCTATATCTTTGATTGGTTCCTTGATCAGCCTTATAAATAAAGTCTTCTATCTGTAAAACACCAAAATTGAGGTCGGCTACCTTGAAGATTGAACTCAAACCTTGGCACTAAAAAAACAATGTTTAAATCTTTAATTTAAACTCTACTATTATCATTCATCACCTTAGAGGAGTCGACCATGATAGAGATCAGCCCAAATTAGATAAGCATTAATAAACCCCAATGTGATCCATCAATCTTCTCTATCAATCTGTGCTCAATCAACTGATCCAATTCGTCAAGTATATATGTCACTGAATGTTGATGACGATTCCAATGACAACATTTACACCTTGCATATAATGATATTGCTACTTTAACATCAATGACAACCATCTCATCTATTCATCAATGATAACAATAATGAATACCTTCTTGACATTAATGACAACATGTCCATGCACCTTTGACATCAATGACAATATTTCCAACAATCTCCCCCTTTATCATTGATGGCAACACAAACATAATTCTCTCCTCTTGTATTGCTCCCCCTTACTCTAGCTTTCCCCCTTTGACATCAATGGCAAAGGGATGTAACCAAATTCTTTCCTTCATGATGTGATTCTTTCTATGATGTTCCCCTTATTTGTAAGGCCCCCCTTTTGTCTCTATGTTGCTTGGGTGATATGCTTCCTCTATAGTTGTCAAAAATAATTTGGATCATCTTCTTAATTTTAACAAATCAGGAACTTGTTTTGTTATCCCATTATTCTCTATGCATCTTACAATGTGAGGAATGCCTTCAACTCTTCACAAAGAATCTCCCCCCTTTTGTAATTACATCATTCTCCTTTTTTCTATTACTCTTCCTTGTTGTAACTCTCTCTCTTTCTATAACTCTCCCCCTTTTTCATTAATGATGAAGGGATGTTCAATATACTTCCATCCATGTCTTCTATGGCATCATTACATCAATAGAAACTTCTTTAATGTGAATTCGAACACAAGTACCAACACAACCATTCAACTTTCCACTATCAATTTCTTTTTCTTTTGCCAGTACATGTTCTAGCCAATTTGTCAAATGCAAATATACAAGCATACTCTTCAGACAAAGACTTCTTTGGATCGTTCTCATCCTCTTGTCAAGATTTTGAAAATCTCTTTCATCAAGTTCAGTCTTACAAACATCTTTATCACGATTCCTTCCTTTTCTCATTATCTCAAGCCTTCTAGGCTCTCTATCATCTTGACATCAATCTTCCTTCACTTCATTATATGGTAACTTTCTAATATGTAGTCTGCTACTACCATATCATTTTCTTTTCTTATAACTCTTCCCCTTTGATCAATGATAATGAAATACTCATATAGAATATGCATTAGTTGATCTATCATGAATTGTCTTCTCCATGGAGCTAAAAGATAATGTAATGGTTAGCTCCCCCTGAACTCGTACTTATCCTTGTGGACTTAATGATACCACTTGTGCATGAAGTGTAGTTTGCACAAGCATAGATTCTTATTTTCTCTTGCTCTTTCTCTTGTTTTCTTCTCCAAACTTTTGTATTTTCTTCCTTTTGTTTTCCAAGTATATCCACCTTCTTGTATTTTCTAGGATGCTCCACAAAACCATATCTACATAAGCGTGTTGTATGACCATAACTGTTGCACTTGTAGCACACACCATTGTAAGCCAACAAAGGAGCAAAGGAGTTACAGTTCCTTCTTTAGAACCCATAAGAACTCCTATTCTTGTTCCAATTGACATTTCTTGCTCATGTTCTACAATCTCTTTCTTTGTGACCAAAATTGTTGCATTCATAACATATGACATTGTAATTTCTATTTGGCAAATCATAGGAACTTCTATTCTTGGTCCAACCAAACTTTCTTGCATGTGTCCAACAATCTATTGCTTTATGTCCAAATTTATTACAAGAATAACAATAACCATAAAAAGAATGATATAACTTGTTCATTTTTGCTTGCCTTGGTGAAAGGGGTTTCTTGAATGTGTCATTCTTAGCTTTTGTATGCATGTATTGCTTTTGGTTCTCCTTTTTTCTAATTTCATTTTTACAGAGCTTTGAAGAGATTTAGAATATTAATCAAATTAAATATATTCAAAATCATACTTTTTGGAAATCTTACTTTGAGGGCTATGATCCTACAAATTATCCTACCATGTTGATTCTATTTGTTGGTCCAACCTATGGCTTGAAACAGAAAATTTTGATTTCTAGGACCTCCATTCGAAGGACCTTTGAATAAAGGTACATCCAAGGACCTTCAAACGAAGGTCCATGAGAAAAAAATTCAAAAAAGGAATAAAAGGGACCTTAGAACGAAGGTCCCTTTTATTCCTTTAATGGAAATAACCTTTGTTAGAAGGTCCTTTGCATAAAAACCTTCAAACGGAGGTTCACTTGCATTTGAAGGTGATTTTTAACTTACCTTTGAATGAAGGTACCTTCATTTGAAGAAATACCTTCGAACAAAGGTGTTTCTTAATTTTTTTCTCCCAACCTATGTCAAATTCTAGTTTCCCACAAGTGGGACTCACTATTGTGGCTTCACCCTTGACTTATCTAATCTCATACAAACTCCACTTGTGCACATGAGAGGTAGAGGATTGCCAACTATCCCTGTTCATCACTATGTTGTAGGTGTTGGAAACAATGCAGATAACTGAGAGGAGGGTGAATCAGTTATCTTATAACTTTTCTATTTTTCTTTGCTTTTCTTAACTTATCATTTAATGTTATATCAGAGCAAGGTAATCATAAGAGCTAAAAATGAAATTAACACATAACACAAGGATTTTTACGTGGAAACCCTGTTAAGGGAAAAACCACAGGGTGACTAACCCAAGATTGTATTCTCTGTTAAAAGAATAAAGAGTACAAATTTGGCACTTGCCAATTAGAGCTCACTACCCGAGCACACTACTCACAAAAGGCCCACTACCTACAAGAAACTTATAGTCTACAAATGCTTACAGATGATACCAAGGTGTTTGAACTAATGAACAACATCTATGCATGCAGGATTTCAATTTCGGTTAGGTACATTATACTGATCTGGCACATTTCATTCTTCCTTTGCTCAATATTACTTTCTTGTCACATTCCGGGCTTGAATTATTGCCTTTGCTCGTCTCTACTTTTCTTCGCACTTAACCTTGCATATCATCACTTCCACACACTTACAAGCTTGAATCCATCGGGTATATATTTGCATCAAGGATTTCCAACAACTTCTTAGTCGGCAACAAGAACAACTGAGATTTTTACAAGTTATTGATCTGTTGGTTGAATCCATGCTTGATTAGTGATGTGCATCAAAAACATAGGCATAGAAGTCATAAATCATGTAGGCCAACAATGTATAATATCATAGATTGCTTGATCAACACCTTTTACACATCCGAATTGAAGTCTGATACTCTACCGGTCAATTCGTCCTCTATCTGCTCTGCCTGACTAGAACCCAACACTAAGATGCTCATATCTTTTTCTTGCTTTATCACAGGAGGCTAGATCCTTGGAGTACAGTAGTCACGATACCCCTCTTGACTTGTCCAAGTCCGCAAGTTACTGAGTTACACCATCTGAGAGATCCATACCTAATTGTCGGACCTTGTTACATACTTTGTTCTTGTTCACCGAACCACTAACTTCCAGTATAGGCATATTATATACTGCGGATGTGTGGGATAGACTTTGTTGGCATCAATGACAACACTTATGAAGCCACACAATGTCTCTTGCCAACAATCTCCCCCTTTGGCATTGATGGCAACACTTAGTGAAAAATGGCTAAGTGTCATAGTAACTCCCCCTTAGTTGGTGCTCTGTCTCTTGCACTATTTTATCGGAGCTCCCCCTTTGTTGGATTCCACATTTTTCACTACTCTTCACTCCCCCTTTGACATCAATGGCAAAGGGTGGAATCCGCATACCAAAATTTTAAAAAAATTATTCTATACATAGCCGCATAAGTATATACAAATCATATGTTATACTTACATATACTTAAGTATATCTGCAAAGGTTGTCTTCGACTAGATGATTTTTGTGGCCCAACTCCTCTTCATTCTGTCCACAATGGAGATGTGTCCACTTAACAAAAACGCATATGCTTTTGCCCTCTTTAAGTCTATTGGATCACTAGTCTGGATTGTATTTTGTGCCTCTGTCAAGGCATCATGCATTGCCTCTAACTTAGGGATGATTATCCCTCTAAGCTCACCCATTCTATCCATTATGTTCTTTTTCTCCTTAACCAGTTCTTGAATTTCATTTATTATAGCAATAGCTTGACATTCATGATTCACTAGATAGGTAGTAAGGGGATCAAAATTCTGAGATAAACTTGATAGTTTTCCTTGTTCTTTCACTTTCTTCTCAATGTCCTCTGTTACTCTAGGCCAAGTTAAACAAAATTTGTATATGTCTCCACCATCTTTAAGAGTGTTTTCAAGGCTCTTTATGCCAATGCCTAAGGTTCTTCTATCATTAGAAATTAGCCCTTGTACTTCACTGAACCTCTTTCCCAAGAACTCATTCCGGACCTTAGTTTCTACCGATTTCTCTAAGGATTCAAAATGAGTGTTAACAGAATTGACTAAGTTTTTCAGATTATCGGATGGAGAGGCAGAAGGATCCTTTTGATAGGTTGGCATAATCTTCTCCAGCATCCCATATGCAATCTCCAACAGCTCACAATCCTCCATGTGAGATTTTAGAAGTTTCTCTTTTGCTTTGGCCTAAGCAAAAGATGCTACCTTCATTATCTGAATGGGAGATAGAGAGTCAAAGTTTAGTGGTCCTTGAATTAGCTCAGGTTCATCCAGCTCCATTATTTCTTTGTCCAGGAAATTTTGTACTATCTCTACAGTGTCTCTTGCAAACTCTGCTTCCTTCCTTTTGGGGACATCCGGACTGACTTGCTTATTGATCTTTGTTTCTTCTACCAGTCCTTCCTTTTCTGAAATAGAGGAGTCTAATGCCTCAGATGGCTCTTCATCATTTTTCTTTAATCCTTCAACATCCTTGTCAAAAAATGTTTCTTCTTTTTGCCCTTCCTCTTCTGGAACAAAGGAATCTAATGCCTTTGATGATTCTTCATCATTTTTCTTTAATCCTTCAATATCCATGTTAGAAGGATCTCCATCTGTTTCCTCTACAATGGGAAGATTGAATCTCTTCAAGGCATTATGGAGAATTTATTTTGTTTCATCTGCTATTTGGTCAGTTTCTCCAAGCATGAGTTTGTTCATTCTGGATTTCCTCTAAAAATCATCTTCACACTCCTTGAAAACCATGTCCATTTGTTTTGGAGTAATAAAGGGGCATAACTGTATCATTATTTGCTCCCAGATCTCCAAGTCTTTAGCCTTTGCATTCACTTTTCTTTGTTCCAATACTTCTTCTAGGCTTTTTGGAATTAATGAAATTATTTCAATGAATGCTTTGTTATAGATATTCAAATACTTACAGTAGCTTCCTCTAGAATTCTCTTGTTAGCATCATTGTATTCATCATAGAACTCTGTCACCGGCTGCAGGTTCCCATCCACAGTAATTGCCTTGATGATGTTATCAATGGAAAGAGTGGGCTTTTCAACAAATTCCTTTGCCTTCTCTTCCTCATTTCTGCTAGCAGAGAACTTCCTGGATGTTCTCTTTTTCTTCATTTTCCTGATTTCCTCATCTGATTTTGTTTCTTCATCATCTTTATGGCTTGTATATGTCCTTGTGGCTTTGGTCTTCATCCTCTTTTCTTCTTTTGTAGATGTCTTGACTTCTAGTTTGGTAGACTTTGAGCTTTTGGAAGCGACAGGAGCATAGCTCTTAGAGGATCTAGTCCAAGAGGAGGTTTGCATAGGAGCACTTTCTTTCTTTGCTTCTTGTCTTGCTTTCTTTTCCTTCTCCATTTTCTCTCTATTAGCATCTATAGCCTCCTTTGATATGCCAAATCTTTTGGCAATTTCTTCAACTTCCTTTCTTACTTTTCTCTTCATCTCCGACTATCTTAACTCAACATGTATTTTTATGCTTAGCTCTTCAAAGGTGCTAAACCTTTCTACTTTAGTGTCCTTAGTCTAGCTCAGCAGGTGTTGAATATGTAGCTCCAAGATTTTTTCATCGACCTCGTAACCCATAGGCATTATCCATACAGTTCTTGGCTTAACTGCCTCCATTAGGCATTGATCAGTGTCAACCATGAAGCAAACTATATCTTTGTATTTGTCAACTATTGTTTGTGGTATTCTTTCTCTGGCGTTCATCATGCTTTGGAAATTCTTAAAGTAACCCCAGAGGGCTGTGTTTTGGGCTTGAGCATCACCAAGTCCATACATGTAATCTCTGATTTGAATTGCAACGGGTTTATCATTTTGCCAGACCCAACCATTTGATCTAGGCAGCTCATTCATATAATAGAAAAATAGACACAATATTAGACTACCATATTTAAAGGAGTTTTTCTTATCCTTTTTGATCTTCTGCAAGTTCTCCATCAGCTAATTCAGTAGAAGCTCACACAGATCATAATCTGCATCTTCCCTTAACATCTGATATGCAGTAAAGATTGTTGTACTAGACACAAAATTCTCCTTGCTCGAGTGGTAGATTTTGTAGCCAATTATCATTGAAGCAAACTTGACATCTGGATCTGTGATGTCATCTATAGTCATTGCTCTTTTATCAAATTTTGATCCGGTGGCTTTAGTTACCGTTTGATTCTTTATAGATTTAAGTGTGGGTAACCCACCAGATGAATGCAGTTTGGTCACTACCCTGATGGCATCTTTGGTTATCTTGAATGGCCTCATTAGCCACATAACATTATCATGCATCCTACTTAGAACATACCAGACCCAATCGTCTTCTGCAAAAGATGGAAAACGTATGCAATGTCTGAAGTGTTTGTCTCAGAGGGTCTTGAATTTAGGTTTGAGTTTAAAATTCTCATCTATTAACTGTTTGTGATAAATGTCGATCAAATTTGAGTCTCCAAAATCTTCAATGTTTGCATGGATATAAACCCTAACATCTTCTAAATGTAAGACTCCGTGCGGAATACTAGAAAACACACCCAAGGGATCAACTTCTAGATATTTGTAAGGGTGTTTCTTGAATTTTGGTCTCGGCCTATCAAAAATATTGACAACCATTGGAGTAGCCATTTTTGCAAGAGATCCAGAAAGAGTTTTCAGAAGGGAAGTACCTTTTCATGCTTTAGGGTTTGAAGCAAAAACCAGAGCGATTCTCTGGTTGAATCCAATCTTCAGTTGAACTTGAGTGAATTGTAGGATCTTCTTCACAGAGCTCTTCTTTTCTTCTTTGTGAGTGCAAGTGTGTAAATAATGAGTGAAAGAACCCTTTTATCCTTGTGTAAACCCTAATTTCCTTTTGTAATAAATGCACAAGCTTTTAAGTCATCCAGTGACCCCACTTCTCAAGTGAGCTTTTCTTGGATTGTCTTGCGAATCTTCAAATCATTGTTTATGAGGGTTGATAACATATCTTCACCTTTTTCAACCATGCCATGGGTTTGCAGATAAAATATTTCAATTCTGGATCATACTGATATGTCTGTGAAATTCTGCTTTATCGGATAATTACCGATATATGATCTCCTCATAACTAGCTCAAATCTGCATGTAGATTTGTCAAATTTTGACTGGATGACCTTCAAGTGAGTCTCCTCAAATCCTTTAAACCATATCCTCTTGTTTTGACTCAATGTGCGGAATTCAGGCACTCACTGGTTGGCTGGGGGAAAAGGATCTTCTCTGTAGCTCCCCCTGAGCCAGAGTGGTGCAGGAGCACCTAAGATAATACCTTGGAGCAAGAAGACAAAAATGACCATGGAAGGAACCTATGGAACAAATCAAGTCAATTGGGACACCTTACAACCAATTATGGCATGTTGCAATATTCAAAATGACGTAATAGTCAAATATCCTGAGGGCCCTGGTAAGGACCCTAGGACCAAAAATGATGTAAGTTGGGCCAATAGTGCCCCTAGAGTCAAATAGAGGTGTCTAAGATCAATAAGAAGGTATAATGAACCTAAGAAGATCATACATAGTGAATTAATAAGGTAAGAGTTCATTAAATAAGGTAGAAATCCTTTAAACCAATGTTTTAAATTCAAATTTCTGAATTATGCATTTAGGAGGGAAAGTCAATTTGAGTAGTTTCTTGGTGGTTAAACCAACTCCAACCGATGGGGATTGGTTAAGGAAGTTGGATAGAACTTATGTAAGCATTCCAAGGCATTGGATGTACGGACAAGTACCTTGGAGGGAGTTTAGAGGTGCAAAATTGAATAAAAAATAGAATTTTCTGATTTGTTCTGTAAATCTGCTGTTGCAGGCCGTACCATTTCTTTGTACGGAACTGTTTTGATCTGAAACCAATTGGATGTGGTAGGGGATTGAGTTAACTTTCATTTGCAATTTGTTTGAGGTTTTTATAGTGAATTTTGAGGGAGATATCACATTTTTTCTGGAACTGCCTGTTTGACTGTGAAAACAGGGATTTTGAGGGTTTGCAATGCATTTTTGGACCTTTCCATGAATGTAGGATTCTGATTCTCATGGAATAGGTCCTTATTAACATGTAACATATGTTTCTAACCCTGAAAAAGCAGGAGGAGTGTAAATGGGAGAGGTGATCACCATTTAAAGTCAAGGATTGCTTGTGGAAGAGCATTGAAATGGTGGCACGGTTATAGCAGCCGGAGATCCGTCTTAACAAGGTAACCTTTTTATGTTTGGTACTGTCTAATATGATCATGAAGATGGTGTTAGACCTTTGAATGAGGTCTGGAAGTGATTGGAAGTGGGAGATCTAGGAAGCCCTAGGTTTTAGGCCCTAGATATGAGGTTTTTGTATTTGAACATCTAAATGAGCAAACCTCCTGATAAGACCTGGAAAATCCTTGGTTTTGAACCCTTTCCTAAGACTTTTTTTAGGTTTGAAGTGTGTGGGACAAGTTTGTCATAGGGTTCCTTTGTAAAATGGTCAATTTAGGCCTTGTAGGAAGGCAGCAGGGTGTTAGGACAGTCACATTTCGTCCAAAACAATAGTAGGTGAGTTTGAGATATGTTTTAGAACTCAATAGAGGGTATCCAAATCAGTCATTTGTTTCAAGAGTGTTTTGGGAAAGTTTGGAGAAAAGTACAGTTTAGTCGCTGAACAAGACTACAAGGATTAGGCCTGTTTAAGGGGAATTGTCAAGAATCTATCAAATTGGTTTGTGAAACCTTTGGAACCTTGTTGGTTGGGGTAGGTTGAGACCCTAGAAGGTGATAGAATTCATCTGAGAAGTTGAAATCCAAACTTGATCCCTTTGGTGGAGTTTAGGACAAGAGGAAGGCTAGAGAAGTCTTATTGGTTGAAGCCCACAAACTATTGAAACCTTTTGATCTTGTTAGATTACCTTTGGAGACCTAACACCTCTGCATCACAGAGCTTGCTTTTTAGTTTCTGAAAGGAATATCAGCACTAGATTTTGGTGCGGATCCATCCCCAATATTCATTTTACTCCTTTTTACCCAAATCTTACTCATCTCTTTTTGAACTTCATCCGCATTTACTTTACCTTTGCCTTTATCTTGTTTCTAATCATGTTCCACTGAACCTTTTCTATCCTAATTTCTGCTTCTGCAGAATTTGGCAATATGACCGAATCTATTGCAACTATAACACACAACATTTCTTTGCTTATTTGAATGATATCCTCTTGATCTGCACTCATTAGCCATATGTTCAATTCTATTGCATACAAAGCATTTACCATTGAAAGAATTGTTCATTTGTATATTTCTACATTCATGAGATATGTGACCATACCTTTTGCAACTGAAACATTGACCAGAGAAGGATGGATTGAATTGATTCATTCTATTTCTGCACTGGATTGCTTTGTGACTGAACTTGTTGCAATTGAAGCAGTATCCATTGAAGGATGGATATCTTTGAGCATTTGGTTGCCTTACAGGAGGTCTTATAGGCCTGTTTCTTTGATTTCCTGATCCAAAGTTCTTCTGACCGGATCCAGAGCTTTCACCTTTCTCATATCCCAAGCCACGCTTATCATCTACCCTCTTTTGGCTTTCAAGAAGAACTTCAAGTTGGGCTGAGCTTATCTTGATTTTTTTTTGTATTTATTTGTAGTTTGAAGATCTTGTTTAAGAGTGTCTATCTGATTCTCAAGTTGTTCTTCATTGTCTCTAGCTTCTTCAAGATCAGATTTAAGATGCCTAATTATTCTGTCCATTTTGTGGCAGTCCTCTATTTTCTCCTTGAGGGATTATTTTAGATTATCTTCAATCTTTCTCTTTTCTTCAATTTCTTGGGTGAATCTCATAATCCCTGATTTCATTTCATGCCTTACCATAATGACTTCTTTTGACAACTTCTCACATAGCTTATTTTTCTCATTCAGATCTTCATTAGTATTATTGACTTCACTCTGATTGGCTAATTTTTGGAGTAGTTCCTTTCTCTTTTTCACAGAAATACTAAGTGTTTCTTTTAGCTCATTTATGAAATCATCATCTTGTTTGAGTCTCTCTCAAATTATTGACTTCAGAGTGGGATTGTTCAAGATCATCTAGGGTAGACTGAAGTTGTTCCTTCATACCATATGCATCCATTGAGATTCCCAGATCTTCCTCAAGCTGTTAGGCTTTGTTCAGAGGAACTTAGCTCTGATACCAATTGTTGGAAACAATGCAGATAACTAAGAGGGGGGGTGAATTAGTTATCTTATAACTTTTCTATTTTTCTTTTCTTTTCTTAACTTATCATTTAATGTTATATCAAAGCAAGGCAATCATAAGAGCTGAAAAAGAAATTAACACATAACATTTTTACGTGGAAACCCTATTAAGGGAAAAACCATGAGGTGACTAACCCAAGATTATATTCTCTGTTAAAAGAATAAAGATACAAATTTGGCACTTACCGATTAGAGCTCACTGCCCGAGCACATTGCTCACAAAAGGCCCATTGCCTACAAGAGACTTATAGTCTACAAATGCTTACAGATGATACCAAGGTGTTTGAACTGATGAACAACATCTATGCATGCAAGATTTCAGTTCCGGTTAGGTACAATATACTGATCTGGCACATTTCATTCTTCCTCTACTCAATATTACTTTCTTGTCACATTTCGGGCTTGAATTACTGCCTTTGCTCTTGTCTCTACTTTTCTTCACACTTAACCATACATATCATCACTTCCACACACTTACAAGCTTGAATCCATCGGGTATATATATTTGCATCAAGGATTTCCAACAACTTCTTAGTCGGCAACAAGAACACTTGAGAATTTTGCAAGTTGTTGATCTGTCAGCTGAATCCATGCTTGATTAGTGATGCACATAAAAAACATAGGCATAGAAGTCATAAATCATGTCGGCCAACAATGTATAATATCACATATTGCTTGATCAGCACCTTTTACACATCTGGATTGAAGTCTGATACTCTGTCGGTCAATTCTTCCTCTATTTGCTCTGCCTGACTGGAACCCAACACTCAGATGCTCATATCATTTTCTTGCTTTATCACAGGAGGTTAGATCTTTGAAGTACAATAGCCATGATACCCCTCTTGACTTGTCTAAGTCTGCAACTTACTGAGTTACACCATCTGAGAGATCCATACCTGATTGTCGAACCTTGTTACATACTCTATTCTTGTTCACTTGACCAAAACAATCTTCAATTTGACTTCTAGTATAGACATATTATGTGCTGTGGATGTGTGGGATAGACTTTGTTGCCATTAATGACAACACTTATGAAGCCACACAATGTCTCTTGCCAATAGTAGGCATGCTACAATTTTAGTTATAGGTTCACTTCAGTCTAGATGCGAGTGATCTACAACCTTGGTTGTAGGAAGTGAGGCCGAGTAGTTGCAGGCCGTCAATGAATTCTAATGAATTATTATGTTGCACTTAAAGAAACTTAGGAGTATAGAAAGTATCACACTAAGAAACGAGTTGTTATATTACTTTGAAAACAACTATTTTAATTACATAATCATCTAACAAACATCATACATTTTAAACTTGTGCTTTATGGGAGTATTAAGTAAAAAGGGTACTTAAAGAGTTCAGTCTTGTGTAAAATGAAGGATAAAGAAGGAAACAAAAAGTATCAAATAAGGACATTTCAAGGGCTCGTTAGTGGGCTCTTCTCAATGTATTGTAAAACTTGTTTAGAGTTAATGTAATAAGATTTATTTTTGAGGCTACATTTTTAGCTCATAAGGGTTTTTCGAGGATATATGTTATGTAATTCTTTTTCTTTCTATTTCTTCCATTTCTATTTTGAGTTTAGTTTAAAACTTTACTTCTAATTTATATCATCACATAAGATCATATTTAAGACACGTTTGTTTCTTTTAAGATATTAACCCATGTATTCAATAATAAAGAGGTTTATGGCATCTATTGTTGGGAATTTAATCACTAGAAAATGCAATTGAGAAAATGCTTCAGGTTGCTCATTAATGGCTCAAACAAATTTTTCAAATGATGCTAAAGGTACATCCATTATTTCTTCTTCATCTTCTAAAATGCTTTCCAAATCATTAGATTGATCATGTTGTGAGAAAGGATTAGTGTATACTTATAAATTTTAATTTAGGGAGCAACAATATGGTTATCCCCATTATTCATTCCTTCCACATAAGTCATGTTGTTATCAATTAAATTTTTTATTTTTTGCTTTAGGTCCAAACATCTTTGTGTATCATGACCATTGACCTATTAGTACTCACAAAATATGTTGAATCATATGCTTTAGGCACAAAGGTAGAAGTATCTAATGGTTGAAAGAGTGGGAAAGTAATCATATTAGCCCCCAAGAAGTTGTTGCCATATAGTATTAAGGGGACCTTGAACCTTGTGAATTTTATTTGCAATCAAGGCTTGATAGAAATAATATTAAAGGCCACTTGTCCCTTATTAACATTATTCACATGAGGCCTAGAATCTCAATTGTGAAAGATGAATTATCATTACCAATTTTGAATGTATTTTTTAATTGATACATAGAAGGATAAGATGAAGAATGTGGTGGAGCATTGAAAGATTCATCAATTTCATTATACATAAAATCCAAACATATTACGTTAAAAGATCTAATGCAACTCATGGGATCCTCATTACCATAGTACCTTTTAAAACATGGAGCCACAAAACCCATGGGAAGTGAATATGCCAAGATGTGAAAATCAAGAGGGTTATAAGTTAATTCATGGGCGATATCTTTCTTTGCACTTAAAGGTAAATTATTGACTCTATTTTGAACTTCATCTAGCCCTTTTCATGATGCTATCAAAAGTAGATTAGGTAATGGTGGGAGAATGAGTGGTAATGGGTTGAGATGATTTAGTGGAGGGGGAATGATAGGTTGGAGTCGAGAGTTAGGTTGTGAAGTAGCAATGGGAGTATAATGTAAATGTGATGTAGGAATAAGGAGAGGAGTGGTAGTGGAATAAATGTGAGCTTGGTGGTAGGTGAGTGAAAATAATGTAGGAGTAGCAATGGGTGAAGTGGAATTTATGTGGGGTATTGGGCTTGGGAGGTGAGAATGGAAGAGGAGGCTTGAGAATGGGAGGGGAGAATAGAAGAAGAGAATTGAGAATAGGAGGGAAGGGACACATTATGTCCAAATGTTAAACACTTTGACCAATACACTTAAGTGCTTCAATTCCATAAGATTTTGACACAAGTATAGCATGAAGCACACCCACTAAATTTGAAGGATTAGATCCATCATCTAGTTTAGTAACATTCTCTCCAAAAAATTGTAATTAGTTGGAAATATCCATGTTCTCATGATTTTTAACATTTTCAAGGTGAACCTCATGGTCAAATGTTTCTTCCTCATTTTTTAATAGGTAAATTGTGATTATGGGGACCATGCCCATTCTAAAAAGGAGGAACAAAAATAGGATGATGCATCAGACCCATAAATAGGGGTGCATTACATTAACCAAATAGATCTTGTAAAGAAAAAGGATCTCATTAAGAACTATCTATCAAAATTCAAAGCTTTGATACCACTTTTGGAGTGGGAGCAAAGATGCATGTTGTGGGTGACCAAGTCCTTTTTCTTTTTCCTTTGCACAATAGTCTGGATTTAATTAGAAATCTCATCATCCAAGGTCACAACATTAGTAACTAAGGTATTAATACTTCCATCCTCAGGACGCAACGAACCATTGTTTGTCACTTTTGAAACCTCTATATGTGAGTTCAAACCTATTTTAGGCATATAGGGATTTATGTCTAAAGCATTAACACTCCCCACCCCAGGATGAGGTGACCCATCAATAGCCGCAAATAGATATTGTGAACCATTGGTTAAAGCATTATGACTCCCAATCTCAGGAGTAATCTTCTTTTGAGAGGGTTCCTTTTGAGTTGTCACTTGTAGTATATTGTCCTAGGTGAGTGTAGGCTTAGATTCCATAGTTTCCACAAAGTAGTGGTGGAAAGAAACTTCTTTCCACCATGTAGTTTGGTCATCCAGTTTACATGTGGAGCAATTTGCAACAATGTGGTCAATGTTAAAGCACCTACAATAGCAAAAAGACAGTCCCTCATAGTCCAGAAGTCGAGTCCAGTTGTGATCAAACTTTTTAGAGTAATGTCTGCCGGAAGATTTTTGGAGGTGTCTAGATCAACCAAAATGTGAGCGAATATGGTGTGAAGGAAATTAGGTGTCTTTGTCTACATCCAAAAAGTGGCCCACATATTGCTAATAGCTTCAAAACATGAATCAAACCAGAATTAGAGTGGAAGATTAGGGAGATGAACCCACACAACTAAAAAGGTGAATGATTTGAAGGTGGGGTTGAAAGTTGGGTGCAAAGGTTCAAGCATAAGTAGGTGCAGATCCTAGCTCCACAGGTAATTGCAAAGAATTACTTTATGATCTAAAACATTGTTTAAAACCACAATAAAATAGCCACGATCACAAAGGTAAATTTGATAGGCCACCAGGTGTTAGTGATCCATTTATGCAGATTAGAAAGACTAAGCCATAAATGGTTGAATCCACTAATTGATCCATTTTTCATAAAAAAAGATTCATTTTTGACCACCTCCATTTTAACAGCTTCTCCAAATTCCAAGATAAGGGACTTACTAGTACATTAGAGGGGATTGATCTTCTAGGAGATACCTTAATCATCTCAAGTGACCCTTTTTGAATTCCAGTGGTTCCTAAAAAATTAGATTCATTCATGGTCACCTGTGTTGGATTAACCTTGCCATTCTGAGCGCGACTAGTGATGGCAGCATCCATATGTGGTTGATCTATCTTCTATCGATGGAAGTGTTCATAGTTAAGATACCGTGGAGCCCCAAACACCTTGCCCCAATCCATGCCCTTTCTATAATATGTATTTGGGCTTCCAACCAATGGAACTCCCTTGTCCAACCATGTGAAATTATTTTCACGAACCATAATCTCTGCTAATTAGCAACGACATATCAGTAGTTACATTTTCATGGTTCTTCCTCATTTAGGTAAATGAATGTATTAAGTTTCTCTATAATACGAGTTTCAATTTGATTCATAGTTGTTGTAGGGTTGAGTCTAAAACTTTAATAATTGAATGATGAGATCTTGGTAGGTGATTTGATCAAAAGAAAGGAAAGGTAAGAAGAGCACACACAAATTTTAGATATAAACTAAGCATGAAAAAATAGTAAAAATTAGATAAAAAATAAAAAATGAAAAGATGGAAAACCATAGGGTAACACACTAAAGGGATCCACAATGTAGAGTAAATAAACACACCCTTTACAAATATTTAGGGTTTATTCAAATAATAAATTAGATAAAACAATTAAATCCTAGATAATAAGAGCTAACATTTACATGATATAATGAATTAGAGTTGCTTAGATCTTTTTCAAATTAGAGTTGTAGATGATGTTATTGTTGGATAGTGTACTCAAAACTGAATCTTGGAATATGGAACTCTACCCAAACTTGTTAGACTATGATTCTTATGCCTTGTGTTGGGGAAAGCAAGTGTGAACAAGGTAAAATTGCAGCTATATTGCTTTTAATTGCTTTCAAATCTAAAAATTAACTATGTTTGGTGTTGCAAATCTAAAAATTACTTTCAAGATTATCCAATTTAGATGTATTAGTATTTAGTCAATTTAATCATTAAGGTATGAAGAAATTAATCAAGGAAGTTGACACATAATTTACATGGAGAAACCCTTGCAGGAAAAAACTCCACACCCAAAGAGATATTATGCCTGTATTAATTCTTGTAATCAAGTTTACATTAACATTGAAATTCTCTCTGAATTCTAGCAACACTTCATTAATTCTTCAACTTCAAAAACCTGTCATAATTTCTACCAACTAAAGGCATCATTATATAGAAGCCATGGATCTCAAAATATAATAAATTGTATTTAATAAAAAGGGAATATTCCCATGCAAAAACCATGTGCCCAAAATATTGTGAACTCCAATACTGCATAGTAAAAATCACCACTTAATTGAAAGTCTCAACATGGGCACCCAAGAAGTCCCAATCAAACTTAGTCAACTAAAGTACTCCAACTCATACCAATGTCATGCAAACAACATGCATTACTTGGCATCCCCAATACGGATCTATAACTATCTGTTTGTATCATGCAAGAGTTATGTAACAAATTGTAACATCATGCAAGAGTCATGCAAAGCTTGGAACCTGAGTTGGAGTGACATGCAAGACACGTGCATCACCATATAAGTACATGCAACTAACATGCAAGTACATGAAACTCACATGCAACAACATGCAAGTGGCATGCAAGCACATGCAACAACATGCAAGCAAATGCAAGTGACATGCAACAACATGCAAGTCCATACAATCTCATACAAGCTCATGCAAACAACATGCAAGTATCATGCATCTCTAACTTCAATGTTAACTCCCACATAAGGCTCATACAATATTATTCACTTATGCAAACAAAAAAGGTAACTGCAAGTTCACATTGGATTCTCCTCCAAGGTGGGTGCTGCTAATGGGTCCCACCTCCTAGAAGCTATCTCCAAGTCAACATGGACTTCTAGAAAGCAACTTCAAGTCTCCATGGGCTCCATTTCCAAAGTGGGCGCCCATAATGGGTCCCACCACATAACATGTATCTACAACATGTCCAAGTGAAATAATTCATAAATAATTCATCTCTCAAGTGTCTATGTTTAAGAACACTTTCCAAGAATCATGGAGACACATAAAATAACTTATGACAACAATGTTAATGGAACCTTTTCACTAACATGTTGCTCTAAACTTGCTCTAGCTCACACCTATGATCTTGTCTATAAACATTTGTACATTATGTGATATGCTCCCAAGTCAAAATCTAAATCAATGTTAGTCACTTTTGTAGATCCTTTTTTATTATAACAATATGACAATAAAAAGCACCTTTGGGAATTTGTTTATAAGAGGATCGTGTATGAAACTCCCTTAGTTCAGAGTCAAATTCCTTGTGTCAATTTACAAGATTGAAGACAAAAAACATAAGTAATGTAAAATCCTTGGATGCATTATTTGTCAACGATTCATGCAATGCTTGAGATCTCTAGTTGATAATGCTCTTGAGGAAGTTCTTTTTAAATTTTTTGATATGTAACTAACATCTAAGGGCTTGTCCTTAAATACACAATCATAGGCACTTAATTCCAAACTTTTGGAACACAAACTAGTGGGCCATAGTCACAATTATTGAAGGGTCAACTTAGAAAAGTGGGAAATGCTATTTGAATTAGAAGAACGAGATTAAAAACATTATCTAGTCTAGGGGATAAAATTACACCTACGATAAGTCCAAGATGTAGTAATGGATATATTAAGCTCTTATATGGATAAATGAGAATTGATATAGGAAAATGGGGGTTGGTTTCAAGTTTAGGCGAAATGGTGCACATAATAGATTGAATTAAGTATCACAATAATATCTTTTCAAACAAGACCAAAGTATGTAAAATAAGAGAATGGAAGAAGTAATGTATATACTTTTCCCCTCTACAATAATTATGCACACGGACATGTATATATATCTTCACATTCATATTAATTAACTTAATGAATTTTAATCATATATAATAAAAATATTTAAGATAGTTATATTTTTAATAATAATTTCTTATAATTGTCGAGGGCATGATGAATTAGTTAAGATTTAACATTTTTGTTGCCATCACCCAAATTCAAACCTGTACAATAAAATTATTTAAAATAACTATATTTTAATAACTTTTATTAATAATAAATATTTATGAAATACATATATTTTGTGATACTAATTTAAAAAATATAGTTCTATCAACCTTAAAAATTAATTTAATACAAATTAATAATATTTAAATTCCTTCCCAAATAAAAATGAAGTCCTCATTTCTAACCTAGGACCAATCAACTTGTAAAAAACAAACAAAAAACTAACACAATATTGACTACAAATCAAATTCAAAAAACTCGATATCGGCGACCATATTAGTTTGACAATGTACTTATTGACCACACTCATTTCGTAAGAAAATTAGACATAGCATTGACCAGCGACCAGTGACCACCATTGTGAATTGGCTAACAACTAACCCAAATACACCCCCAAAAAGAGTACTTAATATGTTGACCACCATAGTCACTTGACTAACAACATATGTGTAATGAGCATAAAAATAAACTAAATATCCATAATAGGAAGTTGGGATAGAGCTAGAGTTTCTCAAATAAAATCTTAATAAGAAGGTAACGCAAAATTTACAATCAAAATAAATGTTATAAAATATTTTTTCAATTTGCTATTATTTTATCAAATGATATATTTTGAAATCAAATCTTACCTATTCAATTTTGAAACTCTAAAACTTCTCTCTTCTAGATTTTTTAAAATTTCTTATTTAGTGTTTTTCTTTCTCAAAAGTTTTTGGTAGCTTGTACAAATTGTAATTTCCTTTTTTAATATGAAGTTATGTATTTTTTCAAGGGAAAAATGGTGAAATTTGTATATCCTTATATTATTTTCTATTTAATTTTTGAAAGAAGTATTTTGATAGACATATTAACAAATCCACCTAGTATTTGCATATCTTTCTATATACCTATTACTTATCATGTTTCCCATGTTCACACATCCTTATACATTCACCCTACCCCACTCATTTTCTACTTCTATGTTTGCACTTATTTCCATAGACATACTATCCATTGTGATTTGACCCCTTTTTTATCTGAAGCCCAATTCATGGTTGCAAGGTGCTCCCCACAACCATAGACTTCCTAGAGCAAACTAAACACGAGTTTGTGTGATATATTTCTATGTCTTTGGATTTAAAGGCATTTAATCATTCATTCTAATAATTGAATTATAAGGAGAAATCATTTGCATCTATTCACTTCAATTGGTGCTATAAAATGAATCTAGCTCTGCATAATCATTCTAGAGACATTTGCATTACTCAAGAGTATTGTTTTCAATATTATTCAATTTTCAAAGGGTTGATCAAGGCATAGTGCCCTTGTAGCTTAGTCATATGACAACCTAAACAAAGGTATTAATCAGTATTGCTAGCCCCTAGAAATATCAAGAAATACAAAAGAAATAAAGGTACCTCAAACAAAGTGAAGAAAAATAATCTACAAATTACACAGGTCAAGTTTGTGGGCAGAAGACAATATCATAGTTAAAAAATTGTCCTTGACAACCAAACTTAACCCTACACATTCATAATAGAATAAGCAAATTACCAATCTATTAGCTACTATTCCAAGTTCCAAAATACATCAATTTTCATCCATATTAATTTTAAAACCACCTTAAACTACTCTATTTACATTTCTCATAATTAATTATTATCAATTATCAATATTAACTACTATTTATATACCTAAACTAATTGATAATTTTCATTTGGTTGGATTAATGTAAAATTACCCTTTAACAGGTTTATTTTCATAATAGAAATCAAATTTCCACACTCCATTATGATTGTAGTTCAGTGTTTCAGGTTTTAACTGTGTGCGAGTTTTTTCCTTAAAGGATCACACTCCACGATCCATCATCACGAGAAGGTTTATTTTCCTTTACAATATATAATAAAAAATATAAACTTGTGTCTCCTTGTTCTACGTTTATTGTTGTCCATGCAAACAAGTCATAAAGATGCAATCCTTAAAACTTACGAGAATATCTCATATTATAACTTTTTAAAATCTGTTATTTAATTCAAATATTGCTGTTGGGCTTCATGCGATGCATCTACACAGCACAGCATGGGACACGCCATCCAAGAGAAGTGGAGTATACACATTGAATATACAACCATTAAGACCATGACCCACATTACGAAATATTAAATTTGACTGGTTCAACCCGCGTACACATTCTCCCACAACAGGGGAAACCACATGATAAGATACCCACATTACAAATACTAGAGAATTGAAACTCTCCCGCCATTCTATACTTACATATCCCAAAAAAAGCAGTTCCTTCCTCTTCTGCTGAATGCAAAAAATTCTCTAAAGTTCATTGCAGAAAAGCATCACCGTTCATCACATTACATCATATTAGTACTGGAAAACCTGCTGGATATCAACATTGAACAGACAATCTTGCTTTGGGTATCGGTGCTTTGATTTATGCTGTTCGAAAACTAAGGTATGTGGTGCTATGAAGGTCTGCTGAATACTGTTTATTTTGAAAATCAGTGAAGTTTGTTTTTGGGTGTTTCAGTTTGTATTAGATTTCTGCAAGGTGGGTTTTGCACAATGAAATCCCCACTGCCCTCAACACCCAACTCTATTCCCAGATCAAATACCCACTGCCCAAAACACCAAACCTCAGATCTGAGCTTGGGTGTTAGTTCATATGTGATGGCTGCAGAGGGGATCAGGGTTAACGATAGGGCCACATTAGAGGAGGGCTTCAAAGATAGGGCTATGTTGGGGGTCTCGTCGTTTTCTCCCTCTCCCTCTTCCTCCTCCATGGCTGAGGCACCTGTGACACCTCTTACATGTAGAGAAAGTGCCAGGGCTAAAGCATCTAGCCTTACCCCACTGACTGACATTTCTTGTCATTCATGTTCCAAGAGTGAGTTTGATGGGTGTTGCTTTGATAAATTGAGTGAAAAGTTTGAGGGGGAGAAAACATGCAGCAGTGTTGAGACTCCAGAGAATAACACATTTGACCCTTTTGCTGCTGGTCCTCAAGAACTTATCTATGCACCCAAGAAACCCTATAGAACAAAAGAGAGATTTGATGGTGTTGGGAATGATCGTGATGGAGCTGATCATGTTCCCTTTGATAAACCCAGCAGCCCTAAGAAGGCTTGTAAAGGCAAGGGATCAATGTATAGTGTAGTTCGTGTGCTCTGCTTTGATGAATGCCTAGATACAGGGGATGAAAATCACAGCTTGGGTTCTAACGGTGGCACTGTACTTAGTCTGGCAAATAAAGGCCTAAATGGTTCACATCTGTCACAAGCTCTGGTGATGGCTAAAGAAGCTCGACTGAAACATCAGCACAAAATCCCACATGCAGTCTCACTTGAAATTTTGAATCAAACAAATGAATCACAAGCTTCTGCTAAAGTTCTGGATGCGTCATCAGAATCAAGATCATGCTTGGTGCGGCGTGTTTTAGACCTGGATTATGATAAGCATCTTGTTGTAGAAGAGCATTGTATGAAGGATCTTGTGGGTAGTGATGATAAACCTTTGAATCCAGCCACGGAGGATGCTTTGCTTGAAGAAACTTTTGTTGAAGCAATGTGTGGGTCATTCCTGCAAGCAATTCTTTCGAAGCAGTATGAAGATGCTAATAGGAATTGTACTCAAGGTAGCAATGAGGAGAATGATTTATCTATTGAGCAAGATCAAAATACTCCATCCACTCCAGTTACATATCAAGCTTTTAGCAGTGCAGCAGCCACTTGCCCTGGAGCTCCAACAAAGACAAGGTCAAAGTTGACAATTCGAGGTACAAGTTTAGGCTCTGTATGTCGGAAGCTTGAATTTTGAACAAGAATTGATGTTGAAGTTTTCATTTAGCTCCTGTGGTTTAGTCATATTGAGGGTGCAAACACCTAGTTTTATTTTTGGTTGTTAGGCCTGTTGAAGCATAATTTAGATGTTAGTTTCTGGAAATGCTCAATTATTTCAGGTAAATGTATCAGGTGCAAAAGAATCTCAGACAGGTTAATGTAATCTATTTATTCTTGGACATCCAAGCTCGTGCTGTTAGATGAAACAAATATGGATGTTACATTCTCTGATCCGGATTTTTTTGGAGGAATCAGGGCTTTCTGAACTTGTTTTTGAGTTTAGTAACTACTCTTAATGTATTCATGGTCTAGCTCAAGTTTTTAGCTTTTCACCCATTCTGTCCTGGAAAGTTCTTAAGCTTGTTAGAATTATGTCATTGCAGAAGCAAATTAATTGTGCTTATCAGATGTGATATTTCTTTTCTGACATAAAAGATTAACTTGTCTCAATTCTTTTGTTTGCTAAGCCTGATAGCTATTATCATCTCTTTCCTTTTGACTATATTTATAGCTTTTGCTGGTAAGAATGCAATGTAAGGTGCTACAGTTTGGATTTAGTACTGTATAATATTCATGCATGAATATTTTATTTGGCATCCAAGGGTTTATACTTTGATATGATGTGTTTTAGCCATGGCAAGGTTTCCTTTATCAGTCCATTCTTAATATACATCTAACTACAAGGCTACTAGATTTGTAAAGAAATTTCAAGACAATTAACTATTTACATGTTTAGTCTGTTTTTCCAGAGTTCAGTTCTAACTAACTTGTACGCTTAAAATATCTTCTACTTTTGAGCTGTATTTTCTATTTCCTTGCCCATAAAGAAATGAGAGGCAGAATGAGTGAATGTTATAATCTTTACAAACTACAAAGTTGGTACCAGAATCCTCTCGCACCATCGTACATTGTGACAATCCTCAAAAATAACATGATAATCTTTAATAAAAATATAGAGATCGGTATTGTATGATGAAACAAAAGGTTATGAGTGAAGAGCTTCAGTGCTTATATGAAGGGAGTCCAGATGTGAAGTTATTGTCTTCTTTTACATTTTGATCTATGTATAAGCTTAAATTGAGAAACTTGACCAAGCTTATTGAGAGTGTATCATTTAGCTAAACATCTCGAGTGTTTATCCACAACATAAATGGCAATTTTTGTTATAAAGGCAGACTTCTTTTGTAAAGCATGTGATGTTACGTTTCCATTGATAGATGGGTAGTGTGTTAATTATAATCATTTAGTCCTACAGACCAATTTGTTTTAAAGAATGTTAAATGCAGTTAGCAGCATCATTATCATGATCAAGTGGTTCCTTGTTGCTAGCTATGGGGCCGAATGCATGGAATCAGTTATGGGATACTTTTTTTTTAGACTGCAGGACCTCCCTATAACCTTAGACTGCAGGACCTCCCTATAACCTGCAGTGGACTGGGTAAACTTTTTAACGTGACCGGTGGCACTGGCACAACACGCCCTCCGGTACCATGTGGGCGGGGGATTGGACCTCGTGACCTCTTACCTGCAACAAGATGCTTTAGCCAATCGAGCCAAGGCCCCTGCCTATGAGATACTACTTTTAGTTTAGCTTTCTGTTGATTAAATTTTTGGGTCTATATGTACATATTGAATTTTGGAGCCTTTGAAGCTTTTGAAAAATTCTGAAGTTTGTAATGGTAACAATTTTCCTTCTAGTAAAAAATTTAAAACAAGACTAGTGCATAAGAAGTTCAGTATGTATATACAATAAACCTTTGGTGTGGGATTATATTGGAATTTCCAACTCTTAAAACTGTTTAAAAATGAAACTTAAATTAACTTGATAAATTTCCACCAATTTACCGCTGGCAACCCATGAACTGCTTGAAAATTTGACTTAACTTTCATAAATGGATGGGAAGGCAATCAAATTCTGACCGGAGGGGATGCTTCTATAAAGTCCGCCCCCCACCTTTTTCTTTGTGTTTGTTTTGCCTTTAAAATGCGTATGAGATCTCTTTTGTAAGCGAGCACACCCTGGCTTCTCAAAATATTGTAAGTATATCCTAATACTATGTTTAGATGGAATCATATTATGATAAATTGGAGTAAATTAATATATTTTTATTTTTATTTGTGGCATATAGATTGAACTCAGGGTAAATAGTTTTTTAAATATTTTGGGAATTTAAAATATGTTTATTAAACAGGTCACATAATATGATGATTTACTTTTGTCAATTACAATTAATTATTAATTATGTAATGGATACTTATTTTTCTCTTATATTATTTGTTTAAGTTTGTATTTGACAATTAATTAAATTTAATAATGCACTATGATAGTTTATTACATATATGTGTAGTAGAGAAAAGTGTATACATGAGCTTTTTTCCCCTTGTTTAATGTCCACTTTGGCTTTACCATTGCTCAATTTGATGGATTCTAGTATACGAGTTGATTGAACCTATCGAATTTCCCTATCCTTTATTAGTTCAGCTGTTGTAAGCCAGATCTAACTTAGTTTCTACATGTTTCATCACTTCAGTTTGAATCGTGGGTGCAATTTTGTCCCTTACACAAAATTGCATATATGATTGTGTTCAAATTATTTGAATCTTGCTTTCATAGTCCTTGAATTGACTCCCATTGAAACATGGATCATTGCCTCTTGACTTGCATATAGAAACATTTGAATTTGGCACCTATGATGTCATATTTAATGATAAGTCTTACGACACTTATCAAACACATCTTATAGTGTCATCCATTCTTTAGCATTCAAGCATCATAGACAATGTTTTAGAGCATCAAATCAAAGCACTCTATAATAACACATGGTGAATTATGCATCAAATATACATAATATTGTGTCTTTGAATCTTTTCATGCAAATTGTGGAAAACCAGGGGCTTGACTAAGATGCAAGGAAGTGTCACACTTCAATCTTGGCATAGCAAGCTCTTAATTTGGATATCACAACATAGGTGAAAGTTTTGGAGGCAAGCGATCAATAGAGATCGAATCACATTGTACATGATATAATCAAGAGAGCCCCAAACAAGATTGCACGTGACCATGTTCGATTAGAATGCAAACTTTAGGGATTCATTCGATACTTCAAGTTTGATATCCATAGTCTAATATCCATACTTTGCAACAAGTTTTACATAGTTCAAATCAACCATACTAACTATTATCATTTCTAAGAGTTAAGCACTTCCTAACCTCCCATTTAATTTGATATTTACTTGTTTTCTTAGCTTTTTATATTTATCTCAAATTAAATTAGAGTGTTATATGTCTTTATCCCTAAAATAATATAATTATTGTAGAGGGGTGCTCTCTTCTCTACAATTTGATAAACACAACTTGTTGAACCACCAGCTTTTCCCCTAGGGTTGTGTCTTCTAATTTTATCTTTTTATATGATATTTCTAATATTTCTAATTTTTGTCTCAAAGGTAAACCTTGTTGTGTTTGAATTGACTTATCGCTTTTAATATTTTATTACTTGTATGCCAAAATCTTAACTAATTTCTACCCTTCCACTTTAGAGAAGTCCTAGATTGAATCCAACAATGGCCATGAAATAACCTGATGTTCCAATTATTGAAAATCTAAATTTCATAGTTTATCTTAGTAGAAGAAGAATCCTTTGATCACAATGCTCACCTTGCAACCATGAATAAAATGGATATCGCTAACATAACTCAAATGCTTAGAGATGATTTGTCATATCCCTACGAAACCAACTTCTAAGTCACTCTTAGTCTCAATATCTACAAGCTACACGCTTGGCAAGGGAGATTAATGAGTAAAGATAGAAGTTGGGTGGTTGTTGGCAAGGGGAGGCAGTTGTTAACGAGATATATTGGGAAATAATTAAAGAATGCTTGAATCAAAGGAGGGACATAATGGAATTTGGGAGTGGAAAAAGGGCAGTGAAGCTAAAGACTTAAGTAGCTAGTGAAACAAGCATCCCATATTACTTGTGGTCATCATTTGGAACGGCATAAAAGTCCATCATACATTAGAACAATCTAATGCTCTTGACTAGGCTCATACATTTGCTAATAAGTTCTCATATAACCTATTTAGAAGGTGGATCTTGGCATCCATTGCTTGCATGCTATTGGTGAAAACCATCCAACACAAGTGGGTAGCTCTCGACATCCATCACTTGCATGCTATCGATGAAAGCCAACTAGCCCAAGGATATAGTTGAATACTTTCATTGGCGCTCACTGACTTCAGTCATGTTAGAGCAATGATAACCTTATCTGCGAGTGGGTCATAGGATTTACGAGTTGGTGATCACTTCGAGAGGACAAGGACAAGCCATGTTTAAAGGGTATTGCAACCCCCTATCTATGCCCTCGTAGTGGCCTTATCTCCATCCAATGTGTGTTGCCATAGAGGATGGCTTTTGTATTAGACTTGATTTTGGCATGTGAAAACCTCTTATAGTTAGATAACTAGACTAAGGAGGTCTTATTGTTTTACCTTACTCGTGCTAGTGACTACTAATTCACCATCTATTTAACAAGTTTAATAAATGAAAGATAACCAAGTTATTTTTCAATTTCCTCACCTTGTTGGTCAACCAAACCCTAAACCACTTAGATGGTTCTCCTCCTACCCGAGATCCTCCAAGTTGCAAGAGTCAGATGACTAGTTAATAAGGAAATTAATAGACCATACTCTTGCCTAAGCACTTAAGAGCATACAATCAATATTCAATTATGCTTGCTCAAATCTTGGCTAACACAAGACTCCTAATACCATGTAGTACAACATAACTCATCAAATTATTATTAAACTACAATAAGATGGAGCTCCTATAAATTAAATCACACTCTTTAATTCACATTATAGGGATCTATCCTTAATGTTTTAGAGTTGACCTGTATTGTTCTTCCTTGCTTTGTCAAAGTTTAGCTTTATCCATCCTTCCTATGGTGGTCTCCAATGGATCCTAGGTTTGATTGTGAAATTATGGAATTTATAATCATGTGGTAGTTGCCATTATTTTGCTATGATATATCTAACATGTTTGGTTCATTCCATGTTAGAGTTGGGATTTGTGTAGAGTTGATCTTTACTGTTATTGTACTTCATTATTTTTAGTAATAGTATGGATGAAATTGAGGCTCTTTAATCACTATTTTCTATGTGATGTGAAGAATATGGGAGAGCTAAGGTGGTCACAGAAGAGTTTTGCACCGATTTAGTTTGCAGGTTTGCATATCAATGTGTGTTCTTCGAGACTATGTGATAAAGGACTTTAGCCGCATACATTATGAGAGTGTTGGTGAAATTTTGGATGTTTTGGTTAATTTCAAACTAGACATTGCCATGTAGTGGGAGTCTTAGGGAGGTCTATGTGTCACTGGACTATGGTACGAAGGTTCATCAATTTTTGCATGTCTGTGTTCGTTACTAATGGAGATAGGCTTTGTGAAAAATAGTGATTATACAAAGACTTGTGATTATAGATTGGGTTGGATGTGTTGATAGCAAAAGGTCTACCTATGATGTATGTACCCTACTTTAAGGTATGGTTAGTTGGATGTGTTAGTGATATGCTATGATTGTTATTCCAGCTATTGTCTTGAGTACATGGTAGATACTCAGTCTTGTTCTAGAGGAGATGGACTTTGGTGTATGTGTTTGGGTTAAATCATGCAAGTAAGACTGTGATCCTAGCTTTGGTTTCTTATCTTTCATGCTTGACTATGATGGAGAGTGAGGGTGTTGTGGTCGATATTGTGGTCACTTGATGGATGTTGCAAATGCTTTATTGAGCTCATGACTATAGAGGAGTCAGTGTAGCATGGTTATACCCTTGGTGGTTAGTTTTTTTTGTTGGAGGCTCTTATGTTTTTGCAATGTAAATATCACGTGGGAGAATGTTAGGATTATGTGTGCTATTCACCTTCTATATCCTAAGGTCTAATGTAACTCATTGTTCATAGACAATTAATTATGTATGTATCTCTAAGAATCATGGAGTGGCCAAATTCAAATGCCCATGTCAGGGTGGGACATATATAATTATTTTGTTATTCTTCAGGGACTTGGAAATATTATTATAATAAGGCATTGATAAGGGGCTTATATACTAGACTTGTAAGAGCATCTTCCATTATTAGTGATTGTAACATGTAATTAGTGCTTCATGGGGGAGTGCTTGGGAGTTACATATGCCAACTTGAGTAGTGGAGATCAAACATGCTTGTGTATAACTTATTTTTTATTTGGGATGGCTCTACACATGTGATGGTTGTGAGAATTTATATCGTGGTATTTTCAAATCTTGTTTGGGCCTATGATATTATCGTTTGGTGGGTTTTTAGGCCTCCTTAAGTCTATAATTTTAAAACAAGGTAAACATATACCTTGAAAATAAAATATCAAGTGTGCAAATCATGATTATCTAATCAAAGATTCATATACTTCGACAATATTATGGATTGGAGTATTATATAAAAACTAGCAAACTACAAATGAACACATAACACTAGAATTATGTGGAGAAACCCTTTTGGGGAAAAAATCCATAAAAGAGACCGTTTAAGCTTGTATTAACTAATAATGTGTTACCATGTAATACAATCCACTTTAGCCTTCTTCTAACATCATTCTAGTAGCATAATAGTACTCACCTATAAAAGACCCATAAAACAACTATCCAAGGTATCCAATTTACAGAAGTGTACTGTCGGAAATTGTGACCTCCCATAATTTCACACTAGGTTTAGCACTCCCTTCTATGTATTTGTGTCTCTCCCTTCATGAAATGCCCATTTCAGGGCCTAATTAAGAAATAATATAAAAAGACTTAATTGCTAAGTTTTTGGGGGCCAAAATAGCTGGGACTAGGGTGCCCAACACCCAGGTCCAACCTTTTTGCCCCAAACAAAGTTTGAATTTCAAGTGTCGACTTTGCTACATTGGGTGGTATACCTTGTGTCGACCTAGTGCAAACTCTTTTGGATGTAATTGAGATTCATATATATGTAGCTCTCTCCCTCTTATTTGAAAGGATGATGAAGTGATTATTTGAATACTTGATATATGCTCCATGCACCAAATCTAAAGCTCTCTATTTGTAGATTATTATTGTTGCTATCATACTAACCCTTGCAGGTATCTGAAGAAGCTTCCTTCTCTCTCCAAGGTCTCCTAATTTGCGACTAGTGTTGTGACATCAAGTCCAATTAGGGTTTCACGGTGAGTTTGTTCCATTTGTATTTGATCATTGTTATTTTATTAGTTATTTGCCTCTGCCTACCTAGGGCACACACTCTCTATCACACTTATCTCTATTGTTGTGGAAGTGGGAACACTTACACGAAGGTTTGACTGAGGTAAGCCTCTATACAACACCCAAACATTTTTCCTCCTCCTTGTGTGTGTAGATATGGAGCGAAGGATTTCAGATATCAATGGATGAAGAACAAACAAAAGTTACAAAGACTGAGACCTCCGCACAAAAGTGATTCTGCCCTAAACTCCTAGGACTAGGGCGCCCAACACCCATGTCCTGCCCTGACAAATTATGCTTTTGGTGACAGGTTCCTCTTTGTCAACTCTGCTATGCTTTGTTCCTTTTTTCTAATCTCTGTTATTGTAGCCTACTCTGTTACTCAATTTTATCACTAGATCTCCCTATTTGCATAGTTTAGTCAACTCTTTTGCATCAATCTCTAATCATAGCAACAACAGAACCCTAAGACTCCACTAACCTATAACTTGGCTCTTCTTTAGGGACAATAGCCAAGTCTATAGCCCTTGGTGGCTTGTGAACGTTCTAACGTTATGTGAGGAGAGATTAACCTAGTTACTTCATTGTTGATTAGGATCATCTTTTCACACATCACAAGAAGACTCGAGTAGGAAAACCACATGTGGGTTCCCCAAAACCAAATATCATAAAACCATGGTATTAGAAAAATTCCAATTCCCTATATGCAAATCCATCAATCCCCACAAGAATAGTATTAAATAATTGCAACATCTTTGACCAATAACTCCCATGGTGCACATCCCAAAAGTAGCACTCCATTTTCAAGCCACTACAACATGTGGACCCTACTTGTCATAACAAAAGATGCTCCACTCTCCCAAGCACTTGGGAGAGAGAAAAGTATCATAGTGCATTTCCACACATTTCAATTTCAAGAAATAAAATTGTTAACAAATGTGGCTCTATTTTGGATTTCATGAAGGCTTTGTGCTTCTACACCAATCATTTGTAGTCAAAAGGCTTCTAACAAAATTTAAAGTGTATACATAATGTAAGGTGGACATCTCAATTGATCTCTTATATTGTTAGATGGTACCTAGACGTTTTATACTCAACTTCAACTAAAATGAATTTCCTCTAAGCTAGGATTAGAGACTTAGTTTATGTACACCACTTAAGTAGGCCTTACTTCGTCAATAAGCCTTCATCAATTGCATTCATTTTTTCAACTCTAAAGACTTCTCATGATGTGTTTCATTATAGTTTTCTTACTATGTGGAGTTTTAAGAAGAAAAGTGGAGAATTTAACCTATAAAGTAGTTTAGGTCATCCAAGTGGCACTTGATACAATCATGACAATTTCTAAAATTATTTTTCTTTTTAGTTTGTATGTTTTCTTATTTTATATTTTAATGTTGCTGAAAGTGGAGTTTATCCTTGGGACATTGTTCGAATGCCATGATGGATTGCTTTATGATGCCTTTGAGGCATCTAAACTAGTTTCTAACTAAATAATTTTAACAAAAGTTTAAATTCTAATTGTTATGACTTTAACAAGTGGGGTACCAAAATAAATAACTCCAACATGTACCTTTTAGTTTTCTAATTTGTTTTCCCATTTTAACTTTCAAGGACATGAGTTGCTAGCGAGTGAGGTGGATCTTAGGTTCTTAACCAGAATCTTGATTTACTATGTTTACTATGTTCTATTTTTCTATCTTGAGAATTTATAAAAAAGTGAATTTAATCAAGAAGTTAGAGTAGAAGGCATGCATCTCTCCAATAGAGTTTGCCTCTTTTATATATGCTCTTTTTTTTTTTTTGAATCAAAGGGGTAAAAACTTTATTAGAAATCAGAAAAGAGCATTACAATAATAACCAAGGGACCCAGCCCCAGAAAAAGGCGAAAACCCCAGAGCATAAAACAACATCAACTATCCCCATGTATCCTCCTATCCTCCTCCAAGAACCGAACTAAATCCAGATGCAACTCAGGGTTAACCTGATCCCAGTCCTCAACCTTCCAACCACTATCATGCTCAGAGGCCCATTTGGCCAAGCAGTCGGCAGCACGATTCCACTCCCTCAGGATGTGGACAAAGGATGCTTCCTCCATCCGAGAACTAACCTGAAGAATCCGCTGAACCACCGAAGCCAACTGCCAATTTATATCAGAAATCTTTCTCTCATTTAAGAGATTAATCAAAATCTGTGAATCAGCTTCACATATAACCTTTTGCCATCCCAAAGCAAGGGCCCTCTCAATAGCATGAAGAATTGCCAGACCCTCCATGAAGTTAACAGTCTTCACCCCCTCATGTATAGAGAACAGAAAAATCACTGACCCAGCTGAGTCCTGGCCAACCCCACCAATTCCAGCAGGCCCAGGATTTCCCCTAGAAGAACCATCAGTATTGATCTTTAAAAATCCATTGGGGGGAGGTAACCACCTTCCAACCCGTTGAACCCTCTTTTTCCCATGCCTACAGTTCCTGGAACTGACAAAAGAAGAATGAATTTCTTGAAGACCCAGTTTGGCCACCAACTCAGCATCACCTCTCGCCAAGGGGAAAACTACATCACATTTAGCTAAAACTGACTCCTGCAGCATTCCTAGCATACGCACCCAAACTTGCTGACCCACCAACTTCTGATCACGAAAAATTTGGTGGTTCCGCTCCAGCCAAATCTGCCAAAGCAGAAAGGTAGGGCCCACAAACCAAACTTCCTGCAAAAAGGAAGCCATAGAAGGAGGTCTTCCCATACTATCCCAGAATTCAACCAAAGAGCACGCATGAATACAAGGAAGCTTCCACACCTCCCACCACCAATGCCAAAGCTGCACAACAAAGGGGCATCGGAAGAACAAATGCGAAGAATCCTCTTCCGCTCCCCCACACAAAACACAAATTGAAGGTCATTGAAATCCCCGTTTACGAATGTTATCCCAGGTCAAGCACCTATTCCAAGCCAAAGTCCAAACAAAGCAGTTGCATTTAGGCCACGAGAGTTTATTCCACACCCTTTTCCACCAATGAACCTCTACCCCAGTTAGCTTCTGAGCCAATAATACCTGATAACCAGAAGCCACAAAGTAAACCCCCTTAGGATTATGGGTCCAAGCAAGAATATCCTCTTCCAGAAGAGAACTACAACTCCTACTATGAAGAATCTTGTGAAGCTCAGCACTTTCTTCCGCAAGTCCCAAATCTGGCCACATTGCGGGATCCTTCCAATGAGCTACCTCCAACTGACCAAAAGAAGCAATAGACTTGAAGTCACTCACCCTAGCCCAGCCAGCCTCAAGAAATCTTTGGCACAAAGGAAGAAGGTTGGGGAACTGATAAGTAAGTGGAGGGAATCCATCCCAAGAATCTGACCAGAAGAGAGCTTCAGTTCCCTGTCTACAAATCCAAAATAAACCTTCCTTAATAAGCTTTGCACCCTTCTGAAGAGTATTCTAAATCACTGAACCTTTCCCCTCAAGAGGGTAACGAGGGAGATCCTGCCGTGGAATCCCCGGGAAATACTTATGAGATAAAATCCTGGCCCACGGCTGATCCTGTTCCACACACCATCTCCAAAATAGCTTAGCAGCCACAGCCACTCCAGATAACGCAGACTGTCGAAGACCAAGACCACCAAATTGCTTTGGGCTGCACACAACATCCCACCTGACCAGGCTCCACTTGGAGGATGACAAACTTCCAACCCATAAGAACTGCCTTTCAAGAGAATCCAACTCCCTCAGAAAACCCATCGGAGCCACCTGAAGCATACATCTGTAGGTAGGGAGAGCCTGCACCACCGACTTGAGAAGCTGAACCCGCCCCGCAAAAGACAACCATCTGTGGGTCCAATGATTAACTTTTGCATGGAGCTTATCAATAATATTCTGCCAAGAACCCTTGGGAAGATGGCGAACAGAAATTGGGAAACCTAGATACATCAAAGGGAGAACCCCTATCTGAAACCTCAAGATATTAGCAATTCTTCTCTGAATGGGGGTCGGTGTATTGAAGAAGAATATGGAAGACTTCTCCTCATTAATCAATTGTCCTGAAGCAACAAGATATATGTCCAACACCTGCCTCAAGTTAGTAGCTTCCCTAATAGTAGCCATCCCCATCAGGGCAGTATCATCAACAAACTGCAAATGAGATTGCAGAGGCAAGTCTCCACCCCATCGCCAACCTTGAATGATGCCAAGCTCCACCCTTCTTTTCAACAAATGTCCAAGGCCTTCCACAAGAAGCAGAAAAAGATACGGAGAAAGAGGATCCCCTTGGCGCAAACCCCTTGAGGCACCAAAAAGTTCAGAATGATCTCCATTTATCAAAACTGAGAAGGAAACAGACGTGACACAACTCATGACCCATTGGATCCATTCCTCACCAAAACCAAAAGAAACAAGGATCTTCTGCAAAAAAGACCATCTAACCCTATCATAAGCCTTAGCCATATCCGGCTTAATGAATATAGCCTTCTCGTGGGAGTTGTCCATGGAGTGGATGGTCTCCGTAGCAATGACAAACCCGTCAAGAATCTGTTGACCTGCCACAAATCCACTCTGTTCCTCTGAAATCAGCACTTTAAGCCACTTCTTCAATCTCTCAGCCAATAACTTAGAAATGATTTTATAAGCCACATTGCAAAGAGAGATAGGCCAAAACTGAGATAACCTATTAGCCCCTTCACACTTAGGTATGAGAGCAAGGAAGGTGGAATTCAGAGCACGAAGCATCTGTTTATTCCTCTGGGACTCAAGGACAACCGCTAGAAGATCCAACTTTATGATATCCCAGAATTCCTAAAAAATTCAATTGGGAAACCATCAGGACCGGGAGCTTTACCCTTCTTCATCTGAAACACAATCCCCTCCAGCTCATCAAGAGAGATATCTTTCATCAGATACTCATTCACCTCCCTGGAGACCAACTGAGGAATACAAGAAAGAACTTGTGCTTCCTCAACAGAGCCCCCTCGTGAATCCTCCCTAAATAAAGTAGCAAAATACTGAGATGCCTCAGCAGAGATTTCCTGAAACGAGGCAAGACGTTCACCTCTATCATTCACCAGAATAGGAATGGAATTGCCATGCCTCCTGTCCTTCACAAAATTGAAGAAGAAGGCGGTGTTTTTATCACCTTCCTATAACCATTCAACCCAGGCCTTTTGCTTCCAATAGATTTCTTCCCGCAATTCAAATTCCTCAACCACTTTCAAAGTCTTAGCCTCCTCCCTTAGAAGATCCTCAGTGGCCCCATTCTCACGAATCAACCGTGTAATATTATTCAACTCCTCTTGGGCAACAACCTTAGCATGAAAGATATTACCAAAACATCGCCGATTCCACCTTTTAAGCTGATATTTGACAAACTGAAGAAGCTTGGAGAATGTGTACATTGCCGTACCAAAAGTTGGTCTACCAATCTGCCACCACTTAGCCACATGTTCATGAAGCGTAGGATCCCGTAACCACATAAGCTGGAACTTGAATGAGGGAGAACGAGGCCCCCAAGCAGAGATAATACTAAGCTTAATAGGCCAATGATCAGAACCTCTCCAATCAAGAATTTCAGATCGAGTGGACCATAAGTCTCCAACCCAATAACAGGAAACCAAGAATCGATCTAGCCTCTCAGCAACACAACTCTCACCAATTCTCCTATTATTCCAAGTGAAGCGACCATTACTTGGCAGAACATCAATAAGATTTAATTCAGAAATGCTATCTCTAAATAACAGAGCAGAAGGCTCCAACCTAGGAATACCACCTCTTTTCTCAGACAACTCCACAATAGCATTAAAATCGCCAGCCATAACCCATGGATGGTAAGGAGCTAAGCTACGAACAAAACGAAGATGGGACCATAGAAGTTGTTTACCCAGAAACTCAACAGGGGCATACACATTAGAGAGGAGAATACACTCACCAGTCTCATACCAAGAGGCAACTAGGGATATAAAGGATCTAGAGGACATCCACCAGAGAGGGAAAATCTTCCGAGGGTTCCAAAGGCAAGCCACCCCTCCGGAAGCACCAAGAGCCCCCATACATTGGCATTCACCATATTTCCACAACTTAGGAGCCATGGCCAACATATTATCTACAGATAATTTAGTTTCCTGAAGAAAAAGAACATCTGGAGAATGATTCCTAACCAAATCACGAACAACTTTTTGTTGAGGGCCACTGTTCAAGCCCCTTACATTCCATGAGAGAACAATCATTTCTAGGGGCATGAAAAATGTGAATCCAGAGTCTTGACTGACCCTGACTCCACCAAAGTTTCCCCAGTTAATTTAATCTTCTCCAAATCCTTTTTCCTTCCCAGCTTGGATGTCCTATCATCAACCCCTTTCTTCAGTTCATTTTGCTGAATACCCAAACGAGAGGAGGCCAACGAGCTCTTCCCCACATCCTTACCTCCTTTCAGGGGCAATGGGGAACCACCTCCACCACTCTTTGAAGCTCCAATAGAAGATTCTTGTTCAGTCTGGACAATCAATTGTTGATCCGTATCCATCTGCCCAACCCCAATCTCTTGCACAACCTGCATGGCCTCCAATGGTGGCCCATCTTGTCCTGTACCCGAAGTTCCCTGATCCAAATTCAACAACCCTAGATTCACTTCCTCTTGGCTGAGATCATCCAGCACCTCAAACCTATTAAAAGTTTCATCATCCTGCCTCTCCCTCAAGGTCCGCTTCTGGCCCCGATTCCTATTGCAAGCCTTGACAGGGACATAACCATCATCTCCATTACCATTACTTAGAATAGGCTCCTTACCATTATCAGCCCTAGGTGGATTACGAGAAGGCTGAGAAGGTTGGGGCATCACAGGCTTAGCCCTAGGGCACCTATGTTGCAAGTGACCATATTCATGACAAAGACGACACTGAAAAGGTAGGGTTTCATAATCTAGTTGTTGCACCCAAGTATATGATCCAGCACTCACTTCAACAGAATTTGGCAGTGGCTTGCTTAAATCAATTTCTACACAGATACGAGCAAAGGTCATTACCTTTTTATACTGCGTCTGTTGTGAAGACCCAACAGGTTTATCGAGCATTGAAGCCACCAAATGCAGTATGTCATCCTGCCAACACTCAACTGGAAACCACGGCAACCGAACCCAAACTGGGATCCGACTCGTTATTGCCTCAGTTGGGTTGAAGCCAGCATGCCATGGCTTGATAAACAAACCCACCTGGTTATAAAAATAGGGGCCACCCTCGAAGACCTTATTCCGATCCGCCATGCAATCAAAAGAGACCATAAAAAAGTTGTTCGCAAGGAGCCTAATCTCCATCTCCCCCTCCGGCATCCAAGTCCGCTGAGCCCAGGATTCCAAAAATTGCAACAAGACCCTCAAACCCATGAACTTGCAATAAAAAGAGTGTCTTGAATAGTATTCAATATCATCGGCAAGCATTTCCATCAGGATAATCAACTTCGGTCGCTCTTTGCATCTTTCCAAACACCCATTAATCTTCGTTATTCAGGAACCATTAACTGATCCTAGATCATTCATCTCCATCTCTGAAGAAAACAGCGTATTGTCAAAAACATTCACTCCATGCGTCAAAGGCTTCAAACCAAATGCTGATTGGAAATCCAATTTGGGGCTAGCCCCAGATGTTTCCCCACCCTGCATAGCAAAAAACAAGATCCCCAGCAGGCATGCAAACCCCCAGGACACTTTTGCAAGAAATGGAAAAAAGAAAAGACCCCAAGGGAGGGATCAAAACCCTTCCACCCACAAGCCACCCAAACGGCAGCAAGAAGGCCTCCAGAAAAGAAAAAACCCCACCACTACAACCCCGATAGCTTCAAAAAACCCCCCCCATAATGCAGAAGCGAGCAACACACAGAGAACGAGCTAGGGCACGGTCGCCTTAGCTCGGCTTGTAGAGCACATGAATGCCATCCTCCGAAAATCCTACCTTTCGTGTTAACTCTTTTATATATGCTCTTAGTAGCAATAAAAAATTCTATTTTGTTCAATAAATTTAGTAGTTGTGAGTTCTATTTTTTGATATGTGTGCAGAATATACTTTTATAATACATTAAGTTTTATAGTTACTACATTGTCTCCTTAATTACTAACTCAATTTAGGTTATAATCACTCTTAGATGACTTCTCCACTATACTTTTTGAATAATAAATGAAGCTGATAAAAAACTGAAAGACTACAATAAAGGAAAAGAAAAACTCACTAAGGGAAAGGTAAGAAAACATTCAACAATGTGAATCAAAGGATGGAGTAGTAAGAAGTGTGATAATTATGATGACTATAACAATTATGATTGGTATGACAATTTTGCACATCACTAGAGTAGGTATTTCCAAAAATTGAAGGATCTTAAGAAGTTTAAGGTTGCTAAAGCTTAAATAAAACACAACTAATGAAATTAGCAATATGTCAACAATAAGTGCCACTATAATTATTTCTCTATCATGGATTGTTGAAATTCTACTTGTGTTTCTCATATGCCAATGATAAGTCTCTATCATTTTCTCTTAGTAAGGTGATATATGAGAAAATATTTGTAGCATTTATAATTTCTCCTTGTCTATTAAGATAAACTTGAGTTAATGTTAAGAATGGAATCATTAGTAATGTCTATCATGTTCATGGCCTTAGTGCAAATATCTAACTGGTTTATCCAATTACTTAAATTGGTAAGAAGATTATGGTTTGGTCTAACAAGTTGATAAAGGGTATTATTGACCACTTATAAGTTTTTGCTTCTAGTTGTCTTGATATAGCTGAGAAGTTGTATAAATTTACTGAATTCCATGATAGACCTAAATATCATTTGTCTATTGTCATCCAAGACAAATGAGGTTATTTCTTCACAAGAAAGCAACAAGGTGATCCCCTTGCCTTGTTATTACCAATACACATTAGGAAAAATGTCATTAATGCAATGCTTATTCATGAAGGCCACTTTTAAATGACTTAAAACACACTAGTGTTAATCCCATTAGAATAAAAAATAACAAAAATAAATCATAGAATGCTTCAATTCATAAATACATGATTGGCCTTTTAGGTATCAATGCTACAATGGTAAGAATTGTTAGCCATTGGTGACTTATAAGACATAACATACATTAAAAACTTCATCAAAATAAAAACATGGTAGAGAGTGAGAAAGGTTAATGAGGCAAATAATATTTATTGTCCATTCATTCTTTAATATATTTTGTACAATCCATTTATAGTACCATATGTTCTTTGATTCATTTATCTCACCCAAGGACTAAATTTGATAGTTGACTCTTACTTGTAAAGTGTTTTTTTCATGATTATTATCCATTCAAAATTACTCTTCAAAAATGCCAAGGCAATATTATAAACTAGATGGTTATACAAATATAATCCCCTAAAGTCAATTCTTTGATCCATTTATAGTATCATCTATTCTTTGATCCATTTATCACACTTTAGGCTAAATTTGGTAGTTGACCTTGTCTAAGTGAAATTTGCTTGATAATTATTCATTAAAACTTACCTTTCAAATGTCAAGGCAATATCATAATCTAAATATATTTACAAATATAATCCTTTAAAATTTTTAAGATTTGCCCACAATTTCTCCTCTCATATGATTTTTTAGTTATATTTTACAATAATTGCACTTCAATAGATCCATTCTTTAACTCATTCATAATACTCTTATGCCCATTCTTTAATCCATTTTTATTATATTATTTAAAAAAAATTCTCTTTAAAATTATTTTATTTATACTGTAGACACCTAAAAATCCATTCCCGCATTTTTTTCGTCATCACATCAGGTCCATCCCGCAATTCTATGTCTAACGTTAATTAAATAAATTATAATTATTAAATTAATTAATTTGACCATTCTTCTAATATTAATTAAATAAGTTGCATTATTTAATCAATAGATCTAATCATTTTGTGACATTAATTAAATACATTATGACTATTTATTTAATTCATTAATCTAATTCAACCATTCTTCTAAAGTTTCAACTTTAATTGAATAAATCAACATTTATTTAATTAATGAATAATCCCCTCAAGATTCCCCTCAAAATTAAATAAATATAATCCTAAAATTCTACCCAATCATTAGTTGATAATAACCTAGTTTAATCAACTAACTAATAATTTGCATATGGCTCCAAAAATGACCTTTTCAATCTTCACTTTTCATCAAAAAATAAGAAAATCCTCACCGTCCATCTCTCCTCAATATATGCCGTAATCATATGCACCAATCACAAAGTGCCACTTTTTTGGCTTCTCATTTTCCTTTGTGAATGGATCAACCCCATCCCTTCATTGCACAAGATCAAATCTTGCCCATCCATCATCTCCAATCCAAATCTATAAAACTCTCATTCCTCGAGTCATTTTCAAGAGTTGGAATTGGATGCAATGTAAGGTCATGTGCTAGAATGAGCAACTACATCACAACTCAACAACATTAAATCATCTTGAACATATCTCTTTGACATCAAGGTTAAGGTTTGTGTTGGTGAGATCCTTGTTTCCCTTTCACCTTTTGTATACAAATTTTAGCTCAATTAAAGGTATAGATTATTGTAGAATAGGATAGTTGTTTGCATGCATTTGTCCATTGCTTTGTTCCACATTTTGAACCTTTTATATTGTGAAATATGATATCTTTTTTCTTATAAATCTAATTTTAAAAAATAAAATACATACTTTTTACAATCTCATTAACCTAATTTAATTAGATAGTAATATATAAATTTCATTAATAGACATCAAATTTCCATAGTCCATAATATTACAATTGAGTGTTTCATGATTTAAAGATCTAACCATGTAATAGTTTTTTCCACTCCATAATCCATCCTCAAGATGTTAAGAACAAGAGAAGAGAATAAACTATTAGACAGTCGAAACACTCAATATAAATTTCATATTTCAAATTTTCAAGAAGCATAAACCATCTCAAATCGAATTTTTTTTGGTTAAGGTGGGAGGGAGCCTATGAATAATTCAATTCAATGTTCTCTACTCCTACGTTCACAGAGGCCATGATTGCAACAAAGCGATCTTTTCTTCTGCTCATACCTTCCTGCAAAATTTCATCATCAATATCATCATTCTCCACATCACAGACATCAAAACCCTCATTCTTTACGCTTTCTTCCAAACCTCAGAATGAAAATGACGCCCTGTTCAAATTCTTCAGAGCCCATCTGCGCCCCCACTTCACACCCGATGATCTCCTGAGGGTCCTGAAAAAAATGCAGTTCCATCCACATTATAAAACCTATATCCCTGAAGTCTTCAGCTGGGCCAGCAACAAGGAAGGTTTCAGGCACGACCACACGACGTACGAGTGGACAATAAGGACCCTGGCATCGCAGGATCGATTCCCACAGATGCAAAACATCCTCGCTCACATGGCCGCGTCGCCGTGCCCGTGCTCCCCAGGTATTTTTGCGTGCCCCAGGATAGAGCCCATTTATATCTCTGTAATTAATTCGTATTCTAGGGTTTGTAGAATGGAAGAAGCTATCCAGACCTTCGAGACAATGAAAAAATTAATTGATGGGAAGGCTCCCGTGGTTGCATATAATATTATCTTAAATGGGTTTGGGAAATTAGGGCAAACTGAGGATGCATTTGGGTTTTATGAGGACATGATTAGGGCTAGGGTTTTGCCGGATGTTTATACGTTCAATATATTGATTAATGTGGTTTGTAGGGTTGGGGATGTGGAGGGTGGGTTTAGGGTTTTGAGGGAGATGAGGGCCAGGGGTTGTAGGGCAAATGTTGTGAGTTATAATACACTTATTAGGGGATTGTGTAAGAGAAAGAGGGTGAAAGAGGGGATTGAATTGTGTTATGAGATGGTTGGATTGGGTTGTGTACCTTCAGTTGCAACATATGCTATTGTGTTTGAGAGCTTGATTGAGAAAGGGGAGGCCCAGGCTGCGGTTGGGTTGGTGAAGGAGTTTTTGAGACGAGGAGTTGTACCGGTGGGGCTTGATTATCTTAATCTAGTGGAGGCTCTGTGTAAGACTGGAGAGGTGGAGAGTGCTCTGGAGGTTGTTAATGGATTGTGGGATGCAGGTTCTGTGCCGAGCATCGTTGCTGGCACAACGTTGTTGGATGGTCTTTGTAAAGCAAGTAAGGTGGAAGAGGCATTGGCTGTGTTGAGGAGAATGTTGAAGTGTGATATTCTTCCCGATGGAGTTACTTGGAATTTAGTGTTGGAATTGTTGTGCAACAAGGATCGAGTGGTTGAGGCTGAGGAGCTTAGGCGTTTGGCAATGAGTAAAGGATGGGAATGTGATGAAGTCACGTACAATATACTGGTGGATGGTTTTTGCAAGCAAGGGAGGGTGAATGAGGGTACCGACCTTGTCAATGAGATGCTGGATAAGGATTTTATCCATGATCTTGGTATGTATAACAGGATCATGGATAGACTAAACAGACCCAAGAAGGTTGTGGGGAAAAAAAGGTTTCAGATTAATTGAGACAATTGCCCAATCCCTGTGTTAATTCATATTATGAACCTGGCAGGTTCAGAAAAGTGATTGCCAGATCAAAATTTTTCAGGGACTGTATGCTGTTTATTGAAGCAGTTTACTGTTAGACGAGATGATGATCCAATCACCATGTTTGCTTACTGTGCATAGTGTTCCAGGTGCATGGTCAAGCGATTCTGATGGTTCACAGAGATTTTTAAATCAAAGTTATATTTTCTGATGGATAATTTTTGTGATTTTCTTATTTTCAATTTCTTTTTTGGTTTTTATTTTTTCCAATTTTTTTTTAGTTTTTATTTTTTATTTTTTCCAATTTCTTTTTTTGGTTTTTATTTTTTATATTTTTTAATTTCTTTTTCAAATAAACTCTGGAAAAGAGATGTCACTCAGAGTCATTTCAGACATCAGAATTTGAATCAAGAATCTTGTATCAAGCTACAGTTCTGCTTGTTTGCTACTCTCTTTTTAATTCGCAATCCACTCTATAGTAATGGTTCGACTGTATTGATTATTTTTGTAGGATGGATTTGTTTACAAGCTTCTTTTTGGCACTAAATATTAACTCAAACTTAACATATTCATATTCATTGTAAATTCGCTATATATCAGGTGATTTGAGGCTATTGTTCTAAAAAACAGGATATGTCAGCTAGAGGCACTTCTATATCCCGTTCTGAATGGAATTAATGCCTGTACTATCAAAACTGATAAGCCATGAACTATCTGAACTGTGGGATCAACTCTGTTCTTCCATGCAAGATGTAATGAATTGTGTGAAAATTGGCTAGCACTGTGCAATCACAATGGAATGAACTGGTCTTGGAAAGCAACTATATCCATTCTGTCTGCACCATTGATGAAAGAGGTCTGTATCTTCAGCCGTTTTCTGAAGCTACATGCTAAAGATCTCCTAGAAAATTTAATGTGTGAATATAATGCCAGGTATATGAAAGTTAAATGTCGAGCTCCTGAGACATATTTAAAGATTTAGTACTCCATATTGAGTTGTCATCATCCTCATATCAGACCGTCAGTCTCTGTACAATAAAAAAAAATTAAAAGTAGTTTCTTTTCATAATTTGTTTTAATCCCTTTTTTAATTAAATAAATTGCTATTTTATTTTCTAATAAAATTTTATTAACTTTATAAATTTAATTCTTTTCATGGGAAAAGTCCCACTCCAGAGAGTTATGCTAATACCTTAATTCGAAGTGTCTCATAGCAACGAATCTGATAATTTGGTCATAAATTAGCTGGCAATACCTTCAACACTTTTTAAATTACAACAAGATCATAGAAGCTTGAGTCTATAGACCAAGCTAGTGTTAGTTTTGCCATTTATAAAATAAGAGACGTACTTCAGAAAGTTGAAACACCATTCCCAACAAGCAGACTATTGACATACCCCCTGCTTTCTTGTCACTAGTACATCATAAAGAGTTTCAGGAAAAAGCTTGTACCATTTCCAAAATATAGAGCCTCTTCAAATTAAACTTTGGCATACAGGGCGGTGCTGATATCCATATGGTACTTGAATAACTAGTTATAAAAAGATGTTTAAGAATAATATTTCACATTAAACTTTGGCAAATTAGTAAAATAGCAAAATTGCAAATACTAACATTTTAAATACGGGGGACGGCAGGGGGACGGCTGGATTTTTGGGGGGTGGGGGGGGTCCCGTGGAACACTGAGATAATTCGTACAATGCTCATAATTAAATATCTTATAGTGAGGAAATTTGATTGGTTAATTTTCATGTAAGGACAATTTTATTTTAGTAGCAATGTTTTCCCTAGATGGTCGATATCCCTCTATAGGGTGCCTTTCGGCTTGGATGTAACGACTAAGGGGTACCTCTTCCATTTAATTCACCTAGTATTTGCACGACTGTGCATGCAGGTTTATGCCATACCCAAAATTGAATGCTATAGTTTATCATATTCAACATTTGTACATTTTAAACAAGTAGTAATTTTGCCTGAGGAATTGAACACAGTTCTCCATTATAGATTCCTCCATTAGAGAAGAGCTAATAATTTTAGTACTTGAGCTCATCAGATTTTACATCTAGATTTTTAATTTTAAAATGAAGTTTGGCTTCAATTTTTGTAGTGTTAGCCAGAAGATTGAAAAAATGCTACTAATTTATTACCAACTTTAAAAAAGAAAGCTCAATATTGAAAATAATGATTTATGGGATTTATTAAACTTCTGAAATTTTGTAATTCATATATATCGCCAATAAGGAGTTTGCTTAATATTGATTATTTAATTTTCATCATTGTTTCAGATCATATGTTTGATCTGATTATTTCAACGATGGATTATGGAGTCCGTTATGAAATGTTGATGAAAATTAAATGTATTCAACTTCTATGAGAAACTTTTTACTCTAATCTTATGGACCGTGAAAACCGTACGTTCATTAGCATCTTAACATATTTAGAGCTTCAACTCTGGTGGCTTTCTTTAGTGTTTGTCATAAAAGTACACAATTTCACTCAATGTCTAAAATTGTAATTACATATGAAAGCCACTCCTTGTGTTTTACAATGCCTTAAAGATCTCCCATTCTGTTGTAAAAGGAAATAGAACAGGATATTATTCTTTTAGATATTGGAATGACGATTACAATGAAATACGTCTCCTTATCTTTCACACATACTTGCAAAATTTGTAATTATAAATAAAAATCACCTCCAATGTTTTAAATTTTTTTGCTTGGATGATCACCATGAATTACGATCAAAAGATATCAAAGCCTTAAAATAATAGAAAAAATTGAGAGCTTAGATGCACCCACATATGAAAGTTTTTCATGTCTTGTCGGCGATGTAAACATAAGACCTATTGATTTCATATCTTCAAACAAAATAGCAAATGCGACTTTCAAAATAGTTCTCCATAGAATGATATCTTATCATTCACTTACCATTTTGGTGAATGGGATAAACTCAAGTGAAAGCGCTAGGCTCATCTTCAAATTTTCATGAGAATTAAAAGCAAATTGCCCACTAATAGTAAATACACAGGAGTTGCGGGTGTTTACCATGGAGCTACAAACTTTATCAAATTTTTTATTCGTGATTCAAAGGGGCCGAAGGGTAATTACAAAGAGGCGAAAGCTAGTGTCTCATAGACTTTTTTAGTTCAAATTTTAGAATGAGACAAGTAAAAAAGCTTTCGAGTATTGGGCCAATTCTTCAAAATAACAATATTTAAAGGGTTAGCTTCTTTAGATTCGGAGAGATTAAGCAAAGTAATATTTTGAGAACAAGCTTCTATGACCTTCCAAATTTGGTATTATTTTGTTCCAACCACACTTTCCAAACGATAAAACTAGGAGTTGTATTACATAATTCTTGAAGGATATTTAGGGCAATAGGACAACTCCAATCTTTGATACTATCTTTGAGTGATAACTGAAAAACTCATTTGAGATTAAAGCTGTTAAGAAATCTATCTTAAATACCTTTTACAAAATCACAATGAAGAGTCAGGGGAGTGCCTACTTCCTCATGACCATAACATAGAGAGCATTGATCGGGACTTGAAAAACCTCGTCATTGAAGTTGATCCGAAGTGATTTTTCGAGAGTGACAAGCAAGCTAGAAAAAAAATTGCTTTGGGCCAAGCCTTGGATTGCCAAATCTTATTACAAATAATAGTCATAGTATTGGGAAGAAGCTTTTTTACCCTTCCTTTATAGAGTAGAGACTATAACCTCTCTTATCCCACCCTAGAAGATCCTCCTCTTTGCTCTAGGTAGGCCTAAAGCTTTGGAGAAAATTGTAAAGAATCATTCTAGACTCTTCAAGTACATCTTGAGAATGAGGAACAAATTTCCATTTTCCAAATGAGCCACATGGCACCAACTCCTAGTAATTGCTAACTTTGAAGCCCCATAAATCCTTTAGGAATGTCATCAAGGAATGAAGATTTAGATCCTCTTTAAGAGGTTTGTTCGAGATTGAAATATCATGTCAAAAGGAGGTCATCCTACCATATTAAATGATAGAGAAACCAAGCTAGTTGGTCAAATTCTCAACACCCTTCATCACCTCCTAGATAGCAAAGCATTTAGGGAGATCCACCTAAGAAAGTAGGCTAGAGAGGCTCGAGATATGTATTTATCTCTAAGAATCTTGCTCTAAGAAGCTTCCTTGTTAGAGATAAACCTCCAAACCAACTTAGCCAAGAGGGCTTGGTTAAAGAGATGCATGTCTTTGAGGCCAAGGCCACTAGATCTCTTGTCTTTGCATATCTCACTCCAAGAAATAATGGGAAATCTAAAGTGATCCCTGACACCCCTCCAAAGAAACCTCCTCATAGTATTACTTATTTTAGCAATGATATTTTTGGGGGCCAAAAGGAGAGAGAACCTATAGATGGAAATAGTTTGGAAGACAACTTTTAACAACACAACATGGCTAGTAGAGGAAATCCATTTACCTTTCAATCCTTCCAAAACTTGGTTGAGTCTCTCAAAGTTAGGTGACCATAGTTGCTTCCTAATCCTCCCCCAAAATAAAGGGAAGCCAAGGTAGATATCTAGGAGAGATCCCCTCTTGAAAGACAAGCATTTGCATAGGAATTCTTGTTCTTAGTTATTGATGTTAAAGCAAGAGACTTTAGATCTTTCTTTATTAACTTGCCTTAAGGCCTATTCATAATGCCCTAGAAGATCTCTAATAACTATGCATTCCTTGATAAATGGTTAGTAATAAGCATAGTATCACTAAATTGTTGGTGAGTAAAGCTTTTTCTCATGGAAGGACCCTGAATTCTTTTTAGGGATCCTCTCACTTTGAGGACTTTAATGAACCTACCCAAAGATTCCACCATGATAATGAAAAGATAAGGAGAGAACCCCCTTGCCCAAGACCCTTGGAGCCTTGGAAGAAATCTTCTGTTGAGCCATTGACCAAAACCGAAAAGCTAGCATAAGAGTAGGAACTCTTAACCCAACCTCCAACCTAAACTAAACCCAAACTTCTCCAAAACACAATCTAGGAAGCTCTAATTAACTCTATCACAAGCCTTGGACATGTCAAGTTTGAGAAGCACGCCTTTCCTTTTGCTAGCTTGTAAAGATGAATTAGTTCATGCATAGTGACAATATCATCTTTGATCTAATTTCCTTTTACAAAACCTCCCTATTCCAAAACAATAATAGTTGAAAGGACACTTTTAAGTCTATTGGCTATCACTTTGGATATGATTTTGTAGGCAATGTTGCACAAGGCAATAGGTCTAAAATCCTCAATCTTGGTTGTTTCCTTTTTTCTTGGGAATATGAGTGAGGAAGGTGGAGTTGAGGGCCTTAAGATAGATTTGAAATTATGAGATTCCAAAATAATTTCCCAAGGCTCCTCCCCAAGAAGATTCTAGAATCATTGAAATAAGAGAGTTGAGAAGCTATCTAGGTCAAGGGATTTATTTCCCACTATATTGAAAAGAGCATCCTGAACTTCCTATTTAGATATAGCACCTATGAGCATGTCATTCTTTGCTTGACTAATCAGTGAAGAGATCTGATCAATATGGGGATCCTGTTTGATAGGACAATCCTTGCCATTAGTAGAGAGTATAATCTCCCAAAAAGAAACCAAGGAAGCCTTGAGAGTTTGAGGATCCTCTATGAAGCTACGATCTTCCAATTGAAGTTTGGAGATGTGATTGGACTTTGTCCCTGATTTTACAAACCAAGTGAAAGAACTTGGTCTTCTTATTGTCCTTTTGCAACTATTTAATCTGAGATTTGTGTTTCCAATAGATGTCATCAAGATAAGATGAAATTATTTGTTTGTCTTCCATGAGAGATTGCAAATTATTATTCATAAGCAACAATTGAACCTCTAACCTTCTATTTTCTATATTGGCCTTCTTGAACATATTTTTAAAAAACTTGGTGATTCCAATCTTTGAGGTGAAGCTTGAGGGCTTTTAGCTTTTTATAGAAAGCATACATTCTCATCTCATGGAAGTCATTATGGTACATCCAAAAATAAGAAACCGCCAATTCAACATTTGCATGAGTCAACCACATCTTTTTGAATTTGACAGGAGTCATTCTAAGGGAAATTATTAGGCCAATGATTCGAGCCTTCTTCCAACAGAACTTTAGAGTTGTATAAAAAATAGTTGGTTAAAAAAAGAGGTAGAGGTTAAGAATCTATCTAGTTTGGCAAGGATGAGATGTCCTTTTGTTGTATTTGTCTAGGTAAACCAACCCTCTTTAGGACGATATCCTAGAGGGCAAAATCTCTAAGGAGGGTTGGAAGCTTGTCCTTGTTAGGAAATGAAGGAGATCCACACTTTTTAGAGGAGTCAAGCTTGGCATTAAAGTCTCTAGCCACAATCCACTTACTGTCTTCATCCACTTTTAGCATATCTTGATTTGACCTCAACAAAGAATTTTAACTTGTAGGTAGTAACACTGATGTCTTTCTCCACTCACACTCCCAAGCGTGCCCTAGCGCCCATCTCAGCGACTTCGAAGCCGTCTCACAACTCTCGAATTCTTGTGCCCAGCCCGTTGGTGTCCGGTTTGTGTCTTGTTGAGGCCACATCTTCTGTTCATAGCAAGCAAACAGTGTCTGGTTTGTGTGACTTCCGCTCTCGCATGGTCTTGGATCCCTTGCTTTGGTGACGGGACTAGTGAGACAAAGATCTTTGTGTCTTCACTCCTCCGCTGGCGACATGCTTGGCAGTGGCGAGGGTTTCGGCCTAGGTTTCCTTGGGTTTATTCAGATCACAAGGGCCTTCCTACGTGACTATGGTTGGTGTGAGGGATCCTGTTCGTCCTGTTCATTCGTAGCAGCAGGTCAATTTTCAACCCCTTCCCTGACCCCACACCCCCCTTGTGGTGGTGTGCAGACAGGAAGTCGTTGAAAATGAAGATCATTATGCCAGGCATGGACTTGTTGGTAGGGTTAATGGTTTGTGACCCTCTCTCCCCGAACTGAACAAGTGGGTCTCATAATCATGGCGACCTATTGTCTAGGGTGATATTGATTTATACCCCTGTGTGAGGGGTTTCTTCAATGCAACCTTTGCTTTTGCTGAGGCTAGGGACTCGATGTTTGATGGCAGGTTGTGGATGTGGGGAGAGCAATCCCTTCTTCTCAAACCTTGGTATTTGTTATTTAATCCTATCATAGAACCTCTCAACATTAAGCCAGTTTGGGTCAGGTTTCCCAATCCACCTCTCCAGTTCTAGGAGGAGTCGTGTTATGAAGCCATTGGCAATGCTATTAGTTGGTACCTGTTGGTGGACAGAACTACGATTCTCATGGGACTCGGTACTTATGTTCATATTTGGTGGATATTGTTATCTCCAAGGCTCTTCATGGAGATATAGTTTTGATGGTGGCGGATAGGCCATGGTCCCAGTCAATTGACTATGAGGGGTTACCCTTTCGTTGCTAACAATGTTTCATTGTTGGACATCTAGCTTTAGATTTCTCTCATTCTCATTGTAAGGTTGGTGTGACATGGTGATGGAATGCTCATGTTGAACACTTTGCAGTTAAGGACCTTGACTCTCAGGAGGTGGGTTCCTCTCAGGGTGACGTCTCGTCTCAAGACGATGGCTCTTCTCCTTCAACTCCCCCTGAGGCAAGGACCCATGTGGTCTCTATGTCTTCTAGGGGACTTCTTCTCCAACTCTTGTTCAGGTGGATTTACCCCCTGAGACTTGTCCCAATGAGTTTCTTGGGCTTCCTTGGGCCTTCGATCTCCCTCCTATCAGGAGACATCCCTAGTGGAGACAACTTTTGAGGATATCCCCTCTCCCAGATCTGAGGACCTTGTTAATGATGTAACTTGGACGAAGGTCCAAAGAAGGAAAAAAGGTCTCCTTAAATCAGTGTTTGATTCCCATTCCCAAGTTAAGGGCGCTGAGGATCTCTAGGTCTGGGTTGGGAGTAGTTTAACTTTCTAACTTGGTTGATGTGTTGTTAGTTCGCTTTAGTGATTGTTTGGTTGTCAATTGGTTGTGTTTTCTCCGTTAGACATCATTTTGTAAAGGGTTTCAGGGTCCCTTCAAACCCTGCTTTGCCGTTCATAAAAAAACAAAGAATCTTATCCTGGACAAATTGAGGACCATACACATTAATAAGATAAAAAAACAAGTTGGAGGCTAGGACCTTAATTGTGCCAGCAAGGTACCAACCAGAGGAGAGCATCTCTTGCATGTTGATTTCTTGCATATTCCAAATAATGGCCAAACCTTTATCTTCTTAATGCATAATCCCCCATATGCCTTGAAAGATACTTTCTAAACCTTCTGATCAGAATTGATCTTGGTTTCTTGAATAATGAAGATATCTAGATTGTATTTCTCTAGGAATCTCTAGGGCAACCTTTGATTGGAGGGGGATTTCAATCGCCTAATATTCTAGGAGCAAATTGGCATGGGGAAACCTTTGATTTATTAGTGCTCATTAAGTTGATTTCCAATTGAGATTGATTTCCAACAACTATGTAAGCCAATGTTGTTGATTGTAAAGACATGTTTCTTTTGTCTTTCGACCTTAGATTGCTTGAACCCTCTAGTTTCTTTGGTCACCTTTTTTTAGCTCGTTTGTGAGTAGTGAATATGCACAAACCCTCTAGTTTTGAACTAGATCCTTCTTGATGATCTAAGAGGTTATTATGTTTCTCTAAACCCTTGTTGAAATTAAAATTTGGAGCATTGGTTCATTTTATTTGGTCTTTGTGATCAAAGCATCCTTCTCTAATTTAGGTTCATCGATCAACTTTTCCAAATCCCATTTAAACTTGTAGGCATTTAGCAGATCCTCTTGGCTAATAGAACCATTCTCATGGAATTGAGTTTCCTTCACAATCTCCATGTCATCTTGTGAAGATTTCCTTTGATTATGTAGTCTTTTTCTTCTCTTTATTTGAAAGCTTATTTATGATTGTGTGCTTCTTTTTGGGTTTAATGAAACCCTCTTGATCTTTCTCAAAATCTTCTTGGTTCTTCTGCGGTTGCACTTTATCTCTAAGAGATGCACATTCTTTGATAAGATGCCCATATTCATGGTAGCAACGACATCTAAATGACACTTTCATAGTCTAGAGCTTGGGTTCACTCCATTTCCCTAGCTTTCAAGATAATGATTTTTGGAAGAGGAACAATAAGATCGAGTTCAAAGCTTATTCTAGCATAGAGACTAGCCCTTACCATGGAATGGTCAAGATATGTCAATAGTTGAGCCCCCAAAACTCCTAAGGGAGAACATACATGTGAATTCAAACGTGTGTTGTACAGGGCATTTCCTCTAAGGGTTTGAAGCCCACATGCAAATGCTTCATGAAGAGTCTTTCATTTAAAAAAAATAGGGATCCCTCCAAAAACTATATTTATGTCAAATTCATTAATGAAGATAGCAATAAAATATCCTTTTGCACAGCCTTGTATCTCATATTCCTCATTCATCTTCTAGTTCTTGCAAGCCCAAAGATACAATTCTTCAAGAGGTAGTTGAATGTCAAGGAATTTGCATAGAAGGTTCCTTCCATGCAAAGTAGATACATTCTTGCAAAATTCTTGGACATTAATGTTGATAATTGGGGAAACCTCTGGTGCAAGCACGCACTTATTTGAATAATTCTTTAGAAGGTTTGCCTTGTATTTGCCCCCAACCACTAGCATTGCATTGATTTCCTTGTCATGGGAAGAGGAGCTAGAATCTATTAGTACAATTCAAAAGGATCGGAGGGAGGTAGATCCCCCTTTGCCTAGGCCCATAGAGGGTAACTAGAAGAAGCATGAAACAAGAGTGCAAAAATAAGAGAACCCTCTTGCAAGCTTTGAAATCCTTGTCAACATAAAGATGTAGATCGAGAAATTCAATGTTATAATCAATTTATAATGAAAGCATTTGCTTTGAGTTATTTTGAAAAATAATTTGTTTTGAGCTATAAAAATTAATAAACATTATGTATATGTATGTATGTATATGTATACACACATACATGTATATGTATTCAAAGTTTTTATGGTCCATGAAACTAAGTGGTTTTTTTAATTTATAAAATTAACAAAGATATTTAAATATATCTATCTAAAAGATGTCAAGAGATTTCATTCTCGAGATGTCTATATTGAATGTCACATAGGTTAAATAGGCACCTTGCGAGCAATATTTCTCAACATCCTTTGTATAGACATATTTAAGATATCTATGTCAATAGTATTCACCATGTAACATATAAAATGTTAATTCCACATACAATATTTTTGGTCTAAATCATGCAAAAAATCCTTTTGACAAAAAAATAGTGTTTCATATTTATTCAAATGTGTAATTGACATCACCTTAAATGCAAGCTATGAAAGAATGTCATATTCATTAAAATGCATAATTGTAAGGGAGTAAAATCCCTTCACACAAATCTAGGCTAATTAAATAAATGCAATCAATAAGCAAACAATTAACCTAGATATAATCTAATATTTGATAAATTAGAAATTAAATGCAAGGGTTAGGGGTACTTAGCTATAAAATTGATTGAGGAAAATGAATTCTAATGATGTGCAAAATCAATTCACGACTTTTTAGAAAATTGATGTTCTAACTCTAGAACTTTGTGTAGACACAAAATACCTTGTGGTTCAAATTTGAGTGCCTCTAGTTCAAGCCCGATTCTCACGGATTTGACCTTTGGTGTGGATTTGAACTATCCCTTGTAGAATTGATCTAACACAATGTTTTTGATATTGATAAAATGGGTTTTTGAAAGGGCTCGAACCCTTTTACAATGAAGCAACCCTCAGGCAAATGGTACTTAACATGAGATATCAGACAAACAAAACAAACCAAAACAGTAGCCATGTTGCCTCTCAAAAAAAACAAACCAACAAAACACACAACACCAAAGGATCAACAACCTACATATTGCCTGATCTTGTCTTAGCTATTAGCACACCCTTGACTCAAGTATGGAAATCTGAAACAAATTTAGGAAGACATCTCTTCTTTCTTTGAACAATCATATAGGATACACGAGTATCCAAATCCTCAAAATGAGGATAGAGGAGGGACATATCCTTAACTGGTGCCTCCACCAAAGACATCTCATGCAAAGAGAGATTGTCTAGCCAAAAAAGTCAGAAGCCGCATTGAATCCATAGACATATTTGAAGCAAGGATCCCCACATAATGCTCTGTGGGGGGATGAGAACTAATGAAGGATCTACCAAGGCTTGGTCTAAAGAAGAGGACTCAGAAGGAGTCAAGGGACTCGCCGAAGCTGCGCCAACCACATTGGAAACCCCCTCAGGAACATGACTCACTGTAGGGGGAACGAGAGGAGAAGACCCAACATCTTGAGAAGATTTTTCATACTAAGAAGGTCCATTAACTAGAGAGTTAGAAGTGATAATAGTCAAGTGATGGTTGTGGGCATTCCTCCACCACATAACCACACCCTTGCGACAAGATTGGGGACAATCAGGGGCCAGGTATCTATGGAAAAGCATTGTTTGCATCGAAAGGGGAGACCCTCATAGTCAAGTGGTTGAATCTAATGCCTATCCTTTACCATCAAAACATTATCCCCATGAGGAGCCTTGGGGATATCAATGTCCACCAGAATACGAGCATACGTAGAGTAACCCATGAAGGAAGTACTAGAGTCAACCTTTAGAAAGTGACCAATTGCATTGTTAATGGCCTCATAACAGGAGTCTTCCCAAAACTGGAGAGGAAGATTTGGTAGCCTAATCAAAACTGGCCTGATATTGAGATGTTTTGAGAGGGGGTTAAAGGAGGTAGACCATGGCTTGACTGAGAGGGAGTGCTCTCCCCACATCCATAATCTATTGTCCAATACCGAGTCCCTATCCTCTAAAGAGGCAAAAGTCACTATGAAGAATCCTTGAGCACAAGGAAATAGCTCAATCTTGCCTTCAACGAGAGGCTTCCAAGATTCGAGAACCCATTTGTGTAATTCAAGAAGAGAAGGCCACAAATTGTTGAATCTGTAGACCAAGCCACGATGAAGATAAAAGTCTTCATTATCGATCATGTTCTATCCACAAGCCACCATAGGGGAGGGGTTGATTTTCACATAGAGAAGGCCAAGTAAGAACCCCCAAACCAGTTATAGATGAATAGGACTACGGGGAACCACTACCTAATCCCAACGTGACAATTTGAGCCTTCACACCACTAACAATATTGTGACCTAGAGATGCCACAATCACCTACTCATTTGTTTGTGAGGTTTTGATGCCATTACCTACCCCAGACTTGGCACAAACAACGCTAGGAGTAGGCACACAAATGTTAGATGAAATAGGATTCACACTAGTGTTGTTGCCATTGCTAGAAATCTCGCCTTGGCCAAAAATAGGGAGTTGCGAAAAAGCAACTACCGACTATAGGGGTAGGGTTCCAAAAATAAGCAAGATTGAAGATCTAACACAATGTTACAGTAATAGAACAATTTCCTTTCACTTCCTTGAAAACTAAACTTGTCAAGGTAGTGTTTACAAACACCTTTGGGGAGATCATGGGATCGCTATGCTGAAGTTCTCTTAGATCAACCCCTTAATGGGCTAGTGGCTTTGACCAAATGATTATAGACATCATTCACAAACATTCAAATGGCCTATATAATTTTGATGTGATGCATTCTTTTTAAGATCTCAATTCAAATGTTCCTAGAATGATTGTTCCTTGAATTACAAGATTTGAAAGTTTGAATTAAGGTTTAATTCCATGTTCCTTGGGATTGAACTAGGTCATTCTCATGCCCCATAGAAATGAACTAGGTGGGGAAAACAATTAATTTGAGGTATGAAGCGGATGTATGGAAATGTGTATAAATGAGGATGGATAAATATCTAGTAAATGATGAATGCATGAGAGTGGGTGTAAATGGGGATGTGATAAGGTCAAATAAACAAAGAATGTGCGGGAATGGGTGCAAGTAAGGATAAATTGAGCATTGATAAAAATTAGGATGTGAGCCAACTCTAGCACAAGAGTGTGTCACTTGTCAATATGTAATTGCATTTAGGGCATTTTACAAAGGTGGGCACAAAACTAAATGGGAAATGGCATGGGTGTGCAAATTTCACCATTACAATAATATACATCACATTACATGATAATTAATAAAGCATTTCATATTCATCCAAAAGTGTAATATAGATCACATTAAGGGAGCATGAGGTACACTTGAAAGAAGAATTATAAAACAATATACATGAAATAGATTTAATACTATTGCAATTTTAAGGACTTGAATCTCTTTTCCTTAGCTTTCTGTTTGCAAAGTTGCTTTCCTATTTCATCTTTTCATAACGGTCATATGGAAATGGTGGTACAATTTTAAGGCCATCCAAGGACTTTACATGAGATAGAGGCATAGATGTTATGTATTAAATATGTGTGTATACACATACATATATGTATGTATGTATGTAGTCTATGAAATTAAGCTTTCTTGAGTCTACATTTTTTTATGTTTTAAAAATTAATAATGTATATATATACTTCTTTAGCATTGTAAAAGGAAAATAAAATTTCCTTGAGGAAATATAGGCTAACCCAGTAGAATGCAAACACATAACCACAAATTAACCTAGATTAATTAATGTATAGTTGGGTAATGGGACTTTGATCAGTGTACGTTCTATTTTAGAAAAGCAAACAAAGTGGGGTTCTTAGCTCGATGACCAAAGAATGTTTGCCTTTATTGGATATTCTAGAATCTACTTGATGTCTGTTCTAGAAAATAGAGCCTACTTGTTATTGAAGTGTCTCAGATTTTTCATTGGATATGTACTTTGACAAAGAACAATTTTGTAGATCTAGGATGCAATCGTAATCATGGATCTATACCCTAAATTTAGACTTGTCCTTGCATGGTGATATTCAATTCTTCTACACACCTAATGAATAAGTGATTGCTCTTCTTGAAGATCTAGGGACTTGGTGGTATTTAGAAATACCTAAAGGGCTATTGATTTTTTACAAGGAGCCAAGTTCTACTAGATTAACCATTAGAAAGTGAATAAGGATTGAAAATGACAAGAGCCCTAAAATGTAGATTTGTTACTCCTTTTAGTGCACCAAATTGAAATGTGTCTCTACTAATTGCTTCTTCAATGCTTTAGAATGAATGGATGTTTGATTCTTCGATGATTAGGAGGTAATTAGAAAGAATGCATTGAATTTCTTTAAATACTAGCACATGGCATCAAATGTTACCAAACATTTTTAGTTGGCTCAAGGTGGGAGGCTGAATGGGGATAGTCGGTTAAATCTAAATCTTAAATTTTTAAAATGAAGAGGACAAGTCTATGATCATGAGGTCACCCTCATGATTATGGAAATGTCGTAGTGCAGATAAGTGGTCAACTCCAAGTGGCTAACAAGTAAATTGAGGTAGGTGCATAGTTGAATGTGACAGTATGGTGGATAAGGAGAATGCATAGAAGTGTGCATATAAGGATATGGTAAGGCTAAATGTATAAGGGTATGTGTGTGTACATATGGATAAAAGGCTAGGGGAATGAGCCCAACTTCACACAATTTTCTATCATTTGTCACTATGCATATGTATCAATACATTTCCTCGAGATGGACATAAAACTAAATGGGAAATTGCATGGGTATGCAAATTTGACAATTGCATTTTGCCTCCACTTTGAGGTGCATGTGAATCCTTAAATGATCATGCATATCAAAGCATGTAGCTCTCACAAGCATGCATGTGAAGTAAATATTCAAACATGAAAGGCTATGAAGGGGGATTCATATAAAGTAATGGACCCTTCAAAGTGTGATTTTGTAAGTATGTCCTTCTATATATGCTCTTCATGAATCCTACAAAACAAAGAAAAAGTGTATAATGAGTAGCTTATGCTTAACAAATGAAAATCTAATACAAAATAAGAACTTGCCAACTATATACAAAATTGAAACAATAGGACATGAGTACAATTATAAAGATTTTGTTTGTTTGGAAGTGATACAAAAATGTTCTTCTTGATTGCAATAATGTGACCACTTCATTGTGGAAAAAATGTGATATGCTTGATTGCAGTAACACAATAGAGCTCCACTTGATGGTAGTGGTGACTTTATATAACACCTATCACTACTTGAAAATTTGATCAAATGAATGTAAATGTAATATAGAAATAAGGATGTAAGCATATGAATCATGTCAAACAATATAACTAATGAATACATTGTGTAATAATCATGTGTAACATATAGAATGATAAGCATTTATGGATTTTAGATAGGATCAATAAATAGTAATATTGCACCAACATGGGCAAAAACAAGGAAGATGGTGAAGTGGCCCTCTAAAGCCAAAAACACGTGTGTAAGTACAATGGCATGAATCCATGAAAAAGTAATGAAGTTATGATAAAGATATGAAGTTGCAACAAAGGCATGAAGTTAAAATGAAAGGCATGGACCCACAATAATGGGGCAAGTCCCCAAGATATAGCAATAGTAGGCATAATGTGTAAAGGGCAAGCATGATGCTACCAATGTAATGTAATCATGAAGATGCAATAAATAGAAAGAGAAAGCATGAGGGTGCAACATATAAAAGGGAAGGCATGATGCCCTCAATGTAAAGATGTAAGTGCTAAATATTGGCAATAGAAACACAAGGTATGAGAAGAAGGCGGGTTATTCCACGATCTAAAGATATGACAAAGTAAGCTCTATGTGTAATGAGGGAAGACATGATGCTCCCCCAAAGTGAACGTAACTCTAGAAATATGGTATGGTAATGGATCAAGATGTAAATCTCTAGAAGCATGATATAGCAAATGAAGTGCAACAAGTAACTCTAGAAAGTAAGATGTATCAATATAGGTTCAATGTGTGAAGTTCTACAAAGCAAAATGTATCAATGTAGGATCAAAATATAGGCTCTAATAAGTATGATATGTTAATGCAAGATCAACTAATGGTATGATGTATCAAAGTAGGATCCATGTATAAACTCCAACAAGCATGATATAGTAATATTAGGTCAATGAGTAATCTCTAAGAGGCATGATATAACAATATAAGGCTAATGGGTCATGAACACAAGTATAACAAGGTAAAGGAAACAAAGGCAATGCAATCATAAACAAGGGATAATTGATAGGCAAAAACAAGCAGGCAATCCAAGTGGTAAACGAAACAAATGTAAGAAAGCCTAGTCAAATGATAAAGGAAGAGGAAGAGGAGGGTAGTTATGGAGAACAAATTTGAAAGGTGAGATGATTATAAAAGACACAACAAACAAGGTATAATAAAAAAAGGTCAAATTGAGAAAACAAATATGCAAATAAATAAAAGTGAAAATGAATCCCAAGCTTAGGTATATATAGATATATGTTATATGCTAATGCTTATAACTCATTGAACAAAATTATTCTTAGGTACCACCTATGGAGCCTCTATCTTTGGTTAATTCATTAGATCATCATTGTTTCAATTGTCATCCAATTTTTCCTCTTCTTGTTTTTCTTTTCGCTATTCTTTTTTGCCTTTTCAATTACACAAATTTCTTCTTGATATTCCTTTGTGTTAGGTGGGAACATCTTTAGAATAGGTGTAAAATTAGCTACTTCTTTTTGTGCCCATTCTTGCTTTTTAACTTGTGGTTATAGTGGAATGATAGGCATTTAATACACCACAACTTCTTTCTTTGGCTTCCATATAGTCTTTTGTGCAAGAAACTTAAGTATTCGTGTTACTTTCACTTCTTTTGTACCTTTTTTGGTTCTTGTTTGATGTTTTATTTCTTTTTCTTTGGTACATTTGTAGTTTGTTGCCTATAAGGGTCATTAGAACACATGTATATATCAAAACCTTTGTGAACATTAACCTTTGGTTGTGCAATTTGAGGCTCTTTTGGTTTTAGACAATCTTTATCTAGCCTCTTTTGAATCCTTTTGTAACCCTTTAAAATATATCTTGTATAAATCATGTAAATCATCCTCTCATAAGGTACATTATGTAGTGTTTTCATAACTGTGTCCAATGTATAGTGACCAACATTAGATATTTCCTTGTAATGAGCCCTTTCAATTTTAACCACTTTTCCATTATGTATAAATTTAACACATTGATACAAAACAAAAGGCATGACTCTACATTGCTTAATCCATGTCTCCCAAGTAATACACCAAATTAATTGGAAGATGGTATCACATGACATAAAAGAGGTAACTCCTTAGGTCCAACTCTTAAGTGTACAATAATGCATCTCAATGTGGTGATTAGTGTTCCATTAGTCATAATGGGGGATCGAAGACTAACAAAAAGGAGACGCTAGAGGAATAAAAAATGTTACTCCCGTATGCTTCTGTAACCCTACCCCCGCATCCATCTAATATGATTGGTGTTGCTATTTGCATTTTGCCTGGCTCTCATGTGGATATTAGCGTCGGTGCTCCAGCAATGGCTAGTTCTCGTGGTGGCACTCCTATTTCGACTGTCGTTGGTGGCAATTTAGGTCGCATCCCTATGTCAAGAAACAACTGCATGGGCTTAGGTTTGGTTGTTGAAGCGAAAGATTTAGGCCGTGGTGTGTCCATTACTACCAAGACTAGAACGGGATGTGGCTTGTCCTAGGCGACCATGGCTAGGAAGGGGTCTAATTGCCCCCCTTAGCATGACATTGTTAGACTGTTGCCTTGCTCTCAAACTATACTCGTTGTATCCTAATAGGTAGATTTAATTGCCTATATCCTTCCCTTCTTGACTTGCATAGGTGGGTTTTGGAGTCTTGGAGGCCCCTACAAAGGATAAAATCAAATTATTCCCTTGTTTGAGGGGTTTCTTTATAGTGGTGTTTCAATCCTCAATAGTTAGGGAGGCAATGTTGGAGGGTTGGTCTTGGATGTGGGGTGAACACTCCCTCTCACTCAAGTCGTGGTTTCCCTCTTTCAACCCTTTCATAGAACTGTTGAACATTATGTCGATTTGGGTCAGACTACCCAATCTCCCCTTCCAATTATGGGAGGTCTCATGTTTTGAGGCTATTAACAATGCTATTGGACAATTTTAGATGATTGATTCTACACTTGTTGACCTTATACTACCTTTTTCCCACCTTTTGGTTGATATCAACACCTCCAAGGTGCTCCAACAAATGTTGTTTTGATGGTGGACAATAGGGTGTGGACTTAGCTTCTTGATTACAATGTAGAAGATGTTTTTCTATTGGTCATTTGGCTTCAAATTATTCTCATTCTTACTGCAAGAATGTAGGTTTGGCTTTGTGGTGGCATAATGCTCTCTTTGACCAGTTGATTGTTGGTGCTTCTACAGATTCTAACTCGCAGGTTGATGTGCCTTCGAGTCTAGCTCCTTAGGCAATAGATGACGTGGACTTCATGGCTCCTTCGGTGGAGATTCTCTCCAAGTTTGGTGCAACTCCTATGTCTTCAACTATTCCTTTTGCCCCCTTAGCTAATTGTGGGGGGACCCTTGTACTTTCTTGACCTTCAAAGGCTAAGCAAATTCTAGCTTCTTCATATTACCTTTCTTCCTCTTTGAGGGAGGTGTCTTGAGTTATGGCGACGTTTAAGGATTCCCCTCTTCTCTCTCCTTAGTCTGAAGATCTAGACAATGGCATGTCTTGAACCATCATCCAATGAAGAAGCAAAGGCCTTCCCAATTTAACTTTAGTTTCTCATACCTGAGCTAAGGGTGTGCGACAGTCAAGGTCAAGGTCTGGCTTTGTGTAGTTTGTCGACCCCTTATTTTCCTGTTCATAGTTGTTCAACTGTAAGTTTTGTCTTGTGGTTGCAACCACTATGTTGTTGTTGTCTAGCAACAGGGTTGTCATTTTATGTTGTGTTGTTTGTCCTATATCTCATGGTACTTGTATTGTTTGCCTTTTGGCTGCTTTATTGTAAAAGGGTTCGAGCCCTTTCAAAAACCTGCATTTATCAATATCAAAAACATTACATTAATCATTTTCAATGAAATCCTAGAATGTGCATTCTCTTGATCCCTAATATGAGTGTTAAATAATGTTTGTTATGTACAAATGTTATAGTGGCATGTAGGATCAATAAGAGATAAAGTAAGTGATGAACCTCTAAAATTTCTTGATATGTATATAATGGACCGTAGCCATTATTTTAAGGGATCTTGTTAGAAAATGTGATTAATGGTGAAATAGGAGGAGAGGAAGATGTAGTGTTAGACTAACATTTCCCACAAAACTTTATCCTCATCGTTAATGGTTTCCATACCATGTGCCTCAATGTTATGTGAGTGATTTGGAAATAGATTTATATAGATCAATAATCTACTATTAGGGGTTTGATTGATGGATTTCCATCAGCATTAATCCCTTCAAGTTTAATTGTGTTGTTATCAATGATATCTTATACCTTATTATTAAGACTAAAGAAAGTTTGTGTATAATGCCCTTTAACTCTATGATGATTGTAAAATGCTTGATCATTATATGACTTGGAAAGTATTTTGGTGGGATACAATGGGTAGATTGGAGGAAGTGTAATTAAATTAGCACTATAGCACATCATCCATGGATTCTTGAAGTTTAGTGAACTTCTTAGGAGCAATTGGTTTGAAAGAAGGTGACGCGGATCAAGGTCCAGGGGTCTTGTTAGACTAATAAACTAGGCAGCCAAAACTCATAAACAACAATCTAAAACTTTATTTATTTATTTATTTATTTGGAATCACACATTACAATAGGAGTCCAATAACATTATAGACTTGCATGCCCACATGCTCTGGCATCAAGCCTTACAATCAAACCAACACCCACAACCTCCAGTTTCAGACTCTGAAACTTCATAAAAGACAACCCCAAAACTCCTGATCGAGATGATTTACCAAACACACTCTCAGAATAACTACCTTCAAAAGCATAAAACATTCTTTTTATAGTCAACGGAGGCGGTTAACATCATAGAAGCGGTTAAATAGAGGCGGTTAATATGCTAGTCACCAGTCACCATCATCACGTGAAATCCATCTGTCATCTTCCTTTGATTGGATCTTCAAATCAACATCATTTTATTGGTCCATTTGATAGGCATTGCACTTGGATTGACTGAAAATGGTGGTAGGAAACTGATTTTTCCACTTCTAAAAGTTTATGGATGATTCTACAAGTTAGCATGATATATCTAGTCGGGTTCTCTTCAACTGGATATGAGATGTCAGGTTCGGATGTAGTTGAGGCATCTAGATATGTCTGGTTCCAGATGGAAGTTCCATACAAGTCAAATGTTAGGTTAAGTTCATTGGGACATGCATATAACAAGATACTTGGTTGAAAATGTTCGAATGGAAATGAGTCACACAACAAGATATCTGGATGAAAAATGTCTGGTTGGGATATAGGCAAAGCAACTAGATATGGAAAGGTCTGGTTGGAAAATGTTCGCTTAGAATGTTTGGGTTGAAAATGTCCACTTGGAATGTCTGGTTAGGAACAAGAAAATGTAACCGAATATTCAGATGAAAATATTCAATTGGATAATAAGCAATGTCACCGGATGTGGATATACGACAGAATTTAGATATGAGAAGACAACAGGACATCTGGATGGAAAATGTCTGGTTGGAAGTTAAAATATGCAACCGGATATAGACATGTAACCGGATCTGAATATGGAAATGCAACAGGATATCTAGATAGAAAATATCTGGTTAGGAACAAAGCATTTCAATAGGACATCCAAATGAAGATGTCTAGTTAAACATAAAGAGCTGCAACCAGATGTCGAAGTGTAAAGTGATACAATCAGATCCGGACATGATAAGACAACAGGATCCAGATGTGACAAGGCAACATGATATGAATAAGATGTCCAATTGAAATACAAAGAAGTGCAACTAGATCTAGACATGAAATACAACCGGATGTCCAGATGCCCTATTATAAATGTCTGGTTGCAGCGATTAACATAACTTAGCCAAAATTCATCAGATCTTCACCAAATTTGAATGGTAGGTATCCATTTGGCTCCTTAAAAAGATGCACTCATTACTTGGGCATGATTCCAACTAGATCTATCAGATTTTTGAACATCTACTCCTGCAAGCAAAAATAAAGGAAAACACACAAAAAGGCAAACAAAATATTTTTTTGGGTGATGAGGATTGATCGTGGACCCGGATTCTCCTGCATCAGACACGTCGAGTAACTGAAATGCTCCCTAAGTTGAACTCATGAACATTTAGGTAAGTTAGGAATTGGTATCCCAAACTTAACCAATTCTGAAACTGACATCCAAGAAGCTTTATCTGTTGGTCAATCCTTCCAACGAATAAGATATTTTATTAGAACATAATGTTATTAGGGGTCATACCCTTATAACATTTATATAATGTTCTAATATAAGGTTATTAAACCTTATGCTATAAAGCATATACCATTTAATAATTAATAATCTAATAACTATTAGATTATTAATTATTTACAAATGGTTGCTCTGAAAAGGTGTGACTAATACCCCTTCAGGTATTTTGCCACCCCTTCTCCTTTATTTAAGGAGGTTCTCTCTCATTTGAGAGGGTGTGAATTTGGAGATTTATAGTGAATTATATCACTATGTACAAGAGGTATTATTGGCCAAGTGGAAGTATGTAGAGGAGTATATCCCTAGGTTTAGTCTATTTTTTAATAGACTATATTTTGTAAGTGTTTTAATAAAATGATGATTTATGGGTTTTTTTACTCGAAAGGGTTTTCCCCATGTATATCTTGTGTAATGTGTTAAATCTATGCTTGTCTAATTCTCTTTTATATTTATTTTATATTCTGTATATAATTATTAGTACCCTAAGATCATAAATTCTAACATATTCCATATATGCCTTCCCTCTTGTTTGTTTAACCACGTGGGAATCAATTACCTTATTAACCTGTTCAAACTTCTTCTTAGGCAACTAATGTATCCATTCACGTGCATCTTGCAAATCTGTAATTGGATTCCCCTATAAACTCGGTTCACCCTCATAGTATTTAGACAAATCAACGACGTTGAAAATGGGAGATATGTCAATACCCACCGGAAGTTCAACTTCATATGCACTGGATGAAAATTTCCTCAAGACCTTACAAGGTCCAATCTTCCTCCACTTAATTTTATTATGTGTTCCCTGCGGGAACCTTTCCTTCCGTAAATGTACCATCACCAAATCATCAACCTAAAATTCTTGTTCTCCCCTATGCATATCAACACGCTCTTTATATTTGATGGCACTCTTTTCCAAAAATTACTTCACTTCCTTATGCAAATTATGAATATATTCTACAAAATCTTCAGCTACTATACTTTTCCTATGCAAATCTACACTATCCGTCAACTCATCCACACCTCTTGGACTATATCCATAGACAACTTGGAAAGGACTTTTCCCTATGCTTCTATTGATTGAATTATTATAAGTAAACTCTGCCTGAGCCAATATCAAGTCCCATTGATTAGGCTTGTCCCCTACTAAACATCTCAACAAGTTTCCCAAACTCCTGTTGACAACTTCAGTTTGACCATCAATCTAAGGATGGTAGGTTGAACTAAAACCCAAATGTGTACCCATCTTCTTCCATAAGGTACGCTAGAAATGACCTACAAACTTAACATCACGATCTAAAACAATACTCATATGCAAACCATGCAGCCTAACTTTCTCCTTGAAAAATAATGAATCAATGTGGGAAGTGTCATTATTCTTTTGACATGGTATAAAATGTGTCATTTTTTGAAATTATGTCCACCACAACAAAAATAGAATCATTTCCTCTACGTTTCTTAGGCAATCCCAAAACAAAATCCATGTTGATGTGCTCCCACGGTCTCTCTGGTATAGGCAATAGTTGATATAAACCAGTATTATGCCTTGTTCCTTTTGCATGTTGGCAAATGTGGCATCCTTACACCAACTTCACATCTGTAGCCATACCAAGCCAAAAATACCCTTCACTCAACTGTGCCAATGTTTTATCAACGCCAAAATGTCCACTCAATCCACTACTGTGCTTTTACTTCAGCAAGTTATCCCTCATTGACCCTTGAGGTATACATAATCTCTTCCCTTTGAATAACAATCCTTCTTTTATGAAATATTCTAGCCATGGTGTCCTATCCTTTTCAATTGGACTCACACAAGCTACCCATGCTTCCTTGAAATATGGATCTATCTCATATAACTCTTTTAAAGAATCAAAACCAAATACATTCACCTTTAATTCATTCATCAACAAACATTTTCTACTCAATGTGTCAGCTACCTGATTAGACTTTCCACTCCTATGTTTCAACACAAAGGAATAACTCTGTAGAAATTTAACCCACCTCATATGCTTTTGATTCAACTTGCCTTGGTTGTTTATGAATTACAAAGCATGATGATTAGTATACAACACAAACTCCTTAGGTAGCAAGTAATGTCTCCATTTCTTCAATGCCTGCACAATTGCTTAGAATTCTTGATCATACACTAAATATTTCCTTTTTGCTTCATTTAACTTCTCACTGAAATATGCAATTGGTCTTCCTTCTTGACTTAAGACTCCTCCAATGGTTGTTCCACTTGCATTGCAGTCAACTTTAAATAATTTTTCAAAATCTGGGAGCAACAACACTGATTATCCAATCACCTTTGTCTTCAGCAACTGGAAACTCCTCTCTACTGTTGCTGTCGAAAAAAATTCTCTCCTATTACCCTTCATTATTTCCGTAATAGGTGCACAAATCCCACTAAAATTTTGAATAAACTTCATGTAGAAGCTCACCAAACCATGAAAACTTCTAGCCTCAAACATGCTACGCGGTGAGGACCAATCCATACTTGCCCTAACCTTTTTTGGATCCATTTTCAGACCATCACCAGAAACAATACCAATTCTTGCTTTAAAAAACTGCATTTCTTCAAATTCACCAACAATTTCTCTTCTTTCAATCTCTGCAATACTGCCCTAACATGCTACAAATGCTCTTCTTTTGTCTTACTAAATATTAAAATGTCATCCAAATATACAATAACAAACTTACCAAGAAATGGCTTCAATATGTCATTCATCAACCTCATGAAGGTATTGGGGGCGTTTGTCAATCCAAACGACATTACCAACCATTCATACTATCCATCCTTTGTTTTGAATGCAGTCTTCCATTCATCCCCTTTTCTTAGTTGGATCTGATGATATCCACTCTTCAAGTCAATCTTTGTGAAGCACCTTGCTCCACTTAAGCAATCCATCATGTCATCCATTCGTGGCAATGGGAACCTATACTTGATCGTTATCTTGTTGATGGCTCTTGAATTTGTACACATGCACCATTCTTCATCCTTTTTTGGCGTCAACACTAATAGTACTACACATGGACTCAGACTTTCCCTGATCAATCCCTTATCCAACAATTCATGTACCTGCCTATTTATCTCTTCATTCTCCATGGGTGTTATCTTATACGGTGCTTTATTTGGCAAACTCGCACCAGGTATCAAATCCATGCAATGACTAATGTCTCGCACAGGTGGTAGTTCATCTGATAACTCCATCATGATTTCTGCATACTCATCTAGGATCTCCTAAATTTCAACTAGAAGATCCTCATTCTTCTCCATGGTCATCATTGTTGCTGGCATGGGAATGATTGCAAAGTATGTCCCCCCTTTCTTTAGATCCTTCGGGAACGTCTTCCTCGAAACCAGGCAAACTTTGGAACTATTTTCTGCATCCTCATCCTTATCCCTTAGTGGATTCAAAACAAACTCCTATCCATCCTTCTAAATTGTATATGTGTTAGTCCTCCCATCATGAACAACTTGTTTATCAAATTGTCATGGTCTCCCCAACAGGATATGACACGCATCCATTGGCATTATGTCACACAAAATTTCATCCTTATATTTGCCAATCTGAACACTTACCATGCATTATTCTCTTACCATTAAATGATATTCTTTTTGTAGCCAAGAAACTCTATAGAGGCCAGGATGTTTTAACCTCTTCAATTTCAGCTAGGTAACCATCTCCTTAGATACAATATTGTATCTACTGCCATTGTCTATGATCACTTTATAACATTTACCACCCACTTTACATCTAGTTCGCAACAGGGTCCTCATTTGAATAGGTTCAGATTTCTCTTTTTTAGGATTCAACGGTATCCTCCTTAACATTAAGGATTCTCCCTCCTCGGGATTTTCTCCAACTTTCAGTGAAACCACATTCTCACAATCCGCTTCAACCACATGTACTCTTGCCTCTTTTCCTTTTCCACTACTTTGCTATATCTGAGGACATTCAAATTCCATGTGTCCAGTTTGTCCACATTGGAAACATGCCCCACTAAATCCTCTTCCTCTTCTGGAATTTCCCCTCCCTTGGGAATGATCACCCCTTCCTCTACCTCCTTGGGTATTGGTCTGAGAAGAACTTGCTTCCCCTTGCTTATCCTGAGATCCGCGTCCAGGATTCAACTGTCCTCTTCCTCTCAAGGATTTACCTTTTCCTCTTGAGCTATTCTACTTCCTAGATATCTTTTCCTTCACCTTCAATGCAAACTGATAGGCTTCTTCCACACTAGTAATTCTAACTAGTCTAATCTCATCTTGAATCTAATAATGTAAACCATTTACATATCTGGAGATCTTCTCTGCATCATCTTCAATATGACTAGCTCTAATGCTCAATCTATAAAATTGCTAAGTGTAATCTTGCGCATTTTTCTCCCTCTGCTTCAGAGTCTGCAATTTGTTGAACATGGTGATCTGATAATCTGCTGGTAAATTTTTTTCCTTCATCTTAGTTATCATCCTCTCCTAGGTTTTAATCTTTTCCTTTCCTTTCCTCTGTCCTTTCATCTTTTTAACCGCTAGCTTCACTCTCTTCAGGTCTTCGATAGACTCCAACTCAAAATACTTTTTTACCTCTGAGATCCAATCTATCAACTCCTCTGGGTTCAGACTTCACTATAACTAGGTAATTCTACACGGGGTTTACTGGCAATCTGTCATTCCACTCAAAAACCTTCTTTCATGTTCATCTCCTTCGTCTTTTTCTTCTTCTTCACTGAATTCTTCCTCATTATCACTCACATCCTCCATAGGTGCTCCTTTGTGTTGTGTTCTTTCCATCGCATCTAGCCTCATTGTGATGCCTCTCAGCATTTTGACCAATGATGCATCTCCAGCTCTTGGAGCAAGCCCTCTTCAACCTCTGCCATGGTGTGCCATATATGTGGACCCTTTGTAGTTGTAGGTTTTCCTCTTCACTCTGCCTACAACAATCTCCTTGGGATCCTCCACAAAACAAACCCGCAGTCTCAAGGAACTCTAAACTTGGCTCTAATACCACTTGACGCAGATCAAGGTCCAAGGGTCTTATTAGACTACTGAACTAGGCAGCTAAAACTCATAAATAAAAATCTAAAACTTTATTTATTTATTTGGAATCACACATTACAATAGGAGTCCAATGACATTATAGACTTGCATGCACACATGCCCTGGCATCAAGCCTTATAATCAAACCAACACCCACAACCTCCAGTTTCAAACTTTGAAACTTTGCAAAAGATAGCCCCAAAACTCTCGATCGAGATGATTTACCAAACACACTCTCGGAATAACTGCCTTCAAAAGCATAAAAACATTCCTTTTATAGTCAACAGAGGTGGTTAATAGCATAGAGGCGGTTAATATGCTAGTCAGCGGTCACCATCATCATGTGAAATCCATCTGTCATCTTCCTTTGATTGTCTCTTCAAATTGGCATCATTTTATTGGTCCATTTGGTTGGTATTGCACTTGGATTGGCTGAAAATGGCAGTGGGAAACTGATTTTGCCACTTCTGGAAGTTTTTGGATGGTTCTGCAAGTAAATAGGATATATCTGGTCAGGTTCTATTCAACTAGATATGAGATGTCAGGTTAGGATGCAGTTGGAGCATTTGGATATGTTTTGTTCTAGATGGAAGTTCCGTACAAGTCAAATGTCAGGTTAAGTTCATTAGGACATGCATATAACAAGATATCTGGTTGAAAAGGTCCAGATAGAAATATGTCATGCAAGAGGATATCCGGATGAAAAATGTCCAATTGGGATTTAGGCAAAGGAACTAGATATGGAAAGGTCCGATTGGAAAATGTCTGCTTAGAATGTCTAGTTAAAAAATGTCCACTTGGAATGTCCAGTTAGGAACAAGACAATTATGTAGCTGGATATCTGGATGAAAATATTCGGTTGGATAATAAGCAATGTAATCGGATGTGGATATGCGACAGGATCTGGATATGAAAAGACAACAGGACATTCAAATGGAAAATGTTCGCTTGGAAGTTAAACCATGCAACCGGATATAGACATGTAACTGGATCCGGATATGGATGAGAGCAAAGAAAATAGACAAGGTTAGAAACACAAACAAAATGCACAAAAACACTAAGTTATACCTTGCTATTCCTTCCTCCTTCGATAAGGTTGAGGAGCTTGCACCCAAAGAGCTCCTAGCTTTACCCAAGTTAATAGTTAGAATGTGGATTGCTCTTGCTTTCAACACAATGTAGATGAAGGGATTTGGCTATGGATTGATGAGAGATTTTGATAGAGATTGAAATGAGATGATATGGCTATAGGATGAGGAATGATTTTGGCATGGTAAGGGTATGATGAGAGGAGATGGGAGAAATTTTGGGATAGTGACGATAGGATGAAGAAGTTATGTAAATGGCTTGGGTGAGGGCTCTATTTATAGATTTTTGGTAAAAGGATGGAGGGTGAGGATTGAAAGTTTAGATCAATGGGTAGGAATGCTTAAGGATTAGGGTTTGGATTGGAGTTATAGTCTTGCGACAAGTGTCACAAGAGGGTTGGACAAGAGGGATCAAAGGCTAACATTTGGTCAATAAGATTGGATGGCTCCCATTATTTGTGAATTTTAAATTCACATAGGGAAGGGTGATGAGAATAAAAATGAATTAAAAATTTATTTTGGGGGAAGAGTTGGATATGACAAGTTAGATGTGAATTTTTAATTCACATGGGGAAGAGTTCCATTAACATGGGGAAGAGTTCCATTCACGGGGAAGAGTTCCATTAATGGAGACTAGGACAAGTGGGAATAAAAGTTAATTTTTTATTTGGTGGGGTGTGGGAATGATTGTTAATCAAGGTTTGACCATATTAATTAAGTGTTTAGCTTAATTAATTTAGGTCTAGGGGATAGGTAGGCTAGGGTAGCTAATTAAATAATTGCTATTTAATCAACTAGGCTAGGTTTAGGTTGATTAATAGGGTAGATTAATCAAATAAGCATGATTTATCCAATTAATAAGGATTAGGGAGATGGACAAATTAACTAAATAAATATTAAAAATTTTATTTAATTAATGAGGGATAGTGTTATAGTGATAAATTAAATGAATTAATTGATCACAAAGGATGGATAAATGGTTAAGGGTAGATGATTAAGGATAAATTAATTAAATAAAATGAATTTATTTAATTAAATTGGTGGTGTAGAGATATGGAAAAATGTTTTGTAGAGCAAGTCAATTTTAGGTGTCTACAATGGAAATGCAACAGGATATCTGGATAGAAAATATCCGGTTAGGAACAAAGCATTTCAACTGGACATCCAGATGAAGATGTCTGGTTGGACATAAAGCAATGCAACAAGATGCCGAAATGCAACTGGATGTCGAAGTGTAAAGTGATGCAACCGGATCCAAACATGAAATACAACTGGATCCGATCATGAAATACAACCAGATGTCTGGTTACGAATGTTCAGTTGGAGCAATGAGCATAACTTCTAGCCAAAATTCATTAGATCTTCCCTAAATTTGAACTATAGATACCCATTTGTCTCCTTAACAAGATGCACTCCTTACTTGGGCATGATTCCAACTAGATCTATCATATTTTTGAACATCTACTCCTGCAAGTAAAAACAAAGGAAAACACACATAAAAGCTAACAAAATATTTTTTTGGGTGATGAGGATTGCTTGTGGACCCAAATGTTCCTGCATCAGAAGGAAAAGAAGTATTGGCAATTTGATTCATTTTTCTTTATTTCATTACCCTTTGAAAAGTTGTTTGACTTTTGATACTTAGAATGGTAAGAAACATTTTGACTTGAAGATTCATGTTTAAGGGCATTATGTGCAACCAACTTGGATTCTACAATTGTAATACGTGCACACAAATTTTGAAAGAAGCAAAATTGTTCAAATACATATTGTCTTGATTTGGTTTAATTAGCGCCTTAATAAATCTATTTTGTACTTTGAAATTATATAAGGGTGGGTGTCATTAACTTAGAGTACAAAGATTGAAATCAAATAGTATAATAACTAATATGTTCATTAGATCCTTGGGAACACTTAAATAAATTAGTAACTATTACTCTAAAGCCCATTTTAACTTTGAATTACTTTAGAAACAATCTAGTGAGATCATCAAATGAATAAATAAACCTTTGAGGAAGTGAAAAGAACCACTCAATAGCATAATATTTCAAAGTGCATGGAAATAGCTTTTTTAACAACTTATTCTCATATAGAAACCTTATACATGCAACTTTATAAGATCTAAGATGTGTATTAGGGTCACCTTTAACATCATACATTGAAAACCTAGGTGCCACAAAACATATAGGCAATGGATATGTTAGAATATCAAAAGAAAGTGGTGTATGTCTATCATCCTTAAGTTCATCTTCATTCCACTCTCTTTTCTACTTGATCTATTTTGTAAAATAGTGCATCTCAGGTAGAGGAAGGGATGGTAACTAATGAGGATTAGGAACCACTAAGAAGGAAATGAATGTATGGGAGGTAAGAGGGTTGGATGAAGTAATGGCTTGGGATAAGGGAATGGAAGAGGAAATCTACTTACTTGGATATTTAAGGTATGTGGTGTGGTATAGGGTATGGAAGTGGCTTGGCTAAGTAGGGTAACAATAGGTCAAGTTGTGGTGGATGAAAATGGTGTGGAAGTGTGGTGCATCAAATGGGTAGTGGGTACCATGGGAGGAGTGTATCTGGGAGCTAGGCCATAGGGTGGAGGGTAAGAGAAAAAGAAATAAGTACTAAATGGTGGAAGACTAGTGCCCATGGTATAATGGGGATAAGCAGTGGTAGTGGAAGGATTAATCATAGAGTATGGCTCTATGGTAGAAGTAGGAGTGGGGATAGATGCAGTAATCGCTATAGAAAAGGTAAGCTTAGCATAAATCTTTTGCGAAGTTGCGAGTCCATATGGTTTGTAAGCAAACATATCACGAAACATATTTTCTAGTTGTGTAGGATTCTCTAAAATAGTTGAACTAACCAACTCATTTGCAAGATTTGGATTATTTTCATGACCATCATGGTAATACTCCTCATTGTTCTCATTATGAGCATTGAAATAGACTTCATTCTCATCGATTTGGGTCATACTAGGGTTCAGATGGGTATTGCTTCTAGGTGGTATAAACAAAGATAGGAAAATAAAGCTCAAATAGACACTTTTCAATTGAAAAAATAGAAATATCATTGGTATACCATATTTGAAAGTGAAAACCTAATGTGACAGCCAAGGGTGGGTAGGATGAGTGAAAAAGATATCACAATAAAGCACACAAACCATAATATAAAAGGATACATCGATCAAGCACAAGGATGTAAAAGGAAGATCAAATTGAAAAATAGAATGTAAACTTAGAAAAATGTAGATCTAAAAATCATAATGTAATGTAAAACCCTAAAAATAAGGTTGAGTTGTGTAGGATTAGACAGGTTCACCAAAAATGTAAAGGAAAATAAAATTTTCTTGGGGTAATCCAGGCTAGTCCAATTCAATGCAACACATAAGCACAAATCAACCTAGATTAATTATGAATAGCTAGTTAATGGAACTTTGACAAGTGTACTTGTTATTTTAGGGGATTAAACTAGAAGAAAGGGATACTTAGCTCAATGATAGAAGAGTAATTGCATTTATTGAATATTCTAGAATTTGCTTGATGTCTAATCTGGAAAACAATGCCTCTCTTTTAGTGATGTATCTCAAATTTTACGTTGGATCTATATTTAGACAAAGGATAATTTCACAAATATGGGATGCATTCGCAATTGCAGAGCTATACCTTGAGTTTAGACTCATCCCTACATAGTGATGTTTTACTCTTCCGCTCGCCTGATCAATAAGTGTTTTCTTTTCTCTTCTTGAATATTTGGGGACTTGGTGGTATTTAAGAATATTTAAAGGGATGTTGATTCATTGCAAGGAGACAAGTTCTCCTAGATCAATCTATGAAAATTGAACAAGGATCGAAAACAATAAGCAGGGGCCCTAGAATGTAGATTTGTTACTCTTTTTAGTGCACCAAATCAAAATATCAATTAATTTCTCCTTCAATGTTCTAGAATTAATGAATGCTTGGTTTTTTGATGATAAGGAGATTATTAGAATGTATTCATTGAATATCTTTGAATACTATCAATAACATCAAATTGTGCTAAACATGTGTTTAGTCAATTCAAGTTGAGAGGATGAATAGGGCTATCCATCCAATTTTGAATCTTAAATTTTGAAAAAGGAAGGGGATAAGTTTGCTATTGTGGGGTCACTCTCATGACCACAAAAATGTCCTAGTGTAGATAAATGGTTATCTCTAAGTGGCTAATGGATAAATAGAGGTGGGTGTGTATATGGATGGATCAAAGGCTAGGGGAATGACTCCAACTTCACATATATAAATACCATTTGTTACTATATACATATATCAAGATACTTCCTCAAAATGGACAAAAACTAAATGAAATATATATATATATATATCGAACTTTTAAAATAGATGAAAAAATCTTGTAGACATTAAAAAAAAGAAAAGAACATTACATGTACATCATAGTCAACCAATTTCTTATATATTAAGAATGTCGTTCTAAGAATAGAGATTATTTTAAAATAGATGTAAAATCTTGTATATATTTTTTTCGAACACTTGTCCAACAAAATGCATTCAAGATTTTACATTTATTTTAAATTAGTTTAAATTGTTAAAAAAATATTTTAATAAATTCACTAGAATAAAAAGCTTTTGGAGAAAAAAGTGTACAAAATTTTGCATCTACTTACATATTAATATAGAAAAAGTTGGATGACACCTCCCTTAAAAAATATTTTAATATATTCATTAGAATAAAAAGCTTTTTGAGAAAAATGTGTACAAACTTTTGCTTCTACTTAAATATTAATGTAGAAAAAGTTGGATGATACCTCTTTTAAGAAATATTTTAATATATTCACAAGAATAAAAAGTTTTTGGAGAAAAAAGTGTACAAAATTTTGCATCTGCTTACATATTAATATAAAAAAAGTTGGATGACACCTCTCTTTAAAAATATTTTAATATATTCATTAGAATAAAAAGCTTTTGGAGAACGAAGTGTACAAATTTTTGCTTCTACTTACATATTAATATAGAAAAAGTTGGACAATACCTCTCTTCAAAAATATTTTAATATATTCACTAGAATAAAAAGCTTTTGGAGAAAAAGTGTACAAGTTTTTCTACTTACATATTAATATAGAAAAAGTTAGATGATGCCTCCTTAAAAAATATTTTAATATATTCACTAGAGTAAAAAGATTTTGGAGAAAAAAAATGTATAAAATTTTGCTTTTACTTACATATTAATATAAAAAAAAGTTATGAGTCCACTAAGGGTTTGTGAATGACAAATATCAAAAAAATATTATGATTGCATTAATAAAGACCTCTAAACACAAAATGTTTCATAATTAACAAACATTAGAGAGAAGGAATTGACTAATGTTATATGTAACATTAAAAGTTTTTTCAATCGGTAGCATCTCTCTTGTCAGCTACTGAAACCCTACCACTATTTTCTTATCACTCCCTGTGGCCCCTAGTGGTGGTATTATTTTTGACAGTGGAGTTTTCTTTAGCTCCCGCATTGTTCCTTCCTCTTTGGCAGTTGTTTGAGGATCTCCTTCCCATGGTTGTGACAAGGTTGGTTGCGGTGTGGTTTTGTTGAATGTTCCTTATATTGTGACCTTTCCTACTCGTTAATCTTTGGATTATGGGGCGTGAAGGTGCCAAATGGTAGGACTATGTCTTTTGTGGTTGTGGTTGAGGTGAGAGCTCCTTTAGGTTCTTCTTACCCTCCTTCAATACCTAACAAAGCTTGGCCCCTGGCGTGCTCACATTCCCCCCTTATTGTGTTTTGTGGACAAGATATAATAGACAATGTAAATCATTTTGCTCAATGTGCCTTGATCTACAAGTTTAATCACTTGTGGCCTACTCTTCATGACTTGCATAAGTGGGTTTCAAAGTTTTGGAGCCCTCTTGCTGAGGGCAAAATTGAGTTTTTCCTTATGCTAGGGGCTTTTTTGTCATGGCCTTTTCTTCTTATGACAATAGGGAGCTAGTGTTCGGTGGTAGGATATAGATGTAGGGTGAGCATTCCCTCTCACTCAAATGGTGGTGTCCTTCTTTCAACTCTCTCAGAAAATCTCTTTATATCATGCCAGTGTGGATTTGACTACCCAATCTCCTTCTCCACTTCTGGGATAACACTTGTTATGAGGCTATCAAAAAACTATTGGGCATTTTCTAAATGTTGATCTAGTTACTTTTGGCATAGGGCACTCTACCTATGCCTGTATTCTAGTGGACATTAACATCTCTAAGGCTCTCCATGGGGAGGTTGTTCTAATAATGGAGGATAGGCCTTGGACTCATCCACATTGTGAGGGTCTTCTATTTCATTACAGGTGTTGCTTTGCTAGTGGACACCTTGCTTATGATTGCCCTCGAGGGATTGGTGATGTGGTGACGAATTGCCCTCCATGACTATTTGACAGTTAATGTTTCTAATGGTTCTGACTCTCAGGATGTTAGATCTCTCATTCCCATGGTAGTGGGCCATGATGAGGCCCTAGCGACTCCTCCTATGGTGGATCCCCCTGGTGTTGGTGTCTTGCTAGGACTTCCTCTTTAGACCAAGTTATGGTAGCCCCTTCGTTGGATCCCACTACCCCCATAGTGGGTTATGGTGAGATCCTCATCCCTACTCTGTCTGTGGATTCTAGGTAGCTTCTAGTATATTCAATTAGACCTTTGACTAAGGAGAAGGTTGAGGATTTCCCTCCCCTTTCTCCTCAATCTGAGGATTCAGATAATGGTGTGACTTGGACAATTGTTAAAAGAAAGAAGAGAGATCTTCCTAAATCTGTATCAGAATCCCATACTTGGGCTAAGGGTGTGCAAGTTTCTTGAACAAGGTCTAGCATTGTGTAGGATGTTGACCTATAAGTAATATGGATTAGTGGGTTGTTTTTTGTGACAGCTTGGCTAAAGTTGTGTTGATGTGCGGTTCGTTTGGTAGACACTACCTTTCCTTTGTAAAAGGTTTTTAGGTCCTTTCAAAACCTACTTTTCCCCTTAATCAAAAACAAACATTAAAGAGAAAATCCACACAAAAAAAATTGTTTTGTTTTAAAATAATTAAGTTGGTAATACTTGTCAAGAGTTAAATTTGATGATCACATTTAGGTATTTTAGTGGTATAATACAATCGAAGTATTAAGAAAATTGTATCAAATGAAGTGGGATAATTTAAACAAACCATCAAATTTTCTATAGGATTATTATTATATATTTAGTCCAAACAAAATTAGACCATCAAATCTAGGCCATGATACTTCCATACAAGTCTCCACAAAAATGCTAATAATTATTTAGGTCTCCAGTGGCATCAACAATGTTCTCTTATCTTGTTCCACAAACTTGTTGCTTTAATTTACACTCTCTTATACCACATGTATATGTTACAACATTGAAAGAAACTAAGAAGAATGACATGACCTGAAATTGTGTAGACATACATAAACTTAGCAAATTAATTGATTAGAGTCCAAACAACATTAGACTCAAAGGGACAAAATTCCAAGTATTAAGAGTTTCTTGGATCCATTTGGGTTTGGCCTTTTTTAAGTATTTTGTAATGGTATGAAGCCATTTGCATGCTTTGCTTTTTTTATGTATGTTTTTTTACCAATTCAAAATTGTTGCATGAATTCCTATCAAGGAAAAAATGTTATGCAATTCCCTAACAAATCAAAATTGTCATACAAGTTTTTACCAAGCCAAAATAGCACAGTTCCTTACAAAGTAAAACTTTCTAGCATGGACCTCCTTTAGATGTTTATAGCTCCAAGGTTTTGATCGATCCTTGTTTGACATGCATACTTTGTTCTTGCAATAATGCCATATTAAAATTAATGAGAGTGTTTCAAGTTGTCGAAATCATTTTGACTAGTGAAACTAGTGGCCTAGTTGAATTGAATTTAGGTTATTCCATAATCCTATTCGGAGTACAACTCCTTAGAGATTTTCGTCCCTAAAAGCTTTAGGACCCAAGAATGAGAGAATGATTCTCCACTTCATCCATGGATTCACTTGGATTTGCTTCACAATTCTCTTTTCCTACTCTCCTCCATTTTCTTGCATTCTTTTGTAGGACTATAACTTCATTTACAGATGGAAATCTAATCAGAAAGTATTACTTCCTACTATTTCAACACTATCAAATTGATTTCACCTTTGTGGTTTTAATTTCTTTGTTTTACTTTGTTTTTTTCTTTGGTCAAGTAGAGCTACACCTTGTACCAAACTAGATAGTAGGGATCTAGTGAGTGTTGATCATTTATTGTTTTATAGTTAAATTGTGTAAAACCTCCTACTAGACTTTCAACTCAAATTCACCTAATGTATGATTTTTATTATGTAGGCATTTCGTCAAACACTATGCATAAAGCTAATACATAGAACTTTTTATTTACTAAGATAAAGAATAACTTGTTCAAAGGTTTTAGGTCTTGAGACAAATTCACAAATCCATCACAAAATTCATAGAAATTAGAGAGACATTATGTCAAACACTTGACCTCTCTTTGCTAACACATGAATTTTCAAATTCTATAGAGAAGTGGCTGGTACAAAATAAATCAAAAATATGTAATTAACATTAAAATATAATTTTTGACCTAGAAATGACTTGATATCAATTACTAATCATCATATAACAAAGGCGCGGCCTCATAAAGATGCGATTCAGATTTTGTTTTTCATAGAAGTCACGGTCACTCACAAAGAAGACTTAATCCATAAAGAGGGCGATAAATATGGAGTGGTGCCAGCTATGAATTGGGACCTACCATTTACAAATCAACGATCCTTTTTATGTCAAAATCTTCTACTTTCCTTTGGGTGCGACTAGGTTTGGCCCACCAACAAGTCATACTAAAATTTTCCCCTTGTTTATACTCTTTGCATCCTTCCTCAAGAGTAGGGTATACTTGGTAAAAAAAAAAAGATCAGTTAAGGATTGTTGGGCCCACTTAATTAAATCTTAAAATTTCCCTTCTTACTTGTATGAAAGCTTCTTAGAGGCTCAAGCCAATGAATTGCTCCCTTTGAATGAACGCCTCCTTTCTTGAAAGGTACGGCTGCCTTGTAAGCACTATAGATTTAATTATGGTTTTGAAACCCTAAAGAAATTACTTTCTAGTTTATTTGAAATATTAACACCTTAGACTCCCTCCCAGTTAAGTTGTTAGTGGATGTGATGTTATCCGACCACTTTCCAATTCAATTTTTCATTGAATGGCAAGCCACTCAGCGACGTGCCAGTAAGTCTCAGTTTTTCCTTAACACCTCTTTGATGTCCCATCAACCCATGCTGGGACATATTGCTACTATATGGAATTTAGAATGTTGCCCAATGCATACTACTAGTTGGATACAGTGGTGGAATGATGCTATCACCCGCACTGCGAGGTTTCTTCACATTTATGGCCATCAGCTAGCCATTTTCAGAAGATGATCTTATGAGACTACAACTACTGCTTTGAAAGCGGCCATTGCGGCATTGGCAGGTGACCCATTTTCTCCTTCTTTGCAAATCAGTGTCGCCAACTTAAGGCATCAGAAGCAAATCGCTGATAATCATGCTACCAGAGGAGCACAACGCAAAGCTAGGATGCACTGGCTAAAAATAGGTGACCGTGTCTCGAAGGAATTCTTTCTAGCTCTTCGAGCCAGACATTCCTCGCATGGTATTAAGCAAATCAAGGAGGATAATATTGTTCTTTCAGAACTACCTGACATTCTCCAGGCATTTGTAAGACACTATGAAAAAGTTTTCACATCTCAGGAATATACTTATGAGCGACAAATTGCATTACAAGATTGTCTTGCAATGGTTCTAAAAAACCTTTCTCCAGCCTAGACACGCTTCTGTGATCATTGACTGACCATTGAGGACCTAAAGGAAGCAGTATGTTCTATGGCTAATGACAAAGCTCCAGGAATTGATGGTTTTCCCTGTGAATTTTACAAAGCTCTTTGTGACTGCCTAGGAAAATATTTGTCTAATGTTTACCTTGAAGCTTTTCATTCAAACTCTCTAAGCAAACTTATCAATCAAGGCAATATAAAGTTCATACCTAAAGCTAGTGATCCTGAAGACATTTGCAACTGGTGACCCATTACACTCCTCAATGTTTCCTATAAGATCATTGCCAAAGCCCTTTCACTGAAGCTCCGCAATCTCTTACCTTTGATTGTCCGCCCTGAACAAACTAGATTTATTAAGTCCAGGTATATTTTAGACAATATCATTGCAGTTTGGGAAGGAATGGAATGGGCAAGAAAGTCTGATCAAAAAACCATTTTCCTCAAAATTGATTTTTTTAAGGCCTATGATCGCATTGAATGGCATTTTATTCTTGTGATGCTTGCAGCATTAGGGTTTAGTCCATCCTTCATCCAATATGTCAAAATGCTCTTTTCAAATGCTTCTATCTGTATCACTATAAATGGTCAACAATCTCATACCTTTGGCCTCTTTCGTTCTATACATCAAGGCTGTCCTCTTGCACCAGCTTTGTATGTACTAGCCACATAAGGTTTTGGATACCTTCTTGCTCATTCTGTATCACAAGGGCTTGTTCATGGAATTTCTCTACCTAATTCTTCCAGTCAGCTGGTTAATGGCCATTTTGCTGATGACTCATTTTTAACATTACTGGAAGAAGAAACTACAGTGAAAAATGCTCTTGGATGTCTCGAGACCTTTTGTTTAGCCTCAGGTTCTTCCATCCAGTGGCACAAAACCCTATGTTACAGGTAATCAATTCTTCCCATGCCTTATTGGATCCAACAGTATGGCTGGCACTGGGTTGCTCATGGTGAAATATTTTGATTTCTTGGCATCCCATTTGCCTTCCAGGGCACTTCTGCAAATCTTTGGCAAGCAGTTCTTTCTCGTGTGGAATAGAAACTCACCTTCTGGATTACTAAGCCACTTTCTCTAGCTGGCAAATTCTAGGTATGTTCTAAAGTTTTAGCAGCAACTCATGTTTACCACTCTTCTTGTTGGGCTCCTTCCAAAGCCTCCTATGCCAAACTAGAAAAACTTTTGAGAGATTTCCTTTGGACCTCTTATGCAACTCGTCATGGTTTTCACAATGTTGCATGGGAGTTTTGCTGCTTACCCAGAGATTCAGGTGGCCTTGGTCTTCTCTCTACCCAGCATCAAGGCACTGCTTTGTGTGTAAAATGGATCATTCATGCTCTCTTTGGCAATGAGGCGTGGAAAATTTTACTCAGAAATAATATAGAAATGGGACATCCTGTTCACAGACTCGCATGGAAAGGCATTGGTTTTTCAACCATCCTTGTCATGAGAGAGCTAGTGCAAATCTCAAGAACCTTTGTGGATAAGAGCATTTGGGAAGCCTGGGAGAAAGTAAAGCCCTGGCTCCGATGGATTAGAGTTGGGTTTCATGATGGCCTCTCATTCAATCAACAGAACATTTGGTGGTCACCTCTCTTGACCAGTGCAGGCCAGCCATTAGCCAAATTGCCCTGGTTGAAAGCTATTAGATTTCATAAGAAAGGTATCTAGACAAAGGTATCCAGACTCTTTAGGATATTTTTCATAGACCTACCATGAGCCTTATGGCATGGGAACCTCTTCGAGTTAAATTTGGTCTTCAAAGGCATGATCAGGCTACCTATGATGGGATTGTCAGCGTCATTCCAGCAGAAATGCTTCACAAATTGGGAATTCATTCCATCAAGCCTTGTTGGAAAGACTGGAAGTGGTATCAAAAACACCAATGCATCATTATAAGCCTAGGCTTGGCTACAGTTGGCTCTCACCTCATTTACCAATGATAGATACTCTTAATAAGTGATGGCTGCTTCACTCTTCAGTGCCTATTTGGCATAATAGATTTTCCATTGTATGGTCAGGCATTCTTGAGCCAAAGCTAGCACATTTTGCCTGGTGCCTTCTATTTCAAGGTTTACCAATCGGAGCAAGGCTTTTTCATCTCGGGGTTCAAGATCCCCGTTGTCCTTTTTTGTGGACAAGCTGAGACTTTTCAGCATCTCTTTTGGTTTTGCACTAGGGCTCAGTAATTTTGGCTCTGGATTTATGATTTCATTAGGCCTTTCAGACCAGAGCCTCTTTCATGGCAGATAATACTTCTGAGTGATTCTCCCAGGTTCCTTGCAAGATTTACTCAGATTTGGCATATTTTCAGGGTGGAGATTCTTTTCACAATTTGGAAGGATCGTAATTCTTGCATATTTTCAAACAATCACATTGGAACAATTGTTTCTCTTTATATTAAAGCTATTATATGTTCTAATGTTCTTCTGCAGATACAAGTTCAAGCAAACAAAGTGGTTCTTGAGGTTGCTCACTCACAGGAACTTTTGGATCATTGGGGTAATGCTCCTTGCACAGTGGCACATGTACCTCCCTCTCCTTCCTCTGTTAGAGCTCGTTCACCTTCTCATGGCCATCGGCGAAGGAGTGGATCTGCCAGGGACTTTCGGCCACATTCTCAACCTCCTCCTCGCCGTGCATCTCACCATCGCAGGTGCTCATCCTCTCCACGTATTCGTGGCTAGACTTCTAGTCGTCCTACGGGTGGTACAGGTGACAATGCAGGTTGGCCTTCTGGTGACAATGCAGGTTGGCCCACTGGTGACAATACAGGTTGGCCTGCTCTTGGTACTTCCAATCCAACCAACACTGGTTGGGATTGCAGCAAAGTTTTTCCATGCTTGAGTTTGGCCATTTCACCTGAGCACCAGGAAGCTAATACAAAGAATGAAAATCAACAGAACAACGATGGTTGGGCACCACTAGATGTCATCCCGGACCCCACAACAATTTGGGGTAACCTGGATGACAGGGATCCCCCATCTGCTAGAGTTGCTTTAGCTACATGATTCTGATTAGTATTATGTCTTTATAATTTCTGTTATGTAATTTCAGGTGAGTACCCATAGACATTCTGGAACTTTCTAGGCTATGCCCATATGACCATCTTTTTGGGGTGTGCCTTTATACCACCCAAACCATTTTTTGTGGAAGTGTTTTTTTATCTTATGATTAATAGATAATATGGCATTTTCATCCAAAAAAAAATAACATCACACACACTGCACTGGCATAAATTTGATTTGGTTTTTCACCTCACACATAGCACTTACAAAAATCTACAATAAAAAATCTTCACACAAACTACTAAATTTGTAAGCAAATCACACAAATTTAGCACAAACTACTAAATTTGTAAGCAAATCACACAAATTTAGCAATGAAACTTTCATGCAGAGAAAATACCCAAAACCTGTGAAAATTATATATCCTTTAGCACAACTCTTCAAACCTGTAACAATCTACACAAATTGTGATTCTGGATGAACCACACTATATTGGCTAGGGAGGATCTTTCACCACCAAAACCAATATTCGCCTTCAGGGTTTTGTCTTAGGTTGTTGTTGAACAAACCCGCCCAACCTCCACAACTGGGGTTTCATAACAATGCAAATATGAAGAATACCTTTCCTTTTCCTCTCAACCTCCTTTTATAACCCAAGAGAAACTTTCTAGAAGTTATAATTTTAAATTACCTTTTAATAATAAACCTCCAGCACTAAATAAGTGACTTTATTTTATTATTTTCTTTTGAGCCTTAAAGTCATTTAAATAATCACTTTTATAAATAATTAATACAAGTTGTCCTTAAATTCACTTTTTGACAACTAAATACTAATTATTTTCTGCACATCTGCCCAAAGTTACAGAAAAATATCAGGAATGTCGAAACTGCTCCTGGAAAGAACCAACGGACTCATCTTAAACCCCTCAACACAATGCCACTGTTTGAACTCCGTTCTGAAAAGGCTAACGCTCTCCAAGAAATTTGGAGATTCCAAAGATGTTGGAATGGCTATAAAAAAGGGTCATTATAGATTGAGACTCTTTCAACCTATCTTGCACTTCGATGTTTATTTGTTTTATCTTTTCAATGAGTTTCTTACCTTTGTGGATTTTTGAATCCACCCTTTGTTGCTTCTTTTGTGGTTGGCTCATCACAACATCAAATGATCAATATGAGGTTAGTAACCAAAACATGTTTTAAAAGATCTATAAGTAGAATAATGGACTACTCTATTATATGAACACTAAATATGTGCTAAATTTTTATTCCAAGTCTCATAATGCTTCTTATTTGCCTACTCAAATGTGTTACTAATGTTTTATTTTCCAATTCAATTTTCCCATCGAATTGTTTATGAAAACAAGTTGATTTCTTCATTTTTATATCCATTCTCTCTAATAATTTGATTTAAAACTTTCCCAAAAATGTTGAATCCATAAATAAAATGGTAGAAATAGGCAAACCAAAATGAACCCACATGTTAATGGAAAACAAATCAGTTGCATTGTTGCCCTTTAGATCTTTTATATGGATTGAAAACATATTTTACTAAACTAGTTTACAACAATAGAAAAGCAATCATGCTCTTTTCTTGACAAAGGAAAACATCAAATAAAATCTATAGAATTCTCTTATATGGTCTAGAAGGTAGTGGCATATACAATTCCATCTTTCTATTATCGGGATTGCTTGCACTACACAAAATGCATCCCCTTATGAACATTAAAATGTTATCATTAGACAAATCGTATGCGTGCAATGAAGCCAACGTATTTTTCATACCAAAGTGACCAACAAATTCGAAGTATGGGAAACCCACATTAGTCGAACACTTCTCTCTTTAGTCATACAAAGTTCCCTAATTTGTAAACTTTCTTGGAGATGGTAATCTTCCTTGGGTTCAATTTTGCACTTTTAAATGTTTCTATACTTGTCCAAACTATGCATCCACTTCACAATCTTCATTGTTTTCCTCATGAAAGAATGGTTCTAGCTAAGTTATAATTCCCAAAGTTGGTAGTAAAGGTGGTCTAGACAACATATCAACCAACTTTGTTTCTCACAACTCTTTTATACTTGATAACTAAATGAAATTATTACATAAGCCCATCCATTTACACTATCATGATTGTTGTAATCTTGATTGGTCTTGCAAATATTAGGGCGGTTAATGATCTAAAAGGATAAGAATTTATTTCCCCATTAAATAGTGCTACTATTGTTAGAATGGAAAAACAAGTTTGTGAGATCCCTTTTGAGTTATTGGTACCATTAAGTTATGTGTACTTTGTAGGTATAAATTGCATAATTGTATTGGGATTAGATCCTTGATAGGATGACTTACCTTTTTGTAATTCATTGAGAGGTGTATGATTAAAGGCAATTCTTCCCACCTTTACAATTTATCTCGTTCAAGTGATTTATTTTTATTTTAGATAAGATTATTCTTTTTTATGACTTGTGACACCACCACATATTGTTCCTTTTTTTGTGATTTTTCTTATAAGTTGTTCAATTATGAACATGTGTCATTTAATATATCACATAGTATTAGAGCGTAGGGATCATAACTCCCTAGGTTTTGAGGCTTTATTGTAGTGAAGGTGTTTGTAGTGCTTGTTGTCATAGCCCTCTTCTATTACACTCAGCATTTACGTTAACTGTATACATTACATGGTTATATTTGATGTTATATTGCAGGTGCATGCAACTTTTTATGCAAGAATTATAGCACAAATAAGTATATATATATATATAAGCTAATAATAGAGACATTGTGATATATCTTATTTTATCTTTTAAATTTTAAAAAATAGAAAATATATGAGCTTTGAGAGTTGTTTAAGGTGATATTGTTATTCTGCCAAGTAATTGGCAAAAGTAAATAATAAAGGGATGAGGTAAAATTGTTTTTTTAATATTTAAATTCTTCATGAGAAAGGAAGGAATAGGGGATATTTTTAATGTCTCATGGATTAGTGATATTTTGGTGCTTGACACCTGTTAGAAGGGGAAAACCTTGCATTTCACTCCACTTGAGCTGTCAAGTAAAAATCATCGGGAAACTACCAAGGATTTCACTTGGCAATAAAATAATATGAAGCATAACACTTGTAACTTTGGGAAAAGAAGAAGGTGAGGTTATCAAAAAGAGAATTTGGGAAATTTGAGGATGTCGAACAGAGGAAGGAGGTTTGGAAAAAAAAAGGAAAAGAGGAAGTTGATCGGGAAAAGGGAATTAACAGGCTACAAGATAAATTTCAGAATTTGGGAAGCATTTAAGGTGAGGGTTTTAGTCAATCTGCTCAGAAAAATCTAAAGTAGAATTACAGGAAAACTTTATCATGTTATTTAATAGAAGCAAGAGATGTCTTTTATTTTGTTTTGTTGCAGCTGTATCTTGCATTTCCTTTATGCTTGGAGGATTTAGGACTGTTGCATATAGCTAAATGTATGTAAATTAGTTGCTACAATATGAAATATCACAAAACTAGAATTTCTGTGAAATTTGTTAACCCTTGATGATGCTACCAGTAGGAATACCTGCAAGAAATGACATAAACCTATCAACTAGAACAAAGGAAAGTTAATGTTGTAGCATATGAATTTATACTGTGCACAATCGAATAAAATCCAGAGCATATAAAACCAGAAATTTTGAGAAGAAAAGTATGCTAATTATTTGTAGCACGCCGAGGAAATGTAAACCGTTGAACCATAATTTCATTGCAATCACATATGCTATAAATTGGGGCACACATAAAAAGAAAAATTAAAGTTTCCATGTCAAAACTGGTCGACCCATTAGGGAGGTGACCCTCTCTAATGGAGATGCCTCCATTAGAGAGGCGCTCTCTAATGAAGACACCTCCATTAGAGGCGCCTCTGCTGTGCATTGCCTAGAGAAATATAAATCTGAAAAATTTGCCATCGTTTCTCTTGTTCATTCTATAAACCTTCATTAAACTTAACACTTTAAAAACTTTATTGGGACTTTTCCAAAAGTTCTCAAAATCTGGTGTTTGAAATAGAAACATGCCTTTTAAGGCAGCGAATAAATAAATTTGATGAGCCTTAAGTATTAAGACTTAAAGGATACTCTATACTTTGTTAACAGTTAGGAAATAATATAAAGGGAAGTGGATGAGTTACCATGATAAAAGGATTTCTTATTTGAAATAACCAAGAATATTTGAAAGAGAAGACTCCTCATCCATTAAAATTGAAGAGAAATTAAATTATTACATTGGGTGTTGTTACATGATTTTATATACTCATAGATATCAAAGTGAGTTAATACCAATGTGGTGAATCACTTGCATTTTATTTACATTTTATAATTAATTACATGAAAAGGATTTAATGATCATGGTTATATAAAAGATTATGTATGGTTACCAAGAGTAATGTACACTTTCTTACCTTCAGAGTTATGTCAACATGGTACTTTTCCATTAAAAATGTGATACTTTATTATCTCAAAATTTGGTGGATGTAATATATCTAGATTGAGAGAATGTTACATTCCTTGAGGCAACCTAGAGGTTATGTCTATATACCTAGAATATTAATTACAAGATGAGTGAGTGGTTAATACTACCACGTGAATTTAATGCTATAACTATTATTTGCTTAGAGGGTATAGCAGATCATTGGTATGAAGCGTAATGTTGTCGTTAGGTGTTGCTAATAATAGAACTTTATTATTATTAATGTTTGAAAACCAAGATGTCATGGGAAGACTAGGACACCATTACATGTTAAGTTATGAATTAGTCTTTAAAGATTTATTCGTATATTCTAATACCTTGAACGGTATATAGCTGCGAGCTAAAGCTAGTGACGATGAAATGATCGATAAGTCATTACTTCCAAGATATTTGAATTCCATCAAAACAATGTCAATAGATGATAAGAACAGTAATATGTTTTTATTTGTTGTCGATTACTTAATAAATCATATGTAAATTACTTGTATCTAGATCTAAAGTACTTAGTGTGTTTGTTATTTGATATCACTCACATGGATTTGATTGGTCACAGTATGTGTGGACCAGAGAGCATGTAAAATTATTTGATTAGCTTTTAAGTTTCCGCAGAATATGGATGGGATATTGAATTAGTCCCTAAGTTGTGACTAAAGTCCAATGATTTTATTATCATCAAATGCTATTTCATTATGACTATCATCAATCGAATGGTTTAATTGTGTAACTATATGCATACTGAGATAACTATGCCCAGTTGTATCTCTATGTTATGATGTGGAATAACACCCTTAGAGGTAAACATTATTTCCTTGAAATATTACTAAATTTTATTTTTAAGACAGGCGATAATGGGCCTTGTCTTTGGATATTTTATCCATCAACTTGAATGTCAATTGTCATGGTAAGATGATAGGACAATCATAAGCCATAGGCTTGATTGTTGTTTTAAATTTCTCAAGGCTTGGAAAGAAAGCCTAGAGATTTGTTATGAATCTATTTTCAATTGTTTTGCTCCAATTGAGTAATGTGTCTATGACAACCAAGATTGTTGGAGGACCTAATGTCAAACTACGAAGCCTCAACGCAATATGTAGGCAAGGCCATCTGGGATGAGCCCAAGAGGCATAGGTCAGCCCTTAGGATGGGTCTTTAAGTGTTTGTAAGTTCTTAAGATTTGATGAAGTAAAGATAACTTATCCGGGTAGAGAAGATGTGACTAGTTGTCTAGCCTTACTATATTATTGGATATAAGTTTCCTTACTTTATTGGATTACTATATGAGATAAGGTATTCATGATTAATACTAGTTAGGGATCATTATGTAACTATTGTTTTCACCATGTATCATTTGCATGGAGTTGATGGAATAAGAAACCCCTTCTTGTATCATTGTTTGATTGAATATGTGTTGTAATAAAATTATAATCTAACAAGTGCTATATGATGTGAATCCATTCCAATCTGAAGGATTTATCATCATGGTTGCCACCCCTTTGGATATAGGGTTACATATCTATGTGTTTGCAAGGGCAACGGCTAAGATGCATGATTAAGTTGGTATGCCTTGTTATTCACTCTCGACAAGTTCAATTATAATTGATTGAAGGAAGGGTAACTATGGTGTTATATAACTCTGAATTTGACATAATTGTAATTTGGTTTATCCTTTTATCTTAAGATGATAATTATTGTCGTAGAAACATGCATGAAATCTAATGTCTTTGTGTGAACAATTTTAAGATTTTTAAGTGTTAAGGTACTATTACATACTTAACACTCATTGCTAGTCTTTTCATCATTTCATGATAGACTTACCTTCGAAAAACTTACACGATATCTTATATGATGCTTATTGTAGTACTAAGTTCATATATGTTATATGGTTATGTTGGAGAGTTGTTACACTTGTTGTATCTTATTGTTTATTGGATTGTGTTTTTCTTTCATTTGTAAAGATTTTTTGAAAAAGAGAAGAGTTAAGAGAGATCATGAAAACTAATTTCTTTGATTGTAGATCTTAATTCCTTTGAGAGTTTAGAGATGGTAGAAACTTGCTTGATGAGAATAGGGTTTGTGGAGCTCTCCTAATGCAAAATTTTGTCCATAAATGATATTTGGGGTTTGTATAAGAACCCTTATTTATATCTAGCATAACTTATATTTGATTTCATATTTTAATGCTTTGAGAGAAAATGCTAGGGGCCTATTATTTTTTTATTTTTTTGTCAATTTATGCAAGATATCTAGGAACTAAAAAGTGTCTTGGGAAACACAATCAAAGTAATCTTTTCATGATACATTGTTTACAAAGTTTTGCAAAGTAGATAGAGAAGGGTTTTGTAATGAATAAATCAGATCTATCTATTGTTAGTAATTGTGATATCTTTTGAGGTGCCTACTATGGGACGGGAGGTGATAGTGGAGTACCTAAATGTACATCCACTCTCCTAGTTTGTGTTAGTAGATTCTGACGGGGAGGAAGAACCTGAAGAGATCCCTTTATCTGATAGTGACATGTAGTCACATTTAAGAGGGTATTTTGTACTTAACAGAATGCTTGAATACTTCTATGTAAAAAAAAGGGGGAAGAATATAGAATGATAAGACTTGTATCATGATGCAGGGTGTTAGGAATTGCATGCAGAAGATATCAATTAAATGCAAATAAAGATTAAACAGAGGAATGAAAAATACACAGAAATAATAACGGTGAGAGACAATTTTTAACGTGGTTCACCCAAACTCGGGCTACATCCACCAACAGAGAGTCCAATATTATTATCCATCAAATCAAACCGATTACAACCAGCAATCCTTGCAACTCAATACCGCTGCAAATGCTACAATACAATATCAACAGAAACCCTAACCCTTAGTCATTTTATCAAGACTTATGTCGATTACAAAATAGGGTTTTTTATGTCGGCCAATAGAAAAATAACTCCTGACGCCTTTATAAAGTAATAAAAGTCATTTGAGGTTTCGAGGGTGCTGCCCCTCGACCCCGCCCTGTGTCGCAACAGGGAGCGCGCCAGGGGCGCTACCCCTTGACCCCATCTTGGGGGCGCTACCCCCAAACCCCCGTTAAATAATTTGGGGAGAAACCACACTAATAAAAGTGGGGAAAATTTAACCTCTGAGTTTGATTAGGCTCCATATAACAACACATGGTGATATTTGAATGAAAGAATAGTTAATGTTAACATCATTAATCATACACCATAGAAAATTGAGCAATGATTTCAAAATAAGAAATGATAAAAATAAACCCAGATAGAAAATTTATTGTGATCTTAATATAGAATGCTAGTATATACGAGATGGTAGCTAAGGTTAGCAATGTTGGATAACTTTTAAGTTGTATGAATCCGATGATAGAATGTATATACCATGCCTAAAATTATGATTCCATAGTGAATAATACATGATTGAGATTTTGATTTCTTTAGATAATGACATGGCCCATAGAATCAAAGAAAATATTGTTGGGCTAGATATAAGTAAAGAAATGTTGTATCTGTAACATTTAAATTTTACTTACCAGTGATGACTACAAGTAATATGGAGTGCTTGTATGTCATCAGGGTAGGTAGTGGCCTAGGGAGAGACATGGCTTGAATACGAACATTTTATAAATGTTTGAATATGTCTAGTGTTAGAAACATGGGTAGTGTGTATAACAGAGATGGACATAAGTGTCTAGTATCACACAAACGGAAGTGTGTACATGATAGAGATGGACACATAACTATGTCTAGTGTTATAGACATGGGTAGTGTGTATAACAGAGATGGACATAAGTGTCTAGTATCACACACACGGAAGTGTGTATGATAGAGATGGACGCATAAATATGTCTACTGTTATACACATGGGTAGTGTGTATAATAGAGATGGACATAAGTGTCTAGTATCACACACACGTAAGTGTGTATGATAGAGATGGACACATAACTATGTTTAGTGTTATACACATGGAAGTATGTATAACAGAGATGGACATAAATGTCTAGTGTCGTACACATGGAAGTGTGTATGACAGAGATGGACATAGATGTTCAGCGTCACACACGCAGAAAGCGTGAATGACAGAGATGGATATGTTATAGCATTTTATGTGGGTGCAATAAGTTTCTTGAATGAAACACTTAACCATGATACATATGAGTGTCATATGCGTGGATCATGAATAAGGAAATGAACTCATTAGTTATTACCTTTGGTGTGTGTGCCAATGCGTGAAATCACTCTTAAACCTTATTAAGAGAATTGTCACTCATTTGAGGAAATGAGGATATCTTTAGCTTGAACAATTTTATGTGTGCAACCCTTCAATTTAATGGAAAATGACCTTGAACCTGAAGAGAACTTGTGTCTCAAATTACTGCTTGAACCTCATGTTTAATCGTTGTTCTTCGTTGAACCTTTCTGGAGTTCATTTGGTAGGTTCAACGACATTAGTTCATTGGTTCAATGGTTCGGTGGCATTGGTTCCTTGGTTCAACGGGATAGGTTCAATGGTTCATCGGACATCGGGTTCAATGGTTCAAGGGTTCAACGGGTTCAAGGTTCGATGTCAACAGTAACACAGAGACATTGAACTATCAGTGTATAAAGTTAAGCGCTCACCGATGACTTATGTCTATCGGCAGAAGTCTGGGGCTCGGTGAGACCTTTGTGTTCTACGTCGATAGTTGTTGTCATACCGATGGTGCTTTAGACATCGGCGAGAGGATATCTGTCGGCATAGCCTAAAGGTTTTGGGCCAATGCACTGCGGTCATCCCAATGGAGGTTCCTTTGTTGGTATGGGTGAGATGAAGCACTGTCGGAGCGAGAGCTGAATCTTTTGCCGATGGTGAAAGTCATTCCGATGGTAACCTTGGTGATCGGGGAGACTCTGCTTATCGGTGGGAGATGAAGTCTGATGGCCGATGGGGTTTGTTAGACCGATGGACTTGAAGGTTTGGTATCGTCGGCAACAAAATTGCCGACGATAGACTTTGGTTCGATGGTGGTTATAAACTGGAATAGTGTTTGCAACCCGATGCATGTGGGATTATTGATCCTATGGGAATATGAACAGTTACGACTGTTACACATGCCACGATGCTGGAAGAAGACGATACGTTCAGTTAGGGTGATAGTTGGGTAACCGATGCTCTTGCAGACTGAAGTTAAAACTGATCTTTTGGCATTAGTGAGTTGTGATGATGAAATTCTTTTGTACAGTTTATTTCTTGCAGAATGTGTAGATGAAATAAACGATCTAGTACAAAGGAAAGAATTGAACAGAAGAACAATTGAGCAGATTTCTTTATTTGTAATTTTCATTTACTGAAATAAAGAGGGTTATTCTGTGGTGGTGGCTTTTTTACCCGTAAGGGTTTTCCCACGTAATACTGTGTGTCTGTGTTCTGAATATTGTCTATTTTTGGTTTTTCTCGTGTACTTATCTGAGTTATTTAGTTTGAAAAGTGACTTGTCTACACTGTCCCCTGGGAATTAACATTAGGAAAGTTGTTTTCTGCACCTGTGCTTTCCTTACAGAACCATTATATGGGATATGGATAAACCAAAGTGGTATCAACTTGGAATTATGGTTTTAAAATTGTTATGGCGATTGTGAAAACACCAAGGTTGTTTCATCACTACACAAAGCAACAGTTTTGTCACTAGTCGTAAAACAACCAATAACACCCAAGAACACTTTGAATTCATTTTCTAGTCAATTTAATATTTGCAGAACACCCAAGAGGATAATAGTAGGATCAAAAATTGAATTGAAGTAAATTTTATGAAGAGTCCATAGATTCAATAGGTTGTTATGAGGAAAAAAATATAACTAAAATGTGTAAATGGAGATTTTGTAGTGATCTCAAGGACTAAAATAAATTGATTCCAAACTGGTTGTTGGCTCAAGAGGCCTAAGATTGTACTTACCTTTGAAGATAGTGGATAAGAGTGTTTTGCCTAACTTTTGCTAGATTCTTCTATTGGAATTCAAGTTCTCTAGTGTGAATCCTCTTGTATTCTATTTGCCAGTGTTATTGTTCTCAATTTTTTTCATGTTTTTAGTTAATTTGCTTTCCTAGAAAGTTCATCTAATTCAATTCTTCATTAATATTTGTATGTGATGACTAGTGTATGGCATAGCTTTCTAGTTTACAAATCAAGTTTGGTATCAAAGCAAGTTCTTTACTTCAGTGGAAGAGTTGCAAGTGATTTGCAAGTTCATTTTAGCAACAAGAGCAAGTGGGAAAGATTTATTGTCATATGAAAGAGACATTGAATCCCATTGTTGTAAGAGAGAACTAAGAAACATGACAAGAGATGCATAAACCTTTGATGATGAAGCAAGGTTTGTCAAGCCAAAATTTGGTGTTGCAAGCATATCTCAATCAAATGAGACTATAAGAGTGATCATGGAGGCTCTCTTGGAGAAGTGCTCATTGGAAGACACCAAAAGTAAAGGGAAGTCCCACTGCATAAAAGAAGAGGAGCAAAGCCATGGTGAATCAAGTCTACTAAGAACACCTAATTCAAGGTTGAGGCAAAGATTGAGATTCCACCATTTGGAGAAAATGTGGATGTAGAGAAACTAAACCATTGCTTGGCTCAAATGGGGGTATTTTTAGTATGCATACTCCTTATTTGGAACAAAAGATTTTCTTTGCTAAATTGAGAATGGAAAAACATGGTTTAACTCGGTTTGCAAGTATCTTGTATTCTATGGCTTTAAGAAAACAATCTCATCCTAGTTTACATGATCAATTAAAGAAAATAATTAAGAAATAGTTTTACCCAATATGTCATAGAGAGGAAAAATGTATGGAGTGATAATTTTTTGAAATAGAAAGGATAGAGTGTGCAAGAGTACACTAGTGAGTTTTGAAGAAGCACTTCACAAATGGAGAAATATGTGCAAGAAGAGTTGTTGATAAAATACATGGGATGCCTTCATAGCCATCTCCAAATGCTTGTATTGCTCTCTAATTTGGTGGACATTGATGAAGCACATGAACATGCTCACTACCTTGAAGTAGATAGTCCATCCTCTCCAAAGACAAAAGGAGTCATGGCCAAGACAAACAAGGCAAGTGTAAAGCATTGTGATGATTGTAATGCAAATGGTCAACTAAATGAAACGTGCTAGAAGTTAAATCCAAAAAATGCTTATATTATAAAAGTAAAAAAGGTAAGAAAACCATTGTATCTACCATTCATAATGATTCAAAAGAACTAATTGTAGTTCAAAGGTTGACTCTAAATTATCTTTTGGTAGAAAAGGAAAAGAGGTGGTTAGATTTATTTAGCATTACAATTTTAATCAAGAATGTTGAAGTTGATGCAATTTTGAGTCTTTATGCCCAAGCTAACACCATTTAATAAGATTTGGATAGAAAACTTGGTATTGCAATTTATCAACACCCCGAGCTTTATACTTTGGGTTGGATCAAAGAAAGTGTTGATTTGCCCATTAAAAAGCAATGTAAATTAAAGTTTGTTGTTAACCAAAAGTTTGTTGATGAAGTGCTTTTGTGCCTATGGGTATATGTGGAGTCATGTTTGGCAGCCCCTACATGAATGACAATAAAATTGTTTACTATTGAAGATCCAACAAGCATCACTTGATCAAGGCTAGACAAAACTTCATGTTGAATGCTTATGAGGGAAAGAAGGATCGACCTAAATCTTCAAGCAAGGGGAATGTTAAGCAAAAGCACCCAAACCATTCATCTTGAGTGAAAGAGAAATAATTTTAATATAGTTCCTTTAGCTTTTCAAAGGCATTTGATCTTTAAAAGCCTTAAAATATTTTAAGAAAGAGGTTCTTTGGATTTTAGTTGGAGAAGTACAAAGTGAGATGGAAACCATGTCATTAATTAAGAGGAGCATACCTCTTGCTTTTGAATCTTCATAGCTTTTGGGGACCAAAAGCCTCCATATTGGGGACATGTGATTTATAAAAGGATTAGGTGACTTCATAGGTTAAGTAAAACACAATTTAGAAGACACATGAATCATGGCATGGGCATCAAAAGATGGAAAAACAATTTTGAAACCATTGGGACAATTTCATATAGGAGGAGCAGCTTCATCACTGCACAAAGCAACAATTTTTTCACGTATTCTCAAACAAGGAAAAAGCAAGGACCCTTCAATTTCCTTTTCTAGTCAATTTCTAATGACTTCTAAGATCCTTAATTGGTCTATCCAAGTTGATGTTTTTACTTGTATTTAACTAATTTTACTTTTAATTTCTATTGTAAACCAAGAAAGTATGCTTAAAATTAACTAAACATATTGTAAATTAATGTTCTCTTAATCATCATAAAAAATTAATAATTGAGCAAGTAAGAAAATAAAACCTTCTTATTAAAAATATCCATGAAAACTCACAATAATAAACAAAAATAATATGATAGGATTGTACTTAGGTTAGTCCTATATTGATGAGAATTGTGAGATAAGGCTAATTTATAAAGCATTGCATGCTCCAAAAACTATCACTAGAAAAAGAGCTTAAAGTGTGAAAAGCTCAAACATGGCAATCAAACACAAAACACATCACACAATGCCCCTATGAAAGCCTTCAATACTTAACACAAATAATACAAAACACATCACACAATGCCTATAAAAGCCTTGAATACTTAACACAAATAATACAACACATCACACAATGCATGTAAAAGCCTTCATCACTTAACATGAGTAGCTTAAAACACGTCACACAATAAGATACTAAAAGTTAAACGTTATGTGGGAAAACTTCTCCTTTATGTGCAACTAACCCAAACAACTTCAAAATCACTCTCCTACAATCAGTTTGTATTGTGTACATCCTCCCTTTCTACCAAAACAACCCAACAATAGATATGTATTCACAATCAAGATTACAAATAGTTTTTGATTATGGTAAGCAGCTAACAAGGGGCTGAACCCTTTACAAACAAGGCTCCAAGGGCATAAAAATAGGACAGACACGACAACACAATAGCAACCAAGCTGCAAGAAGCCAACATCCCAAAATGCAACCCAAACAATGCACAAGACACACACTGACAACAAAAAAACCAGACAAGGGATCTAAACAACAGCAAATCCCAAACAAGCAAACCTAACACCCTTGTCCCTAGGGTGCAGCGCTACCATAGATTTGGGGAGCCCTTTCTTTCTACACTGAACCACAATCCAAGAAACCTTTGAGTCAAAGTCCTCAGAGAGTGGTGAGAGGGAGGGGTCCTCCCTTGCGATAGCAGCCAAAGAAGGCACAAACAAAGAGGCTTGAACCAGAAACAGGCATAGCTAAAAGAGTAACCAGAGTAGAAGAAGAAGCAGCTTGGCCACGAAGAGCCGAAGAAAAAATACGAGAAGACGCCGGGGCCTCGACTTGGACGGACAAAACATCAACAATATTCTCCACTGCATCCTTAGGAATAGGAGGAACGAGCAAATCTTGAGGAGACTCATCTCCCTTAGAGTAGCCATCATCCAGAGAGTCACACACGGTCAAGTGATCCATGAATGCATTCTCCCACCAAGTTCCCACATTCTTGCCGCAAGAGTGAGGACAACCTGAGGCCAAGTGACCAATAGAAAAGCATCTTCTGCATCTGAAATGAAGGGCCTCATAATTAAGTTGTTGTGTCCAAGGCCTATCCCCAACCATCAACACAACATCTCCATGAAGGGGCTTCGAGATGTCAATATCAACTAAGATTCAGGCAATCATGGTGTGCCCCATATCTGAGGTAGTATAATCTACCTTCAAGAACCAGCCAATAGCATTGCCTATGGCCTCATAACAAGAATCCTCCCAAAATTGAAGGGAAAGATTAAGAAGTTGAACCCATATTGGATTGATATTAAGAGGCTCGGTAAAGGGGTTGAAGGACTGAGCCCAAGGTTTGATGGAGAGCAAGTGCTTGCCCCACAACCAAAACCTATCATCCAGCACTAAATTCTGCTATTTAGGGGAAGCAAAAGTTGTAATGAAAAAACCCCTAGCACAGGGATAAAGTTCAATCTTACCTTCAACCATGGGCTTCCAAGACTCACTGATCCAAACATGTAGATCAAGGAGAGAAGGCCCAAGCCCATTAAACTTGCAGATCACACCATGCTTCAGGTAGAACTCTTTGTTCTCTAACACCTCAGGGCCACACACCACCACAGGGGTTGAGCGGCAAGCAGGCAAAGGTCAAGATTTTGTTTGTGAAGAATGAACCAGAGAATCTACACCCTTCACAACATCAATGAATGATTTTTGAGGGTGGCCAGCAGTCCCAGGGTAGACCTTGGCCCCACCAGAGGACGAAAACGATCTACCAGATAGAATAGGAGGGCCAGCTAGCACCGAATCCCTACCTACGATGTCTCCCAACACTCCCTTAGTCACCGAAATAGATCTAATTCCTATCCCATCGTTTGCGCCTATAGAAGCACCGCACACGCTACCTGCATTTCCATTACCATCTGCGCATTCAAAACCACCGTGCGTGCTCATTTTTGCTCTTAATATTACAAATAGTTAAAGATGAATTCAATAGTATTTTTAATAAATGATAAGCGCGGCTTTTTGAAAGGGCCGAAATCCTTTTTAGAAAAACATGAACAAATTAGAGTGTTGAAGCCCAATAGAGCAAATGTGAAACAACTACAAGGACAAGTAGTACTAAGGGTATAAATCAAAAGCTATTGATAGAACATGAGCAACCTCATACTCAATCCTCTGCACCCAAACACCATGCTTAGAAGACAAGGTGACAAATCAATAGCTCCTTATCTACATTTGCATTCACACATAATCTAGCAAACAACACACTTTCTAAATCTAGTCACATAATAAAAAATAATGAGTTGCCCAAAAGAATTAGAAATACCCGTCAAAACCTCATTTTCCCACTATTCCAACAATAGGCCCAGAAGCATAACCCAAATGGGGATCCTATTAAAACACTCCTCCATATCAAAACCCAATTTCCAATTTTGAAGGAGAAGCCCAAATTTTCCAATGAACCAAGGACCTCCTGAAAGGGTCCTAACACAATTGTTAGGATTCAAAAGGGGGATAGAAAGAAGCCATAAGACAGAACCAAGATCTCCTATTAGTCAAATGGTTTCTATTTCCTTTGAGCCCATCTTTTCACCACATCAATATTTGGCCTAGCACCTGAAAACTTACCAATGAGGATGTTTTGTAGCCTAGAGGAAGATCTTTCCACAACTAAGTCAGGGACTCTGATCTAAATGCACTTGTCAATCATAAGTAGTTCCAAGAGGCTTGACGACATAATAGGGCTAGAGCAAGACTTACCATTGGCCACATCTCTTTAGGATCTCTTGCTAGCACCAAGGTCCAAATGCCTCATCCCTTTAGGAATGATAGCACCTATGGCATTTGGAGGCACCACAAATCCACAACCTTTTGAAATCTCCCTAGCTTGGAGGAAGATCTTTCCACAAATAAGTCAAGGACTATGATCTAAATGCATTTGTCAATCACAATCAGTTCGAACAAGCTTGATGACAAAACAAGGCTAGAGCAAGACTTACCACATGCCACATTTGCCTAAGATCTCTTACTAACAGTAGGGTCTAAAGACCTCATCCCTTCGAGAATGATAGCACCTATAGCATTTGGAGGCACCACATATCCCAACCTTGTGAAATTTCCCTAGCCACCAAAAACAAGGTTCCAAAACTGTTACAAGCCTTATCAAAGAGGGAGATACATAGAACATCCCCCTCCATACAAGGGGTAGCAGGAGACCCATCAACAACACCACATGGAACATTTCTTGCCTCAAATTCTATGCAAGTAGAAAGAGGCTTAACCACTCCAAATTGCTTTGGATCCATTGACTTAGCAATGTGTTGGTCCTTTTTGCAAAATGCATGAAGAAGGTGGGAAGAAGAAAGCCCTTTCACAATCCCTAACTTGAACCACAAGCAGCAAAAGCTCCACTATCCTTCCCAACAATAGGAATCAAATGGATCACTAACAACATTCCCAACAAGTTTTGAAACATGATCATGGGCTAATTGTTGAGCCTCCTACCAAATGTCCAAAAAATGTTCTGGTGCAGGACTAAACTCAGGGATCTTATCAGACAACTGAGTTAAGTAGCAAATACAAACAAAAATATAAACACCATGCCACACAAATGATTTTATTATTATCAACAATAGAATGCTTACAGAAGTACAAAATATCATCACTCAGTCACCAGATCCATTAACCTTCGTTTACAGAGATTTCTCCAATATATGTCTCTTCCAAGAGATTGAACCAAGACAAAATTAGTTCCCCCAGTCGATTCCCAATCGAATCCTCAATCGTCAAATCCTCCAAGATCCAACCACCTCTTCCAACTTCTTCCTTTGTATGTATGATCATTCCTTGAAAACAATTCAACCACCATGATTCGTCAGCAATGGCAGGAACTAACGGGTAGTTATAAAAATTGAAATGTTGCCACCAGAGCCTCTACATAATACATCTCTGTCACCCTAGTGTTTTAGCATTAGATAGTATATAACGATTGGATCAAGATAGTTTCCCAAAATTCCAAGTTATCGCCAAAAGTCGTATGTTCCGAACTTGAGAAATAAATGCCTATCGACAAACTATTGGGTCTCTAAACCTTCATTATAAAGGCCTATCGGCAAAAGTTTGCCTTCATGAACTTGTCGACGAATTGACCCATTAGCGAACCTTTCTTTAGACTAGCTTGTTGGCAAAATACATTTTCCATGAACTTGGGAGCACCTCCTTGTTATTGACAAAATAAGGATTTTATGCACTAAGCCACTTGCCCAAGTTATCAGCAAATTATGACCTCCATGAACCTTGGGATCCCTTATCGGTGAAACATTGTTATCCCGAACCATCAAATGTCTTCAATTTCCCTTTTATTGGCAAAACCAAGCTTATTCGAACTTAGTCGACAAATCGGTAAATTGTAGAAGTCCCGAACTAGTTAGGGATTCTAAAGTTCACCGACTAAGCAATTTATTTCTATCGGCAACGTTGAACTTTATGGAACTCGAAGTTTAGTCAATAGTTGACTTCCACGCTATCGGCAACTTCGGGGAAAACAGAACTCCTTACTTAAGCCTTTATCAGTTTATGGGTCTTTTGCTGAAACTCCAAACCATAATCTTCTATCGGCAATCTTATACCTCCGTGAACCAAGGAATTCATGACTTAGCTTGCAAGACTCGTTGGCGAAAAGGACTATCAGCGGACTAATGAGTTCGCGAACTCACACTATTGTCGATAAAGTTCTTCATTTCGAAACTTTGTCGATAAAGTTTCACAATTCGATACTTTGCCGATAGTTTCTTCTTTTTTCAACACTGCGAAGACAAAAGAACATGAACAAAGCCCTGTCAGCGAATTGGGAAAAGACGGAACCGGCGAACTGAGTCGTCGGTGAACCTATAAGTTCACGAACCCAGGATTTCTCCAACTGGCTATAACTTAGCCAAATTTCATCCAAACTTCACCAAATTTTGACTGCAGATACCCATTTTGGTCTTCTACAATATGATGTCTTTAGATCGACTGGAACTGCTCTTGAAACACAAAAACCCAAAATTGCAAGGAAACAAAACCAAACAAATTAAGAAATGAAATATATTTTTGGTGACACAGGATTGCCAATGAGCCCGGATGCTTCTGCATCAGACACGCTAGGTAAGAAATGTTTCTTGAGGCTGCAACTCAAGAAAATTTTGGTGAGTCTGGAATAGAAATCTCATACTTAGCCAATTCAGAAGATTGCATCCAAGAGGCTTCCTCAGCCGGTTTACCCTTCCACCGGACAAGATACTCCAGATATTCTTTGCCTCTTGTTCATTTAGCCACACAAGAGTCAATCACATGATCAACCTGTTCAAACTATTTTTCAAGCAACTGATCAATCCATTCACATTCATCCTAAATAGCTGAACTGAATTCTATTGGTGCATGTGACTCACCTTCATAATAATGATACAAGTCTGCCACATTGAAAATGGGCAAAATATCTACACCTGGTGGAAGTTCAATTTCATAAGCATTAGATGAGAACTTACGTAAGACCTTACAAGGTCCAATATTCTTCCATTTGAGTTTATTATATGTTCCTGTGGGAACCTTTCCTTCCGCAAGTGTGCCAAAACCAAATCTCCAACCTAAAACTATTGTTCCCTCCTGTGAATATCAACACACTCCTTGTATTTGGTTGCACTTTTCTCCAAATCTTCCTTCACCTGTTTATGCAAATCATGTATGTATTTTGCAAAATCCTCCACTACAGCACTCTTTCAAGTCAAATCAACACTATCTCACAATTCATCTACCCCTCTAGGACTGTAACCATACACAATATGAAAAGGACTTTTGCCCACACTCCTATTGACTGAATTATTGTAGGCAAATTCTGCTTGAGCCAAAAACCAAGTTCCATTGGTTAGGCTTATTCCCTACCAAACACCTTAACAAATTACCCAGACTTCTATTTACAACTTCTGTTTGACCATCACTCTGAGGATGGTACACTGAATTGAAAGTCAACCGTGTACCCATTTTCTTCCACAAGGTATGCCAAAAATGACCAACAAATTTTACATCATGATCTAAGACTATGCTTTTAGGCAAGCCATGCAATCTAACTACCTCCTTGAAAAATAGTGCAACAATGTGGGAAGCATCATTACTCTTTTGACATGGTATAAAATGAACCATTTTAGAAAACCTAACAACAACAACAACAAAGATGGAATCATTACCTCTCTATGTTTGAGGCAATCCCAGAACAAAATCCATACTTATGTGCTCCCACGGCCTCTCTAGTATAGGCAATGGTTGATATAAACCAGTATTCTACTTGACCCCCTTGGCATATTGACAAATTTTGCAACCTTGTACTAACTTCTTTACATCTGCAGCCATTCTAGGCCAGAAATAACCCTCATTCAGTTGAGCCAACGTTTTATCAACACCGAAGTGTCCACCCAAACCACCACTATGTTTTTCCTTCAGCAAATTATCCCTCATTGATCCTTGAGGTATACACAACTTTTGCCCCTTGAACAACAAACCTTCCTAGATAAAATATTCCAGCCAGGGTGTTCAATCCTTCTCTACTGGGTTCGTACAAGAAGCCCATGCTTCCTTGAAATCAACATCATCTTTATACAATTTTCCTATAGAATCAAAACCAACTACACTCACCCTCATTTCATTCAATAACAGACATCTCCTACTCAATGCATCAACTACCCTATTAGATTTTCTACTTCTATGATTCAGAACAAAAGAGTAACTCTGCAAAAATTCAACCCATTTTATGTGTCTCTAATTTAACTTACCTTGGTTGTTAATGAACTGCAAAGCATGATGATCAGTATACAGTACAAACTCCTTTGGTAGCAAATAGTGTCTCCACTTCTTGAGCGCATGTACAATTGCATAGAATTCTTGATCATGTACAGAATATTTCTTCTTTGCTTCATTCAACTTATCACTGAAGTATGCAATTGGTCTTCCCTCTTGACTAAGGACACCTCCAATCATTGTCCCACTTGCAACACAATCTACTTGAAAACTTTCCCCAAATCAGGGAGTGCCAAAACTGGTTGTTCCATCACTTTATTCTTCAAAATGTTAAAACTCTTCTCAGTTGTTGTTGTCCACACAAACTCCTTTCTATTACCCTTCATTGTCTTAGTAATAGGTGAACAAATTCCACTGAAATTTTGAATGAACTTCCTATAGAAGCTCGCTAAGCCATGAAAACTTATGGCTTCAAACATGTTGCGAGGTGAAGGCCAATCCACAATTGATTTGACCTTCTCTGGGTCCATCTTTAGACCATCACCAGAAACTACAAATCCTAAATAAATCAACTCCCTCTTAATAAAACTACACTTTTTCAAATTAACTAACTTCTCTTCTTTCAACCTCTGTAATATTGCCCTAACATGCAGCAAATGTTCTTCCATTGTCTTACTAAAAATCAGAATATCATTAAGATAACAATACCAAACTTACCAAGAAATGGCTTCAACACTTCATTCATCAACCTCATGAAAGTGCTGGGAGCATTTGTCAACCCAAAAGGCATCACCAACCACTTGTACAATCCATCTTTTGTTTTGAAAGCAGTCTTCCACTCGTCCCCTTCTCTGATTCTGATATGATGGTATCCACTTTTCAAATCAATTTTCATGAAGTATTTTGCTATGCTTAGACAATCCATCATATCATCCATCTGTGGCAATGGGAATCTATACTTGATTGTTATTTTGTTAATGGCCCTTGAGTTTGTACACATTCGCCATTCTCCATCCTTCTTTGGTGTCAGCACTACTGGTACTGCACACGGATTGAGACTTTCCTGATTCAGTCCCTTATCTAGCAGCTCTTGAACTTGCCTATTTATTTCTTCGTTTTCCATAGGCATCATCCTATATGGTGCCTTGTTTGGTAAACTTGCACCTGGTATCAAATCCATGCAATGACTAATATGTCTCATAAGTGGTAATCCATCCGGCAAATTTTTCATCATGATTTCTGAATACTCTTCCAGCATCTCTTGAATTTCTTTCGGTGGCTCTTCTTGTTTTTCTGTTGTCAGTAACACTTCCGATTTAGGAATAAAGGCAAAACATGATCCTCCTTTCTTCAATTCTTTCAAAAATTTCTTCCCAGAAATCAAACAAACTCTTGGGTTACTTTCTACTTCATTTCCTTTCTCCTTCATGCGATTCAAAGTATACTCCTTCCCATCCTTCTTTACCTTATAGGTATTTGTTCTTCCATCATGGATAGTGTGTCTATCAAACTGCCATGGTCTACCCAGCAAAATATGACATGCATCCATTGGCATTATATCACACAAGACTTCATCCTTATAACTACCAATTTGAAAGTTAACCAGCCATTGTTCAGTTACCACTAATTGATGCTCCTTCTGCAACCACAAAACTTTGTAAGGACTGGGATGCTTCAACCACTTCAGCTTTAGTTTGTTTACCATTTCCTCAGACACAATATTGTTTGTGCTACCACTATCTACTATCACCTTACAACACTTACCACCTAACTTACATTTAGTTCGAAATAAGTTCCTCCTCTGAACAGGCTCAGATTTCTCCTTCTCTGGATTTAACAAGATCCTTCTCAGCATCAAGGATTCCTTGTCCTCAGGGTCCTCTCCATACTTTGGTGAAGCCACACTTCCGCACTCTACTTGTGCCACATTCACCCTTGCTTCTTTTCCTTTTCCAGAACTCTGTTGGATCTGTGGGCACTCAGACGCCCTATGTCCAATTTCCCCACATTGAAAACAAGTACCACTAAATTCTCTTCCCCTACCTCTGCCAAAAGATCCTCTACCTCTGAAATAATCACCTCTTCCTCTTGAGGAATGTCCCCTTCCTCTGCCTTCTTGGGTATTAGTTTGGGATGTACTAGCCTCTCCTTGCTTATTTTGGTATCCTCTTCCACCGCTAGACCAGCCTCTTCCTCTTGAAAATTTACCCCTACCTCTAGAACTATTTTGCTTTCTGGCAAGTTTCTCTTCAACCTTCAAGGCATATTGGTAGGCTTCCTCAACACTAGTGATTTGCATCATACTCAACTCATCTTGAATAGAGTAGTGCAGTCCATTGATATATCTCAAAACCTTCTCAACATCATCATCAACATGGCCAGCGCGAATGTTCAATCCATAGAACTCCTCAGTATATTCTTGTACATTTTTCTCCTTCTGCTTCAAATTCTATAACTTCTTGAACAAACTATTTTGATAATCTACAGGCAAAAATTTGGCCTTCATTTTAGTTACCATTCTCTCCCAAGTTTAAATTTTCTCTTTTCCCTTTTTCTGTCGTTCTAATTGAACATGTTCCCACCATAGGGAAGCATGACCCTTCAACTTTGTGCAGGCAAGTTTTACTTTCTTTGGATCTTCAATTGATTCAAAATCAAAATATTTATCCATCTCTGAAATCTAGTCAATTAATTCTTCTAGATTTAAACTACCATTATAACTAGGAAGGTCTAAACGAGGCTTACTGTTTATTTTGAATATTGCTTTCAAAAATTGTCTATCTGGTTCATCTCCTTCATTTGCTTCATCTTCATTAACCACAACTTCCTCTTCATCCTCGCTAAAGTCTTCAACATGTACCCCTCTGCATTGCGCCATCTCAATAGCATCCAATCGTGCAGTTATCCCCCTCAACATTTCTACAATCGGCAGATCTGCTCGTGGTCCTCTTTTAGCACATCCTCTTTGTGCCATGTCTGCTTCAGATTCTCTGCAGTTGCAAGTCTACACTCACTCTCCTTTTCCTACAACAAAATATTAGAATCTCTTCTTGGACGCGTCCACAACCCTCTCAGGAAACCTGCTCTGATACCACTTAGTGCAGGACTAAACTCAGGGATCTTATCATACAACTAAATTAAGCAACAAATACAAACAACAATACAAACACCATGCCACACAAATGATTTTATTATTATCAACAATAGAATGCTTACAAGAGTACAAAATATCATCACTCAGTCACCAGATCCATCAGACTTCATTTACAGAGATTTCTCCAACATATCTCTCTTCCAAGAGATCGAACCAAGACAAAATTAGTTCCCCCAGTCGATTCCCAATTGATTCCTCAATCATCAAATCCTCCAAGATCCAACCACCTCTTCCAACTTCTTGCTTCGTATTTATGATCCTTCCTGAAAACAATTCAACCGCCATGATTCGTCAACAACGACAGGAACTAACAGGTAGTTATAAAAACTGAAATGTTGCCACCAGAGGTTCTGCATAATGCATCCCTATCACCCTAGTGTTTTAGCATCAGATAGTATATAACGACTGGCTCAAAGATAGTTTTCCGAAATTCCATGTTATCGGCAAAAGTTGTATGTTCTGAACTTGAGAAATAAATGCCTATCAACAAACTATCAAATTTTTTCGAACCTTCATTATAAAGGCCTATCGGCAAAAGTCTGCCTTCATGAACTTGTCGGTGAATTGACCCATTAGCGAACCTTTCTTTAGACTAGCTCGTCGGCAAAATACATTTTCCACGAACTTGGGAGCACCTCCTTGTTATCAGCAAAATAAGGATTTTACGCACTAAGCCACTTGCCCAAGTTATTGGCAAATTATGACCTCCACGAACCTTGGGATCCCTTATTGGCGAAACATCATTATCCCGAACCATCAAATGTCTTCAATTTCCCTTTTATCGACAAACCGAGCTTATCCGAACTTAGTTGGCAAATCGGTAAATTGTAGAAGTCCCAAACTAGTTAGGGATTCTAAAGTTCGCCGACTAAGCGATTTATTTCTATCGGCAACGTTGAACTTTATGGAACTTGAAATTTAGTCAATAGCTGACTTCCACACTATTGGCAACTTCGGGGAAAACAAAACTCCTTACTTAAGCCTTTATCAGCTTATCGGCCTTTTGCCAAAACTCCAAACCATAATCTTCTATTGGCAATCTTATACCGTCGTGAACCAAGGAATTCATTACTTAGCTTGCAAGACTTGTCGACAAAAAGGACTATCAGCGAACTAAGTTCACGAACTCACACTATTGCCGATAAAATTCTTCATTTTGAAACTCTGCTAATAAAGTTTCACAATTCGATACTTCGCCGATAATTTCTTCTTTTTTCAACACTTGGAAGACAAAAGAACATGAACAAAGCCCTGTCGGCGAATCGGGAAAAGACGGAACCAGCGAATTGAGCCATCGACAAACCTATAAGTTCACGGACCCAAGATTTCTCCGACTGACTATAACTTAGATAAATTTTGACTACGGATACCCATTTCAGTCTTCTACAAAATGATGTCTTTAGACTGACTAAAACTACTCCTAAAACACAAAAACCCAAATTTGCAGGGAAACAAAACCAAACTTAAGAAATAAAATATATTTTTGGTGACACAAGATTGCCAATGAGCCCAGATGCTCCTGCATCATGTTCTTCCTCAACCAAGCTGCCATTCCATTCATCCATAGCATCTCTACCCAACCAATCATCCTCACCACCTCCATCCTCTTGGTCGTCTTCCTCTTCGTCATCCCCTTCAACAACATACAACATTTTCCCTCTTGATATTGATTCAAACTGCCTCTTCCCGCTCATGGTTTAGGACCCCAAATTCAATCATATTTTCACCTCAACAAGTCAAAGAATATTTATCTTTTAATAGAAGTGATCAATTTTAATTTTGTTGTATTTGGCAAATTCAATAGCATTTGCAAAGACAACTCACTAGGTTGTTAATTGGTCTGCTTTAGATTGGGAAGATTTGGCTATCGTCAAATGAACCATTTCATCTTAATTTCCTATTGGCCAATAACCAAGTGTTTCACTGTTCTACATGCCAATTCTTGTTGATTTGTCAATCTGTGACAACCATTCCCTTGATTCAAAATCATGTTTGTTCTTTGCTCCTTTTTGTTGTTGAGTGTCCCTTCCTCTACATCCGTCATCTCTACAGACTCGGTACAGATTTCAGCTTTCAAAATGTCTAATTCCTATCCCATTGTGAGGTTTACAAAATTTTAGATATTTTTCAACTAGGGTTTGCTGACCACCCAAGATTTAATCTTCTTGCATATACAACCACAGCATCATACTTCCCTGCTGTCTCTGCACTGTAGTATGGCATTCAATTGAGAGCTTTTATTTGACTATCAGCTTTTTCACACCTCTGTAGTTTTCCACTAAGCACTAAAACACCAGGTTTTGAGATATTACGCACCTTCAGGCTTACCTAAATGATTTCGAACAACTTTTTAATCAGTCTTTCGATCAAAAACCACTTTCCACATAACGAACAGTAGAATATTCTTCAAATTCAGAACCAGAAGTATCGTGAGGTGATGAACAAGGAAAGTAACTTTGTCATGGAGAATCCCTTTCATTGGAGCTCTAGTACTTCCCAGGCTCCTGAGAAAAAATGAATTTTTGACATCCACAACACAAGACCATTTGATTTTTGTTGCTGCCTTCCAAAGGAAAGTAAGTGCTACAAGAACTACTTGACCACATGCATATTGCATGCCCTCTGATTTTATTTGCAAGGACATTGTTTTGATATCAGGGATGAATTAAAGTAGATCCAGACCAGCCTACCAGCACTATGGGGTCGCTACTTCAGACTGTTGCCAAATTTATTTAACCTGGGTTTCAAGTACTTTTACAATGTGCTCTTGCAGGCTGGCAAAAATGGTAAGAGGCAATGTGACTTTTTATAGCTTAAATCCTTTGCAGAACTCTCATTTGTAATGGAAACACGCTGCTCTTAAAATACATCATACTTTCACCAAATCAATTCCCATAATTATATCAATGTAAATGTACTAATTCTCTCAATGAAAATCATAATTAAATAGTAGAAAAGATCATACATGATTATTTGAAACAAAGAAACAGTCTCCGCATCATTTTTTTGGTTTTGGGTTCATAAAGCTTTAAAAAACATTGTTGTGAAATTATAGCGATTGCGATACATGTATCCAGAATGCAAATTTTTAAGGATTATCATTTTTTGATTGCTAATATATTGAACAGAATAAAAGCATGCATCTAGTACCACCTATTAATATCCCCCCACTGGAAAGCATAATAACGCCACCCTAATATGCATATCTTGGAACATTCAAGTAACCCAAGAACATATAGACTTAATTAATGGTACGCAACATATACAATAAACTCCACAAAAAACAACTTAAAGCTTCCACAGAAAGATTAAAATGAGAAAACCACAACTATCATATTTTCCAGAGGCTTCTAAATTTATCAGGCCAAACAAAAATCTTTATGGCACAACTGCCCTACTAAATTAGAAAAGTTTCCAAACTAAAAGCACACTTGAGAATCTCAATATATTATCGTTACACAAATCACCCGGATGATCACAAGAAAACAAATCAATCTTGCGACATATCTAAAAGTGCAACTTTGATATTCTCTAAAAGTGCAACTTTGATATTCTTAGGATAAACATGGTAACTAACAGGAATTGAATGACAAAACTTTATCCTTGATAGTTGAGTTTTAAATCTAAGTCTGAATGTGAAATACTAAAAAATTAAAATGTGGCCCAAATCCTATATGAAGTTAGAAGATATTCACTTCTGGCATATAGGTTGAAAGTCTGGAATCTCTTGTTCATACAGATCAGTAAGGTTAAAACAAGTCAATAAAGCAACTCCATGTGTAAAATGTATCACACATCTATCAATATTTGAGCCATAAATGAACTAAATTGTTAGAAGGAAACTACAGAGGTATTTTATTAGATCTTCAAAAAAAAAGCCCAAATCACACTTCAACATTAATTAGATGTGCCTTACCTCCATCTATCCAATACCTTGATCATGAATTTGATTGAAAATACCTTATACGTTTTGAGTCTAGGCAACATCTAACATTCATTTGTCGCAGACACATACTATTCCTGTTTAATAACCTTGGTATCACAGATAGTATAGCCCCAATACATTAGATTTCAACAGATATGTATTTCATTGTTAGACCTCGTGTGAGGGTTCAGGAGATTGATCAAAGTTTAAAAGGATCTTCACTCTTCACGATTCAAAACATATAATTGGGCTAGAGACAGATATCACAGATGTTAGAAGGGTTTTCAAAGCATATTATAAGGCCAGAGACAGAAATCACTGATGTTAGTAGGGGTAAAGGCAGCAAGCACTCTGAAAGCTAAGAGATTTCTCCTGGAGAAATGACTATTTATATATTTCATTATTATGAGATATTTGAGAAATTAAAATGTATAGACCCTAAATAAATTCAAAAGCTAATAAACCAGACATAGACATACTCCAGTTTAAAATTTATTGCTTTTATAAATGTTTCCATTCTGCATAACCCTTCTGCAACTAGTCTAGTCCTAACAGATGAAGTATGGGGAATGAGAAACACGTGCTGATGTAGCCAGGACATTTTTTTAGTGGCAAATAGTAGATTTTTCAAACAAACAACTATCCCATCTACAAATTAAATAAATACCACACCCAAACTTTTCATGCTACATGTGAGAAGAAAGTATATGCTTATCAAAAAGAAGATGGTCAAACTTAAAACCATATAATTGGCGCCTCTCAATAATACATGTAATATCCATGGTTGATAGATGCAACAGAATGTTACAATCTCTGTTATGATTACAGAAAAAGATGCAGATATGCAATAAAAAACTGTAGTGTGGCACATGCTAAGTGCTATCATAATAAATTAGTGACCATCATTGCTTCTGCAGATTGCCCGAGTGCATGTATTGTAAACAGTCAGAGCCATGCCAACAGAAACGAGAAATACTTTCGGAGATATATGGAGAGGGCAATTCTGGGTAAGTAGAAGATCGAATAGAAAACAGAGACTATGTAGCTCATCAAGTTCTAAATTAGATTGGATGCAAATAAGAAAACAAAAATTCCACCCTCTACACAATCGTTTTGGGAAGACATAAGCCAAAATAATAAACGAGAAAAGCAACAAATGTACCCCTTTTAACAGCATATTCTTAAAAGCAGAGAAGCTTGCTAGAACTTCTTATCCTTGAGTGGCCCTTTTGGAATCTTGCTCAGAACTTTAACATCAAATATCCTGTATTGCTTCTTTATTTCCTCCCATGCCTTCTCTGCAAAGGATTCAATCTGGTCCTCGTATTTCTCATACAGGAAAGGCACCGTGTGTGCTATCAAAAAAGCTGCATAGAACAATGGTAGTAAATATCAGAATATTTGTTTATTGATTTGACATCAGAGATCAAATTAGAAATGGATTCAAGTCTACTCAGGTGCTGGTTGTCAAATAATCAATGTCAAAACTGGATTTTCTTCGAATTATAAAATTCTCCAATCAGAGAAAATATTATAAAATTTGCCTATTTGAGATGTTACTTAAACCATTCAAACTAGAAAATGTCGTAGTGCTTAAGTATGTACTACTGTTAAGAATTGCCATGAATATAGCAGTCTAGAAACAGCTTTGAGGAATAGAAACATACACAAGACTTACTGTAAGCAGTTTCAAGAACTCATCCCAATCATTAAAAGCATGTAGTTTAAAATTTGAGAACTGCTCTAACCAACAGAAGAGAGGGTCATTCTTACCAACATAGAAGAGAGTCAAGAAGCTTGTGCAGCTACCAACCAAAGAGAGTATCCAGAGACCTGCAATAACCTGTAAAGAAAAGGATTAGAGAAATCTTTCCTGAAATGAAATTTACTTCTAATATGGTTGAACCCATCGTCTATTCATCACTACCACAAATAATTGGTAATAGCACATTTTGTAATGATGCGTAGGATTTATTACAGAAGTCTCGATCCAATTGTAAGGTAAGTGACTACATATAGTTTCTCATTTCAAGTGAAAGGGCATCCTTTCGTCTTGGCTCTCTTGACTGTCAAACACATATTGTCTGCTCAAAATTTAATTTGGATTTTAAGCATGAGTTCTATCTTCTCCAATTCCTGTTTTACAAATCCCACCCACCACTGTCAGCATAAGTTGGCATTCTTGTAGTGCATGATGTAAATCCTCTAAACACCGAGGTTAGCTAGAATGATTTTTATTTTATTGTCTACATCAATTTGCACAAGTTATTTCCTGTTTTATGCCTGGTTATAATAAGATTATAAGTTTGTCCTGATAATGATCATGTTGCTTTAGTTCATTAGGCTCTTTAGACTAGCTAAACATGTTTGACACTTCAAGTCCGGTACGTGTTTTTGTTTCTGCATTTGTTCATATAATCACAATTCCATTGTTAATGAGTGATTGCAATCACAATCAAACATAAGAAAAGAAATAAGAATAGATCATATAAAGGGATGAGTTATTAAATGCACATACCACAACAAATTTTTTCAGGTCTTTGCCCGATGCAACATCATGCAACACAGCAAATAAGCGGTTGATTTCAAATCTCAAAGCTGAAGCCACATTCTGAAATAGCTCTTCAGAGAATGCTATCTTTGGAATGTCTGCGGGTTGCCTGTCAAAATAGGTCATAAACAAAAAAATCAGTCCGTAATTGATTGATTTATATTCTGATTTTTTTATTTAATATTTCTTGTTTCAGTATATACTTATGATGCAGACTAGAGGTTGTAAATAAAACATTCAAGATTCCATTCATCAACTAGGTCTCAATTTGGCCACAGGATGCCCTGCCCAAATAACATGTGAAATAAAGGAAAGGGGGTGACGGCTGTCCCAGGCAAATTTGGCACAGCTCCCTAGGGTGTATTTCTTGAAGCATCCAATTAAAAATATTTATCCAGCAAAAAGATTCAACAAGACTGAATAGAAATCAGTAAAAGGCCAAAGATCGAAAGTACACACTTGTTAATGAAAGCTGATCCTTTCGACCACAAGAACATAATTGTGATGCTAAGTATCAGCAGATGGCAAATAAGCGTAAGCAAATGATAACCCATACATTCAAATAGGAGCCAAATCGCAGTAGCTCCAACCAGAACACTAGCAGAGACTTGTTTATTCCTCCATAGTATAACATCGGCAGCTGCATATCCCACTTTAGAGCTTTAGTATCAATTTAAAACAAAAACAGTTGTAACAAATTACTCTGAGAAACATGAAACTTAATACTTCAAATTGTCTAAAATCACACAAAAATCCTTTCAATATAGCCTTCAAGATCAATCTGAGAAAGAAATCCAGAATGACACGTACTCAATGGAAACTTCAAAATTTTAAATATTTAATTTCAAAGACACTGAAACCTAAAAAAAACATGCGTACTAAAAAACATCAAAAAGTTCAAATAAGGTGGAGAACAAAATATCTTTCAATACAAGATAGTCACAATCAAATGAAAGGATGCAAACAATTTCGAAACTTAAAAATTCAGAACATTTTACAGAATGATATATAATACCAGTTACTGTAACAAAGACTGTGGAAGTAGAAAGAACGTGAGCAGACAACTTTACAGCAACACTACCACTATTCTTTAAAAGTTCAAGATGATGCATGAAGAGTACATTGAAATAAATACAACATAAACCTCTAGAATTGTGTGATCAATTTTCATTATACTGTCCAAAATAATTCAGATATTCAGAAGAGAAGAGGAAAACACAAAAAATTACATTTGCCTCCACCAAAGAGACTATGCACGGGTTTTTGCCGGCCGAAGAGACGATTTACTGAAGCTGTAACTGAAGCTACAGCTGAGGGTACCTCGGATTTCTTCTTTGATTTTTCATCGTCAGAATCTGATGATGATGATGAGTCATGGCCTGGAAGCTTATCGTGAATCTTCTCCATCACACTATCAAGGAAAGATGCAGCATCCTCACCATGTTCCGACATTTTCGCTGGTAAACCAGAAAAAAAAAAAGTTATGTGATCAGAACTTGTTGCAAGCTGCACTTTACCTCAACAAAAGGCAAAACAAACTGAAAACTGAAAAATCAATGTGACAATCAGATTCTCCAAAACATAATAACAAGAAGAAACCAGAAAATGGAAAATCAACATGCTACTCACTCTGAGTCTGCTAAACGCTAAAGCGTAAATGCAATTTAAAACAAAGAAAAGCAAACGCAATGTGCTACACTTGGATTCTACAAAATATAAAAACCTACACACAAGAATGAATCAAAAATACAAAATCAATGCAATTCACTCAGTTTAAGTAAAATATCAAAATTTAAACACAAAATTGAAATAGAAAAATTCAAAATCAATCTGCAAGACAGGAAAATCTTATCACAGGAACAAAATGTAAAAGTAAAGTCAACGTGATATACTCCAATTCTGAACAATGAAAATTGGAAAACCCGTGTATTAGACTCTGACTCTCCAAAACATTGAAACCTAGGCAGAAAATAAACCAGAAAAATGCAAAGTGGATGTTAACACACAGATTATGTTAGATGTCAAAATGTCAACTCAAGAACAAACAGGAAAATACAAGACAAATATTTTAGTTGCAGATTGGGCAAAATATCAAAACCTAACCATAAGAACAAATTGTCAAAAACAAAATCAATGTGCTACACTCGGATTGTATAAAACATCAAAACCTAAACACAAAAACAAACTGTGAAATGCTTAATCAATGCCTAGACTCTGATTCTGCAAAATATCGAAACCTAACACAAAAACATAGCCAATGTAATACACTGCAATTCAGAAAAATATCACAACATAGACACAGAAACAAACTGTAAAAATCTAAAACAAATATACTAACTCCAATTCTGCAAATATCAAAGACCTGAGCAGGAGAACAGATTGGACATGCAAAATTGATGTGCTTCGCTCATATTTTGTCAAAAATAAAGACCTTAGACCACAAAATATTGGAAAATTCAGAGTTGTTACTTGGACTCTGCAAAATCAGATGAATGTGGTACACTCCCACATTCTGAATAATATCAAAATCTAAGCACATGAACAAATCGGAAAAGGCAAAATCAATATGCTACATACTGACTGCAAAATATCAAAAAGCCTAAACAGAAGAACAAGATGTAAAATGAAAAAAAAAAAAAATCAATGTTGTGTTCTACACCTAAATACTGCAAAAATCATACAAACTGTAAAATGTAAACTCCGTGTGATACAAATATCAAACCATAAAATGTAAAATTGATGCCCCACACTCTGATTATGAAAAATCTATGTACACATTCCAGTTCTGCAACACATGAAATTTTATGCACAAAAAACAAACCAAATAATGAAAAATTGATATTCTACACTCTGATTATGCAAAAGCCATGTGTTACATCCACTTCTGCAAGTTATGAAAAACTAAGCATAAGAGCAAACCCAATAATGCAAAACCAATGTTCTACAATCAAATCCTGTAAAATATCAAAACCTACAGACAGGAACAAACCACAAAATGCAAACATTCCATTTCTTCAAAACATCTAAAACTACACACAAGATCAACACAGAAAATGCAAAATCTATTTAATGCACCCCAATTTAGCAAAATATCACAACCTAAACTCGAGCAAACCAAAAAATATGAAATGAATGTGTTACACTTAGATTCTGCAAAGTCTCAATGGCTAAGTACAAGAACAAACCATTAAATGCAATGGATTCTGCAAAGGAAGAAAAAACTAAGCATACTGTAAAATGCAAAATCAAGCAGCATAAAAAAGCTGGACTCCAATTCCATAAAATACCAAAACCTAAGCACAATAACAAACCAGAAACTACAAAATCCACATGCTACACTCTGCTTCCACGAAAAAAAGATCCCTAAACTTCTGAATCGATATACTCCAACTGTGCAAAATATCAACGCCTACAAACAAACACAAACTGGAAAATACATAAGGGAAGTAATACACTCCGACTAAGCAAAATATCACAACATAAACGAGAGAATAATCTGTCCCATAAAAAATCGATATGCTTTACTCCATTTCTGACATAAATTAAAACCTAAACACAAGAACAAACTGCAAAAATGTAAAATCTATGTACTACACTCTGATTATGAAAAATACCTAAAACCTGAGCAAAATAAGACTGGACAATGAAAAACAATTCCATTAAAGTAGCAGTCTGCATAATATAAAAACCTAAGCAAAACCAAAATGCCAGACCTCGATCCTGCAGAATATCAAAAACTTTAGCACAATAACAAACCAGAAAATGCAAAATCTGCATGCTACACTCTGACACAACAAAATATCACAACGAAACATAAGATCCAATCCAAATTTGCAAAATCACATATGCCACACTCAGATTTTGCAAAATATCAATAACTTACCCCAACAAACAAATTTAAAAAACCAAAACAAACCAAAAAAAAAAAAATGAAACACAACGGAATTTGCTAATTGTAAAATGCAAAATCCATATGCTACACAGATTCCGCAGAATAACTATTAAATAACCAAAAAAAACGAAAGCAAACAATGAAATGCAATGAATTCTGCTAAAGAAGAAACAGTAAAATACAAAATCAATATGCTAAAACTTAGATTCCATGAGATATCAATTATAACCCACAAAAAAAAATGAAACGCCAGACATTCTGCAAAAGAACAACCTGCAAAATCAATATGCCAGACACACTCAGACTACGCAAAATATCAATAACTTGACACATCAAACAATAACAAACCATGAAATGAAACGCATTCTGCTAATTGCAAAATGCAAAATCTATAAGCTGGACTAAGATTCTGCAAAACATCAAAAACTAGCCCAAAAAAACAAAAACAATCCATGAAATGCAACAAATTCTGCAAAGAATAAAACTCTAAAACACAAAATCAATAAACTACACTCAGATTCTGCAAGATATCAATAACCGGGCACAACAAAAAACCACAAAATGTAATGGATTCTGTAATACATCAAATGACCAGCCTGCGAAATGCAAAATCAACGTGCTACACTCGGATAGACAAAAATAAAAACTTTAATACCAGAACAAACCGGAAAAGTGTTAAACCGAGAAGCTGAACTCCGATCTTGTAAAATATCAAAACATTTCACAAAATCAACACTTCAAGAAGCCGATCTGAGCAGAAGAATTCAATCACATACCTCGTCCGCACAATAAGCCACCAAATAATACGATAAAACCTCGTTCCCCGCTTCAAAATCGGCCCCCTGAAAAAAAAAAAAAGTACTGCAAAAGCACAAAGCCGAAAGACCTCAAATCGCTGGAAAAAAAATGCTCCAAAGCACAAAACTAAAAACTTCAATTTTTTTTTCCAAATCCAACACTAAACAACTTCAGTCCAGTAAAACAAACAGTGCAAAGCTGATCGTTACACTTAAAAATATGCAAGAAATATCGAATTTAAAGCAAAAAATTATAGAGGGTTTCTTCGCCGCTGAGATTTACCGGATGAAGAGGAGCAAGAAATTTTGAAAACTTTGCGATCGAAAATTTTTTACAAGCTAAAAAATCGTCAATTTAAGATACGGTTCACATTGGAGTGGGGGACATTTTTAGCTAATGAGTATACAGTGATTTCAACGATGCAATTTTGGCCGTTGATTTTTTCTGCTCTCGTCATCTCGACCGTCCGTTTGCCTCACCAAACCCTCCTCACACCTCTTGTTATGTTGAATCTCAAATTGCTTTTAGATCGACGGCCAAGAGAGAGCAGTGATTTGCAGCCGTTGATGTTTGCCGCGTACTGTTGACCGTTGGATGAGAGTGTTTGGCATCTGTTACGTGTTTGATTGTGATTGGTTTGAATATTCATGAGATTCTTTTTTTCGTCCTGTCCATATATTCACTTTCTTTTGAAAACCATTTTCAGTAGTTAATTATATTTTATATATTTGTTTTATATAATTGTTTTATTTTAATTTTTAACTTTGGAGAAAGTAGACACCACTTGGAGCTGGTAAATTAAGGTGGGCTATTCAAAGGGTTTTATGTCAACCCCCTTTGTTTTTAAAATTTGATATGGAAATACTAGTCTAAGCTAATACTTTTTTGAGTGAGAATTAAGGATTGTGAGCTGTATATTCCACCAAAGTCACCCAAGGTTCAGGAGTATTGCATCAACAAAGACTTTAAAAGGATTTTTTAAGTGGTTAATTGGGAAGATTATAATTGGGAGACCTAATTTCCCTTATTTTAATTATTGTTCCAATATTTAAATAATGGTAGTTTTATTTTTGGGTTTTAAAGGGATTTGAATATAGTATTTCAATGTTCAAACAATGACAATTTATTGTTGTTAGGATTAAGGTGACATCAACCTTGTAAATCCGACTAATTAGCAAATATGCTTTTATATGTGAGCATTATAATTGTAGTGCCCCTCATTTTGGTTTCCAATAGACTATTAGTTGTTTCTTTATATCTAGACATTATGACATATTATGGATGATGGATTTATTGTTTTGATGTAGATGATAACATTCATTGATGTTTACTATGATGACACTGTTGATGCTTTATGATTAGTGCATTATGCTTATGCTGGGATTAGTTATGGATTTAATTGACTATGTGGATTAGTTTTATTATGTGTTTTATGTGATTATCTGACGATGTGATATCTGGTTGTTTAGTTAATGATGAACTTGTTTAATGTGGATATTTGTGATGTGTTTTGTGAAGGGACAGTATAGTATTACTCATGTTGAGTACCCTACTACGCTGTGATTCCCTGTCACTATGTGCCTGTTTGGATGATTATATATATGTTTGTATTCAAAACTTTTGTTTGCTACAAGATTGTATGTACCAGTCATCGACTCCACCTGAATTGGTAGGTCTGAGCATGCCTTCATACCAATGGAAGTTGTGGAATGGAGATAACATGTGGTCCCTTAGTTGACATCATTCTCGATGAGGATGAGTTCTTTGTCTTGGGTTTCATCAGTTTGGTCGGTTGGAGCTTGGTTGTGAGTCTCTGTTGTCCCTTGGGGTGTTGTCATCTGGTAATGTTGGTTGTAGTATCAAGGTGAGTTTTGAGTTTGATCTATTGTTTCATTAAATAGATTATTAAACTATCTTGTCAATGAATAATATTAATGTTTAGGTATATTAAATATTTGTTTTTAATGGGAATAAAATTAATAATTCTAATAGCTAATAATAATAATAATAAATCCCCCTTGATACCATTTGCTGGATGGGATGGGGAGTTGACGAAGAGATGGCCAGACTTAGTTCTTCCTGGCCAGAGCTTCCACCTAGGAGGAGCAGAGGAGAGGAAGAAAAATCGTGCCCTCACAAAATGGACTACTCCACCGAGAGGGAGATTGAAACTGAATTTTGACGGTGCAGCGAAGGGCAATCCAGGGCCTTCAGGAGCTGGAATGATTGTAAGAGATGACCAGGGGAAGATCGTATTAGCCTCCTCAAAAAATCTGGCCACTGGAACAAACAATGAAGTGAAGTTCGTAGCTCTACTCCATGGGCTTCGACTTTGCAAAGAGCACAAGTTAACAAATCTAGATGTGGAAGGGGACTTGCTCATATATATCAACGGTATAAACTCTAGGAGAATTCACAATTGGAAACTAGAGTATTTAGTGGAAGCCATTTGGGAAATCTTGGGCGAATTTGGTAACATAAGGCTAACCCACGTCTATCGAGAAGGAAACTCGGTGGCGGATTACCTAGCAAACATGGCATGCGATCAGGAAGAAGGCACAGTTACGGCAGCGTCATGTGATCCATGGCCAAACATTCCACTGCAATGACAATAATTCGATACTGCCCTATAAGATATGAAAAGATTTCCAATCCTCTTTCAATCAGGGCAACAAGCCCAAGACATCACGCGAGGTTAAATATCCAAGGGAAGATGGAGACAGTTCACAAGTAAAATGGAGATTAACTGTGAGTATATCTGCCAAAGGAGAAACGAGCCCAGTTCGGAGAGCTCAGATGGTTTAGATTCTAAGGAAGACCAAGATCACGAAGGAGATGAGCCGGGAGATCGTAGGGGTAATGATGGTTTGTCGGAGGAGACCAAGATTGAACAGATCAAGTGCCTCTTCAATGCTGAGGCAGACGTTGTGGCTGAAGCAATACTGAAAGTCATTGGAGCAAACTGCCTTCCAGAGGGACTTATTCATGATGGCCTTCTATATGAAGAGTTTTTGACCAATGGTGTCCTCGTCCTGGGTCAGAAGGCCCGGGGCAATATATTGGCCAACTCTCTGGTGAAGGAGGGCATGAACTCTACTGCCTACGAGGCCATTTCTGCTTTCAACAAGCACCCCACCCGGGGCTGGATTGGAGGAATTCTCAACACTATAACTATCAACAAAAAGAAGGATCCTCCAACTTTTTTAGCCCATGCTCTAGCCCATGTATAGGGAAGGGATTAAGCGAAACAATAAGGAAACTTTCTCTTTCTTTGTAAGCCAATATGGCGTTCTCTTAGCCCCATCTCAAGTTGAACGGGCAGTTGAACTGGCTGAGGGCCTCCGTGTGTTGTGGCACATGTGAAAGCTGGAACTATGTATAACTATACTACTATAAGCAGGTTTTTGTATATTTTCAGATATAATATAAAGGGAGCTACCCCCTATGGTAGCACTTATTTAGCAAAAAATAATAATAATAATAAATAAATTATAAATATTTAAGATCATAATAAGTGAATGAATATTCTTTTGATTAGATGTATAAGATATTATTTTATATTATATTATTCATAGTTTAGTATATTTTTTTTATGTGAGTGAGTTGTCATGAGTGGACAATAATAATTTTTAGATTGGTAGAATCTTCGTGTAGGTGGAGATTTAATGCATTTAATTCTTGGAGAAAGTGGATTTCAGTAATGGGAATATGATGGAGTGGGAATTTATTGAATTTGACTATTTTTTGTGATTATGGGAAATATTAGAGGGGGATTGGGAAGAATTGGGGGACACAGAAAGATTTGGGGAACGAATTGCAGGAGAAGAATTGGAGGGAGAAAAGAAATCATCTAGAGGAGGATTCGGAGACTTGAGAATAAATTTTGGGTATGTCTATTTGAATAATCGAATAAATGATGTTTGAGATAATTGTGTCTCTGTGTGAGAATTTCTCTCTTCAAATGTTTGTTTGTTTGGAATCCAATTTTTGTTTGTATGATAGCTTGAGTATTTGTCCTTAAATTTGCCTTCATCATGTTTGAATCCTCCTGTCGCCAATGGTTTTCAAGGGTTCTTGTAATTCTCGATTTTGATCATTCTTGTGGGCATCTTAATCTCATCATATTTAAACATTTATGCAATCATCTTCTTCTACCAACGGCCTCTTGCTATTCTATGTTTGAATGAACAATTTCATTTTGCTTATTATCTATAATATTCATCCCATTCGACTTTAGCATGCTCACTGAATGTTTCAAAGCCTTTTTGATAATCTCTTTCCAACTTGTAAATTCTCTCACCTTACCGACGATTCCACTCTGGCATATCTTGCGACCCCTTTGAATGAAAATGCAATTATTCTCATGTTAAAGTTAGTTCTGTTACTAATCAATATCCTTAGAGGCGTTTGACAATTAAATCACAGTAGTCCATTCGCATGTAATTAACTTCATTATTGATTACTTAAAAATCACTATGTACTCACTGTGTGGAGCGTACCTGAGTTGAAATGTTAATATCTGAAGCCTTTATTCATATGTGATCTGCATTCGTTGTGCCTGATATCATTGGTCTTGTGGTAGAAATCAATGCTTGAGCATCGGCCTAGGTTATGGCGCTTTGTCATCGAAACTTAGTTTTCTCAATCGCTCTATTATAGATTCCAACTCTTATCTTCTAAGTTTTATTTTATCAAAATGTGTGATTTTACCTGATGATATTGTGCCATTCAACCTCCTTGATTATGTGGATTACTCACTTGCATTCATACTCTCTAAAGCATTCTCAACAATAACGATTAATCTACAATGTTCTCATGGTAGATGTCTCTGCAAAAAGAAGACGAATTCATTTAATTGTTTCCTCTGTAATCATCCCTTAATATCCATTGTACGGCCTATCTGAGGCCTGACAAAACTAGTTTGAATGCCCAAATAGGGCTCTTAAACATTATCATCCAGTTTATACAATTTTAGCTCTGCAATAATTACCTTACTTAAATCATATTTATTCCACCAAGAAAGAGGGCAATTCTATTTTTTTTATTCTGCAATCTTTGCTAATGTTGATCGGCCTCGTTAGAGGCATTCTGGCTATTACATCTACCCATTTATTACTCATACCTTATAGTAAACAATTCGGCTTTTTGAGCCTCTAGTAGGCGACTCAGCAAGGCATCGAATCCTTGGTAGGGTCGATTTTCCAAAGCACCAACTGTGACCGTTTGCATCTTGTGAGAACTGATTCAATCCTCCATCATTTGACCTCACCCAAACGATCTTGCATCATTCACATGGATTTTAAATCTTATAGTTTTTTATTAATTCTTGTAATCTATATTCCATTCACTCAGTATAGTTGGAAATCTCTAAGATTTGCTTAGATATCGGCCAGTTAATAAGAGAGGTAAGTCTTAGTTAAATAGAAACTTATAGAGAAAAGTTTAGTGGAAGATATTCATAATTAGCAATATTCTATATTAAGCATCATTTGTATGTGTTACTATATAAGGCATCGAATTTGAAGACATGAATATACTATTAATCATTCTAAATCATTAGAATGTAGTCATACTTATAGGAGAATGTAATTGGTGCCACTATTGGAAAATATTATAAATTTTAGACAATATTACTAATTATTTCATTTTATGTTATTAAATCTATGTATTTGAATAAGATTTATCTGAATTGAAGACATGATATTTCCACAGTCCATGATATGAATTAAAAAACTTCTAGTTTAAACTGTGTAGCTTTTTTTAGCATCGACGTTTCGGATCACACTCCATGATCCATCATCAGGATGAGAAAAAGAGAATGAAAGAGATGAATTGCAGATCAAGTTCTATAAAAAGAGAAGTTTACACGGGTTACAAGATAGGAGAGAATAAATAATAAGGAAAAGAGGGAAAATAACAATTACTTATCAGTCAAAACAAGAATAACTCTCCACTGAAATGAAAATAAGATAACTCAAGTAAAAAACACCTCCAAAGAATTAAGAATAATAAAAGACTAAAAAAGTAAGTCACATAAGAAAAGAGAATAAAATAACTCATTGCAAATGAAAAAGAACAAAGTAAATAAAAATAAAAATAGAAAGTTCTCAAACTATTAAGATTTATCTATTAATGTTTTGTGCTAGAATATTTATCAAATTCTTTTTAATTAAATTTTGCTTTTATGATTATTAGATAAGATTAATAGTTGTGATTAGTATAAAGAGTAGGTTAAGGAATTAATGTAAATTCTTAAATTTATAATCCTAGTCGACTCATTGCAAGTGTTCTTATTATAAATTTAAGTATTAACGTTGTGTTGATTATGTCATTGGATTGTGACATAGAATTGTTTATAGTTTAAATTTTAAATCTAGATTAATTGGGGTTTGAGTTTTATTACAAACATTAGTTAATGTAAATTTTCCCTAGTAGTTCACTTTTGTCGAGGAGTACTACCCTAGGGACAGGAGGTAAGTCAGTTTAGAATTAGGTTGATTTTGGGTCAATAGGTTGTTATGCCTTTTTGGTTTCTTGGTTCTCCTCGGATTCAAGTCGTGTTGCTCCGGACGCTTAGGGTATTTTGACCTTATGCAATGTTTTATGACAATGTTGAGTTTATGACACTTCCGGTTTTGTTTGAGGTCTTGATGTTTGGTAATGTGGAAAAAAGTGATTTGAGCATTGATATTTGAGTTGATGGTATTATTTGCATAGATACCTCACATTGTCTTTGTATACCTGTCATGATGGTTAGGGTAACTGGATGCACGTAGGTGAGTGGCTTTCATTGTGGAGCCGGTGCCCAAAGTGGCTACTTGGATAACCCTTTGAAAGTTGTAATCAAGTGATGACCTAATAATTAACGTAGGAGGGGTTGGGTAGCTATCACATTATATAAGATAATTGGATGTCTCACCCATGCTTGTAGCGCTCATTCAAGCTAAGGATGGGATGAGAAGGCTTGGTTGGCATGATCAACTTCCTTATCTTTACAAAATGATAGTTGGTTCCGCATGTGTCACCCTATGGGGCTGGTGCCTAGAGAGAGGCTGCCAGGATAACCATAGATGGGGGCCGGTGTCTAGTGAGAGACAACCAAGATAACCCATGTCAGGACCATGCGATGACACTCTACCTACTGTAGTCTAGTGTTTCCTCTTTGCTTTCTTTCCTCTTTATTCATGACTGCCTCTGTGATAATTGTTTGAGCCACTTGTGATGTTGGATTTCGTATTAGTCTTCCACCTATTTTTTTTTGGTCGTCATGATCGTTGTCATAGTGGGACCTCATTGTTATCTCCTAGCACAGGGGGTGGGCCTCAGGGTTCCACATGGTCGAGTGGTTGTGCTTTATTCCATTGGTTTTCTGATGTTGCGGCTCATGTGTAAAGAAGATGTATCTCTCATGATTCCAGTTTTGCACCTGCATTTGAAGACAGATATTTGTACTATTTGCATCTAGATCTTTTGGATCAGTGGAATTCACTATGAAATTCTAGGTATTCAGAAAAGAGCTTTTGAGCAATGTAATTATGTAATTTCTCTTGTAAAATAGACTATTTTGTACTTGTAATCTTTATTGCAAAAAAAAATGTGGTTATATTCTTCTGATGTTGTAATCTAAATTGTTAGTTTTGACTCGTTAGATTTATTTGAATAAACTATGTATGTTGTTAAATATTGTTTAATTTCATTAATGCAGCTATGCAATCCCTAGAGATGCTAGTTTAACCTGTTGCTATTAGACTATGATATGTTTTGTTATTATTACTTCTATTTTAAAAAAATGCCCTTTTTATTGTTTTAGTTGAACTTATCTCTAGGGTTGCATGGCGGGGCATTACAATAATGTTCGAAATTGTCTCACACCGTAAAAAAATTCACAGAAAATTTTCTAAACTCGTTAGTTGATCCTATCACCGTATTCCTTGAACCTCCTATGGGTGCAAGTGCTAGTTTAATTAATCTTAATATTATAATTGTAAAAATGCAAACATAAAAGATGTAAGATCCACCGATTGTAGCAACTATTTAATTACAGTGACTAGTATTTATTTACTTTTTATCTCAGGATAGTAAACACTAAAATAGGGGTGTCCAAGTTTATTAATTGATTTTATGACAATTGTAAGAGAATCTTTCAAATTGTGCTCTTGCATGTTGTAAGGAATTGATTAATTTTGGATAGTTATGACAGATTATGACAGAGGATATTATGACAACCTGTAAGAGGTTATTTTTAGTCAGTTATTGAATTACCAAGAGCAGGGCATGGGATTTGGGTCAAACTTGGGCACACCATATGGGTAAGTGGTTATGACAAATGTAAGAATGCATTTATTGTCGGAATCTATAGCCACATAAAGTGGGCATTTGGTTTTACCATGTTTTGGGCACCATATTCTATGTAATTTCTCTATGAGCTTGTAGTCTATTTAATAGAAGCTTGAGGAATGCATTTTGTATGGGAGTTGTTTGTTACAAGTACATAGGTTTAGTTAGATTGGATGTAGGGTTGAAGGAAATTGATGTATTGTAATCTTTTTGAAAATAATACAAATTTGTCCTCTTTTTTTGGTGGAGTTTTTTACCCCTAAGGGTTTTCCACGTAAATCTATGTGTCATGTGTATGGCTTTTGAGTATTGTTGATTTCTTTGATGTTAGTTTACATCTCCATTTGATATTCTACAAGTTGATCTCAGATTTCCATATTGTAGTGGTTTCCTTCATTTCTAACATTTGTTATTAGAGTCTAGCCAACTTTGTTTATTGGGTGGAACTGTGAAGATTTTCTATGCTGCGGTGAGAGTTCTTGTTTTATCGATTTGTGCATGTGGAAATCATAGTTGTATCTGTGAATGGGAATATCGGATTGATCAATAATGACAAATAATAACCCAAACAACAATGAAATGTGTGAATAACAAGAATAAACAAATGAAAGCATAAAACTTACAACCTTGTTACCCTGCGGCTTCCATTGGTCGCCTATTCTTTCTTGATCTTGACTGATGAAGGTGGCCCTCAGGGAGCTTGCTTCCTTGCTTCAATTCCTCAAGATGACAAGGAGAAACGGCTATGATACTTTGTGTGATTGAAGATGAGCTTCAACACACTAATGATGGATGATGATATGAGAAGATTTGGGCAGAGGTTTGGTACCTGAAGTGGTCTCCTCTAATGGCTTAGAGAGGGGTCCTATTTATAGGATTTTGGAGATGAGATGGAGGGTCAGGATTCATCTGATCAGATCAAGGGCTAGGAATAAAAGTGAATCTTTTATTCCTTAGTGGATGAATTAAAAATTCCCATTTTGGGAAGAGTGGAGGAGTGGGGGACATCTGAATTTAAAATTTAGTGAGTGGGAGACATCTGAATTTAAAATTCAGTGAGTGGGAGAGTGGGGGACAAGGTTAATTAAGTGGCATCTTAATTAACTTAAGTCTAGGTTAATTAGATAATCAGGATTTATCTAATTAATTAGGGATTAGGGAAATGGATAAATCAATTAAATGAATATTAGGAATATTCATTCAATTAATAGGATAGGGTTGTAAGGTTAAATGGATCAATTAGGTGAATTAATTGATCACCAGAGATATGCAGATTGGGGGAGTGGATTAGTGTAGAGGTACGGAAATTAGTTTTGTAGAGCAGTCCAATTTTCGGTGTCTACATTTTGCCCCTCTTTGAAGCAATGTGTTTTTATCACATTATTTCAAAGAATAAATAGTCTGATAATGATACATGCCCCAGTTTGCCCCTAGTACAGGTTATGATGATAGGATGCCCCCTCGAGAGATTAGATGGGGAGAAGGCAGAAGGTGTGAGACAGACAATCTCACGATAAGATAGGTTGACTAGAGATGAAATGGTTGGATGCAGAAGAAAGGGATGAATGATATGGAATGCAAGATAAAATGATGACACACACAAGCAATTAAGCAAGTATGCACAAATGATACAGGAACAACCAAGGTATTGCCCCTGTCGAGCGGTAAACCAACGATATAGGTTGATGATGTCTGGTTTCAAGAATGAAGTATGTCATATAAGACTCCGGGTCTGGTTTCGACAATGCGACATCCTGTCTAAGACATATGATAACGATATACGACAGTGTTGTCATGGCTGGGAGTGATGTGTCCCTAGAGCAACACGAAGGATAGTTATGACTGATTGATATGGTTTACGACCGGACAAGGATCAAGACCACTAATTGTGATCAGATCATTTGACAAGATTGACTTGACTTGATTGGCATGGACCAAGGATATACTTGCAATTGGATACAGTATGGATATGGATATGGATATGGATATGAGACGCAATTTGATACGGTATAGATATGGATATAGATTTTTGTCATCTTGATATAGCAAGTATTTTGAAGCGCTTTCATCATTGGGCTTTATTATGTTGTAAGAAAATACAAGCATCTAGGTATAATTGAACCTAGATGACCTGAGTATTACTTACATGGATTTTGATTTAGCAAGTTAATACAAGCATCTAGTTAAAATTAAATCTAGATGACCTGAGTACTTCTTGCATTTTTCAACAGACAAGGATTGCCCCTTTTCATGTTTAGACCTCGAAGTCCTTGATGATCTTTTGCCAATCATGTCGTTAGACAAAAGTCGTCACATTACTAAAGTTTAATCCACAAGCAGCAAACAAAGAAAATAATCATGCCCCCATCATAGCATCTCTAGATTTTGGCATCCTCGAGTAGCATAGAAAGGCATGATAGCATAAATCAAGACTCTTAATCTAACCAACACAAAACATTCTTGCATTAAATGTGTCTTTTTGCTATAATTGATATAGAATTAGCTTGAGTGTTTCGATATGGTGCTTTGTTTTGTTTAGGATAGGTTGATGTTGTGCGTCAAGATTTTTGTTGTTTTGAGAAGCGTGCTTTGCTGCATGCGCCTGTCTAGAGAAAGGTGCAGACACTGACAGGTAGAAGAACGGACGACAAGACATGGGATGGATGGGAAAGTGGAGCGGACTCAGACAGATAGAAGGACTAGACATGGGATGAATAGGGAAAGTGGAGCCTTGGGGGCGCATTGATAATGGCCTTACCTACGTGACAACGCAGAGGCAACGTAGTTCGGGAAGAACCCTACTGGACCCAAGAAATGGATCAGATAAGACACGATATGGATCAGATATAGATCGGATATGGAACAGATATGGATCAAATAAGACCTGATATAGATCTAATATGGAACAAAAAGAGACATGACATGGAATATATATGGAACAAACAATACTGATGACAAGGAACCACCACGGATATGTAGATGGATGGAAGATAGTAGATACAGATGGTTATGAGGATGGGCAATAATGGACAAAAGGAAACAAGGATGTGATCTCCAAGGACTATGTCGCAGAAGTGTAACATGCCCCATTGTAGGTAGAATACGTAGGATTGTTCATGACAATGCTAAGGACGATAGGAGGATGAGAGGATAATGAAGGTTTTGCCTAGTGTGGAGGGATAAGGTATGTCAAGAGACATCTAGAACATTTGTCAACATTGTGCCCCCAATCTTTATCAAGACCAAATAATAGAGGAAAGGAAGATTGGATGGATGGATGGGACATGATAGGAAATGGTATGAAAGAAAACTGGTAGGAGAAGAGTGATATGCCGATGAGACAAGGTGCCCCCAAGTGTAGGTGACATAGAAGATCAACTTTACACATGACGCATGTTTGCCAGGTTTTCATCATGGTACTTATCCAAGGCGCCTGTTTGCCAAGTTTTCACCATTGGACGAAGGGATTTCTCTTTACTTTTTTCATTTTTTTTTTTTGTTTTTTGAATATGTAGATAGGAGAAGGTGGATATGGAAGGACTCAAGTATAGAGTTCCTTGAAAGGTGATAGTCCCGCTAGATAGATACTGTCGAATGGACAATGTCAAGTGTTCTCATAGATGTTGGTAGGGGATCGTATGAAGGTGAGATGGTGTAGGTAGATAGTGGATTATGATGCAGAATATGGAGGGCAGGCTTATGCAAAAGCATGGACCATAGGATGGGGAAGATATGTAGGATAATAGTGGAAGGTAGGGGAGATGGAGTTATACGGAAGTGTTGGGGAATGGAAGGGAATCATGACCAATGGTTGCACATACCGTGGTAAACATTAAAGCTGGTGATGGGAAAGTAGTGTAGGAAGCAACGAAGACTTTTGCTTGTGGATGCATGACGTAGGCATGTAGGGATCCACATAGACTGAGTAGTGTCATGATTTTTGTTCGTCATGTGAGATGGAAGAATTTGAGACTTTTGGATGGAATGGGAGAAAGTAGATGGTTGAGATTCTTGAGAGGTGGATGCCTCATGTAACTTTAGGGCTTTTTGCTTGGGTACCCAAACCATTTTGTTTTTAGGTAGTACCTGTGAAGGTATGGGTTTGGGTGTATGTAGCTTTTGTGTAGCTTTTGGAGTAATCATTTGTTGCTTGGGGATCCACACATGTTTTAGTTTGGCATTGGGGTGTATGGGTGTATGCATCTTTTGATATGGATAATGCTTTGATTCTTGGCTTTTATGTCCTAGGTCATGAGGACTCTTAGGATTTTTGACTTTATAGGTAGAGGCATCCACATATTTGTCATTGAATCCTCGTGGGATGGTAGAAGTGAAGTTGGTGAAAGCTCCTTGTTGAGACAATATGTGCGTTGGTCGGCCATGATTGGGATATGTAGAGGATTTATAGATGGATTTATAAGGTGTTGGAAGAAGTGGTGGTAAACGGCATGGGGGATATGAGGAGTTGGAAGTAGCGGAGGGAGTTTGGATGGGGGATGGTGTATGGTCACATGCTTTTGGGATGTGTATGATAAGGGAGGTGGGATGTTAGGAGTTGGAAGTAGCGGAGGGAGGTTGGATGGGGGAAGGTGTATGGTCACATGCTTTTGGGATGTGTATGATAAGGGAGGTGGGATGTTAGGAGTTGGAAGTAGCGGAGGGAGGTTGGATGGGGGAAGGTGTATGGTCCCATGCTTTTGGCAATTGTAGGATGATGGAGGTGGAATGGCGACATATGTTTCGGGGATATGAGAGGGTTTGCGATGGAAAGTGGTAGACTTAGGAGGAGTGGAGGAAGTACCAACATCTTGAGTTTGCTCACCTTGGGGTATGTATCCAAGGCTGTATGAAGGTGGGGGAACATTGACATGGATGGGTTCCAAAATACCTTGTTCATGAAGGCCTAAGCCTTTACCTTGATAGTTCATCTTCTGGAGTATGAGGTGGACAATGGGATTATGTGTAGGTGGAACACTAGACACAAGTTCTTTATTAGATGGAGAAGGCGAGATAGTGGATAATGGTTGTTGGTGTTCTAAGAAAGAACATTCCTGCATGAAGGTAGTAAGACCAAGGATATATGGTGCAGAATTTGCCGCTTGGTCCATAACAGATGGTAGAGGAGTATTACTGGTTTGATCTTCTATGCTTGCTTGGGAGGCAAGTGTCTCATCGAAGGAAGTGGAAGTTGTTGGAGCTTGGGTAGGACTAGATGGGGTGCTAGGCTCAGGACCATGGAATACGTAAAGTGGGCTAAGAGGATCATCATGGTCTGCTTGATCATAGATAGGTTCTTCATCATAGATGGGATTTTGATCATAGATAGGATTTAGCATGATGGGATTAATGTTCTCTTGTATAGGTTTGTCATCATAGATGGGATTTTGATCGTAGGAGAGATATAGGTTATGCATGGTTGGAAATTGAATCTCTTGCTCATGTATAGGATCAAGTGGCTCTTGGAGAGGTTCATTATTATGGATATCATCTTGATCATAGAAAAGCTATCAGATCTCTAGTTCATGCATAGGATCAAGTTGCTCATGGATAGCTTCTTCATCAACACTAGTATCTTGATTAGGGAAAAGATATAGGTTATGGATGGGTTGCATGAAAGTGTTTTGATCTTGAGTTGGACTAGGGCTTAATGTTTCCACATGCTTAGGATTAAACTCTTGACATACCTCTTGGGTTGCTTGAATGGAAGTGGAAGGCTCTCAGATAGGCTCTTGGTCAACAACATGAGAACATGATGACTCTTGACTTGGATTCATAAGAGGAGACTCTTGAATAGGCTTGATGGCTTGTTGGTCACATGATGGGTTTGATGGGATAAGAATGTTAATTGAGGGCTCTTGGATAGGCTCGTGGTCAACAATATGAGCGTGTGACGGACCTTGACTCTGGGGCATGGTAGAAGGCTCTTTGAGAAGTTCAAGGGGTTGTGGATGACATGAAGGGGTTGTAGGATTTGACATGGTGTTGGAAGAATCTGTGGTAAGGTCAAGGACCGGAGTTTGGGGACATGGTTGACTCTCTGCTAATAGCCCTTGGAGCACATCCTTCGTAGGTGTAGGAGTACATGGATGAGGTGATGGATGAGTGGATTTTGGAATTCTCCATATCTTTTCATATGTTGCATATCTTTCCCAAAAATCATCCGAGAATGTTTTGTTTGTCGATTTAGACGGTGGGGAACTTGAGGTCGGTCTTGGTGTAGAACTAGTATGTTTTGGAATAGGTGTCTTAGAATATGGTGAAGGAGGACTAGTAGACGGGGTGATATATGATTTCCCTCTTGAAGTGGTGGTTGCCTTGTCAATAGTATCATCAAGACAGGAAAAGAAGGTATGGTTTTGGGACGAGGCATAGCTAGTACTGGCCCATTCAGCTTGCAAGCTTGTCAATTCTTGTTTTAAGACTTGGATTTGTTGAAGAATTGCTATACACTCTTGGGGCGAGGGACCTAAGTTTACTTGCATTGTCAGAGATTGAAGTTTTTGATCAAGATAGTCTAATTTGTTTGCCATTGACACAAGGCTGGAAAAGCTTACTAGTTTGGATGTGCAAAAACAAATGCGTCAGACCAGAGTGCAAATGCATCACAAGTCGAGACAAGTGTGCTTGGAAGGATGAGTTGAATGACTTGTCTTATATGTTTGATGTTTTAGTTTGATTTGGCAATGTTTAGCAAATGAGCACATGTACAAACAAGAATCACTCACACAAAACACAAGCAAATTTGAATTTTGAATTTGAAGAATATGATAATGATTAACAAGCACATGTGTAAGACAAATCAACAGGCCCTAATGTCTAGTTTGATGGGGTATGGCCAGTTAGGTTTGGTCAATGTTTAGACGAGGTTGACTAATGATTTGAAATTGAAATCCTGTCACCCAGCCAGGAGAAGGGGGTAACCCACCCTTCACCTTCACTTCCCAAAGGTAGAAAGTTTTTTGGGGCTTAGCCAAGAGTGATAGGATTCTGATTTCAAAGAGGGTGTCTTTCAATTCAGCCTCGAATGAGGTCGTCCCTAGGGGTGATGAAATCCCCTAGCAGGCCTCCTAGGATAGGGATTGACAAAAGCGAATCAAGTGAGGTGTTTTTGATCGCCAAGATCACCTTGCGGTGCGAGGAGAGAGCATACACACACCCACTTGATTCACACTCGCAGTTGATTAATTGACCCTTAGAAATTGAAATGTGATGAAAAACACATCAAACAATGGTTCTTTTTAGCCCAATTTCAGGATGTGATTGAAGACACTGATTTGTTTTATGCCCAATTTCAATGTGTGATTGAAGACAATGTTCGTTTTTAAGGCCCAAACCGAAGTATGTTTTTGCAACCAAGGTTATGATGGAATGAGAAATAGGATGAGTGCACCTGATTAATTCACTATCCAAGTTGATGTGTTTACTGCTCCTGCTATTGTTCCAGCCCCGAATGATCACTTGCAAGTCACGAAACAAAAACAGGGCAAGTAGACTAGTCAAATAGATTGTGATGCAAAAATTGATAATTTGATAAGATCTGATAAGAAATGAATTGATATAGAAAAATACATTGCATGAACAGATTATACATGAAATTCTATGCGATTTGAAAAAAAAATCACTGAAAAATGATCAAAATTGCAAAAGATATGATGATTTGAAGTTTTTAAGCTTGTTTGACTTTGACTGATGAAATAGGCAGGAAAAAAGTATAGTCACCTAATAAAAACCTCACAAGTGCAGAGTGCTCAGAGTCCTCTTTCCGATGAGTCCTTGTTTGCGCGATTTTGCCTCCGTATGCGAAAGTTATGAGAAAAAGAAAAAAATAGCCTATTATGGCATGTAGGAGGCACCAGAGGTTAACTGTTTGGTGTTAACTATTGGCGGTGTGGCAAGATCCGTTCACATGTTGTAGTTTGCTTCTCTGGTGGTTAGGGTTTTATCTTGGCAGTTAAGTTTGAAAAAAGGCCCCTGGTCGCTGATATGACCAGGGGATTATCACTTTGAAAAAAAAGATAATATAAGGGGTTTTTGAATAACCCCTATCCCCAAGTGATAAGGGGACCACTGGTCAAGTTTAGGGTTTTTTTTTTTTTTAGTTGTTGTGTGTTTGGTACAGGAAATGGGAGAATGGAGGCGGTCGGAGGTGGCCGCGGCGGAGCTACGGGCGGGAGGATGGAGGTTTAAGCGCGGCTGCGGGGGGAAGCAGTGAGGTGGGATTGGTAGATCTGCGGGGGAAGCTTGGAGATAGGCGGCAGGAGGATGGAGGTCGTGAGAGGCCGCAAGGAGAAGGGCGAGGCGGCGGCAGGAGGAAATGGTGGGGTGGGGCGCTGGGGAGTGAAGCAGCAGAGGGAGGTGTTGGAAACAGCAGCGACGGGGTGGCGCAGGGTGTCGACCAGCGGCAGGGTTCCGGGAGGTAGCGACCAGCGGCGGCGATGAGGTGGTTGTCGGGTGTCGACCGGGCAGAGGGGCGAGGCAGTGGGAGTTATAAGGTGGTGGTGACTACTGTTGGGGGGTTTCGACCTAGCGGTGAAGCAGTGGTGGGATTAGATAAACCTGCGAACAAACACATTATACCTACTAGACAAAATAAATGCTAACCCTGCAACCTCAACCAGAAACCAATAGTACGACAGGGTACGGATCCGTACGGTACAGACTGTACCCTAAAAAAATTTCAATTTTTTCAAAAAAAAATCACAAAACATAAGCAAGTTTATTGTCAAAATTCACAGAAACAGCGTCCGAAGCACAAAAATGCAATCTGTTTCTGCTCAAAATGAAACCCGCAACACTTTCTCCACAAAACTTGATAAAAATTGTTAGAAAAAGGGTTATAAAACGAAGATTCTGACAATGAAACCTTCACAAAACGATGATCAGATTCGAGAACAGTACGGTGGGTGCCAAAATGTGAATGGGAATTTCAGATTGATCAATAATGACAAATAATAACCCAAACAACAATGAAATGTGCGAATAACAAGAATAAACAAATGAAAGCATAAAACTTACAACCTTGTTACCCTGCGGCTTCCATTGGTCACCTATTCTTTCTTGCTCTTGACTGATGAAGGTGGCCCTCAGGGAGCTTGCTTCCTTGCTTCGATTCCTCAAGATGACAAGGAGAAACGGTTATGATACTTTGTGTGATTGAAGATAAGCTTCAACACACTAATGATGGATGATGATATGAGAAGATTTGGGCAGAGGTTTGGTACCTGAAGTGGTCTCCTCTAATGGCTTAGAGAGGGGTCCTATTTATAGGATTTTGGAGATGAGGATGGAGGGTTAGGATTCATCTGATCAGATCAAGGGCTAGGAATAAAAGTGAATCTTTTATTCCTTAGTGGATGAATTAAAAATTCCCATTTTGGGAAGAGTGGAGGAGTGGGGGACATCTGAATTTAAAATTTAGTGAGTGGGAGACATCTGAATTTAAAATTCAGTGAGTGGGAGACATCTGAATTTAAAATTCAGTGAGTGGATGAGTGGGGGACAAGGTTAATTAAGTGGCATCTTAATTAACTTAAGTCTAGGTTAATTAGATAATTAGGATTTATCTAATTAATCAGGGATTAGGGAAATGGATAAATCAATTAAATGAATATTAGGAATATTCATTCAATTAATAGGATAGGGTTGTAAGGTTAAATGGATCAATTAGGTGAATTAATTGATCACTAGGGATATGCAGATTGGGGGAGTGGATTAGTGTAGAGGTACGGAAATTGGTTTTGCAGAGCAGTCCAATTTTCGGTGTCTACAGTATCTACATCTCAAATAGACATTGAAAATTTTAATGAATCAAACTATAAGTTATGGAAGTTGAAAATGGAGGATTTCCTTGAAGAGAGGGATCAATGGTTGACGACATCAAAAGATTAAAAAAACCCGATATAATCAATCAAGAGGAGTGGGAAAAGATGGATAAAAAGACACAGGGCACAATCCAATTATGTCTTGCAGACTCCATCCTACTGAATCTCTCTAGAGAAAAAGATTGCATATTCTTTATGGAAATGGTTGGGTGAGATTTATCAAGCCAAGATTCTGGTAAACAAATTGTATTTAAAAAGAAAATTATTTTCTCGTAAGATGAAGGAAGGTGAATCTATTTCAGATCATTTAATTTTTTTTTAAATCAATAGCCTCTATTGATGTTAAGATTGAGAAAGAAGACAAATGTATTATGCTTCTTTGTTCTTTACTTGAGTCTTGGGAGAATTTCATTCTTGCTATCATTGCTAACCTCAATGATCCAAAAATGAATACTCTTGTTGCAATTCTATTGGCACAGGAAATGAGGAAGAAGGCTATGGATAGGTCGATGGATTCTCTTCATGTCAAGGGTAGGTCAAAAGAAAGAGGACTGAAGGGAGATTAGAAGGAGCCTAAGGAATCAAAAGGTAGGTTAAAAACTCCTAGAAAGAAGAACAAAGTTAAGTGTTGGAACTATGGAAAGAGGGGACATGTTAAGAAGGAATGCAAAAACAAAATTAAATAATGGGATTCCTCCATAGAAAAGTCCTCCAATGCAAATGATGAGGTTTTATTTTTTGCTTGTAATGTTGTAGCTAACGAACATTCATTGGCTGACTCAAGATGCTCTTATCACATGACTCCTCATAAGGAGTGGTTCTCCACATATAAAAAATACATGACGGAGGTAATGTCTACCTTGGGGACAACACTACGTATCCAATAGTTGGATGGGGACAAGTACAGTTATGTTTTAGTGATGGGAGGATTAAAACCATCCCTAGTGTTTTACATATTCTTGGATTGGCTAGAAATCTTATTTATGTTTCAAAGTTGAATGATTGAGAATGCATGTAACATTTAACAATCATGGTTGCAAATTGGTGAGAGGAAGTTTGGTGGTAGCAAGGGGAACAAAGATGGGAACTCTATTTAGGCTTGATGTCACTATTGTTTGTAAATCCACCTATGTGACAAAAAAATCTAAAAATACATGTATGATGCGGCATCATAGATTGGGCCACATAAGTAAAAATGTTTCAAAAACTATTATCAATAAAAAGTTGTTAGATGATTTCTCCTATTATAAAGAGCACTTTGATAAGTAGGAGGTATTTTTCGCAGCATGTCAAATTATGATATTTTATTTCAGGGTTTAACTGCGTAGTTTTTGAGTCAAACACATGATCCATATTTCACGACTAGTGGTTCACATGAACCCATCTCTCATGTTAATGAATGGTCCACTTAGCACTCATTGCATCTAGGTGATGCACACAGGGGTGAAGCATCGGGACTTCTCGGGAGGTCACCCATCCCAGTACTACTCCGACTCAAGCGCGCTTAACTATGGAGTTTCCCCAAGAACAAGCCCACTTAGCTTGCTACCCCATTTGCAAAACCTTCAGCAAGTGTTGTGCCTTATGAGCACTTTGATTTCTGTGAGTACTGTGTGTTTGGTAAGCAAAATAGATCATCTTTTCCTTTAGGATGCAATAAATCAAAGAATAAGTTAAAAATTATTCATACGAATGTGTTTGGTTATGTGGATAATGATTCAATTGGAAAATATCATTATTTTGTTACCTTCATTGATTATATATCTAGATTTACATGGATTTACTTTATGAGATAGAAATTTGAAGTTTTCACTGAGTTTGTGGAATTTAAAGGACCTTAGTAGAAAACTAATCAGGACTAAAGATAAAAGTATTGAGATCTAATAATGGAGGGGAATATTGCTCTAAGGAATTTGATGAGTTTTGCAAACATGCAAGTATCATAAAACAAAAGACTACTCTGTATACACAACATAATGGTGTTGTAGAAAGAATGAACCGAACAATTATGGAAAAAGCCAAAAGTATGTTGAGCGATGCACAGTTGGGTAAATGCTTTTGGACAGAAGTTGTGAGTATCACTTATTACTTGATAAATAGATCTCTTTGTAAGGCTCTTGATTTGACTCCTTATGAAGTGTGGACAAGTAAGAAACCTTATGTTTCACATTTAAGGGTTTTTGGCTATGAGGTTTTTGTTCATGTGCTTAAAGAAAAGTGTTCTAAGTTGGATCCAAAAGCATAGAAATGCATCTTAATTAGATATATGTTAAAGGTTATAAGCTTTGGAATCCTCTAACCAAGAAAGTTATCTATTCTAGAGATGTGATTTTCAAAAAAATTAGAGTTATTTCTGATCTTGTACAACCAGAAGAAAAAGGAAGGAAAAGGATAGTGCATTTTGATTTACGACGAGAAGATGCACATCAAGAAGAACAAAATGATGGATTTGAGGATGGAGAAGAAGAAGAGGGTTCAAGCGAAAGTTCATAAGAGGAAGACTTTATGATTATAGAAGAAGTTGAGTATACAAAAGAACAAGAGGAAGAATCCCTTACTCCACCCTTGAGAAGATCCACAAGATAATGAAATCCAGTTGGCAGGTATAGCCCACCAAATTTTTGTTGTGTTTTTTTTATTTTATTGAGTACTCATGATGAACCTAGATTCTACAAGGAAGCTATTCTTGCAAATGATAATGAGTCTTAGCAACTAGCCATGAATAAGGAGATGATGGCTTTAGACTCTTCTGATGTCTGGGATCTTGTTTGTTTTCCCAAAGGAAGGAAGGCCATTGGATGTAAGTGGGTTTACAAAAAGAAATTTGGAGTTGACGGTTCATTGGAAAAGTATAAGGTTGGACTAGTAGCCAAGAACTACTCCCAAAGAGGAGTTGATTTCAGTGAATTTTTCTTTCTTATGGAAATCAAAAGTGATTGAGGTAACATAAAGCTTTTGTTATTGTATGCAGTTCTTATTATCCAAGGTAAATAATGAAGATAGATGCAATATAACGAGCAATACCTTCACCTCAAATCAAACCCTCACACTTAGATAGAGCGTAGTAGAGTGCACCCTAGCCCTACTAGCTTTGTTCTCTTAAATAATGATTGATAATATGATATGTTGATTGTTCATTTCTGCAACATAACCTTAGATAAAGATGATGGATAATGTATGATAATGGATGATAAAGATGGTGTATGTGATAATAGGATAGCTAGGATGATTTTGACAGCATGGTGTTGTATGAAGATGTGATGTCCAAATGGCTTGGTTGAGGCTTGATTTATAGAGGTTGGTATGATGAATGAAGGGCTAGGATTAAAAGATTAGATCAATGGCTAGAATTGGTTGAGAGCACATTAGGGCAAGGATAAGGATTTCTAGGGCAACAAAGGAAGCTTCTAGGGTTTATCCTTATGTGAATGGCTAGGATTAGAAGATGTAGTATGAGATGGATGGTTGAGATGACAAGCTTATCTAATGTTTGGGACACTCATTTAATGAATGTGACAAGTGGATGAGGATAATGACAAGGACAAGGACAAGTGGTCATGTAACTCTCGATAATTAAAATAAATAATAAAATTATTTAATTTATTATTGGAGAGGGGATAATGGGAGCATAAATTAATTAAATAAATAAGATTTATTTAATTAATTTTGGCTACAAGGGATAAATTAAATAAATATAATTTATTTATTTAATTTAGCTGATAGAGGAAAATGGATCAAATAAATAAATAAATATAATTTATTTAATTAATTTGGGAAAGGGATATAGTAAAGGGGACTCTTAGGATAAAAGTGTCACAAGGTGGTGTCGACAAGGTGATGAAAGTGACATGGTCAATTTCAAGTGTCTACAGTTATCACACAGTAAAAATGTGAATACTATTTTGCACAAATTTAATATGCAAGACTATAAGCTAGTTAAAATTCCTTTACTACTTGGAACTAAGATTACATTAGATATGTGTCTGGAAAGTGTGAAAATGATTTTGAGAATATGTCTAATGTGCCATATTCTAGTGTTGTAGGAAGTTTGATGTATGCAATGGCGTGCCTTAGGCTAGATATTGCCTAAGTAGTAGGAGTATTGAGCAAGCTTATGTCTAACCTTGGTAGAGAGCATTAAAATTATGCAAATATGGTGTTAAAATATTGGTGGGGTACTTCTAATTATTGTTTGGTTTATTATGGTAATAATAATGTGGATAAAACATTGAACATATAAGGTTTTGTTGATGCAAATTGGATAGGTGACTTGGATAGTCGAAGGTCCATTAGTGGGTATGTATTTACTCTGTTTGGAGAAGTTGTGTGTTGGATGAGTAAGACGTAGCCCACGATTGCTTTGTCCACCATTGAAGCATAGTATATGGTTGCTACTCATGTATCTAAGGAGGAAATATGATTATAGAGATTGTGTATAGGTATTGGTTTTGATTGAACAAGACAATTCAGATTGGTTGTGATAGATAGAGTGCAATTTGTTTGGCCAAGAATCATATGTATCATGCTTGGACTAAGCATGTGGATGTTCAATATCACTTTATTCAAAAAAATGGTTGAAAATGGACAGATTGAGTTGAAGATGATTGACACTCAAGTGAATGTTATAGATTATCTTACCAAACCTGTGAGCACAAAAAAGTTCACTTGGTGGAGGGAGGCCATGGGCCTTGTTTCTTGTACTCAGTTGATTTATATTTTTTTATGCTTGTATTTACAATGTATGATGTCAAGTGGGAGAATGTTAGGGTTAATATGCCATCAACCTTGTAAATCTGATTAATTTAATTAATCCTAATATTGTGATTGTAAATGAAAGCATAAGGTATGTAGGATCTTCTACCTATAGTATTTATTTAATTACAGTGACTATAATATTTATTTACTTTTCATATCGGGATAGTAAATAGGTGAAATAGGGGAATCCAAGTTTATTAATTAATTTTATGATAGTTGTAAGAGAAACTTTCAGATTGTACTCTTACATGTTATAAGGAATCGATTAATTTTGGACAGTTATGATAGATTATGACAAAGGGTCTTATGATAGCCTAATGCTATTTTTAGTCGGTTGTTGAATTCCCAAGAGTGGGTGTGGGATTTGGGTCAAACTTGGGCGCATCAGTTTGGGAAGTGGTTATAACAGATGTAAGAATGCATTTATTACCAGAATGTGTAACCATACAAAGTGGGCATTGGTTTACCAAATTTTGGGTGCCATGTTCTATGTAACTTCTATGTGAGCTTGTAGTCTATTTAACATAAGCTTTTTGAGAAATGCATTTTGTATGAGAGTTGTTTGTTTGCAGGTATAAGATGCAGTTGGAATGGATGCAAGATTAAAGGAAATTGATGTATTGTAATATTTTTGAAGATAATACAAATTTGCCCTCTTTTCTTATGGAGTTTTTTTACCTATAAGGGTTTTCTCCACGTAAATCTTTGTGTCATGTGTATGGATTTTAAGTATTGCTAATTTCTTTGATGACAGTTCACATCTTCATTTGATATTCTACAATATAATTTCAGATTTACAAGTTTATTTCAAATTTCCATATTGTAGTGGTTTCCTTCATTTCTAACAATTGTTACATTGCACTTGTTTATAAATAGAGGTTTTGATTCTAAATTGGGTTCAAAAATTATTTAAATTATGCATTATAGAGTGTGATCCATTTTGATGATGGATCAAGGAGTATGATCTATCCTAATGATGGATTATAAAGTGAGATCTACCCCAATGATGGATTACTGAGTGTGATTTGAAGCATTGATGTTAAAAACTATGACACAATTTTATTCAAAAGCACTCTTAAACACTATCATAGATTGTAGAAATATGATATTCCTTATAAATATATACATTTTAAACATATGGTTTGGATGAAAATTATTAGAAAGTTGGTTATAGTATATGTGTTTGTGTGTATATAAGACAAACTATGACTACGAAGGCTTTAAACCTATGCATTCTAAACATGTTTATCAAAAACAAATGAACTTATTTTGACTTTAAATTTAGGCATGTCAACAAATTGGTTTTCGACATTGAGTGTTAAGAAGATGGTTATGGTAGCCCCTAGGTGTAGATGAGACAGTTGAGTCGTTGAAAGACACTAACAATTGTCACATGTTTGAAACTTCATTTGCCCACTATATATATCAAGGGCATCATGTATAACCTAGAGGTTATAGGGGCTTGTCTTGTGGTGTTTAGAGCCACCTCTTAGGCTAACTCCAAGTCGCTAGACTACTGATTCCTCTATGGTAAAAATAGAAAGAAAAGAAAAGAAGATGGTTGTGGTAATATAAATAATTTGTTAAAAATGTCAAGTGTATGTGGGCTTAAAACTTATGCATTCTATACACATATTTTAGGTTTTTGGTGTTGGGAAGATGGTTGTGATAAGATGGGTAATTTGTTTTAAAATGTGAAAACTTTGTAAGTGTAAAAATTGCATGTTGTGTAAATTCATTTTAAATAAATAATGTGTCAACATTGTTTAATAGAGGTATAATTCAAGTGTAATTTGAAGTTATGTTTGTTAATCACAAAAAAATATATTGAAAAGTTGAGTTAGGTTAATATTTACAAGAGTATTGAACACTAGTATAGATATCTTAAATACATCTATCTAAAAAATGTAGAGATATCAATCTTTTAAATACATCTATCTTAAAAATATAGAGATATCAACCTTGAGTTATTTTATTTATTTAAGAGTTGTTTTATTTTACTTTAGGATTATTTTATTTTATTTATATGGTTTACTTTATTTTTATTTGAAGAGCTATTTTTATTTACTTAAAACTTATTTTATTTACTTAAGAATTAATTTATATTTTTAGTGATTTTAAATACATGTCAATTGTGTTTTAATTTTTATGTACATGGTCATGACATGATGCTCTTGCCTTGTTGTCACTCTAGAATGCCTCTTGACATAATTAAAGTTTTTTTTGTTAATATAACCTGGTTTTAAGGTCCATGAACCTTCAAAATTGGGCCTAGCCTAGAGTCCAAAAGAATTCCACAGAAACTTCACAAAATAAAACTATAGCTAGCTATGATCATACAATCTTAAACCCCCTAAACAAACCATCCATAACCTATAAAAACTACCCATACTGTCACAGAGAGACAAAAAACTAAACATCTATTCAAGGAGTGGGCCAAATTACATAGGCCCCGACCCACCCTCACCTTTCTCATCACAATTCTTACGTACCATGTTGCTTTTAAAAGTTGTTATATCCTCCTTGGTGTCGCCGTTAGAGTTGCAGCAGTTGAAAAACATAGGGACGACGTCCATAGGGAGCTCAATTTCAAGCTTCTTTGCTATCTCTTCAATAGCCAGCTACAGGGAGACTTGCCTTTTTTCACTACATGTAGATGAGCCATCAAACAAGCATGATAAGCATCCGCTTGTTGGACCACATCACCTACATCATCATGCATTAGGTATGAGCACACTACAACATACATTATTGAGGTGCAAGATATAGTCTGGGTAGCATCGAATGCATTCCATCTACCCCGGGTGTATTTTGGTTCCCCATCCAGTTCCTTGGAAACTTCCCAAACTCTCCTCATCCACCTTCATAGATTGGGGTTCTCAATCTCCCTGTTGATATAATCAATGAAATCTTCAATAGCCTTCGCACTGGAAACCCTTTTCTTCCGTCGTTTAGCAGTGCCCTCAACCTGCTTCTCCTTATCTTCTTTATCCTTTAGCATTATGCCTCCAATATAATGCTTACTCGTAGATGCAACCCTGGAAACAATAGCGCAAAGAGAAACCACCACCTATCCAACAATACACACCAAGAAATGACACGCCACACATTCAATTAACTAATCTCGCCACAACGAACAATCATTGTAATGAAGGCTCACATGCGGAAGCCTTACAGCCTTGTTGTCCCTTCAATTTGCATTGGTACTCCTCCCCTCTGCATATTTATGATTGCCTCTAGATCTTTCCTCCAACTCCCGACCCCTTATTAGGTGGGTTAAAGTTGTTTTTTTGAAAATCTATCAAATGTGACTTCCAAAACTAATAGTTAAATTAAAAATGCTCTTTAAAATAAATTAATCTAAAAAATATCAAATCGTGTGATGACATATAGACACGAAAAAATGATATAATTTAATGTGTAAGAAAAATCTTTCAAAAACATTTAAAATAAAGAAACATAGCTTTAACACATGTTATTAATTCAATGATAAAATCATGTACATGGTCATGACATGATGCTCTTGCCTTGTTGTTAGAGTGCATGCGACTTTCGATAAGAATAGTTGTGGGATGGATAGTGGTAATCTGGTGCTCGTGAAGGGATCTCAATATGGGACTCTATTTAAGCTTGAAGCTACTACTTATTAGAACTTTGCCAATGTAACTAGTAATTCTAATAATTCATGTATGTTGTGGCACTAGATAATAGGCCATAGTGGTGAAAAGGTTATTCATACCATGCTTAATAAAAATATGGTTGATGTTGTTTCTAATTATTCTACTAAGTTAAAATAGAATAGAATTAATTTTCCCTTTGGAAGCACTACAAATGCTTTTGTGAAGCCCATGAGCATAGAGGAGTCAATTGGTGCAACATGTTTATACCCTTGGCGGATGGTTCATGGATTTCTTGGAGTTTCCCTTTTGCTCTTGCAAGGTATATGACAAGTGGGATAACATTGGTGTATCCTACACCTTGCAAGTCCTAATGTTCAAGTTATTTAATAATTTATATTTTTTTGTGTGTCCTTGTGGAAAAGGGCATCCTACTTATGACTTGGTTATTATGCCATGTGTATCCCTTAGTATGCCATGTGTATAAGAATATGTAAGAGTATAATGTCACATAAGAAGTGTAAGAGCATCTAAGACATTGTAGGTGCACAAGAGATTTTATGATGCATGCAAGCGCATGTATGAGGGAGGTTACAAAGTGAACCAAGAATCTTGACCAAATTATGAAAGTCTATGATGCATGTCATAAAGTATCTTGGAAAAGGCGGAATATGACCAAATAGGGCACCCAATTTTGGTGGGTAGGTTTATGATATGTAAGAGAATATATTACTCTTGGTTTGTTGACCCATCATGGTAGAGGGACATTGAAATTTATGTCACGAGGTTGGATGCCATATTTGGGCTCATGGTTTTTGAGACCATTTATGGTTTCTTGTTTGGTTATTGTCTATATATTTGGATGCTTAGGTTGAGGTTGACAAAGAGGAGGATGCGATGTAAGAGTTATGTTGTCAAATTTCCCTTAAAGGAGTAGGATGTTGATCTCCATGTTAAGGCTATGAATCTGATATTGTATTGTAATAAATTTGTTTATAGAATACATTGGTTAATTGCTTTGGAGGATGGGATTTTTACCTAGAATGGTTTTCCCCATGTATATTTGTGTCTCTCTCTTTTGTGTGGTTGAGTTCTTCTTCTTCTGTCATTCTAGCTTTCTTTAAAGTGTTGTTCACATGTCATTGTGCTACTAAAATTATTTTAGCTCTGATATCTCACATTTCTCTCCTTAAAAGGTTAACATAGGAAAGGAATTTGTGTCCCACTTTCGCTTAATGGGAATAATTTGTTTGCACTTGCATCAAGCTTTTATTTGTAAGTCTTTTGGTAGTGGTAGTGCATGCATGGTATTTTTCCTCGCACCTTTTAAAATACATCATCATGGTTTAGATAAGAAAGAACTATGGCTTGGGAATGGAAGGCTATTAAAGGATTGAGATTTTTTTACTTTGAAAGTAGTTTGAAGGTGGCGGTTGTGGATGTTTAGGACTTAGTGGTGGTTTTCAAGGATTTTGATGTTGAGAATAACTTTGAGTTGCTTCTCAACCAACTAATCAACTCTTGTTATGAAAAATGACTATATCAAGAAGAAATTCTTTAATGGGTGGAATAAGTATGGGGTTGTGATGTTTCTATTTTCTCCCTCCTAAATGGATTTTTTACTCTCCTTTACCCTTCCTCACTGTTATGAGTTGAGGTTTCATAAGTCTTGTTGGTCTTTCCATCATTTAGAGATCTTGGTGCAACTATAGAAAATTGATTTCTCTTAGTCCCCTTATTTATTCTCTCTCTCTAAGATTTAGATTCACCTAAGTTATGGTTTTCCTCTTGAGTTTTTGAGTCATTATTGCTTTGAAAATATAGGCAAAAGTTTGGGAAAAGTTATGGAGATTGATGAATGTTCATTGTCAAAATTATATATTATGTATGGTAGAGTTGAGATTTAAAAAGATTTGGATCTACCCCTTCCTAAAGAAGTCTATATTTCTTCTTTCTATGGGACTTTTATTCAAGAAGTGTCCATTATGAGAAGATTATTTTTAATTATCTCCTTCCATAAGATTGGTCATGTAGTGAAGGTGTGCAAGAATCATTTGCTTCCTACAAGATTCCTTCCTCTTGTGAAAGGGGTCCTAGGCAGTCAAGGATTATTTGGCATTGCATAAATCATTTTTTGAAGCTAGAAATCATGACTATTTTTTTTGGAATGCCCAATTCCCCTAAGGTGGGCCTCTTTAAAAGACAACTTCAAATATTTTCAAGATTGATTGAGATGGTAGGGTTAGGGTGTTGGGAGTTAATTTTGTGTCCCTTAAGCTTGCTTGGAGCTTGTTAAGAATGTTGAGACTATTTCCCCTCCTAAGTTTTTGCAGTCCTTAGAGAAGGATAAAACATCCTTGGCTATTTCATTGGATGAAAGTGATAGTTTTAATTCCACTCCAAAAGAGTTGGATGAAAGGTTTAATTGGAAGGAGGTGAAGTGGTTTCTTTGGTTGATGTTTTAGGGGGCATCTTCAGTGCCAAGTTTAAAAAATATAAAGTGCTATAATTAAAGAAGAAGAAAAGGGGTTGTAGATTTGAACTCTATAGATTAAGGGAAAACACATTGGAGGATATTGGGGCTAGACCTGAAGCTACTATTGATGCTTATGTTTCTAGCTCACAGTTGAGGGGGAGGGGACCTCTATTGGAGAGATGAGAATTATCTCTTGGAATGTTAGGGCCCAAATGCCTCCAACAAGAGAAGGTTGGTCAAAAACCAACTTTTTGAGAATAATTGGATATTATCACACTGCAATAAACTAAACAGTCTAAAAAGGATCTAATTGATTTGATGTGAAAAAGGGACACATTGGATTTCTTTGGCCTAAGATGATTCAAGAGATTTGAGAGGTGTTTGCATTCTTTGGATCTTGACGTCTTACAAATGGATTTGGTTGTTAAAAATTCTAATTGGGTTTGTTATGCTTTATAAATCCTACTGCAAGAATTTTGAAGGTTTTGTGATAAATGTTTATGCTTCTAACTCTTCCATTTATAAAAGAAAGGTTTAGGTTGATGTCTCTCTTTACCTTTAGTTGCTCTTTGGTTAAAATGTTCTCTTGGGAGGAGATTTCAATGTTGTCTTGAGTGTAGTTGATACAAAATTATCCCTGTGCAACTTTGTGCAACATGTACTCTTGCATAGCGGCTTAGCCTAAGCTTGTATCATGCTACAATCTTTCCTTACACACATAGTACTGCACCAAGATGCTTTGTGCATGAATTTAAGATACTTTGGAAGAATGGATTCACACACATTTATGCAAGCACCAATTCTAATAGTTTTGCATAAGTCATCCATAGTGTATTCTCCTAGTTTCTTTGAAGTGTGGCCAACTTCTTGCCTATATTTCCACCAGGTGTTCATCCTATGATCATTACATCCCTTCTACTTTAAAGCAACCTTCCAAGTGTTTTTCAAATCTAGGTGATAGTCACCCCACTTCCTGTAGAATGTTTCGTATGGGTACAACATAGGAACTGGTACTAGGTGATAGTTGCTCCACTTCTTGTAGAAGGTTTCATATGGTTACAACATAGGAATTGACATTGCAATTGGCCATGCATCCATGAATTTATTTACGTCTTCCTCTTGGGGGCTCCTCCTAGCCTCCATCATTGGTTGGGCTAGTGATCAAACTTATTCAATTCACTACTCTTTATTGTCTTAATATCAAATAAGATCTCATGATTAGTTGAAATTTGAGTCATTTTAGAATTGAGATGAGGAATTCTTCTCAAAGGAAAAGTAGGATGACACTAATAATTTGACATAATCTTAACACATAAACTGTAAAAGGGTAAAATAGACGAAATAAGGGAAAGGGTATTGATATAAATCTCAAAAAATTAGTAAGTCTTGGATCTAAAAAATAATAATAAATCATAAATAAAGCCTTAAGGCCAAGACTTAATGGGATGTAGGATTGGATGAGTTCACCAAAATGAAAAGGAAATAAAAATAACCTTTTCTATATTTTTAGGTATAATGAGATAATTATTAAAGTGATCAAATTATAAATTAACTTAGATAAATGAACTAGGCTAGTAATCAAAATGCACAAGTATGCTTTTCTGAAATAATAAGAAAGGATAAGGAATTAGATTTATGTGTAGCTTGATGACATTTTATTGCACTCTTGCTCAGTGATCTAAAATGTGTTTTGATATCAAATATGGTTATGGAATGCTCTAATAAATGGCTAAATAACCTCTATCATGACTTGAGTCAAATTCACACATGTATAAATGAACCCTTCTTATGGATTCCATCTTTGTGTGCAAGGAAACAATCTGTGAAGTTTTGTCTACCTAAAACCTATTCACCTTATATCTTATAATCAAAATTTGTGAAACAAACAACGATGATGAAACACCTTTGAGGAGTTAGGAAAAAATATTCTCCTTTTGTCAAACCTTGAGGCTCCGATTTAATGATATTGGAATAAGGATCAAAGATAGAAAGCAACCATGCAAGATGCTCTAATTTATCACCAAGTATAGATGTTGATGTAAGTCGATAATACAAAGAATGGTCTATGCTCAAATGATATTGCTATGTGATGCTCAAATATTAGATGTCTCAATGGATGAGTGAATTGAGGTTTGTCCTTTTATACAACACCCTAGCATACACATTAAAATGCTTTATGCTCAAGTCAACTAGTTAAGAAGAGGATGGCTTGGACCTATAATTAAATTTGAATTTAAAAGTTCAAGGATAATTTTTGCACCATAGAAATGCATACCCATCAATTTGATATAGATAGGCGAATGGATAAACTAGGATCAGGACTAGGTCCTGGGATGTGTTTAGATGGAATCATGTTAGGTTCAAGTAATTTGCCAACTCTTGTGTAAAAATATGCCACTTGTACACTAATCATAATCATTACATAAAAAACAACTCAATTAAATTGAACCCAAAGTAAATGAAAAAAGTGCAAGGTATACAATTTTCACCATTATAGATAAGTAATATCTAATTATATTATAATAAATTAATGTATTTTTATTTTTCTCTTTGTTATGATTACATTTTTAATTTATGTGTTAAAATTTTGGGTTTAGTTTATTATAATGTATATTTGGTATCATCCTTTTGTCCAATTCATTTTAGTTGTCTACCTAAAATTATATTCTAATATTTAAAATGGTTGACATGTAAATTATTAACTTTTTCAACTTATTCCATTTTCTAACAATTTACATTAAATTTTTATGTTATTATAGAAAACAATTCTATTATTTAGTAATTTAGATTACCTTTTTTATTAATATAAAACACATTTTTTACTATACAATTATTATGTTAAGATTTTTTATTGATGAAAGCTTATAGGATAAATAATCTCCCTAGTAGCGGGTTCATAAATAGGGAACTTCATGCAACATAATATCTAGTGCCCAAACTAATTGCAACTTTGCCACTACACCTAGTAGCACTTACTAATCCATATAATATAAATATCATATTATTTATTGAATCACCCTTCAAGAATAGACATGCTTAATAATAATGAATGAACTATAAAACCATTATGGTGAAATTACATGCCCATGCCCTTTCCCTTATGTTTAGGGTCCACTTTAATTAGAGTGTCTTTTAAGGAATAACAAGTTTACATGTGGCATATTCTTGAATAAATTTGACTCATGACATTATCTCATTCTAATTCCATCATCACTGATTGTAGAAATTGGTCTTGATTTGTAGATCTCCCATTCCCCATCCTAGATCAGATCCAAAATTATAAAATTGACCCAAATAATTTCTATAGTTACGAATTTAAACCTTAAACTTTTAAATTTCAAATTCGTATTAAATCTTACTCACTCATGACTCCTACTAGCTATTGTGAGCCAACCTAACACACATTTGTGTTGATTTGTGTGCTATATTGTTGTATTTAAAAACACTTATTCATTCATTTTGAAAACACATATGAATTAATAGAAGAGAATACACACAAGATCACCATAGCATAATCACAATTCATCCTAATTACATCATCAACTTGCATCATGATGAAACCACAAACCGGTTCCACACAAACCTGTAACTCTTTCTTGAAACAGAGGATAATACAAACAACAATCTCAAAATTACAGTGAGTTATACAATTGATTAAATGGACCCTTTTGTCCAGGTGACAGTAAGTTAACTATTTTCATTCATTCCATATTTGTGATAGAAATAAACTAACATTCAATAGTCACATGAATCTGACTCAGAACTTTCTCATCAAATTTCCTCTTTTGCAACACTTACAAAGATTACACAGACCATGAGACTGAGAAATAATATTATTACCTACATTGACATTCCTGGGATTCAACCACATAGTCAAACCTCTGTATAGTCATAATTTCTTCTTTACTTCAGTTCCTATCTCCTGCTCGATTGTGGTCTTTCTCACCCCTGTCATTCCTCTCCTCCTCACCGAAACTCGACAATGATCATTTATACTCTATCTTGAGGTTTCAACTGGTGCAGGAGCTCCCCAGTTTAGTCATTTTGTTGGCTATTTATTAGTTTGTCTTCATGTTATTTTGGTTATCCCTAAGGCTTTGAAAGCCATTTTCATGTTTTGTAATAAGGACTTAGTCCATTTTAATTGACTAGTCCACTAGAGTGTTTGATAAGGCCTATTTTCTAGGATGTCGCCTTTAGAGACTTAGTTTTTTTTGAAGAAAAGCTATTTTCCAACGATTCACTGCCTTCATGGGCAGTTGTAGGAATAGAATGGAAGTGGAAAGGTTCCAAAAACTTTTGATTATATAAACATGCCAATATGGAATGGAGAAGAGGAATTTTTATAAGGTAAAACCGTGTTTTTTCTGCTTTTTGTTAAAAACAGCCTTCTTGTATGACCTGGTACGGATAGTAAGAGGTTCATGGTCTGGAAAATGTGGTTGTAGGTTGAATCACCTTTCATTTGCATCTTCTTAGAGCTTTTGAAACGTTTCTATTGCTGAGTTTGAATCCATTGTTTGCAAACTGGTTTTTTAACCCTCCATAGATAGGGTTTGGACAAAATGCTCCATTCTTCCTCTGTCCTCTGAAGGTGGTCACCCATTTCTTGGTGGGATGGAGGAAGGTAGATTAGGTTTTATGTTTTCCATGGTTTTGCAAGTTGCATGCTCTTCTCCAGGGTGTTTGGTATGGTAACTTTCTAGTCTTATAGTGACTAGTTAGCAGGAAACAATGGCAGCATTGCAAATGCTGATGACAGTCATAAGGAGGAGTTGATACATGGTGAATCTGATGTCTTGTGGTGAGGACAAGACTGTATGAGTGTTTGGTAGGTTTGGTATATGCAAGTTTGATACACTTCTTTCTTACAACCTTCAAGAATAGGCCTTTTCATTGAAAGGAACAGTTTGTTGTTATTCTAACTCGTGACAGAGTACGGTTCTGCAGTTTGGAGGGCAGGTGGAAGTTCATAATGCAGTTTGGAATGGGTAAAGTATGTTGATTGCCTTTTGAAGGTCTGAGGAAACATCTTGGTGTAGTCATTCTCAAGGCTACAAGAGAATAGTCTTCTTTTCGGTACTATTTTAGGACAGTCACATGTAACTTGCTGTCAACAGTCCTGTATAGTACAGATTGTAGTCATTTTGTCAATAATTTCTTGTTGGTCCTGTCCTCTGTAGATACATGTTGTGTTTGATGAGAAGATCCTTATTGATAAAGGAGTATGATGCAGGTTTAGTTGTTCACAAAGGCTGTAAAGATTAAACTGTCATTTTGACACTGTCATAGGACAGCCACATAGTAATTTGTTGTCCCCTGTCCTGTATAGTACAGTGTGGGTCTGCATGTGGGAAAATGGTTTCTTTTCACATTGGGTATTTGGTATGCATTAGACACTGATGGTCATTTGAGACCTTTGAGAGGTTATTGATGGTTTAATCAATGTTTAGGCTACAAGGAATGAGCCAACCTAGAATCCTGTCTTTATGACAGTCATACACAGTTTACTGTCCTCTGTTAGTGTTGGCATAGAATTTGAGTTTTTGGGTCAGAGACGTTGTTATTCTCCATGTCTTAAGATCTTGCTAGCATAGGTGTTAGGAGTGGAATGTTGTCCTTGAAGGTGAATGTGTTGGTTGTTTGGGTAGAGTAGTGACTCCCCAAGGTGAGTGTTGAGCAGCCTGTGTGGTGGACCTAGGTGTGGTCCTAGGCTAGATCAATCACCTGAAAAGGCCTTGTGTAGGTCTATAAACAATCCACCTTTGGAAGCATTAAGAAGGAAGCTTTGACAACCAAGTTCATTGAGTGAACTTCTACAACCACTACCTTTACCTCTGAATCATATTGGTATTAGAGCCAATATTTTGATTGGAAGCAAGTGTATGTCAGAAGAGGAAATTGAAACAGAGGCTAGTACAATGCCTCCCAAGACAATGAGTCAAGATGCCATCAAGAAGTTGGTGGAAGAGATGGTTGAAGCAAGATTGCAAGAAGCAAAATTACAAGAAGAGAAGAAGTCTAAGGGCAAGACCAAAGAAGAGGGAAGTTCTTCTGACACAAATGAAGAGTTAGAGGCAGAAGAGGATCCTTTGGAGCAGGATATGTCTGCAGATCAGAAACCCTTCTTGAATGCACTTAAGGGTGCTCATGGAGACAGTGGTGATCCCAAGATGGATGTGCCTACTTTTCATGGCAAGTTGGATTGAGATGTTCTCACCGACTGGATAGAAGCTATGTGCAACTTCTTTGATTACAAGGAGTTCAATGACAACAAAAAGGTCAAGTTTGCCAAGACAAGGCTAAGAGGTTCTGCACTTGTATGGTGGAACTATATGCAGAGTGAGAGGGAGAAGATTGGGAAGAGTCCCATCACTAAATGGAGCAGAATGGTGGCTATGCTCAGAAGCAAGTTCATGCCACCTGACTATGAGATTCAAATCATAAGGAGGTTTCAGAATTTGAGACTAAAAGACATGGATGTGGCTGCCTACACAGAAGAATTTCATAGACTCAGTATGAGGGCCAATCATAATGAAGATGAAAAAGGGATGGTGGCTAGGTACCTGAATGGACTGAAATACAATCTAAACAGTGGATGAATGTTTCTTATTGGCCTCCAGAGCAGAGGAAAAGCTGAGAAGGAAGGGTGAACAAAGTGCCAGAGGTAGAGGTGGCAGAAACCAAAGAAGAAGAGGCAATTTTGGCCGTGGACAGTTCAACAAAACTGAAAATAACAGTCAGCAAGAAACACAATCAGCAATAGAGCATAGAGGAGGCTTCAGAGGACATAGAAGTCATAATGTCAGGGGCAGAAATGGTGGAGGAGGTAGAGGACCAGGAGTCTTCACTGGAAGATGTTATGGCTGCAACCAAGTTGGCCATACAATGAACAAATGCCCAGGGAAAGCCAACAACTCTCATGACAGTGGGAAGAGAAATCAGTTAGTGAAAGATGATGACTGTGAAAGTGTGAATTCACCAATGGGAAGTGCTGCACCTATTTTAGATGGAGAGAGTATGATGATGAAAAGGTCTATGTTGAAGATGCCATTGAAGCAAGAGCCCCCTCAGAGAAAGAATCTTTTTAGAACCCAAGGCCTAGCCTATGGGAAACTTTGCAACATCATAGTGGATTCAGGGTCTACTGAGAATGTGGTATCCACTGAGATGGTTGAGAAGTGCAAGTTGAAGAGGCTGCCTCATATTAGTCCTCACAAGATCTCCTAGTTAAACAAGAACCAAAGTTTCATGGTGGAGGAACAAACTTGGGTTGAATTTGCAATTGGTGACTACAAGGACAAAGTGCTATGTGAAGTCATCCCTATGGATGCATGTCACCTGCTTCTTGGCCGCCCATGGTAGTATGATGTTAAAGCTCAGCATGATGGTGAGAAGAACACTCATGTCATCACCAAGAATGGAAGACCATTCAAGATGGATCCTATGTTGGAGCAGCCCAGGGGAAAGGAAAATAACAGCAGTGTCATGTTGGTGAAAGGCAATGAGTTCCTAAACATCTTGAAGGAGAATGACAATCAGGGGTATGCCTTGGTCATGAAGCCCAAGAGTGGATCAGATCAGCAAGATCAAAAATAGAAGGAGATTCCATTGGAAGTACAACAACTTTTGGATAAGTATCAAGACCTTGTGGCAGAGGAAGTTCCCAACTCCTTACCACCCATGAGGGATATTAGTCATCAAATTGACTTAATACCTGGTGCTACATTGCCTAACAAGGCTGCATACAAGCTGACTCCACAGCAAAATGAAGAGGTGGCAAGGCAAATTCAAGATCTCCTGGAGAAAGGGCTGATTAGGAAGAGTTTAAGTCCTTGTGCAGTTCCAAGTGTACTTGCTCCTAAGAAGGATGGAAAGTGGAGGCTATGCACATATTCAAGGGCCATAAATAAGATCACCATAAGGTACAGATTTCCAATGCCAAGGATTGAAGATCTCTTGGATTACCTGGGAGGATCATGCTATTACTCAAAGATTGATTTGAAATCTAGATATCATCAAATCCGGATCAGACAGGGAGATGAATGGAAGACTGCTTTCAAGACCAATGAAGGTCTTTATGAATGGCTTGTTATGCCATTTGGTCTTCGCAATGCGCCAAGTACATTTATGCGCTTGATGAATGAGGTATTGGTTGAATTCATTGGTAAATTTGTTATTGTTTATCTTGATGACATACTAATCTTCAGCAGGACAAGGGAAGACCATGTGAAGCATGTTGGTTAGGTGTTGGAGAAGCTGCATGAGCACAAGTTGATGATCAACTTAGACAAATGTGAGTTCATGAAAACTAAACTTGTATACTTGGGATTTGTCATCTCCAATGGCTGTTTGAAGATGGATCCCTCTAAGGTTGAGGCTATTCTCAGTTGGCCTACACCAAAAACAGTGGGAGATGTGAGAAGTTTCCATGGATTGGCGACTTTCTATAGGAAGTTTATCAGAGGTTTTAGTCACATTAGTGCTCCCATCCTCAACACCATCAAGGGTGGAGTCAAATGTAGATTCCAATGGACAAAGGAAGCTGGTGATAATTTTGAGTTGTTGAAAACAAAGGTGGCTGAGTTACCTACCTTAGTACTCCCTGATTTTGATAAGTTATTTGTTGTTGAGTGTGATGCAAGTCAGCAAGCTATTGGTGCTGTTCTCAGCCAAGAAGGACATCCAGTGGCATTCTTTTCAAAAAAGTTGAATGAAGCCAAGCAAAGGTATTCTACCTATGACTTAGAACTCTATGCAATGGTGCAAGCTCTTAAGAAATGGAGACATTATTTGCTACCCAAAGAATTTATTGTGTTTACTGATAATCATGCTTTAAGCTTTCTAAATAGTCAAGAAGAATTAAACCATAGACATGTTAAATGGATGGAACAACTACAAGTTTATACCTTCACAATTAAGCACAAAAGAGGTGTCTCTAATAAGGTGGCTGATGCATTGAGTAGGAGGTTGCTTCTTATTCATGAAATTCAGTTAGAAAGCATGGGTATTGACTGTTTAAAGGAGCTGTATAAAGAAGATTCTGATTTCAAAGAGGCTTATGATGTTTGTGTGAACTTGGCTAACACATTCCATGGAGACTATGCAGATTTTATTTTGTAGGAAGGCCTCTTGTTTAAAGGCAATTTGCTGTGTGTCCCTAAGTGCTCCATGAGGGACAACATCATCAAGGAGAAGCATAATGGTTCTTTAGGAGGAAATTTGGCTTAGACAAGACACTAGAACAAGTCACAAGGTTCTATTTTTGGCCAAAGGTGTAATCAGATGTGAGAAAATATGTAGCTAGTTGTGCAATCTGTCAAAGAGCCAAAGGTGTGTCTTCAAATGCAGGTCTATACCAGCCCCTTCCCATTCCCAACAGACCTTGGGAAAGTATCAGCATGGATTTTGTGCTTGGGTTACCCAGGACAGCCAGAGGGGTGGATAGTGTGTTTGTTATTGTTGATAGGTTCAGCAAGATGGCTCATTTTGTGCCATGTAAATGCACAAATGATGCATCTCATATTGCAGGTCTATTTTTTAGAGAGGTAGTAAGGATACATGGTTTACCATTGTCCATTGTAACTGACAGAGATTCTAAGTTTGTAGGTCACTTCTGGAGGACCTTGTGGAAGAAGCTGGGCACATAGTTGTCCTTTTCATTAGCCTACCATCCACAAACTGATGGTCAGACTGAGGTGGTTAATAGATCACTTGGAAACCTTCTAAGGTGCCTTACAAAGCAGCATGGTTTGGCATGGGACTTGGTTATCAGTCAGGCTGAATATGCCTACAATGATTCAAGGAATAGGAGCACTGGTAAAAGTCGTTTTGAGATAGTTTATGGTTTTCATCCAAGAGGGCCACTTGAGCTGAAGGATCTCCAAGGTTGGGATAGAAGGAGTGCACTTGGTGAAGAGTTTTCTGCCTCCATGAAAATAGTCCATGATCAAGTCAAGTTGCAACTAGAAAAATCAGTCACAAAGTACAAAGGAAAGGCAGATTTAAAGAAAAGAGAAGTACAGTTCAAAGTTGGTGACTTAGTTATGGCATATTTGAGGAAAGAAAGGTTGCCAAAGGGTCAACCAACTAAACTCCTGATGAAGAAGATTGGACCATGCAAAATAGTGCACAAATTTGGTCCAAATGCATATGAGATTGAGCTACCAGATGGCCTTGGTATCTCTCCAATTTTCAATGTTTGTGATCTTTTTCCTTTCAGACCTCCATTGCCTGGTGAAAGTGGATCAGATGTGGTGGCTGAAGATGCTGATTGGATCAAGGATTTGCCTCCAAGAAAACCTTTACAGTTGGAGTGCATTCTAGATTCCAAGGTTGTCAAGAAGACTCGGAGAGGTGTCTATAAGGACTACTTGGTGAAATGGAAGGATCTCCCTGACTCAGAGGCCACCTGAATGACTGAAGCAGATATCTTGAAGCAAGGCATAACACTTCAATAGTTGGCAACTCAAGGGACTTGAGTTCTTCCTATAGGGGGAGTATAGTGTAGGAGCTCCCCAGTTTAGTCATTTTGTTGGCTATTTATTAGTTTGTCTTCATGTTATTTTGGTTATCCCTAAGGCTTTGAAAGCCATTTTCATGCTTTGTAATAAGGACTTAGTCCATTTTAATTGACTAGTCCACTAGAGTGTTTGATAAGACCTATTTTCTAGGATGTCTCCTTTAGAAACTTAGTTTTTTTTTGAAGAAAAGCTATTTTCCAACGATTCACTGCCTTCATGGGCAGTTGTACGGATAGAATGGAAGTGGAAAGGTTCCAAAAACTTTTGATTATATAAACATTGCAATATGGAATGGAGAAGAGGAATTTTTATAAGGTAAAACTGTGTTTTTTCTGCTTTTTGTTAAAAACAGCCTTCTTGTACAGCCTGGTACGGACAATAAGAGGTTCATGGTCTAGAAAATGTGGTTGTAGGTTGAATCACCTTTCATTTGCATCTTCTTAGAGCTTTTGAAACGTTTCTATTGCTGAGTTTGAATCCATTGTTTGCAAACTGGTTTTTTAACCCTCCATGGATAGGGTTTGGACAAAATGCTCCATTCTTCCTCTGTCCTCTGAAGGTGGTCACCCATTTATTGGTGGGATGGAGGAAGGTAGATTAGGTTTTATGTTTTCCATGGTTTTGCAGGTTGCATGCTCTTCTCCAGGGTGTTTGGTATGGTAACTTTCTAGTCTTATAGTGACTAGTTAGCAGGAAACAGTGGCAGCATTGCAAATGTTGATGACAGTCATAAGGAGGAGTTGATACATGGTGAATTTGATGTCTTGGTTTGGTAGGTCTGGTATATGCAAGTTTGATACACTTATTTCTTACAACCTTCAAGAATAGGCCTTTTCATTGAAAGGAACAGTTTGCTGTTATTCTAACTCGTGACAGAGTACGGTTCTGCAGTTTGGAGGGCAGGTGGAAGTTCATAATGCAGTTTGGAATGGGTAAAGTATGTTGATTGCCTTTTGAAGGTCTGAGGAAACATCTTGGTGTAGTCATTCTCAAGGCTACAAGAGAATAGTCTTCTTTTGGTACTGTTTTAAGACAGTCACATGTAACTTGCTGTCAACAGTCCTGTATAGTACAGATTGTAGTCATTTTGTCAACAATTTCTTGTTGGTCCTGTCCTCTGTAGATACATGTTGTGTTTGATGAGAAGATCCTTATTGATATAGGAGTATGATGCAGGTTTAGTTATCACAAAGGTTGTAAGGATTAAACTGTCATTTTGACACTGTCATAGGACAGCCACATAGTAATTTGCTGTCCCCTGTCCTGTATAGTATAGTGTGGGTCTGCATGTGGGAAAATGGTTTCTTTTCACATTGGGTATTTGGTATGCATTAGACACTGATGGTCATTTGAGACCTTTAAGAGGTTATTGATGGTTTAATCAATGTTTAGGCTACAAGGAATGAGCCAACCTAGAATCCTGTCTTTATGATAGTCATACACAGTTTACTGTCCTCTGTTAGTGTTGGCATAGAATTTGAGTTTTTGGGTCAGAGACATTGTTATTCTCCATGTCTTAAACAATCTCATGCCAAGTTTTGTATGAAGATCCTGCTAGCATAGGTGTTAGGAGTGGAATGTTGTCCTTGAAGGTGAATGTGTTGGTTGTTTGGGTAGAGTAGTGACTCCCCAAGGTGAGTGTTGAGCAGCCTGTGTGGTGGACCTAGGTGTGGTCCTAGGCTAGATCAATCACCTGAAAAGGCCTTGTGTAGGTCTATAAACAATCCACCTTTGGAAGCATTAAGAAGGAAGCTTTGACAACCAAGTTCATTGAGTGAACTTCTACATCCACTACCTTTACCTCTGCATCATCAACCTCTGCTTTGAATAACAGTCCAAACTTCCCTTCGAACTCATTATGCTTCCAACTTCTGGCTGTCTTCTTACTGAGACGCTGACTTCCCTCTATAGACTCGTCTCTCCCCATTCCTATCCCCCTCATGTAATTTGTTTTTACCTTTTTTGTTTTTAACTTCTCCCTAACCATTGGTAACTTCTATCTTCCAACAATTTCTATAACTTCTCACTGTTGGCGACAGGAATAACTAGAGGCATCCGGCTTCTAACTTCCTGAATGATTCTTTCAAGTAAAGGACCTGCCTCAAAGAGGCTTTTACCCACAACTAATGGAACCAAAACAAAACTCAATAATAACAACATCTACTAAACAAAAGAGAGTGCTTAAACATCAACAACAAAATTTAAATATCCACTACATGTCTCAACCCCCCAAACCAACACCGAAAGCCAACAAAAACTAGACTAAACTAATCAACACAAAATTGATGGGATAAATCATCAATGCCCCTGCATCAGGCTCCTTGGGTGAGATGTTTGTGAGCATATCTCACAAATGGGGTTGGGTAGTAGGACTACCCTTTCAAGTTGTAAGTAACTTGCAGCATACCCCTATGCTTGGAATTAGCAACCTCTATCCATCTATTTCTTCCTTTTATTCTAGCATGTAGCTGGAATAGATCCTTCATTTCATAGTGTGAGGAACTCTGTATCTTCATAGTCATTTGTGGATTCATGTCCACCGTGCATCAAACTTCTCCTCCCAAGTACTCCCTTCATTCTCTTTCTACTTGTTGGCTGCATCCTATTACAACCCACCATGAGGATTAACTCCTCTTGATCCATCCTCCTCCACCTAAAATTTCTGCCTTTACACCCCACCTCATTATCTTCAACATCTTCTCCCATTTCACTCAAACAAGAATTAATTTCAACATGAGTATGAAAAAAATTTGAGAAATTAGAAACAATGTATGAAATGCCTTCTGTCCTTACTGTTGCGCCATGTTGTTTTGTTTCCTCATACCTCTCTATTTCAATCATTGCACAGTCAAGGAAATCAATTTCATTTGAATCAAAGGAGTTGGAAAACTTAAACTGCACCTCATCATTTCTTGTTACTGTTTCAAGTATGAGGTGAACCAGTGTTGTCATTGATGTCAACATACTCATATTGCATTGACAAGAAGGATTGGATGAGCTGTGTGCTGAGGATATTGAGAAAATTAGCCTTAGTCAAGAACAGTGAAGAATAGTGATGAGAAGAAGGCAAATGTATTGTATAGGTTGAGAACCAGAGGATGCGGATTAAAGGGTTTGTAGATATGAGTCTTGAGATGGTTCAGTTAAGATTTCAGAGGTCCGCATGAAGATCTGTAGAAGTTATGGTTGTCGGTGTGGAACCGGTTCCGGCAAGTGTTCAGAGGTGACAGAGGATCACAGAAAGGTCCGGTGAGGTCCGAAATTGCATAATCTTAATTTGCGGATTGGAAGGAGTGTTTAGGATGTCCTTGTGACATGTCATCTCAAGTTGTGTATGATTTGGAGGTCCGGAAGTACCTTCTGCTTTATGACAGTGGCGACAGACTGTGTTCTTGAAGTTCCAGATGAGGAAGAGAAGAGATTCTAGTAAGTAGAGGAAGTGCGGATGTACCTGGTCATTTAGGTAGGCTTGTGAAGGTTCTTGGATCATGTTGAGGTTGTGTTATTGGTCTGCATTGATGGTAGAGCCCAGAATTGAAGATATTCTTCCGGATGAAGTTCTTGTTCCGACTAGCCGACCGGATGAGTTGTTCATCCTGCGAATGTTCTTGTGGTGGCCGATCGGATGTGTTATTCATCTTGCGGATATTCTTATGGTTGATTGCTGACTTAGATGATTATTCCTAAGTCGATGTCTTGTATAAATAAAGGTTTGTGAGTTCATTCTGTAGTGTGGATTGTGTGGATGAGAATAGTATAGCGAAGAGAAGTGTGAAAGGCGGAGCAGGGATTTTTGGGCTTAAATGGAACTGATCCAGACATGGTAGAGATGTCATTCTCTAGTTCAAGACTGTGTTTCTTATCACTTTGTAGATAGTGTGTCTCCTTATAGGCAGTGGGCCTCTTTGTGAGCAGTGTGCTCGGGCAGTGAGCCCTAATTGGCAAGTGCCATTCTTTTTCTTATTCTTTTAACAGAGAATAATCCTTGGGTTAATCACCTCGTGGTTTTTCCCTTAACCGGGTTTTCCACGTCAAAATATTGGTGTTCAATGTGTTGATGTTTTATCTGCTCTTGTGTTTGTGCATTTTACTTTCATGGATGATTAACTGATATGCTGTTAACTAACAAAGAAGAATCAAGTGTTTGAAGTAGAGAGCAAGTTTTTATACAACTGATTCACCCCCCCTCTTAGTTGTATGCCCTAGATCCAACAATTGGTATCAGAGCCAAGTTCCTCTAAAAGGAGCTAAACCACTTGAGGAGATCCAGGATGTTGTCATACAAGAAGGATAGTCTGAAGTTCGACGGAACCAACTTCACTCTCTGGAAAGGTCGCATGAAATGTCACTTGGATGTATGGGAAAAGCATACTTGGCCATGGTCTCAAAACCATATGTACCTCCACAAGGTGGTCCGACAACTCTGAATGAAATCACAGATGCTGAAAACAATCTGCGGACCAAGGAAGCTCTGCTAAGCGCATTGAACGACTCAGATCTCTCAAATGTTATTAACCTTCCAACTGCATATGAGATCCTGACTAAATTGGAACTTCTGTATGAAGGAGATGAGTTTGTCAAGAGTGCAAGGTTACAAAGTTTGAAAGGGAAATTTGAAAGATTGAAGACGAGAGATGATGAAAACATCACTACCTTTATGCCAAGAGTGAATGAGCTGGTATGTGGAATTAGAAATGCTGGTGGAACTCTGGATGAAAATGAGATTGTTTGCAAAATCCTCAGATCCCTTCTTGCTGCCTACAAAATCAAGGTTGCTGCCATTGATGAATTCAGAGCCCACACAACTGTCACAAGAGAATAATTGGCTGGCAAACTAGCTGCATTTAAAATGACACCGAGTTTGGAGATAATCCTCCCAAGACTGAATCTGCTTTCAAAGCCAGTGCCTATGTGAAAGGCAAACAGACATTTGATCCGGGAGAAAACTCTTCAAGGAAGATGTCATGGTATGTGTTGACACTCATTTTGACCAGGGGTTGATTTGTCATGATCAGGAGGTTTCTTCATTTGAAGCCTTTATCTTCTTGCCCATTTTTTCTAAGTGTTGGACCTCCTCAGTATTTTTCAGCTGCATCATCATATTTTCTTGAGGAGGAGGTCATCATCATCATGTTTGTTTCCATGATGGTCAGCATCATCATGTTCTCCTTCGACCGATTTCTCATCGTCATCATCATATTTCGCTGTCGGGTGATGTTCGGGTTTTATCCTGATGATGCTGCCGAGCTACAGTGCGCCCTGATCTGCTTGCGAGGGTGATGTTTCAAAGTCTCCGGTGATTTTCCATTTATCACCTTGCGCGAGCATGATGATGATGTTGCTTATTCTTTGAGTTGCTCGACCTAACTTGTTTTTTCCTAAGGGTCGTGTTCATCATCATCATCTTTCCAGTTGTCATCCTGCTGCTTGTGGAGGTCATCATATTTTCTGCCTTCATGATATTTCGCCGGGGTGATATTTTTGTCATCGGGTGATCTTGGTTAACATCATCCTGATGATGTTGTTGAGGAGTTGTAATTGCGACCCGATATTCACTAGGGTCATCATATTTTGGAACGTCAGGATGATCTTAGTCAATATCATCCTGATGAGGTTGTATCACTTCTTGTTCTTTGTTTCTCATCCTGATGATGTTGATGTCATCCGTATATCAGGGTGATATTTTTCTTTCTGCCTATCTGCATCATGATATTCGCGAAGGAGGGGGTGATATTTTCATATCATCCGGATATATGTTTGTTCGAACATCATGATGATGTTGATATCAAGGAGATATCCGCCTGCTAGTTTCGTGTGTTATCTATTGAGGGTGATCTTTTCAAGCAGCATCATCATATTCAGTTTTCGCCCCGATCTTATAGAGGAGCTACAGTGCAACCTGATATTTGAACATCAGGAGGATATTTCCAAATATCCGGTTGTCTTCCGAATATCATGATGATGTGAATATGATGATGACGTCATCAAGGTCCGCGGGGGTCATATTTCTAACACTGATCATCTTGAAGAGACCTCCTGATATTTACAAACATGATGATGACGTCATCCGGATGTGAGGAGGTGCGCAGTAGGCGGATATGATGATGACGTCAGCAGGATATGATGATGACGTCATCAGGATGTTCATCGGCCAGACTTTTGTTATAAGCTCAGCAGGAGGATGTTCTTCCGAAGGATCAGGTTGTGCCGATTATCATGAAGGTTATATTTCAAATATCATGATGACGTCAGGGTGATATTTCGAACAACAGGATATCATGCTGCTGGAGGATGATGATGATGAAGTTTATACTAGTGTCGTCGGGAGCAAAAGTACCGACATGATATATGCTCATGACCTAGTATATAAAGTGCAAAGGAGGTTGCTGCGGGGTGCATGTGGGATAATGTGATCCTGCATATTCGAAATATCATGATGATGAGTCTCGGCGGGAAAAGCTTGCGATGGTCTGTTTGATGATTTTCCCAAGGCCGCGGGTTGGTGCGCCATTAATGGCGATTGTTGCAGAGGTATGGGCGATGGCGTGGGTCGATCTAGTACCCGACTGGAGGTGTCAATCAGTGGGCAGGAGCGCAGGGCTCGAGAAATCTTCCTGTCTCCTCCCCTACCTGCTGCATTCAAGTTTGGGCGCCAATCCGGTTGTGTTTGAGCGCCATTTTTATGGTACTGTGTATCTGGCGAAATTTTGGTCAACATTGTAATTAATTGCTGAGCACCTACCTGGCTGTTATAAGCAGGTTGTGTTGTTCATTTGTGGTTGTTGAAAGTTGATGATTTTGGCTCTGTAATGCATGACAAGCTGATCTGGTTGCTCTGTACAGCTTACCTGTGAGTTTATGTATCTCTTGTTATTTGTTTTTGGCATGAACCCACTGATTTCATGATTAAACTTATATGAGAAATGCTGTTTGGCATGTGTTGTGTTAATTCTGTCTCCAGTATTGCATGTATCCTTCTTCTGAATCTGGATGTTTGGTAATGTTTAGATTCTAGAGCATAGAATTCCTGTGTTGAATGTCTGATCTTTCAACTTCTATTCAAGGGGTAGATTAAACTGTTTTCAGGTTGAACATTGGGAGGGATATACTGCAGTAGGGATACCATAAGTAGAGATAACCTAACACTTTGTATTGGGTGATGCCTGTAAGGCAGGTATCACATAGATCCCCTTGAAATCCAGTTTTAGTTGTTTATGCTGATCATTCACAGGTGTATGTCTATTGACTCCAGGCCCTGGATAGGCACCAATCATGCTTTGTTTTGTGTTATAACCATATCCAGCTTTGCATCCACACTTAAACTCCAAAGCAAAATCTAAAACCAACATTAGGACATTAGAGTTAGTCTAGGATCCTCAGTCCTCTGTCTACAACTGCAAATAGGCCCAAAGCTAGCCCCTTTGCCCTTATCTTTCAGTTTTGGTCTACTTACAGGAGGACTATCTGCTTTCTGTCAACATCCCAGCCTTGCATGCATATCCTCATTGATGTTGAGTAGGGAATACCCCCCTAGGTCTTGCAGAGCCTGAAGAAGAAGAGGAGATAAAATATAGAGTCTATCTCCTATACTGTTGACCCCCTGGCCCAGAGCTCCTGTTGATCACTGATGGCTACCTTGTAGGGATATCTGGGAATAAGCATCCAGTCTGGGAAAAAGTCAACAGAAATTGGCGACTCCGCTGGGGAGTGAGAAGTAAAAGACTATCTAATCATCTCCAGTGATATATATATGACCCATCTGAGTCAGCAACAGTAATCTACTCCGCTGGGAAACCTTGTGAAAGAACCCTGGTTTTCAGAAGAAAACCGTTCCTAGCAATAGGTGGCGACTCCGAAGTAATCTCCCAACCGGTCAAAGTAAAATTATATGCAGGGGAGAAGATCCCAACAAAATCCTCTATTTGAAGAGTTACCATTAACAAAAAGAATGATGTATAGAAGAAAGGGAACTGTCTCAGCTAGTCATGAGAGCTCCCCCAGAAAAAGTGATGATGTACAAGATAACCCTAGGCCATCAGGACAGCATGCTCCTTATTTTTCAAGTGCAGAAGCTGATATCCAAGGTGCATATGAGAGGCAACAGGGTGGTAGTATGAGAGTGAGGTCAGAGGTGTTCCAAGAGCGCCCTTTTCTAGACCCAACTGAGAGGTTTGAAGAGGCAGAGTCCCTAAGGGATGATGAAGATGATGACCCAAATGATATGAGACCATCTACTTCCAGACCTAAGGATGAACAATTGGCAGAAGAAATCAAAAGCCTAAGAGCAGAACTAGAATACCTACAAGCCATGAAAATCAGAGATGATATACAGCAGAAAGTGCAAGCCTTGAGAACTGCCCAGAATAATTCAGTTCCTACTCTAGAGAATGCAAATATGCAAAGACATCAGCAAAGATATGAAGTGCATCATCAGCATCATGATGACAGACAAAATGTGAATGATGCTAGGATACCACTAAACAATGCAGGAAACCAAAATGCAAATAGAAATGTTAATGTTAATCAGCCGAACAGACAGCCCATGCAGTTGGACAGATTCAGACAGCTGGTGTTTGATGGTATTCCTGGGTATCCTAACCCTATTGATAAGCATCTGAGGCTGCAAGTGCCTAAGTTTTCAGGAAACAATACAGTGTCAGGAGAAGATCATCTAAAGGCCTTCCAAAATGTCATGGACAATTTTGAGGTTGAGCATGAGGATGTTTTCATGAAGTCATTCATGCAATCCTTAGTAGATGAGGCAAGAGAATGGTACAGGAATCTGCCTGACCGGAGTATATCATCATGGGATGATTTTAAGAGGATGTTCAAGGAGCAATATGGTGATAAAACTGACCCTAGCTTCTTTGTAAATGAGTTCACCAGCATCACCAAAGGGTCAAATGAACAGGTTGCAGACTTTAATGCAAGATTTACTAAAGTGTTGAACAAATTGCCACATCATATGAGGCCAAATGAACCTATGTGCATAATTTTGTACATCAATGCCTTTGATGCAAAGACTGCATATGGACTGAGAGATAAAGGTCCTGCCACTCTCAGGGATGCTTTCAGAATTGCAGTAAATATTGAAAACAATAGGAAAGCATCAGGCAAGACAAATAGAAGGGATGATGTAAAAATTCTGCAAAATCCGAACAAGCCTCAGAACACTCAAGGTAGTACATCTGCTCCTGAAGATAAGATAGACAAACTGGCAAATGTTGTTAAGGACCTGAGCTATAGATTAGCTAGAAGTGAAAAAGGGATGGGTCCTGATAGGCAAGTCTATCAAAGACAGGAAAAGAGGCCATCATTACATGATATGCCTTATAACACCAATTGGCATGATGGTAAGCCTGTATATCCACGTAACAACACAAGCCAGAGGGCTCAACATGCCAAGGAAACTCCTGATCCTCTAAAGAAAACTATAAATATTGCTGATGATGCTCCGTGGTGTATAATCTGTCAGATGCCACATTCACAGTCACAGTGCATGATTGCCCAATCTTTGTATGATAATGCTACATCTTGTAATGAGTGCAATGAGCCACATCATGTGCAGGATGATGATGTTAACATGATGTCCATAGGTAATGGATATACTCTATATGGTGCTGATGAGAAGACAGATGATCAGGTTCAGGCCTGCCAACAGTCCCCATATGATGAAGATCATGAGGATAATTATGTGTATGCTCAGAACTCACACAATTTTCTGAGTAGCTTACACCGACCTTCTGATGAGGAAATCAGAGCCTTCACAGCTGCAGTAGTTGCTCAGGTCAAGAGCAACTACAATCTCAGAGGTAAAAATCAGGTTGGCAGCCCACATCAGCCAGAAGATATTTCTGCAGGTCAGCAGATGCATGGTCATAAAGGAACTGAACCACAAAAAAGGCAGTGGGTAAATAACAAACAGAACTTCAGATACAGAACAGGTCATGATTTCCAAGGACCAGAAAACAAAACCCCTCAGGCTGAAGATCAAAGTAGAGGTTCCCAAGACAGGAGTGATGATCAGGGAACTATGAGAATGAAAGCTAAGTCAGCTCAGGATAAAAGCAAGATTGTGGAGCAAGCTACAACTGCTGTACAAAACTGTGCTCCATTTGATATAGCCCAGATCCTCACTCAGGTAAAGGTCTCTGTTCCACTTATGGAACTCATGAAAGTGGAAGAGATCAAGAATAGAACAATATCCCTAATCTCAGGGGTACCTTTTCAAGTTAAGCAAAATGATCAGACCCAGGGTGAGAAACAGGTCATGTGCAATGAAGAGGATGAGACTCCTGAAGTCTATTTAGGAATGACCATGACAAAGTGTCCTTCACAGGTGGAACCATTTTATGTTTCCCTGGTTATAAATGGTAAAATAATTAGAAATTGTATGCTTGACTCTGGAGCATCCACAAATGTCATGCCTTTGGCTATCATGCAACAAACAGGATTAAAAATTGACAAGGCATGTGGAAAATGCTATGCAATGGATGCCAGAGAGGTACCAGTTATTGGAATCATGAAGGATGTAGATTTCAAACTGGCAGCATTTCCTGAAAAGAAATATAAGATGAATATAACAGTGGTTGACATCAAGCCACAGTATGGTATGCTGCTGTCAAGAAGATGGGCAGCACTAATAGGTGGAAGTATGCAGCTGGACCTGTCATATGCCATGATTCCAATGAATGGCAGGGATGTCAAGTTAATCAGAGAGCAGAGATCATCAGAGACAGTGGAAGACCAAGAAGCAAATGAACAGGTATGCTTTGTAGACACTGACTGTGATAACTTCAAGGTTGTCTCAGATGATGCAGAAGACAAAAAGAAAAATGCCTGTGTTGGAGAGCTGGATCAGCAAGGATTGTGGACCATGTTTTTTGATGGAGCTTGTGCAAAAGAAGGTTCTGGAGCTGGAGTTGTTTTCCTGTCTCCAACTGGTAAGCTCCTCAAATCCTCTTTCTTGCTGAGGTTTGATTGCACAAATAATATTGCAGAATATGAGGCTTTACTTTTAGGCCTGAATATTGCTCTCAAACATGGAATTAAAATGTTAAGAGTATTTGGAGACTCTGAGCTGATTGTATCCCAAATCAGAAATAAGTATGCTGCAAAGAATAAAAGACTGAAACAATACAAGCATGCTGTTTGGGATACTATTGAGTTATTTGATGCATTTTCAATTGGCTGGGTAGAAAGGTCAAAAAATGTTATGGCTGATTTCTTAGCCAATGTTGCAATAAGGCCAGATGACATCACTCTGTCAGGTGTCACAGATATAGAAGTTAAAATTAGGCCTGCCATACCAGAAAATATATGCAGTTGGCAAGTTTTTAATGATGATAGGGATTTGCTGAAATTTTTGCACTGCATAGATGAGTATGAGAACCAACAGATTGATTTCCAAGCTTTTGTAGAGACTGTAGATGGAAAAGAGACTCTTGTAGGGAAGGAGATCATCCAGTTGAAGACTAACAAGATCCCTAGAGGGTTAGTGGCTTTGGAAAGAGCCTTTGACAGTAGAGACAAAATGGTCACAAAGACATCCCCCACAAATAAGGAGGATTTAGAAGAAATAAATTTGGGGACATCTCAGGCCCCTCAGAAGGTATATATTGGCAAACAGCTCAAACCACACATAAGAAGCATGCTGATTGCATTGCTAAAAAGGTATAAACATGTTTTTGCTTGGTCATATGAGGACCTAAAAGCTTATAGAGAAGACTTATTCCAGCATGAGATCCCACTGAAGCCTGAAGCTAAGCCATTTAGACAGAGGCAAAGGCCTATAAATCCTACCTTAGCTCCCAAGATGCAGGAAGAACTCAGAAGGCTCAGGGAAGCTGGAATAATTGTGCCCATCAGACATTCAACTTGGGTGTCTAACCTTGTCCCAGTCAGGAAAAAGAATGGTGATATTAGGTTGTGTGTTGATTTCAGGAACTTGAATGTATCCTCTTTGAAGGATAACTATCCATTACCTAATATGGAAGCTATGTTGCAGAGAGTGACTGGTTGTGAACTCCTATCCATGATGGATGGATTTTCAGGATATAACCAGGTGAAGGTAAAAGAATCAGAACAGTATAAGACTGCCTTTACCACTCCATGGGGAACATATGTGTATATTAGAATGCCATTTGGACTAACAAATGCAGGTGCTACATTTCAAAGAGCAATGGATGTTGCTTTTGCAGGGCTGATTGATTCAATCCTGGCAGTATATCAGGATGACCTGACTGCCTACTCAAAGAAAGAAGAGCAGCACTGTTTGCATCTGGAGCAGATTTTTATAAGAGCACTAGAATATGGTATTTCTTTAAACCCAAAGAAGTGTGCCTTTGGAGTAGTTGAAGGAAAACTTCTGGGACACATTGTTTCCAAGGATGGAGTCAGGATAGATCCAGAGAGAGTGGCAGCCATTGACAGGATCCAAATGCCAAAAAGTGTGAAAGGAGTTCAGTCCTTCTTTGGACAGGTAAACTTTGTCAGAAGATTTGTTCCCAACTTTGCAGAGATCACAAGGAACATTTCCAAGATGATGAAGAAGGATGCAACTGTCAACTGGGAAAGGGAAGCAACAGAATCATTTCAGAATATCAAAGAGGCAATAAAGATGGCCCCTGTTCTTAAATCTCCTGATTTTTCTAGGCCATTCCAGGTGTTCTCATTTGCTTCCTTTCATACTGTAGCTGCATGTTTGTTACAGAAAAATGAAGATGGTTTTGAACAGCCCATTGCTTTCTTCAGTATGTCCCTGCAGGCCTCTGAGTTGAAATATGACATTATGGAGAAGCAGGCATATGCACTTGTTAGAGCTATTAAAAGTTTCAGACCATACTTGGTAGGGTCACATATAATTGCATATGTACCTCATGCTGCAGTCAAAGACATATTCACTCAGCAGGAGGTGACTGGAAGAAGGTGCAGATGGATAAACAAACTGCAGGAATTCAACATAGACATACAAGTTACTAAATTGATAAGAGGACAAGGACTAGCCAAGATGATGGCACAGTCAAACTTGGAAGCATGCCAAGTTAATGCAGTCCAAGATGAAAATGTAAGTGTATCAGGATCTGAATGGTACAAGGATATTGTCTATTATTTGCAAAATCTGAATTGTCCCTCCCATTTCAGTGACAATCAAAAGAGGACTCTGAAGCTACATGCAATCAGGTATGTTGTTGTTCAAGGTGAGCTGTACTGGAAAAATCCTGATGGTGTGCTGCTGAGATGTGTGGATAAGAATATGGCTAACAATATTTTGATTGACATGCATAAAGGATTGTGTGGTGGCCATTATACTGCCCAAACAACAGCTCATAAAATTCTCAGGGCAGGATATTGGTGGCCCACTCTCTTTTCAGATGCACAGAGGTTAGTAAGAAAATGTGACCCTTGCCAGAGATTCTCAGGAAAGCTGAAATATCATGGTGCTTTACCCCTCAGAACTGCACCTGTGGATGCTCCATTCCAGCAATGGGGAATTGATTTTATAGGGGAAATTGCAGACAAATCAAGTGGGGGACACAGTTGGATTTTGGTGGCAACTGACTACTTTACCAAATGGATTGAGGCCATTCCAACTAAAAGAGCTACAAGTAAGGTGGTGACAGACTTCATACTAGAGAACATCATCATCAGGTTTGGAGTACCATCTAAAATAATCACTGATAATGCTATGTGCTTCAGATCAGGTGAGTTTGTTGATTTTTGCAACAGGTATGGGATAAGCCTGTCATATACATCACCATATCACCCACAAGGAAATGGTCAAGCAGAATCAAGCAATAGGAGCATCATGAAAATTGTCAAGAGGATACTGGACAAGAACAAGAGAGCTTGGGACTCAAAGTTGAATTTAGCAGTATGGGCTGACAGAGTGACTGTGAAAAGGGCTATTGGGAAGTCACCTTTTGAGCTGGTATATGGTACATCAGCTAGACTGCCCATAAACAATCTCCTACCAGTTTACAGGTTCATTCAGGAAAATGATGAGGACATTGAAGACCCCATGACAGAAAGGGTGAATCAGCTGGTTGCATTGGATGAAGACAGGAGGAGAGCCCACCAGATCAATCTCAAAAGACAACAAGGGATGAAATATCAGTTTGACAGGAGAGCTACAAAAAGGAAGTTTCAAGTAAATGATCTGGTGCTCATTTGGAATGCTAAAGATCAGGAAAAGGGTAAACATGGCAAATTTCAGCCCTTATGGATGGGCCCATATCAGGTTTGCAATACTCATGGGGAGGATTCTTATTTCCTCCAGGCCCTAGATGGTGAAATTCTGGAATTGCCTGTGCATGGCCAATTCCTTAAGTTCTATTTTGCATAATGACTGGTTGCTGTGCACATTTGTAAAATATGTATGTAGTGTAAATGCCTTGTACAGCTCGTGTTTTTGGCTTTTTGTCAGGTCTGCCCGGAGATCTGGTTCTTGCTGCAGGTTTTCACCTGCACGTCCCCATTCGGAGCCACTGTTGACACTCATTTTGACCAGGGGTTGATTTGTCATGATCAGGAGGTTTCTTCATTTGAAGCCTTTATCTTCTTGCCCATTTTTTCTAAGTGTTGGACCTCCTCAGTATTTTTCAGCTGCATCATCATATTTTCTTGAGGAGGAGGTCATCATCATCATGTTTGTTTCCATGATGGTCAGCATCATCATGTTCTCCTTCGACCGGTTTCTCATCGTCATCATCATATTTCGCTGTCGGGTGATGTTCGGGTTTTATCCTGATGATGCTGCCGAGCTACAGTGCGCCCTGATCTGCTTGCGAGGGTGATGTTTCAAAGTCTCCGGTGATTTTCCATTTATCACCTTGCGCGAGCATGATGATGATGTTGCTTATTCTTTGAGTTGCTCGACCTAACTTGTTTTTTCCTAAGGGTCGTGTTCATCATCATCATCTTTCCAGTTGTCATCCTGCTGCTTGTGGAGGTCATCATATTTTCTGCCTTCATGATATTTCGCCGGGGTGATATTTTTGTCATCGGGTGATCTTGGTTAACATCATCCTGATGATGTTGTTGAGGAGTTGTAATTGCGACCCGATATTCACTAGGGTCATCATATTTTGGAACGTCAGGATGATCTTAGTCAATATCATCCTGATGAGGTTGTATCACTTCTTGTTCTTTGTTTCTCATCCTGATGATGTTGATGTCATCCGTATATCAGGGTGATATTTTTCTTTCTGCCTATCTGCATCATGATATTCGCGAAGGAGGGGGTGATATTTTCATATCATCCGGATATATGTTTGTTCGAACATCATGATGATGTTGATATCAAGGAGATATCCGCCTGCTAGTTTCGTGTGTTATCTATTGAGGGTGATCTTTTCAAGCAGCATCATCATATTCAGTTTTCGCCCCGATCTTATAGAGGAGCTACAGTGCAACCTGATATTTGAACATCAGGAGGATATTTCCAAATATCCGGTTGTCTTCCGAATATCATGATGATGTGAATATGATGATGACGTCATCAAGGTCTGCGGGGGTCATATTTCTAACACTGATCATCTTGAAGAGACCTCCTGATATTTACAAACATGATGATGACGTCATCCGGATGTGAGGAGGTACGCAGTAGGCGGATATGATGATGACGTCAGCAGGATATGATGATGACGTCATCAGGATGTTCATCGGCCAGACTTTTGTTATAAGCTCAGCAGGAGGATGTTCTTCCGAAGGATCAGGTTGTGCCGATTATCATGAAGGTTATATTTCAAATATCATGATGACGTCAGGGTGATATTTCGAACAACAGGATATCATGCTGCTGGAGGATGATGATGATGAAGTTTATACTAGTGTCGTCGGGAGCAAAAGTACCGACATGATATATGCTCATGACCTAGTATATAAAGTGCAAAGGAGGTTGCTGCGGGGTGCATGTGGGATAATGTGATCCTGCATATTCGAAATATCATGATGATGAGTCTCGGCGGGAAAAGCTTGCGATGGTCTGTTTGATGATTTTCCCAAGGCCGCGGGTTGGTGCGCCATTAATGGCGATTGTTGCAGAGGTATGGGCGATGGCGTGGGTCGATCTAGTACCCGACTGGAGGTGTCAATCAGTGGGCAGGAGCGCAGGGCTCGAGAAATCTTCCTGTCTCCTCCCCTACCTGCTGCATTCAAGTTTGGGCGCCAATCCGGTTGTGTTTGAGCGCCATTTTTATGGTACTGTGTATTTGGCAAAATTTTGGTCAACATTGTAATTAATTGCTGAGCACCTACTTGGCTGTTATAAGCAGGTTGTGTTGTTCATTTGTGGTTGTTGAAAGTTGATGATTTTGGCTCTGTAATGCATGACAAGCTGATCTGGTTGCTCTGTACAGCTTACCTGTGAGTTTATGTATCTCTTGTTGTTTGTTTTTGGCATGAACCCACTGATTTCATGATTAAACTTATATGAGAAATGTTGTTTGGCATGTGTTGTGTTAATTCTGTCTCCAGTATTGCATGTATCCTTCTTCTGAATCTGGATGTTTGGTAATGTTTAGATTCTAGAGCATAGAATTCCTGTGTTGAATGTCTGATCTTTCAACTTCTATTCAAGGGGTAGATTAAACTGTTTTCAGGTTGAACATTGGGAGGGATATACTGCAGTAGGGATACCATAAGTAGAGATAACCTAACACTTTGTATTGGGTGATGCCTGTAAGGCATGTATCACATAGATCCCCTTGAAATCCAGTTTTAGTTGTTTATGCTGATCATTCACAGGTGTATGTCTATTGACTCCAGGCCCTGGATAGGCACCAATCATGCTTTGTTTTGTGTTATAACCATATCCAGCTTTGCATCCACACTTAAACTCCAAAGCAAAATCTAAAACCAACATTAGGACATTAGAGTTAGTCTAGGATCCTCAGTCCTCTGTCTACAACTGCAAATAGGCCCAAAGCTAGCCCCTTTGCCCTTATCTTTCAGTTTTGGTCTACTTACAGGAGGACTATCTGCTTTCTGTCAACATCCCAGCCTTGCATGCATATCCTCATTGATGTTGAGTAGGGAATACCCCCCTAGGTCTTGCAGAGCCTGAAGAAGAAGAGGAGATAAAATATAGAGTCTATCTCCTATACTGTTGACCCCCTGGCCCAGAGCTCCTGTTGATCACTGATGGCTACCTTGTAGGGATATCTGGGAATAAGCATCCAGTCTGGGAAAAAGTCAACAGAAATTGGCGACTCCGCTGGGGAGTGAGAAGTAAAAGACTATCTAATCATCTCCAGTGATATATATATGACCCATCTGAGTCAGCAACAGTAATCTACTCCGCTGGGAAACCTTGTGAAAGAACCCTGGTTTTCAGAAGAAAACCGTTCCTAGCAATAGGTGGCGACTCCGAAGTAATCTCCCAACCGGTCAAAGTAAAATTATATGCAGGGGAGAAGATCCCAACAAAATCCTCTATTTGAAGAGTTACCATTAACAAAAAGAATGATGTATAGAAGAAAGGGAACTGTCTCAGCTAGTCATGAGAGCTCCCCCAGAAAAAGTGATGATGTACAAGATAACCCTAGGCCATCAGGACAGCATGCTCCTTATTTTTCAAGTGCAGAAGCTGATATCCAAGGTGCATATGAGAGGCAACAGGGTGGTAGTATGAGAGTGAGGTCAGAGGTGTTCCAAGAGCGCCCTTTTCTAGACCCAACTGAGAGGTTTGAAGAGGCAGAGTCCCTAAGGGATGATGAAGATGATGACCCAAATGATATGAGACCATCTACTTCCAGACCTAAGGATGAACAATTGGCAGAAGAAATCAAAAGCCTAAGAGCAGAACTAGAATACCTACAAGCCATGAAAATCAGAGATGATATACAGCAGAAAGTGCAAGCCTTGAGAACTGCCCAGAATAATTCAGTTCCTACTCTAGAGAATGCAAATATGCAAAGACATCAGCAAAGATATGAAGTGCATCATCAGCATCATGATGACAGACAAAATGTGAATGATGCTAGGATACCACTAAACAATGCAGGAAACCAAAATGCAAATAGAAATGTTAATGTTAATCAGCCGAACAGACAGCCCATGCAGTTGGACAGATTCAGACAGCTGGTGTTTGATGGTATTCCTGGGTATCCTAACCCTATTGATAAGCATCTGAGGCTGCAAGTGCCTAAGTTTTCAGGAAACAATACAGTGTCAGGAGAAGATCATCTAAAGGCCTTCCAAAATGTCATGGACAATTTTGAGGTTGAGCATGAGGATGTTTTCATGAAGTCATTCATGCAATCCTTAGTAGATGAGGCAAGAGAATGGTACAGGAATCTGCCTGACCGGAGTATATCATCATGGGATGATTTTAAGAGGATGTTCAAGGAGCAATATGGTGATAAAACTGACCCTAGCTTCTTTGTAAATGAGTTCACCAGCATCACCAAAGGGTCAAATGAACAGGTTGCAGACTTTAATGCAAGATTTACTAAAGTGTTGAACAAATTGCCACATCATATGAGGCCAAATGAACCTATGTGCATAATTTTGTACATCAATGCCTTTGATGCAAAGACTGCATATGGACTGAGAGATAAAGGTCCTGCCACTCTCAGGGATGCTTTCAGAATTGCAGTAAATATTGAAAACAATAGGAAAGCATCAGGCAAGACAAATAGAAGGGATGATGTAAAAATTCTGCAAAATCCGAACAAGCCTCAGAACACTCAAGGTAGTACATCTGCTCCTGAAGATAAGATAGACAAACTGGCAAATGTTGTTAAGGACCTGAGCTATAGATTAGCTAGAAGTGAAAAAGGGATGGGTCCTGATAGGCAAGTCTATCAAAGACAGGAAAAGAGGCCATCATTACATGATATGCCTTATAACACCAATTGGCATGATGGTAAGCCTGTATATCCACGTAACAACACAAGCCAGAGGGCTCAACATGCCAAGGAAACTCCTGATCCTCTAAAGAAAACTATAAATATTGCTGATGATGCTCCGTGGTGTATAATCTGTCAGATGCCACATTCACAGTCACAGTGCATGATTGCCCAATCTTTGTATGATAATGCTACATCTTGTAATGAGTGCAATGAGCCACATCATGTGCAGGATGATGATGTTAACATGATGTCCATAGGTAATGGATATACTCTATATGGTGCTGATGAGAAGACAGATGATCAGGTTCAGGCCTGCCAACAGTCCCCATATGATGAAGATCATGAGGATAATTATGTGTATGCTCAGAACTCACACAATTTTCTGAGTAGCTTACACCGACCTTCTGATGAGGAAATCAGAGCCTTCACAGCTGCAGTAGTTGCTCAGGTCAAGAGCAACTACAATCTCAGAGGTAAAAATCAGGTTGGCAGCCCACATCAGCCAGAAGATATTTCTGCAGGTCAGCAGATGCATGGTCATAAAGGAACTGAACCACAAAAAAGGCAGTGGGTAAATAACAAACAGAACTTCAGATACAGAACAGGTCATGATTTCCAAGGACCAGAAAACAAAACCCCTCAGGCTGAAGATCAAAGTAGAGGTTCCCAAGACAGGAGTGATGATCAGGGAACTATGAGAATGAAAGCTAAGTCAGCTCAGGATAAAAGCAAGATTGTGGAGCAAGCTACAACTGCTGTACAAAACTGTGCTCCATTTGATATAGCCCAGATCCTCACTCAGGTAAAGGTCTCTGTTCCACTTATGGAACTCATGAAAGTGGAAGAGATCAAGAATAGAACAATATCCCTAATCTCAGGGGTACCTTTTCAAGTTAAGCAAAATGATCAGACCCAGGGTGAGAAACAGGTCATGTGCAATGAAGAGGATGAGACTCCTGAAGTCTATTTAGGAATGACCATGACAAAGTGTCCTTCACAGGTGGAACCATTTTATGTTTCCCTGGTTATAAATGGTAAAATAATTAGAAATTGTATGCTTGACTCTGGAGCATCCACAAATGTCATGCCTTTGGCTATCATGCAACAAACAGGATTAAAAATTGACAAGGCATGTGGAAAATGCTATGCAATGGATGCCAGAGAGGTACCAGTTATTGGAATCATGAAGGATGTAGATTTCAAACTGGCAGCATTTCCTGAAAAGAAATATAAGATGAATATAACAGTGGTTGACATCAAGCCACAGTATGGTATGCTGCTGTCAAGAAGATGGGCAGCACTAATAGGTGGAAGTATGCAGCTGGACCTGTCATATGCCATGATTCCAATGAATGGCAGGGATGTCAAGTTAATCAGAGAGCAGAGATCATCAGAGACAGTGGAAGACCAAGAAGCAAATGAACAGGTATGCTTTGTAGACACTGACTGTGATAACTTCAAGGTTGTCTCAGATGATGCAGAAGACAAAAAGAAAAATGCCTGTGTTGGAGAGCTGGATCAGCAAGGATTGTGGACCATGTTTTTTGATGGAGCTTGTGCAAAAGAAGGTTCTGGAGCTGGAGTTGTTTTCCTGTCTCCAACTGGTAAGCTCCTCAAATCCTCTTTCTTGCTGAGGTTTGATTGCACAAATAATATTGCAGAATATGAGGCTTTACTTTTAGGCCTGAATATTGCTCTCAAACATGGAATTAAAATGTTAAGAGTATTTGGAGACTCTGAGCTGATTGTATCCCAAATCAGAAATAAGTATGCTGCAAAGAATAAAAGACTGAAACAATACAAGCATGCTGTTTGGGATAGTATTGAGTTATTTGATGCATTTTCAATTGGCTGGGTAGAAAGGTCAAAAAATGTTATGGCTGATTTCTTAGCCAATGTTGCAATAAGGCCAGATGACATCACTCTGTCAGGTGTCACAGATATAGAAGTTAAAATTAGGCCTGCCATACCAGAAAATATATGCAGTTGGCAAGTTTTTAATGATGATAGGGATTTGCTGAAATTTTTGCACTGCATAGATGAGTATGAGAACCAACAGATTGATTTCCAAGCTTTTGTAGAGACTGTAGATGGAAAAGAGACTCTTGTAGGGAAGGAGATCATCCAGTTGAAGACTAACAAGATCCCTAGAGGGTTAGTGGCTTTGGAAAGAGCCTTTGACAGTAGAGACAAAATGGTCACAAAGACATCCCCCACAAATAAGGAGGATTTAGAAGAAATAAATTTGGGGACATCTCAGGCCCCTCAGAAGGTATATATTGGCAAACAGCTCAAACCACACATAAGAAGCATGCTGATTGCATTGCTAAAAAGGTATAAACATGTTTTTGCTTGGTCATATGAGGACCTAAAAGCTTATAGAGAAGACTTATTCCAGCATGAGATCCCACTGAAGCCTGAAGCTAAGCCATTTAGACAGAGGCAAAGGCCTATAAATCCTACCTTAGCTCCCAAGATGCAGGAAGAACTCAGAAGGCTCAGGGAAGCTGGAATAATTGTGCCCATCAGACATTCAACTTGGGTGTCTAACCTTGTCCCAGTCAGGAAAAAGAATGGTGATATTAGGTTGTGTGTTGATTTCAGGAACTTGAATGTATCCTCTTTGAAGGATAACTATCCATTACCTAATATGGAAGCTATGTTGCAGAGAGTGACTGGTTGTGAACTCCTATCCATGATGGATGGATTTTCAGGATATAACCAGGTGAAGGTAAAAGAATCAGAACAGTATAAGACTGCCTTTACCACTCCATGGGGAACATATGTGTATATTAGAATGCCATTTGGACTAACAAATGCAGGTGCTACATTTCAAAGAGCAATGGATGTTGCTTTTGCAGGGCTGATTGATTCAATCCTGGCAGTATATCAGGATGACCTGACTGCCTACTCAAAGAAAGAAGAGCAGCACTGTTTGCATCTGGAGCAGATTTTTATAAGAGCACTAGAATATGGTATTTCTTTAAACCCAAAGAAGTGTGCCTTTGGAGTAGTTGAAGGAAAACTTCTGGGACACATTGTTTCCAAGGATGGAGTCAGGATAGATCCAGAGAGAGTGGCAGCCATTGACAGGATCCAAATGCCAAAAAGTGTGAAAGGAGTTCAGTCCTTCTTTGGACAGGTAAACTTTGTCAGAAGATTTGTTCCCAACTTTGCAGAGATCACAAGGAACATTTCCAAGATGATGAAGAAGGATGCAACTGTCAACTGGGAAAGGGAAGCAACAGAATCATTTCAGAATATCAAAGAGGCAATAAAGATGGCCCCTGTTCTTAAATCTCCTGATTTTTCTAGGCCATTCCAGGTGTTCTCATTTGCTTCCTTTCATACTGTAGCTGCATGTTTGTTACAGAAAAATGAAGATGGTTTTGAACAGCCCATTGCTTTCTTCAGTATGTCCCTGCAGGCCTCTGAGTTGAAATATGACATTATGGAGAAGCAGGCATATGCACTTGTTAGAGCTATTAAAAGTTTCAGACCATACTTGGTAGGGTCACATATAATTGCATATGTACCTCATGCTGCAGTCAAAGACATATTCACTCAGCAGGAGGTGACTGGAAGAAGGTGCAGATGGATAAACAAACTGCAGGAATTCAACATAGACATACAAGTTACTAAATTGATAAGAGGACAAGGACTAGCCAAGATGATGGCACAGTCAAACTTGGAAGCATGCCAAGTTAATGCAGTCCAAGATGAAAATGTAAGTGTATCAGGATCTGAATGGTACAAGGATATTGTCTATTATTTGCAAAATCTGAATTGTCCCTCCCATTTCAGTGACAATCAAAAGAGGACTCTGAAGCTACATGCAATCAGGTATGTTGTTGTTCAAGGTGAGCTGTACTGGAAAAATCCTGATGGTGTGCTGCTGAGATGTGTGGATAAGAATATGGCTAACAATATTTTGATTGACATGCATAAAGGATTGTGTGGTGGCCATTATACTGCCCAAACAACAGCTCATAAAATTCTCAGGGCAGGATATTGGTGGCCCACTCTCTTTTCAGATGCACAGAGGTTAGTAAGAAAATGTGACCCTTGCCAGAGATTCTCAGGAAAGCTGAAATATCATGGTGCTTTACCCCTCAGAACTGCACCTGTGGATGCTCCATTCCAGCAATGGGGAATTGATTTTATAGGGGAAATTGCAGACAAATCAAGTGGGGGACACAGTTGGATTTTGGTGGCAACTGACTACTTTACCAAATGGATTGAGGCCATTCCAACTAAAAGAGCTACAAGTAAGGTGGTGACAGACTTCATACTAGAGAACATCATCATCAGGTTTGGAGTACCATCTAAAATAATCACTGATAATGCTATGTGCTTCAGATCAGGTGAGTTTGTTGATTTTTGCAACAGGTATGGGATAAGCCTGTCATATACATCACCATATCACCCACAAGGAAATGGTCAAGCAGAATCAAGCAATAGGAGCATCATGAAAATTGTCAAGAGGATACTGGACAAGAACAAGAGAGCTTGGGACTCAAAGTTGAATTTAGCAGTATGGGCTGACAGAGTGACTGTGAAAAGGGCTATTGGGAAGTCACCTTTTGAGCTGGTATATGGTACATCAGCTAGACTGCCCATAAACAATCTCCTACCAGTTTACAGGTTCATTCAGGAAAATGATGAGGACATTGAAGACCCCATGACAGAAAGGGTGAATCAGCTGGTTGCATTGGATGAAGACAGGAGGAGAGCCCACCAGATCAATCTCAAAAGACAACAAGGGATGAAATATCAGTTTGACAGGAGAGCTACAAAAAGGAAGTTTCAAGTAAATGATCTGGTGCTCATTTGGAATGCTAAAGATCAGGAAAAGGGTAAACATGGCAAATTTCAGCCCTTATGGATGGGCCCATATCAGGTTTGCAATACTCATGGGGAGGATTCTTATTTCCTCCAGGCCCTAGATGGTGAAATTCTGGAATTGCCTGTGCATGGCCAATTCCTTAAGTTCTATTTTGCATAATGACTGGTTGCTGTGCACATTTGTAAAATATGTATGTAGTGTAAATGCCTTGTACAGCTCGTGTTTTTGGCTTTTTGTCAGGTCTGCCCGGAAATCTGGTTCTCGCTGCAGGTTTTCACCTGCACGTCCCCATTCGGAGCCACTGTTGACACTCATTTTGACCAGGGGTTGATTTGTCATGATCAGGAGGTTTCTTCATTTGAAGCCTTTATCTTCTTGCCCATTTTTTCTAAGTGTTGGACCTCCTCAGTATTTTTCAGCTGCATCATCATATTTTCTTGAGGAGGAGGTCATCATCATCATGTTTGTTTCCATGATGGTCAGCATCATCATGTTCTCCTTCGACCGGTTTCTCATCGTCATCATCATATTTCGCTGTCGGGTGATGTTCGGGTTTTATCCTGATGATGCTGCCGAGCTACAGTGCGCCCTGATCTGCTTGCGAGGGTGATGTTTCAAAGTCTCCGGTGATTTTCCATTTATCACCTTGCGCGAGCATGATGATGATGTTGCTTATTCTTTGAGTTGCTCGACCTAACTTGTTTTTTCCTAAGGGTCGTGTTCATCATCATCATCTTTCCAGTTGTCATCCTGCTGCTTGTGGAGGTCATCATATTTTCTGCCTTCATGATATTTCGCCGGGGTGATATTTTTGTCATCGGGTGATCTTGGTTAACATCATCCTGATGATGTTGTTGAGGAGTTGTAATTGCGACCCGATATTCACTAGGGTCATCATATTTTGGAACGTCAGGATGATCTTAGTCAATATCATCCTGATGAGGTTGTATCACTTCTTGTTCTTTGTTTCTCATCCTGATGATGTTGATGTCATCCGTATATCAGGGTGATATTTTTCTTTCTGCCTATCTGCATCATGATATTCGCGAAGGAGGGGGTGATATTTTCATATCATCCGGATATATGTTTGTTCGAACATCATGATGATGTTGATATCAAGGAGATATCCGCCTGCTAGTTTCGTGTGTTATCTATTGAGGGTGATCTTTTCAAGCAGCATCATCATATTCAGTTTTCGCCCCGATCTTATAGAGGAGCTACAGTGCAACCTGATATTTGAACATCAGGAGGATATTTCCAAATATCCGGTTGTCTTCCGAATATCATGATGATGTGAATATGATGATGACGTCATCAAGGTCCGCGGGGGTCATATTTCTAACACTGATCATCTTGAAGAGACCTCCTGATATTTACAAACATGATGATGACGTCATCCGGATGTGAGGAGGTGCGCAGTAGGCGGATATGATGATGACGTCAGCAGGATATGATGATGACGTCATCAGGATGTTCATCGGCCAGACTTTTGTTATAAGCTCAGCAGGAGGATGTTCTTCCGAAGGATCAGGTTGTGCCGATTATCATGAAGGTTATATTTCAAATATCATGATGACGTCAGGGTGATATTTCGAACAACAGGATATCATGCTGCTGGAGGATGATGATGATGAAGTTTATACTAGTGTCGTCGGGAGCAAAAGTACCGACATGATATATGCTCATGACCTAGTATATAAAGTGCAAAGGAGGTTGCTGCGGGGTGCATGTGGGATAATGTGATCCTGCATATTCGAAATATCATGATGATGAGTCTCGGCGGGAAAAGCTTGCGATGGTCTGTTTGATGATTTTCCCAAGGCCGCGGGTTGGTGCGCCATTAATGGCGATTGTTGCAGAGGTATGGGCGATGGCGTGGGTCGATCTAGTACCCGACTGGAGGTGTCAATCAGTGGGCAGGAGCGCAGGGCTCGAGAAATCTTCCTGTCTCCTCCCCTACCTGCTGCATTCAAGTTTGGGCGCCAATCCGGTTGTGTTTGAGCGCCATTTTTATGGTACTGTGTATTTGGCAAAATTTTGGTCAACATTGTAATTAATTGCTGAGCACCTACCTGGCTGTTATAAGCAGGTTGTGTTGTTCATTTGTGGTTGTTGAAAGTTGATGATTTTGGCTCTGTAATGCATGACAAGCTGATCTGGTTGCTCTGTACAGCTTACCTGTGAGTTTATGTATCTCTTGTTGTTTGTTTTTGGCATGAACCCACTGATTTCATGATTAAACTTATATGAGAAATGCTGTTTGGCATGTGTTGTGTTAATTCTGTCTCCAGTATTGCATGTATCCTTCTTCTGAATCTGGATGTTTGGTAATGTTTAGATTCTAGAGCATAGAATTCCTGTGTTGAATGTCTGATCTTTCAACTTCTATTCAAGGGGTAGATTAAACTGTTTTCAGGTTGAACATTGGGAGGGATATACTGCAGTAGGGATACCATAAGTAGAGATAACCTAACACTTTGTATTGGGTGATGCCTGTAAGGCAGGTATCACATAGATCCCCTTGAAATCCAGTTTTAGTTGTTTATGCTGATCATTCACAGGTGTATGTCTATTGACTCCAGGCCTTGGATAGGCACCAATCATGCTTTGTTTTGTGTTATAACCATATCCAGCTTTGCATCCACACTTAAACTCCAAAGCAAAATCTAAAACCAACATTAGGACATTAGAGTTAGTCTAGGATCCTCAGTCCTCTGTCTACAACTGCAAATAGGCCCAAAGCTAGCCCCTTTGCCCTTATCTTTCAGTTTTGGTCTACTTACAGGAGGACTATCTGCTTTCTGTCAACATCCCAGCCTTGCATGCATATCCTCATTGATGTTGAGTAGGGAATACCCCCCTAGGTCTTGCAGAGCCTGAAGAAGAAGAGGAGATAAAATATAGAGTCTATCTCCTATACTGTTGACCCCTTGGCCCAGAGCTCCTGTTGATCACTGATGGCTACCTTGTAGGGATATCTGGGAATAAGCATCCAGTCTGGGAAAAAGTCAACAGTATGATCAAGCAAGAAGAGACATGGAAGAAGAAGAAGCAGAAACAGCTCAACTAGAAGCCCTCATTGCAAAGAGACTGCCAAGAGGATCCAGTAAGTATGAAGGAAAACTACCCTTTAAGTGCTTTAACTGCAATTAGATTGGTCATTTTGCTTCAAGATGTCCGGAAAGATCTGCAAGGTCTAATACTAATAGACAAAGGTTTCAAAAGAACTGCTATTATGTTCATGAAGAAGATGACAATGAAGGAGTAACAGATGATGAATCTGAACTAGGAAGCAAAACCGGAAATGAATGGGTGTTTATTGCCATCAAGGAAGAAGATTCAATATCCTCTGAATCTGTCAATCACAAGGTTGTGGAAAGAGCTTTGGCTGCTCAAGTGGAAGAAAAGGATGATTGGGTTATTGACAGTGGATGTTCTCACCATATGACTGGTGACAAGAATAAGTTCTTGGATTTGGAAAGGTATGAAGGAGGAATGGTAAAGTTTGGTGAGAATTCTGCTGGCAGAATCAAAGGTAGGGGAACTATTTCTTTTGATGGAAAGAGCAAAATAGGTAATGTACTATATGTTGAAGGATTAAAGCACAATCTTCTCAGTGTTGGTCAATTAGTGGACAAAGGCTATGATCTTCCGTTCAAGAATGGAAAATGCAGAATCTTTACAAGCTCCGGAACTAAAATTGCATCCGATACTCAAACAAAAGGTAATATCTTTCATCTGGTTGGTTCAAATAAAAGTTGTCTGTTTGTTCAAATTGATCAGAGTTGGTTATGGCATAGAAGAATGTGTCATGTAAATTTTGATAACATCATCAAGATAAGCAATACTCAGGCTGTAAGAGATCTTCCAAAATTGATGAAACGTACAAATAGTTTGTGCAAAGAATGTCAGCTAGGTAAACAGAGCAGAGTCTCCTTCAAAAGTAAAGATCAGTCCTCTACTGGATTGTTGGAATTAGTACATACTGATCTCTGTGGTCCAACAAGAATTAAGAGTCTGCAAGGTGATAGATATTTCATGTTACTAATTGATGACCATTCCCGGATGATGTGGGTTACCTTCCTAAAGGAGAAATCAGAAGCCCTTGAGAAGTTCAAAATCTTCAATGCTATGGTAGAGAATCAAACTGGATTGAAACTGAAATGTCTAAGGTCTGATAGAGGTGTTGAATTTACATCTGGTGAGTTCATTGACTTTTGTGAGAGGCAGGGTATAAGAAGACAGTTGTCTGCTCCTAGGACTCCACAGCAGAATGGAGTAGTTGAGAGAAAGAACTGGACCATCTAGGAAGCTGCCAGGACAATGATGTTGGAAGCAAATGTTCCTCAAATGTTTTGGAAAGAAGCTATCAGCACTGCAGTCTACACTCTCAATCAAGTTCAAATCAGAAACAACACCGGTAAGACCCCTTATGAACTCTGGTTTGGCATCACTCCTACTGTGAAGTATTTCAGAGTATTTGGTAGTAAGTGTTATATTAAAAGAGATGAAGATCTATGAAAGTTTGATGCTAGAAGTGATGAAGGAATTTTCTTGGGTTACTCCTCTCAAAGCAAAGCATACTGGTGTTACAATAAGAGCTTGAGGAAGATGATAGAAAGCACTAATGTGAAAGTTGATGAAGGAATTGAGAAGCCCTCAAGATTTTATGAGTTTGATGAAGATGACCAAGATGGTGTTCAAGTTCAAGGAACTCAATCCTCTCCGGTAAGGCAGAGTCAGCCTGATCTGGTAAATCAGGAAGAAGAGATAGGTCTGAATGAGGCTGATCAAGAAGCAGCAGTGCAGGATACTCCCAAAATTCCAAGGTATGTAATACAGAACCACTCTGAAGATCAGATCATAGGTGACAGAAACAAAGGTGTGCAAACTAGAAGGAGTGTTGCTCAAAATCAAGATGAATGTTGTCTGATTTCAAAGATTGAACCTAAAACAATAAATGAGGCTTGCAATGATAAAAACTGGACCAAAGCAATGGAAGATGAATTGATGCAAATTGAGAAAAATCATACTTGGGATCTTGTTCCCAGACCTAGAGACAGGAATGTGATTGGAACCAAATGGGTCTTTCGGAACAAACTGAATGAAGCTGGTGAAGTAATCAGAAAAAAAGCTATATTAGTCTGCAAAGGCTACTCTCAAATAGAAGGAATTGATTTTAAAGAAACCTTTGCTCTGGTGGCAAGAATTGAAGCAGTTAGATTATTCCTTGCATTTGCTGCCTTTAAAGACTTCAAGGTATATCAGATGGATGTCAAGTCTGCCTTCCTAAATGGTGATCTGGAAGAAGAAGTTTACATTGAACAACCGGATGGATTTCAATTGTCTGATAATGATGATATGGTCAGCAAGTTGAAGAAAGCATTGTATGGATTAAAGCAAGCCCCAAGAGCATGGTATGAAAGGTTGGATAAGCATCTTGTGCAGATTGGATTCAACAAAGGTACTGCTGACAGCAACTTATATTTCAAAATTGATCATGAAAACATTTTGATTGTTGAAGTGTTTGTGGATGATATCATTTTTGGAGGAAGAGATAGTATGTGCAAAACTTTTACAAATCAGATGAAAATTGAGTTTGAAATGTCTATGCTTGGTGAAATGAATTTCTTCTTGGGTCTACAAATTACTCAAACAAAGAAAGGGATCTTCATTTCTCAGACAAAATACGTGAAAGAATTGTTGAGGAAATTTGGTATGGAAGATTCAAAGCCAATGAACACTCCCATGGCAACCGGATGCAAGTTGAGCAAAGACGATGACTCCCCAAAGGCAGATCAGACAAAGTATAGATCAATGATTGGTGGATTGCTGTATCTCACTCAGACTAGACCAGATATAATGCAGGCTGTTGGTCTTGTAGCAAGATTCCAGGCTAATCCTAAAGAATCTCATGTTATGGCAATCAAAAGAATTTTTAGGTACTTGAAAGGAACAACTGAGTATGGTCTATGGTACCCTAGAGATCCGGATTTCTCTCTTCATGCTTACACAGACGCAGATTGGGTAGGAGATGTGAATGACCAGAAGAGCACCAGTGGTGGAGCATTCTTTTTGGGGAAGAGATTGATTTCTTGGCTAAGCAAGAAACAAGATGCAATATCTCTGTCTACAACTGAAGCAGAATACATTGCGGCAGCAGGTAGTTGCACTCAAATCTTATGGATGAAGCAGATGCTAAGAGACATTAAAGTTGAATATGAGGAGCCTATCACAATTTTCTGTGATAATTCAAGTGCAATTAATATTTCTAAGAATCTGGTATTGCATTCTAAGACTAAGCACATATCTATCAAGTTTCACTTTTTGAGAGAACAAGTGAACAAGGAAGAAGTCAAATTGGAGTATGTTCCTTCGAAGGATCAGATTGCAGATATCTTTACTAAACCTCTTCCCAAGGACTCTTTTGAATATCTCCGGGAGAAGTTAGGGGTCATGGCCCCTCCGGTGATGAACTAGGATGCACTGATGTGCATCAGTCCGGTGGATATCACAGTCATATCTTGTGATCCGGATTGATGATGGGGAGCTGCTACTAAGGGAGAGCAGCTGGTATGATTCTGATGTGTTAGAATTGCAACTATGAGCCCTTTGCCATTGATGTCAAAGGGGGAGAGAAGACATGTGAAAAATAAGTGGCTGATGATCAAAGGGGGAGCAGTAAATGAGGAGAAGACATGTTGCTGATAGGGGGAGCTGTGGCAGAAAGGAGAAGTTCTTGTCTTGATGGTTTTTCACATCACATGTTGCCATCAATGACAAAGGGGGAGATTGTTGCAAGTATGAGGTGAACCAGTGTTGTCATTGATGTCAACATACTCATATTGCATTGACAAGAAGGATTGGATGAGCTGTGTGCTGAAGATATTGAGAAAATTAGCCTCAGTCAAGAACAACGAAGAACAGTGATGAGAAGAAGGCAAATGTATTGTATAGGTTGAGAACCGGAGGATGCGGATTAAAGGGTTTGTAGATATGAGTCTTGAGATGGTTCAGTTAAGATTTTAGAGGTCCGCATGGAGATCTATAGAAGTTATGGCTGTCAGTGTGGAACCGGTTCCGGCAAGTGTTCAGAGGTGACAGAGGATCACAGAAAGGTCCGGTGAGGTCCAGAATTGCATAATCTTAATCTGCGGATTGGAAGGAGTGTTTAGGATGTCCTTGTGATGTGTCATCTCGAGTTGTGTATGATTTGGAGGTCCGGAAGTACCTTCTGCTTTATGACAGTGGCGACAGACTATGTTCTTGAAGTTCTGGATGAGGAAGAGAAGAGATTCTAGTAAGTAGAGGAAGTGCGGATGTACCTGGTCATTCAGGCAGGCTTGTGAAGGTTCTTGGATCATGTTGAGATTGTGTTATTGGTCCGCATTGATGGTAGAGCCCGGAATTGAAGATATTCTTCCGGATGAAATTCTTGTTCCGACTAGCCGACCGGATGAGTTGTTCATCGTGCGAATGTTCTTGTGGTGGCCGATCGGATGTGTTATTCATCTTGCGGATATTCTTATGGTTGATTGCCGACTTAGATGATTATTCCTAAGTCGATGTCTTGTATAAATAAAGGTTTGTGAGTTCATTCTGTAGTGTGGATTGTGTGGATGAGAATAGTATAGCGAAGAGAAGTGCGACAGGCAGAGCAGGGGTTTTTGGGCTTAAATGGAATTGATCCGGACATGGTAGAGATGTCATTCTCCAGTTCAAGACTGTGATTCTTATCACTTTGTAGATAGTGTGTCTCCTTGTAGGCAGTGGGCCTCTTTGTGAGCAGTGTGCTCGGGCAGTGAGCCCTAATTGGCAAGTGCCATTCTTTTTCTTATTCTTTTAACACAGAATAATCCTTGGGTTAATCACCCCGTGGTTTTTCCCTTAACCGGGTTTTCCACGTCAAAATCTTGGTGTTCAATGTGTTGATGTTTTATCTGCTCTTGTGTTTGTGCGTTTTACTTTCATGGATGATTGACTGATATACTGTTAACTAACAAAGAAGAATCAAGTGTTTGAAGTAGAGAGCAAGTTTTTATACAACTGATTCACCCCCCCTCTCAGTTGTATGCCCTAGATCCAGCAGTTACAACATTTGTTTCACTTCCTGTTAGCACAAGTCATTCCTTCTCAACTGCTGCTGTTATCAGGAATTGTGGTTAAGAGCATAAAACCATTAATAAACCAATGAACATCAATGAAAATTGTGAATAACAAGATTGAACAAATAAAGCACAAACCTCACAAACCTTGTTATCCTGCGACTTCCATTGTAGTCTCGATCGATCTTTTGTGATGAAAGTTGCCCTTAGGAAGTGCACTTCCTTGCTTCGTTCTTCAAGATGGCGATTGAGAAATGGCTATGATACTTTATTGATATGAAGATGAGCTTCAAAGCAATGAGGGTGATCTCAAGCAAATAGGTGATAGTGGGGGTGCCAAAGGCACAATGGTAATTCGACAAAGTAATTGTACTAAAAGCTTGGATGATTGTAATGGAGGAATAAGGTTCAATTTATAGAATTGTGAGAGAGAAGATCAACGGTATAGAAAGAATGAGAAGATCAACGGTTGATAACGGTTGAGGAATGCACGCGAATAGAAAGAGGACAAGTGTCCAAGCTCCTTCATGAAACAAGGGAGTTAACAAAATAGATTGAAGAGTTAATAGAATAGACCAATCAGTTAAGTGAATTGATTGGGGAGTTGACTGAATTGACTAATCAGTTAACAGATTTGATTGATTAGTGAACTCGAATGACTAATTAGTTAACAGATTTGATTGATGAGTTAACTAATTTTGACTGGAGGATAAATAGGACATGTGGGTGAGGGAATATTAGCTAATTAAATATTTAAAATATTTAATTACATGTGCAACATGGTGAGGTGGAAAGGTGAGGTGGATTTATGGAATTAGAACTTAGGATAGAGGAATTTAGGATTAATTAAATAATTTAGGATTATTTAATTATGTGAGACATTAGAAGAATTTAGGGAATTTAATTAAATAAATTGATTTTTATTTAATTATGGGATAATGAACTAATCAAATAAACTTGGAATATTTATTTAATTGATAGAAGAAAATAAGAATTAAGATAAATATTAAAATATTTACTTAATTCGACATGAGCCAATTTTAGGTGTATACAGCTGCAATTTGAAGTAACAGGTCATCTTCCTCATGCTATCCATGATGCATCCTATCCAGGTGCTCATCTTGGCACTGTTGTTTTAAACTTGCCTGCATTTTTGTTTCCTTCATGGGGCCATACTCTACAGTTGTCCCAACATTTTCTTCTCGCTTGTTTCTACAATTTTGGTGTCCTCTTCTTCCACCATCTCCCTTATACTCAACGATGTCAATGTCTTCCACTCATGCATGTCCTTCCAAGGACCAATCGTTGTCCCAAATTCACACTCACTTATCTCAACACATTCTCTTAATTGTTCCAAATAAAAATCAACACCTTTCATACCTTCAATTAATTTAGAAAAATGAAGAAATATCTCCTTGGTTGCTGCTACAACTTCTTCCTCTTCCTAGCATGTATAAATTCTTTGTCACCCATCAACATTATCTTTCTACTATTATTGCTACTTCTGCTATGGTTGTACTCTTTTGGTTCTTGCAAGGGCAACAAGACATGTTTGATACCATCCTTCTCAAAAGTATAGGTGTTGTTTCTTCCATCATGTATGTCTTTCATGTCAAATTGCCATGGTCTACCAAGTGACACGTGACACACATCCACGGGCATGATATCACACACAACACTATCCTTATAACTACCAATTTAAAATTCTACCAAAGCCTGTTCATTGACCAACAATTGATGACGTTTTTGTAGCCAAGAAACCTTATACAGTGTAGGATGCTTAATCCTCTGAAGACCCAACTTATCTACCATTTCAGTAGCCACTAAATTATCTGTACTCCCACTATCTATAATAACTTTGTAGCACTTACCTTTACCCTTATATTTTGTCCTGAACAAAGATCTCCTTTGCATCGGCTCTTGGTTCTCCTTAGGTGGCTTTAATAGCATTCTTTTGAACAACAAGGACTCTCCAAGTTTAGGTTCTTCTTGGTGATGAGTAGGTGATCCAACACTTTCTTGATCTGCTTGTACAATCTGATTTCTTCTCTCAGTCCTTGTATGGCCTCCTTGTGAGAACTCAGGACAATCCTAACTCTTATGACTAGCATACAGGTTACATTTAAAATATTTTCTGGCAAAGCCTCTGTGATTAGGAAAATCAAGTTGAAGGTAAAATACAAACTAAATGCATAATGAAACAAAGAGTTATACCTCAAACAAGAAAGACCCAATCTCATCAAGGGAAAGGAAACTTGCACCCAAGAGCTTCTAAGACATGATATTCCCTAATTGATAAATAAAATGTGAAATGCTATCTCAAATTTGCAACTCACTAATTAGCTCTATAGATATTTGGGCATGGTAACTCTGCTTAAAACTTGGATCCCAAAATGGGTTGAAAGATGTATTTATAGAGATTTTGGAGGGATTTTGATCCAAGTGTGGAGATTGATTTGGGAAATCAATGGTGGAGGATGAAAGTGATGTGGAGGGCCTAGATTTGATCTTGGAGAAATGGAGGGCTAGGAATAAAAGTAAATCTTTTATTCATTTTGGCGAAATGAGGAATTAAATGAGTATGGGTGAGATGGAATATTTAGGAATTAAAGATTCATATGGGGAATGTAAAATAAATTAAAAATTCATTTGGGGATAAGTGGAGATAAATGAGGTATGGGGGTGTAAGGAGAATTAATTGTGATGTGGGATGTATTTAAATAAAAAATTGACTTATGTGGATATATTTCAATTTTTTTTTGGAGGATGTGGGGAAGGGTGTTAAGCTAGGTTTGACCACCCAAATGAGAGCTTAAGATTAATTAAATATATAGGGCTAGGATGAGGTAGGCTAGGGTAGGCAATTAAATAATAGCTATTTAATTGTCTAGGGTAGGGATAGGTCAATTAGTAGGCTAAATTAATTAGTTAAATATAATTTAGCTAATTAATTAGATTTAGTGAGGAGGGGGAAATTGATCAAATGAATATTGCATATTTATTAAATCAAATGGCTAAGGTTTGGACTATTGAATTAATGAAATTAATTCAATTGTTGGGGATAAAATGATGGAAAATTGGGTGATGAAGGGATAATTAATTAAATAAAAATTTAATTAATCGAATAGAAGAGAAATTGATATGTTTAGGGATGTTGGGAGTCGGTTCGATGGTAAAAGACATTTTTAGGTGTCTACAGCCTCTTCCTCTCCCTTGAAAACCTCCTCTTCCATATGATCTATCTCCTTTATTTTGAAATCCTCCTCTTTCTTGATTGACTGTCCCAATTGAACTTTTAGCCACTTCTTCATGGGGTTGTTGTTGTCCTCTTTCAGCCTGTTGTCCCTTTTCTCCATAACCTCATCCTCTATTCCTTCCTTGTTGATTTTGTCTTCTTAGAAGTTTTTCTTCTACCTTTATGGCAAGATGATATGCCTCTTCAAGAGTCTTAGGTGATACTAGACTCAACTCATCTTGCAAACTATACTTCAAACCATTCAGATATCTTGCCACCTTCTCAAGATCTTCCTCACTATGGCTTGATCGAATCAACAACTTGTAAAACTCCTCCATGTATTCTTTGACCGACATGTCTTTTTGCTTGAGATTTTACAATCTTTTAAAGAGATTTGTTTGATAATCTCCCAAAAGGAACTTGACCTTTAACTTAGCAACCATTTGATCCCATGAAGTAATCTTTTCCTTGTTCTTCTTCTGTCTCTTGGATTGGACATAGTCCTACCACATAGTAGCGTGACCCTTGAGCCCTGTACATGCGAACTTCACTCTCCTTTCTTCTACAACTCCTTCATACTCAAAATACTTGTCTAAATCATTGATCCAATAAATGAGTTCTTTACTGTTTAAACTTCCCAAATACGTAGGAACTTCTATCTTTGGTTTGGCACCCACACTCATCACTATCCTCAACAATTTTTCTTCAAATCCCTCTTGTTCTTCCTAATTTTCTTCACCATCTCTTAATTGTTCTTCTTCCTCAACTTCACTCACATCATCTACTACTGCCCCTCTTTGTTGGGCTCTATCCATCGCATCTATTCTCACTACTAGGTTCTGCAACATTTCGTATAAAAGGCCTTCATCATGGTCTTTTCGACCTCTACCTCGATTGCCTCCTCTTCCTCTCATCACTCTTGGCGGCATTTTGACCACTCCTCAACAACCCCAAATCTTGCAGGCTCTAATACTAATATGATGAAACCATAAACTGGTTCCATGCAAACCTGCAACTCTTCTTGAAACAGAGGATAATACAAACAACAATCTCAAAATTACAGTGAGTTATACAATTGATTAAATGGACCTTTTTGTCCAGGTGACAGGAAGTTAACTATTTTCATTCATTCCATATTTGTGACAGAAATAAACTAACATTCAACAGTCACATGAATCTGACTCAGAATTTGCTCATCAAATTTCCTCTTTTGCAACACTTACAAAGATTACACAGACCGTGAGACTGAGAAATAATATTATTACCTACATTGACATTCTTGGGATTCAACCACATAATCAAACCTTTGTACAGTCATAATTTCTTCTTTACATCAATTCCTATCTCCTGCCTGATCATGGTCTTTCTCATCCTTGTCGTTCCTCTCCTCCTTACCAAAACTCCACAATGATCATTTATACTCTATCTTGAGGTGTCGACCTTTGCTTTGAATAACAGTCTTAACTTCCCTTCGAACTCATTGTGCTTCCAACTTCTAGTTGTCCCCTTATTGAGACGTCGACTTCCCTCTATAGACTCATCTCTCCCCGTTCCTATCCCCCTCGTGTAATCTGTTTTTCCCTTTTTTGTTTTTAACTTCTCCTTGACCATTTGTAACTTCTATCTTTTGGTAGTTTCTATAACTTATCACTGTTGGCGACAAGAATAACTAGAGGCGTCCAGCTTCTAACTTCCCAAACGATTCTTTCAACTAAAGGGCCTACCTCAAAGAGGCCATTACCCACAACTAATGGAACCAAAACAAAACTTAAAAATAACAACATCTATAAAACAAAAGAGAGTACTTAAATATCAACAACAAAATTTAAATATCCATTACATGTCTCAACCCCCCAAACCAACACCAAAAGCCAACAAAAACTAGACTAAACTAATCAACACAAAATTGATGGGACGAATTGTCAATGCCCCTGCATCACATCATCATCTTGTGCATTTTGTTTGTTTGCTTGTTATCTTCAATCTTGGTTCATCATAGTTGATTCCAGCTATCTAGGGGTTTAACTAGGGAGAACACGACCCTTGCAAATTAGCAAATTCTCTAAAGGTGTTGGTAAACATTGCTAGTTTCTTTACTATATTTGTATATCAAGGTGAGGTGAACATGCAACAGAGAATTACTTCTTGGAAGTTTACTTTCAGTAGTCCAGTTTTGATTTTGCATGTTAAATCATTTCCACAAATGTGAAGATCAATTATGCAAGCCATAATTTGAACCAAATAATATAATGATTAGTTTTTAGATTTAAAGGCATTTGTTTACACTTATCTAAATTTTCTAGCACTTAAATGAACCAATTCCAATAATCCCTAATAACACATTTCTTCATCTAAATTCTATTTACATACACTTATTTTATTTATTTATTTTTCATATCAAATTTTATATGTATCACATCATATAATCGTTCCAACTTTTATATCTAAATTGATTGTTTAACTAATTACTTTATTTATTTAAACGAACTTTATTATTTATGTAAAGTATGATTTATCTCTCACAAAAACATCCTATTGAACCTTTTTTAGCTCACGGAATACTACTTACCATGTACCAATTATTAATAAAAAACAACTCACAATCAAATAATTTGATTGTCGTTTAATTAACGAAGGTGCTTAAGTTCTAAGTACACATTAAGGTTCCATTCTTGTCTAATACAAAATGCTGTGTTTAAAAAAATAAATTTAATTATTAATATTCGAAAATATGATTTGGACGCTAAAACTTTGGTTAAAAGAGGTCACTTATTTACAAATTTAATATTTGGTATTAGTTATAAAAAGAAATTATGATTTTTTCTGTCTTTTATAATACTTTTTGTAGTGGGAAAAGTATGCAAGCCATGTGCAATAAAGTGTGACATGCCTCGTTCAAGTCCACGCTTTATGTCACCAAGTTGTTGAGTAGTCATCCATGGCACAAAAGTCTTATAAAATTCAATTTTAACTTTAAAGCACTAATCATTACCTAAAAGTTATATCAACTTTAATTTATGTTTTAAGAAATTAAACATTGATAATGGATTTTGAAAGGAAGGATATTTAAATAAAATTTAAGTTAAGTCTTATTTAGTTTATACATGAAATTGAATGGTTTATAAAATTTTTATTAGGAATCAAGTTTTTTTGAGTGTGAATGTTATGTTTTTAAGAGACGACGTTGAGATCATACTTTAAGTGAATTTGACAAAATGAATACCCCTTAGATATGATTACTAGCATGATTTTGTTCCCCAATTTTAAATCCACTTTGTACTAATTTGAACCCACCCAATTCAAAAATATGTTTGTTGCATGTCAACTATATGCTAAATTTGTTGAATTAAAGTTTAGGTTGTCATATTTAAAGCCTTGTCATTTAAGTCACTATCACAATACATCATCACAAGAGTACAAGATTAACATATAGAAAAAGCATAAGATGATCCTCATAACTTGCATTATTTATCCAAGAGAAGGCACAAGGAAGTATCAAACTTCAACCCTTGTATAACAAACCTCCAAAAATATTCCTCAATATCACATTACTCCAACTCAACAAAAAGGTGAAAGAGAATAACATCAACAATCACATAGACCCATGAGACAAAATCACATAAATTGACTAGGATTGCACTAGCTATATTAGTTCACCATAGACATTTAATCCACTTCTACATCAACATTTATCAGCGTATTAATCAACTTGTCACAATGAAACATATACACCATTTTTTATTCATTCTCTTATAAATTTACACTTCTACATGTCTTGTATGTAACTAACTATTGATATTGATTGAAGTTATATTAACTAAAATATTTTATACTAAACCTAAATTAATATTTAATAATGAAATTAAATAATTATATTATGTAGGTTTTACTTTCTCCCTCCCTTATATTTTTTGACTCTGATATTTCCTACACTTCACTGTAAATAGCGGGTAAGTTGTTGTGCCGATTGTTTACCAAAATTCGACTCAAATTTCGACTTGTTTTTTTTCGGCTTTTCATTGCACCCTATGTGTCGACTGTTTACCAAAATTTCGACTTAGTTTTTTTTTTTACTTTTCATTGCGACCGTTGAATGGAGCTCTGTCAACCTCTTCAATCACAGTGTTTGTTCATGCAGTTGATTTACGTCGACTTGTTGAGAAGTTTTCGACCAGCCAACCGTTTTACAACGTGCCCACTGGTTAAGCTCTACCATTTTCTACACCCCTAAGGTTTAGCCTATGGTTCGAACCCCATATCTAGGTTTGGCCTTAACCTTAAAAAATATAGGACTTATCCTAGACAACTTAAAAGCGAAAGCCAAATATCTTAAATAACCTAAAATCCAAAACAGAACCAAACTAAACCCTAACAAACCCTACCAAAACTTGGACCTTGCTGGACTGTGTGAACAGATTGTTGTCACCAACCCTCCCTTCATGTGAATTTTCTTTCGAAGTAGATGAGGTTGGCAATGGCGTTTTCTGGGGTGAAGACATTTCTTTAGAATACAGCGAACAAATGTTTTGTAGCTTCAAAATCTTATATCAACTAGATCTGTGTTATTACCACCAAACGTGTTCATTGCATGAAAACTAATTATGATAGCTGAAAAATTTTATGGCCCTAGCAGCAGCAGTAGCCCTGGAACAACGGGCTACGCTCCCCTGGAGATTTATCAGAAACAAATCATCAATAATGGTGATAAAATTTTACATTTCAACGTTTAAAAATACACTGAGAAATCCATCAGAAAACTGGATGGAAGCTAATAATAATAATTATAACAATTTTCTTGTTGTTAGAAGGTTTCGAAATGAAGCAGAAGTTTTTGGTAGTGTATTGCATGAATTTGCTGATTTAAAATCATCTATTCAGGGACAGAGGGTTCAAACCCATGCGATGAAAACTGGGAGTGAATTTGATATCTTTGTGGGCAATAATCTTGTTAACATGTATGCGAAATGTGAGCACATGGAGGATGCACGCCAAGTGTTTGACAAAATGCCTCAACGAGATATAGTTTCATGGAATACTATGATTGCAGGGTATGCGAAACATGGCAGCATGAACGTTGCACATGAACTGTTTGACGAAATGCCTGGCCGAGACACTCTGTCATGGAACACGTTGATTGCGGGTTATGCCCAGAGTGGAGATGGCGAGGAGGCTCTGGAAGTCTTTTGTCATATGGGTAGAACAGATATGGATGTGGATCGTGACCGAGCCACGTTTGCTAGCATTCTCAAGGTATGTACTAGTTTGGAGGCTTTGGACCAGGGTATGCAGATCCACAGTGCTATTGTCAAGGTGGGTTTCGATTATGATTTTTTCATAGGGAGTTCCCTTGTAGATATGTATGCAAAATGTGCAAAGTTAAGAGATGCTCGTCAAGTGTTTGACAAAATGCCTGAACGAAATGTGGTTGTGTGGAATGCCATGATTGCAGGATATGTACAGAATTTTTGCGGGCAGGAGGCTTGTGCAATCTTAGTTGAAATGCTGCGCAAGGGATTGATGTTTAGCCAGTCCACATTCGCCAGCATTCTTAAGGCGTGTGCTAGCAATGCAGCTTTGGAAGAGGGGATGCAGGTACATGTTCATGTCATTAAAACTGGATTTGCTATAGATGTTATTGTGGGGACCGCTGTTGTTGATATGTATGCAAAATGTGGGAGGCTAGAAAATGCTAGTAAAATGTTTGACATGATTCCTGATCACAACTCCTTTTCATGGAATGCCATTATTATAGGATATGCGCAAAGCGGGGATGGTAAGGGGGCCTTAAAAGTGTTCTACAAAATGCTGCGTGCAGGTTTTAATTTGGATCAAGTGACCTTTTCTGGTGTTCTCAGTGCTTGCACATGCATAACGGATTTTCAGGAGGGTTTAGTAGTCCATAGTTTTATCATCAAAACTGGACATGAGTTTGATACTTGTGTGGGAAATGCCCTTGTTGACATGTATGCCAAGTGTGGTGATATGGTGAAGGCACACAAAGTGTTTGATAAAATGGTTGCAAAAGATGCAGTCTCATGGAATGCAGTAATTTCAGCTTATGGAAAGAATGGTTACGATGAAGAGACACTCTTACTTTTTCATCAAATGCTGCGGGCAGGGATGGAGTTAGATGAATTTACTTTTGGTAGTGTTCTAAAGTCATGTGCCAGCCTAGAAATGCTGGATCAAGGCATACTTATACATAATTATGTTATCAAATGTGGACTAGTTTGCAATGTGTTTGTTGGAAGTGCCCTTCTTGACATGTATTGTAAATGTGGTAAAACAGAGGATGCACAGAGACTATTTAATAGGTTGCCAGAACGAAACATCGTTTCTTGGAATGCAATGATCGTGGGATATGCCAAGAAAGATGGCGAGGAGGCTTTGAAGCTATTCTTCTATATGCTACAACTAAGCATGAAGCCAGACAAATTCACCTTCGCTACAGTTCTAGATATCTGTGCTACCCTGGCAGCTGTTGGATTTGGCAAGCAGATTCACAACCACATCATCAAAGCTGAATTAGATGTAGATATATTTGTAGCCAGTGCCCTTGTTGACATGTATGCCAAATGTGGAAATATGGCAAATGCCCTTGAAGTGTTTGAAAAAATGCCTGAAAAAGATGATGTCTCATGGAATGCAATGATTGCAGGATATGCTCAGCATGGGCATGCAAAAGAGGCCCTCAACATTTTTGAAAAGATGCAACATGTGGACATAAAGCCAAATCAAGCTACTTTTATTGGTGTTTTGTCTGCTTGCAGCCATGCAGGCCTGCTTGATGATGGGTATTTCTACTTTAATTCTATGACTGAAGTTTATGAGTTGTTGCCAACACAGGAGCATTATGCTTGCATGATTGACCTTGTTGGTCGTGCTGGATTCCTTGACAAGGCAATCCAAATTATTGAAACAATGCCATTTGAAGCTGATGTTGTCATTTGGCGGACTTTGCTTGCCGTATGTAGGCTTCATGGTAATGTAGATCTAGGAAAACATGCAGCAGGAAAGATTATAGATTTAGAACCAGATGATGCAGCAGCATATGTGCTTCTATCAAACATTTATGCTGCAGCTGGTCAATGGGATGATGTAGCAAATGTCAGAAAAGCTATGAAACAGAAAGGGGTGAAAAAAGAGCCAGGATGCAGCTGGATTGAGATCAAGAACAAAGTACATGCATTTATTGCAAGAGATAAGTCACATCCAGATATAGAGGAGATCTATGTCAAGTTGGAGGAGCTGACAAAGCAGATGAAGGATACAGGATATAGCCCTGACACAACTGCGGTATTGCACGATGTGGATGAGGAGCTTAAGGAACATTTTCTCTGGTATCATAGTGAGAAGCTGGCCATTGCTTTTGGGCTCCTTAGGACACCCCCAGGCACACCTATCCAGATTTTCAAGAACCTACGTGTGTGTGCAGATTGTCATACTGCCACCAAGCTCATATCCAAGATTGTTAGACGAGAAATTGTGGTGAGGGACGGTAGCCGTTTCCACCATTTCAAGGGAGGGATCTGTTCTTGTGGAAATTATTGGTGATGATAAGTAACCCAGTTAACAATATATTATGAGTCTTGTCACCGCCTGGCAAAGATTTGTCATAAAATGTAGTGTTTGAATATGAGATATCACCACAAGAGTGTTTTTCTTGATGATGTTTGATTTAGAGTGAAGTTCTGATGTTTTAGAGTATCATGTTAATAACATTGATTAGAACAGCTGTGCCCTCGAGGTTCCGAGGCTTACCTCACAAATGTGAAGAAAAAATATACAATTCAATGTCAGCCCATTAAAGGAGAAATATCGAGGGATGAGAAGGGACCAGTTCTCAATTATACACAGTAGAAGGATAGCATGGTCTGTACTTATAGAGATTATTGGGTGGTACTCTCTACCCATTGGTCATCTTTGTAAGACTGAAATTGTTCCTACTTGAGATTGTAAATCACATTGATAAATATGGTACATTTTGCAGAGCTGTTCACCAACTGAATTTTGCTTGGGGGGAAGTTTATATCTAATCAGCATAGTCTGCTACATTGGCAAACCCTTTGCCAAATATTTATGTCAAGATAGGAGCACACGAATTGATTCCTTTTGTAATATATGTGGCAGTGCACCACTCATTACAAGGATTGGGTTCATGCATATGCATAAGATGCCCTTAATTGCCCAGAACAGCTTGTGAAAAAATCTATACATTTTGTTGATGATGCAAGCAGATGGTAGATACAATTTGCTGTTTGAACCATTTTTTTTTACTTGTTGTGAAGCTCAATGTTTCACAGTTCACTCTTGCAGATTTTCTTAAAAATTTCTTGACCTAAAACATTTGAGGAAAAGAGTTTCAATAATTTCCCTTGTTTCAATGCACAATGATCTATGAGGCAATATTTGAGAAAAAAGATCCATAGGATTCCATAACCACTTTACTTTTCACCTGTCACATTCTTTTTTTCCTCGCTTTGGTTGTTTATTATGGAATTGGAGATACTTTTATACTTTCAATCTTTTTGGAACCTGTTCCATAATGGTGCAGAATCGCAGATGATATAATTAAGGTATCAGTATGCATGACACTTTGAAATATCTTGATATCACCATGGTACTTTAGAATACCCAGAAAAGTAAATAGGTTGCGGCAGCTGTTTCTGTACTCACTGCCCATGGATAATGCAATGGGTACAATGCCAAAAAGATATGTATATATGTGGTCTGTATGGGTGTTATTTAGCTTCTCTTTTGTTCTTGTTTGTGCCAGAATATATTCTCCAGTTAATAGCTTGGTATAGAAATTTGAAAATTTCTATTATCAGTGGTTCCTATCTCTGCATGACCAATTTTTTGTTGATCTCTCAATATACCTCCTTCCAAATCACTCTAATCTTTGTCGAAAGGCCTCAACTATATAGAAAACGTTCAAGTTTTGATGATATGTTTGAGGCTTAGTTTTGTGCCACAATTCACTTTTTTTCTTTTTATCAATGAATCGAGGGACTTGGGGCCCTTATCCATTATAGATAATAACAAAATCAGAAAGTCATTCCAACAACCCAATAACAGGGAAAACATGACTGTTGCTTCCCATCTCGAAAATTTGGGAAGAACTTCTAAAATCTACATAAACTAAAGCTAATTAAAGGTAGAAACCAGAGTAGGGTAATCCCTTTTTTGAGTGGCATCAGAGGATCATCTTGCTTTGGCTCTTTGCTGAAGGGTTCTTTTTATTTTTCTCCACTGTAACCCACTTTTTGGAATTCCTTGTCGAAGGGTCTATATTAGAGCAGCTGGAAGTCTGCTCTGAAACTCCTAGAGGGGGAAACTCCTCCACTTTGGAGGGAGATGTAGACGCATCAGGTCTGCAATCATCCTTAGCTTTAATAGGTGTAGAAACGTTTTCCAAAGGAGGGAGTGCATCTGCAGAGCTTTGAAGATCTGAAGGAGTGCAATCCGAAGAAGCTTTAGAAAATTAGAAGTAATATTTGAAGGAACATCAGGCTCAATAAGCTGATGCCCTGGATCAGCTCCTTTCCATCACATAGCCTGGCTAGAAGGAACAGGACGATGCCCGATAGAGGAAGATTTTTTAGGACAATCCACGGCTAAATGGCCTGTAGCATAACAGTTGAAGGCTATTCCTTTGTGTTGCATCCACGATCAGTTGACCACCTTTAAACAGATTTTGTTAAGTAGCTTCTTGGATAAGTCCAACCCAACCAAAATCCTAGTCAAGGTGAAATGGCTCAACATTTGCTCTAAATCTGGAACAGAAATAAGGTGACCAATCGAGTTTCCAATGGAGGACAGGTAATCTTTGCTTCAGAACTAAAGAGGAAGGTTAGGAATCCTAACCTAGATCGAGGAAACAGAGAAGGATTTAGTGATGTGGTTAAATTCTGGATACCAGGGTTTCATACCCAAAAAAACCTTATCCCAAAACCATGGGCCTCCTTGAAGAAGAGAATCTCTGTCCACAGGGGATTGGCAGATCACCAGAAACCAAGCTTTTCTACAAGGGCAAATAACAATGTCATTTTTCAGCAGGGGTTTCCTATTAATCAACATCCATTTGTGCAAACTAGCCAAACTTGGCTAGAATTTCTAAAACTTGCAAATTAGAGTTACCTGCTTATGCCATTCTCCACTATTTTGATGTGATCAGTATTAATCCTTTTGCCATCTTGGAAATCTGGAATTGCACTAGGAGATTGAGGTTCCTTGCCAAAGGAAAAAAACACACGAAGCTGCTTGAGGCTGATTGCAAATTCTATATTGTACCAGGCCACAACCCTCTTAGAAAAGAAGGAAATCAGATGAAGGTGGTGTTTCACCTGAAACAGCTGAGGTACAGTGATCAATCGAATATTGAACCCCAGTATGACAGAGAGCATTGCGGAATGATCTGTGAGATACCGAGGTAGGGTTAAGGGCAGAGATTTTGCATGAACAGGCATAACACGTGCAATATCTTTAGATGATTGCCCGCCATCTGTATGCGAAATGAACACAACAGAATTGGGAGCAGGGCCACCCAAGTGGTGGCTGTTTGGCTTGTAGGATGTGTGAGCAGGGTTGGAGGTGGCAGGAGTATTGGAAGTCATTTTGGGAGTGTTGGTATATTTTCTATACTGGCCAGAATTCATTTTTAGCAATGTCATTTGAAAGACACATTGACTATAATATATAACAGAGCTTGAACAACTCCTAGTCAATTCTTACAGATGAGTTTTGAATTTTGATACACTGTTTGGAGTGGATTGCCTCAAAGAAGAATATAGTTGAGCAAATAAATTTAACATTATAGTAGGAATAGCAATGTGCCTCGTGGACTTCAAGGGCTTCACAAATCAATGCCTCATGAGTTTTAAGGAAAAATGATACCTATGAATTGTGGGGTTCAACAACTTTGTGAATGAATGTCTTGTGTAGTTTGATGACCTCACTATAACAGCTCACTTTAAGATTAGAGCTCCCTGTGGGGACTTCGCAATATTATTGCATTGAAATGCAAGGAAGTCACTGCAATAATTTATAACTGCCCTTCAAAAACATACACGTCATATTTAACAGCAGAAAAATTACAAGAGCTTGTTTAATCTCAGAAAAGGATAGCAGCGTATTTAACTCCAGAACACTAATCATAAATTACAACATCAAAACTATTATTTACAACTCCAAGTAATAGCATTAATTCTGGCCAAAAGGACAGCTGCTGCAATCTTCAGTGCTGTTAAATCTCAGCTTGCTGACGTCAGCTGCCAAACTTGGTCAAATTACCGTCAAACAAAATGTGAACCACCTTGCTGGTGTGAGCATGTGTCATGCTGAAGTTGCTGCTCTGTTTCTGGGCAAATCCACTTTTAGTTCTCCTATTCCTTTTGCTGCTTCCCAGGTTAATTTATTGCCGTGATTGTGCTCTAGATCAGGCAGGGATAAGGGAATTTGTACATCTAATGAGGCAAGCCTCTATTATTATCTAATGGTTCAGTCCTTTAGTGAGGTAAGCCATGCATTAAGTCAATCATTGTACTGCTTTTTGGCCAAGCTTGGTATCTAGCCTTATTCATTTCTATTAGTGGCCTATTCTCTGCACTGAGCTGTTATCCAGTCCAAGAAGCATAAAGATTTGTATTGAGCGGTATTCAGTCCTTTGGAGATATGCTCTGCTTTGCACCATTATGCATAGGATTAAGCTCTATGATGAGACATTCTTAGTCCTTCGGGCTTAAGCTGTATTGAGCCATCGTTGGGTCCCTCATAGTGAGCTCTCCAGTTGTTCTCGGTCTCCCAGGCTAAGCTCTATATTGAGCCATATTGCTTTGTTTTTGGCTTGTTGGAGGCTAAAATACAAGTTGGTTGTGTATTTGTGCAATTTCACACTTCCATAGACTCCTCATGGAAAGAGGAACATGCTCATCCATGTATCTCAAGAATAGTCTAGATCAGAGATCAGGCTTGTTTTTCCATTCCAACATCTTCCGCCAAACAGGTTAGCATGTGTGCCTTGTGACAAGGGGGTATGCTGCTCAGGGTAAGAATGACCAAAGTTAGGCAAGATGGGAAGAGAGATGGCATGGTCTAGACAAAAGACTTAATTTGAAAGGGGGAAGTATGTGGAGCTGGTTATGAAATCCATTTGTGCACGTATGGTTAAAGAAGAAGCCTTGAGAATCTTGGTTGCGACTTCCAAAAATCAAGGGGGGCTTCAGAAAGAAAAAAATGAGTGGCAAATAGGCGGTTTAATGGAAGCTATGAGAGACAGTGCATGGGTGCAGATCAAATATAAAAACTATATTAAAGCAAACGAAAGGCTGAAATCAAATCAGAATTAATCAAAACAATTTATTTTTTAACATTTTGGGAGAATGGACTGTATGTACTCAACTGACATTGCCCACTTGCCATTCATGCCATTAGTTGTCAATCATAAGAGAACTCCATACACCCTCTAACAGAATGGAGCTCTAGAGAGATTGAGTAAGACACTGATGGAGAGAGCTAGGAGTATGCTCAGTGGATCATGCATTCCTCCATGCCATTCCGTTTGTACCTATTTTTTTGTCATCAATATCTGTTTCAATTGTGTTTTATTCTGTTACCTTTGCAATAGAGACCTGCACCAAATTTTTAGGGTTTGATCTGTTTCGATTGTGCTTTATTCTTTGACTGTAAAACCACAGGTTAGACCTCCAGTGATAGAGGTAAGCAATAAAGGCCATGGCAATTTTTTAATACTATTAAGAATGGACAACACTTAATGATCCAACAATGGTAATCAATTACATACTATTAAGATCCAGAAAAGTGAACCAACAAGCAAGGACCTATGACAAGAGATCAACAATCAGACCTGGGAAGAGCCAGCCAAGGATATATGGGATCAGAATCCCAGAAATTTCTGACAACAATCATGCCAACTCAGAAACTAGAAAGAAATCAAAGCAAAAGGAAGCTTTGTTGAATGGCAGCTAAGCTGAATGCAAAACAGAATCAGATTATAAAACAGACCAAAATCGGACATGCAGCAAGCTAAGATTGAATAACAAAACCAATCTGATAATGCAAAGATACGAGGATTTTTTTAGTATTAAAAGCAATTCCAAGATGCACATTCTGTAGGCGCATCCAACTTGAGGGGAAAGACATTTTTTAAAAAGCTTGTAGGAAGTTTTTTTTTAAATTTTTTTCAGCCATAGAAGAGGAGAGAGCAGGCCGAAACATCTTTTGTAGTAGAAACTTCAGGAATTAAGTGTGCAAGTTTATACCTCAAAAAATGTTTCGGATCAAACTCCATGATCCATCATCAGGAGAAAAAGCAAGAGAAGAGAAAAATAGGAAGGTAATTTGCAGATTAAGCACTCTAAATAGGAGGGAGGTGCATGGGAGCCAATGAGCTACAAGAAATAAAGAAAGCACAAAACAAGAACTCATTAAGACACCACACCCAGAAACATTCAGAAGCATAAAAGTAACAGAGAAAGAACAAAGAAACCAAAGGGAAAAAAGAAAAAGTAACAAGAAACAAAAACTACAAGAGACAATTAAAATTGACAAAGATGGGAATGGCTAAACAAAAGCTAAAACAGGAGGCACAATTTATAAAAGGATAAACTAAGACAAAGAAGAAGCAAATAGTATATAAAGAAGCAAATAATACCTACCAAACAAAAGCAAAGGACAAGAGCATAAGTACCCAAATCATAAACTAGAACTATATATATATATATGTTATTGTTGTATATATATACTTATCTATATGCTATTGGTTGTTTTTATATATAGATATATACATTTATGCATTAACATACTTATTTATATCTATATGTTATTGTTGTATATATATATATATATATATATGTATATGTCTGTGTGTGTTAGTGCTTGGTTCTTTTGCCTTGGTTGTGCTTATGGATTACTTAGTTGTTTCTCTTAGATCTTCGTTTCTTTCATCTTTTTGCTCTAGTTTATGATTTGGGTACTTATGCTCGTGTCCTTTGCTTTTGTTTGGCAGGGATTATTTGCTTCTTCTTTGTTTTAATTTATCCTTTTATAAATTGTGCCTCCTGTTTTTCCATTTGTTTAGCCATTCCCATCTTTGTCAATTTTAATTGTCTCTTGTAATTTTTGTTTCTCGTTACTTTTTCCTTTTTTCCTTTGGTTTCTTTGTTCTTTCTCTTTTACTTTTATGCTTCTAAATGTTTTTGGGTGTGGTGTCTTAATGAGTTCTTGTTTTGTGCTTTCTTTATTTCTTATAGCTCATTGGCTCCCGCGCACCTCCCTCCTATGTAGAGTGCTTAATCTGCAAATTATCTTCCTATTTCTCTCTTCTCTTGCTTTTTCTTTTGATGATGGATCATGGAGTTTGATCCGAAACATTTTGTAAGATACCCAACCAATTCTACCAAAATTTTTCCTTACTTAAACAATTTTACTTGCTATTAATTCATCAACTACTGCAACAATACAAAGATATACATCAAAGACAACTACTTGAATGAAAGTTGGGTACTTGTCTAGTTACTTGATTCAATCAACTTGCAATGTCTTATTATATGGATAATGCTTTCAATAGCATGAAGTACAACTTATTCAAATGGAAATACAAAGGAAAGGCCTTGAAGCCTTGATGATTACAATGGGCGCCTATACTTGATCAACTCAATTGAACTCAATGATGTCAACTGAATGTCAACATCTCACAATATCACAAGGGAGCATCACCTTGCTTGTTGAGGGAGCATCACCCCAACACTTGAAACTCGCAGGCCTCAAGATTACAAGCTCAACAGCTTAGCAGAGAGAATTTTTTGTCAAATGAACCGATCCCAAATGAATGAGAGGACTCCTCCTTTTATAGGCCTTCCAAAGGCAATGAAGGCACGTTTTTCAATGCACAAAGAGGAACCAAGGCACGTTTTCCAAGAAGCATATCCAAGGGAATATGCCATCTGATGACTCATTCTGAGTTGGCAAAATTATCCAGAGACCTCGACACGGATCCCGAAGACGTTCTGTCGACCAATGAGAGCTCAAGTTGTGTAACTACCTGAACCACCTCAGCTTAGGCGCACTTTCAAGTGTTCTTCTGACTGGGCGCTAGGTTGAAGTATCTGGGGTGTCAAAGTGCGCCCATCAAGAGGTTGCGCCCATCTGGAAAGAACTTCTAAAGGTTGTTGGCGAGATCCAGAAGAGAATCATGATACTTCACTCACCCAATCTGCCCAAGGCGCTCACTGAAAATTGATCAAAGTGTTACTTGATGTTGGGCCCCAGAATGATGTTTCATGGGCACAGAAGTGCGCCTTGCATGAAGATTGACTTTCTTTGGTGTTTCTTCAAGTCTTGATGTTCAGGGAGGTGGAATGCTCCATCTGGAAGTGAGCGCCTAACCAGCTTGAGATGGTATTGTGCCTTGCTAGGGTTAGGCGCCAAGTTGGGGATTGCAAAGAGTCTAGGCGCTAATCTGAGGGTGTAGAGGCATGAAGATGCATCTAATGAAGTCTTTAACACTTATCCATTATTCACTGAAGACTTTTCGTCCTTGATTCCAGTTTAGGCGCCCAAATGATCCCTCTGGAGTCTAGGCGCTAATTGAAGGTTCATTGATAGTTCTCTGATAGCGTTTGATGTTGCTTCTATGCCTTGGCGCCCATTGAGATAGTTTTTTCATGAAACTGCGCCTTACCATTGGTGGGTACCAATTGAAGGTTGAAGAGTCTTGGATGTGCGCCCTGGCATCTTCCACTTCTTTTAGTTCACTCTATAGCTGGGCGCTAGAACAGGAGTCTTCAGTTAGAGTATGCGCCTAGAGTCTTCTAGGCCAAATTCATCCTAGATTGACAAGGTAGGAAGCTTCTTGAAGTTAAAAATATCTTCACCAATCAATGCGCCATTCATTCATCCTAAAGAATCTCCTGTTCTTGCTTGGGCGCTCATTTGATCTTGGCATTAGGGAGCTGGCGCCTGGGTGTGGAATTATCAAATCTTCATCAACAAACTAGGCGCCCTTATTGAAAGAGTTTAGTCATGTCGAGCGCCAGAAGTCACCCTGAAAGCTAGGCGCTCATTGTAACTTGTTTGATCAGGAAGTGGCGCCTTGATCATTTAGGTGATCTTATGAACTCCAATCTTGCTTTGGATACTGAATTTCATCTTCACAAGTTAGGCGCTCCCTTGAGGTTGTTTAGAGGCCTAAGAGCACCTAAGACATTTACTCCACTGTACTTAATCAAAACTCATTTTTGAAATCAATCAACCCTTTTCCCACCAAGGCGCCCTATGTGGAATGATAAAAGCGCCTTATAACACCATGTTTCTCTCCTAGGCGCCAATTGAGGCAAGAGGAAAGACAAAGTGCGCCTAACCTTACTTAGGCAACTTCTAAACTTCAAAACCTTGATTCACTGTGTTGAAAGACTTTAAGGATGATAGGATATTATTTTGCACACCCCAAATCCTTACAGAAGACTCCAAATCCTTAGGCGCTCATGTAGGCAATCTGATGTAAAATTTGCGCCTAACTCCAAGAGTCAATTTCCTGCTTACTAGGTTTCCAGACTTAGCCAATATTTCAAGTTTCTAACTTGTCCCTGCAAAACAGTAAAGTTAAGTTAGTCGAAAACCAATTCATTCCCTCATCATTCTGAATTAGCCTCCGGGAATGATCAATAGGCTAATCCAATCTTAATCTGATGATCAAGCCGGAAACGGGGACATGACACATTTTTTTGAGGTATAAACTTGCACACAATTAATTCTTGAAGTTTTTACTACAAATCGTTATGGACTGTGGAAATCTGATGTCTCTTATAGTTCAAACATCGTTTGCATACCTTGGGATGCTCCAAGAGGCTTTACAGAAGGTTGTCGTTCCACCTTCTATCAAGCTGAATGTAGCAGCCTGGTTAGATTGTATGCATACTGTATACGCCTAAAAATGGCATGATTCAGTCTAAATAAATATTCTTAATATTTATTTCATTCTAATTCTTCTATCAATAAATAAATAAACAAATTTATTTATTTGATCACATTCTCTTAAATTAATTAAATATCAAAATATTTAATTACCTCTTCTAAAGTCAAAATTAAATAAAATCTTTTATTTAATTAAATTCTTTCAACAATTAAATAATTCTTAATTATTTAATTAAATCAAAATCATTCTTCCAAATTTGAATAAATCAAATCAAATTTATTTAAATCCTTTCAATCTCCAAAAATAAAATAAAATAAAATATTTTATTTATTCTTCCAAATCATGCACAACAATTAAATAAATTTATTTATTTAATTTACTTTCTTATCTTCTAATTCTCCAAATATCTTCCAAATCTTCTAAAAATAAGTCTTCTTCTTCATGTACACAAAATTAAATAAATTATTATTTAATTTCTCTCAAATCATGCAAAAATAAATCTCAAGTTGAGTTATCTACTTAATCATGTCTTATTTTTAGAAAAGAACGCAGTTAACTCAAATAAAACAACTTTTGTATGACACTTGTCTTCTTCTTATTCACGCACATTCCTCAAAGTTTCTATACCGTTGATTTTCTCATTCTTTCTATACTGTTGATTTTCATTCTCTCAAGTCTATAAATTGACCCTTCTTCTTCCATTTCATTCATCCAAGCTTTAAGTATCGTTATTCTGCAGGAAGTACAGCGCGCCTTTGACACCAATTCGTTCATTGCTTGTGATCACATTCGTTACTACGCACTATTATCATTGTTGTGAAGCTCATCTTCATGGCGATATTATCATAGCTGTTCCCATTTGACAATCTTGAAATCATAGCAAGGAAGTGCACCTTTTGAGGGCCATATTCATAGACAAGATCATTTGTGATAGGCGATCAATGGAAGCTTCGAATTAAAGGAGGTTTGCTTTGTATTGTTCATTGTTTAATTGAATCTCTTTTGTTCACCATTTCATTGAGTTTTGGGTATCTTGATATTTGATATTATTGATTATTCATTTTAATCTAATTTTCTCTTAACATTTTTGGCGCAAAGTGGGATCGGTGATAAAAGATGTTGTATGCCAAGTCCTAGATAGGGAGCTTGCTTATAATATTCTCCTAGGTAGACCATGGATTCATGCCATGAAAGCTGTACCCTCTACCTATCACCAATGCATAAAATTCCCTCACAACTGCAAGCAAGTCACTATCCAAGGTGATCCGGCCCCCTTTCAGCATTGCAACTCTGTCCTTTCAAAACTCGATTGCATCATACCAAACAATAGAGCATCTACATCCCCTACCCCACAGCATGATTCTACCTCTGAAGCTTCCTCATCAAAGCCCAAAGAGCAGAAAATTACCATCAAAGAAAAATGAGTTGGGGAATACTCTATTGAGCACATCCTCAATCTAGCCAAGATACCTCTATCTCCTAGATCCTTTAGGTGACCCAAGCATTTTCCAAAGCCATCTGCTCCTCCTATACCTCCCACAGCTCCCTTTGTAAAATGGGGGACCCTATTAGATGAAGCAGAGGAAAGAGATAACCTACAATGGCTTTATACCGAAGAAGAAGAGAACATACAACAAGAACCACCTAGGCTCCCAATAGAAATCTATGGGCGACGTGAATCTATCCTACACAGAATGGGTTACGAAGGACAAGGCCCCATCAGCTTAAGAAAAGAAGGAATTATAGAACCCATTCGACCTTCTTCATCCTCATTGGCTAGAAATACAAAAAGTCTAGGATATAAAGATAAGGGCAAAGCTAAAGCAAATGCTTGTCTTGTGGAAATGTTCCATACACTTCAAGTGGACAGTGACACAAATTCCAATGACTATGAGTGGGATGAGCTGACAGAGCATTCCTATGACGACAAGGAGGTCAATACCATTCAAACTTATGGCCCCTACCGTGAGGGACAAATGCTACCGAATAGGCCATTAGAGTGTGATTTGCCTATCTTTGAGAATACGACTTTCGAGGAAGGTTCGAGTAATAAACAACTTGGAGGAAAGTACTATCCTGAACACTCCCCCTACCAATACTTCTAGCATATCCATTCAAACTATTAACGAATCAGATCTATCCTCTGACTCCCTCCCCCTTGTACATCCTGAACTTATTGACCGGGATCTACGAGGAACCCCGCAACTAGATATGTTCCAAAACGACAATGCCTATATTGACTACATGGAACTTAGGGACCACCTACCTAAAGGAGATTATAAAGTTGGTTTCTCTATTGAACTTAATACCATGGCTTATTTCGGAGAGGGTGCCAAGCCTTCCAGTCACAAAAATGTCAAAATAAAAACTGGATCTGACGGTGAAAACCGCTTCGCGGCAGTGTCAAATCCCAAAACAATAAAAAGAAAGGACGCATCTGAAGGTGAAAACCCAACTGTGGCACCTCACGATGGAAGGCTTGACACTCTCCCCGATGACATGCACCAAGAGAAGTCTCAGATTGTTGTGGAACCCACAGAGCCTGTTAACATTGGAACAGAGGAATAGCCTAAGATCATTCACTTTGCTAAGTCTCTAACTCCACTAGAGAAGACTAAGTTTGTACCATTCTTCAAGAGAAAGCAAGTTAATTTTGCTTGGTCATACACAGATATGCTGGGGTTAGATCTAGATTTGATTCTACATCATCTTCCATTAGATCCAGGAGTGAAACCAGTGAAACAAAAGCTTAGAAAGATGCATCCACACATAGCACTGCTTGTAAAAGAACTCAAGAAACTACTGGATGTAGGGTTCATCAGAGCTATAGACTATTCGGGATGGGTCTCTAACATAGTACCAGTGTCCAAACCTGATGGCTGAGTCAGACTATGCAATGACTTTAGAGATCTAAACAAAGCTTGCCGTAAGGATGATTTTCCATTGCCAAATATAGATATCATAGTCGACTTAACAGCATGACATACCATGTTGTCTCTCATGGATGACTTCTCAGGATATAATCAGATCAGGATAGCACCAGAAGACCAGCATAAGACAACTTTTACTTGTCCATGGGGCACTTTCTATTGGAATGTCATGCCATTTGGGCTAAAGAACGCAGGAGCCACGTATCAACATGCTATGACCACCATATTTCATGATATGATGCAGTAACAATGGAAGACTATGTCGATGATATCCTTGCAAAGTCACTCACAAGAGAGTCACACTTAGATGTGTTAGAGAAAGTCTTTAAGAGATTAGAGCAATTCAAAGTTAGGTTGAACCCAAAGAAATGTGTATTCGGAGTCACCTCAGGTAAGCTCCTAGGTTTTATTGTATCAACAAATGGAATAGAGGTGGACCCCACCAAAGTCAAGGCTATTATGGACATGCCACCATCCAAGACTCTCACTCAACTAAGATCTCTACAAGGCAAGCTACAAGCAATCCGTAGATTCATATCACAACTGGCAGACAAGTATCAACCATTCAGTCATCTCCTACACAAGAACATTCCATTTAGATGGGATGAGAAATGCAAATAGGCATTTAACAGACTGAAATAATATCTTATGAATCCACCTATTCTCATGCTCCCTATCTAAGGGAAGCCATTGATACTTTACATATCTGCTACACCTATAGCTCTTGGGGCTCTTCTAGCACAACAAGATTATGAAAATAAAGAAAGAGTCGTCTACTATATCAGTTGCACATTGGTGGGCTATGAGTTGCAATACTCTCAGATAAAAAGATCATGTTTTGCGTTAATTTTTGCTTCCCAAAAACTCTGATATTATATGCTTGCACATCCAGTCAAACTTATTGCAAACATACATCCACTGAAATACCTACTAAGCAAAGTAGCTCTAACAGGTCACCTAGCCAAATGGGTAATGCTCCTAAGTGAATACGACATTGAGTATGTAGACAGAAAGGCTATCAAAGGGCAAGTCATTGCTGATTAATTAGCAGATGCACCACTACAGGACACCACACCAATGCAATTTGAATTTCCAGATGAATCCCTATTCAATATATCAACACATTCCTAGAAACTTTACTTTGATGGGTCCTACACAAACCATGGATTGGGGGTAGGAATCTTGTTTGTAACTCCTCATGGCGACACCATACCGAAGTCTTACCATTTGTTATTCCCATGTACCAACAACATAATAAAATATGAAGCCTTAGTCATTGGTCTTAAGATGGCAACAAAATGGAAAATCAAAGAACTATATGTCTATGGTGATTCTCAACTAGTGATCAATCAGGTCAATGATGATTACCAAACCAAAGATGAGAAGCTTGTCCCATACAAGTGGATGGTCGAGGACTTCAAGGAATACTTTGTGATCATCTCTTTTGAGTAGATACCTCAGATTGAAAACAAAGCAGCAGATGCCATGGCAACCGTTGCCTCTCTTCTCGAAATACCAAAGAATGAGTCACGGTACAAGTTCTTAGTGGAATCAATACAACCACCAGCTTATGATCTTCCTGACACCCATTCCATATGCCTTTTGGATGGATCTGATTCACCTTGGTACGGTAAGGTTTACACTTACCTCAAGGACAACACCCTCCCACCTGACTTATCTTCAAACCAACGACAAACCTTTATACGCCAAACATCTCGCTATACCATTATTGTCGACACCCTATACCGACGTGGTCTAGATGGTACTTTACTCTGTTGTTTAGAATGAGAAGAATCCCAAATTGCCTTACAAGATGTACACGAAGGGATCTACAGAACACACTCTAGCGGTCCTTCCTTAGCTAAGAAACTCATGCGTTTGGGTTGTTACTGGCCGAACATGGAAACAAATTCATATCAGTTTGTGAAGAAGTGCAAGTAGTGCCAAATACACAGGAACTTGATACATGCATCAGCTCAAGAGTTGAGGCCTTTAACGACACCTTGGCCCTTTTGCCAATGGGGGCTTGACCTTGTGGGAAAGATCCATCCACCCTCATCCAACGGCCACAAATTCATAATAACCACCACTGAGTACTTTACCAAGTGGATTGAAGACGTTTCCCTCACTATCGTCACAGGCAAACAAATCTCCTCATTCATCCTCAATTACCTCAGCCACAGATACAGAATTCCCTCATCCATTATCATGGATAACAGAAGACCCTTCAAAAACTAGGATGTCCAAGAACTCTGTGATTGATTCAAAATCCATCACCGTTTCTCCACACCCTATTACCCCCAAGACAACGGTCAAGCTGAAGCATCCAACAAGACCATCTTGAAACTCCTCAAGAAGACAGTCAACGATGCTGTCTGTGATTGGCACTTTCAACTCAATCCCGCTCTATGGGCCTATAGAACTAGTATACGCACTCCCACAGGTGCTACACCTTACGCCCTTGTCTATGGCTCAGAAGCTATCCTCCCCATTGAGGTCGAGGTACCATCTTTGAGAGTGTCGTTAAAAGGTCTCATAACAGATGAAGAATATGGAGTTTCCAGATTGCAAGAACTAGAGTTGCTAGAGGAAAGGAGACATAAGGCCTTTGATCATCTTAAGACATATCAACAAATGATGTCGCGAAGCTACAACCATAAAGTCCGTCCAAGAGTCTTTAAAGTTGGAGATCTAGTACTTAAGGAGAACCCCCACAATCAACAGGATCAGGAAAAGTAAGGCAAGTTCAAACCCAACTGTCTTGGGCCTTATGTGATCATAGCTGCTTATGGATCGAGAGCATATCAATTAGCAACATCAGAGGGTGAGCTGTTCGATGACCCAATCAACAACATGCATCTTCGCCGGTTCTATACCTAAGAGAACCCCAATGTAAGGGGGCATAAAATTAAAAAAATAAAAAATTTAGAAAAATACAAAAAAATAATTTAAAAAAACAGAAAAATACAAAAAGAATTGTCCTTTGGCAAAAACTTGGCAAACAGGTGCCTTGGATAGGTATCACGATGAAAACCTGACAAATAGGTGTCATGTTTACTTTCTAGCTTTCGTGCAAATAAAAACAAGTGGTGAAAACTTGGTAAACATGCGTTACTTGTGATAAACCACTTCCTCCATCTTTGGGAAACCAATCACCTTGTGTCCATTCTTCCTCATGTCCCATTCGATCCATATCTGTTCCATAATAAAAACTTAACGGTAACCTATCATGGCTTGATACTCTATCTCTTTGTTGCCTTGTCAACCAAAGTTTTATCCCATATCGTATCCATAGTGTCAGCCTAGCATAGCGTCTGTTGTTGGTATCCATGGTCCAAGTCCATGAACTACGTTGCCTCTGCATTGTCACGTAGGCAAGGCCATTTCTCAAAATGCGCCCCCGAGGCTCCACTGTCCCATCCGTTCCATGTCTGGTCCTTCTATCTATCTGAGTCCACCCCACTTTCTATCACCTAGGTCTTAGGTCTGTTAGGGTTTACCTCGAATTACATTGCCTCTACGTCGTCACGTAGGCAAGGCCATTTAGCAATGAGCCCACGAGGCACTAGGTCAGCCCCTTAGGGTCTGTCTCACCAATAAAGATTATGGAATCTTCTCACTAGGCAAGCAAGTGCAAGCGAAACCCGCTCTTTTTCAAGCAAAAATCCGGACGCAAGACATTAACTTATCCAAGGCAAAGCAGACAAACATCTAAGGCCTTCTAATTGATTTTACCCAAATTATGGCAAGAAACAAACACATCTAAATGCAAAAATGTTTTGTGGATTGAAAACATGGTTAAAATACAGAGTCTTGATTTTTTGCTATCATGTCTTTCTATGCTACTCGAGGGTGCCAAAAGCTAGAGATGCTATGATGGGGGCATGATTATTTTCTTTGTTTGTTGTTTGTGAATTAAACTTTAGTACTGTGAAGCCTTGTCTAAAGACATGATTGGCAAAAGATCTTCGAGGACATCCAAGGTCTAACATAAATGGGGGCAATCCTTGTCTGTTGATACGCAAGAAATACTTAGTTTATCTTGGTTCAATTATACCTCAATGCTTGTATTAACTTGCTAAATCAAAATCCATGTAAGCGATACTCAGGTCATCTCGGTTCAATTATACCTAGATTCTTGTATTTTCTTACAACATTTGGAAAAAGTACCAAAAAAACAAAAAAGCCCAATGATGAAATAAGCACTTCAAAAATACTTGCACTATCAAGATGTCAAAATAACCATTCACATCCACTCTCATCCACAAAGCACCCATACCATTCACATCCACAAAGCATCCATACCATACCCCATGCAATAAAGATCCAACAATGCAGAGTATCAATACAAATAAAAGCTTGTGAGTTCTTCTGTCGAGTCATTTTTCTATCTATCATCATATCTTTCATCCTTGTCAAGTCAATCTGAGCAGTGATCAAAATGCAAGTCCATCCTTTATCCATACCAATCAAGTCAAGTCAATCTTGTCAAATTATCCAAGTGTCCTCAGTGGTCTTGATCCTTGTCTGGTTGTAAACTAACCCAATCAGTTAATCAATCAAATTGTCTTATACAGGATGTAACATTGTCGAAATCAGACCAATACACATGTCTTACACGACATGTTTCATTTCTTGAAACCAGACACTATCCTCGTGTTGCTCCAGGGATCTATCGTTCCCTGCCATGACAACACCCCTGCCATGTTGGTCTAGGGATATATCGTTCCCTGCGATGACAACACTGCCGTATATCGTTATCAGTATATCGTTGGTTTACAGCTTGACAGGGGCAATACCTTGTTTGTTCTTGTATTATTTGTGCGTACTTGCTTACTTGCTTGTGTGTGTTATCATTCTATCTTGCATCACGTATCATTAAGCTTTTTCTTCATCCTAACCTGTTTTTCACCTTCGTCTTCGTGAGATTGTCCGTCTCTCGTCCTTTTGCCTTCTTATCGTCAAATCTCCCGAGGGGGCATCTTATCGTCGTTAAACTTGTACCAGGGGCAAACTGGGGCATGTATCATTTTCAGATAATGTTATTCTTTGAAACAACGTGATAAAACACATTGCATCAAAGAGGGGCAAAATGTATATGCCTAAAAATGGCACGATTTAGTCTAAATAAATATTCTTAATATTTATTTCATTCTAATTCTTCTATCAATAAATAAATAAACAAATTTATTTATTTGATTCACATTCCCCTAAATTAATTAAATATCGAAATATTTAATTACCTCTTCTAGAGTCAAAATTAAATAAAATCCTTTATTTAATTAAATTCTTCCAAACAATTAAATAATTCTTAATTATTTAATTAAATCAAAATCATTCTTCCAAATTTGAATAAATCAAATCAAATTTATTTAAATTCTCTCAATCTCCAAAAATAAAATAAAATCAAATATTTTATTTATTCTTCCAAATCATGCACAACAATTAAATAAATTTATTTATTTAATTTACTTTTTTATCTTCTAATTCTCTAAATATCTTCCAAATCTTCTACAAATAAGTCTTCTTCATGCACACAAAATTAAATAAATTATTATTTAATCTCTCAAGTCATGTAAAAGCAAATCTCAAGTTGAGTTATCTACTCAATCAACCTTGTTTTTATTAATCTCTTAAATTAGAAGTTTTTTTCTAATTTATGAAAAATATGTCTTATCTTTAGAAAAGAAAGTAGTTAACTCAAATAAAACAATTTTTGTGTGACACTTGTCTTCTTGTTATTCACGCACATTCCTCAAAGTTTCTATACCGTTGATCTTTTCATTCTTTCTATACCATTGATCTTCATTCTCTCAAGTCTATAAATTGACCCTTCTTCCATTTCATTCATCCAAGCTTTAAGTATTGTTACTCTGTAGGAATTATAGCGCACCTTTGGCACCAATTCCTTCATTGCTTGTGATCACACTCGTTACTATGCACTATTATCATTGTTGTGAAGCTCATCTTCATGGCGATATTATCATAGCCGTTCCTATTTGACAATCTTGGAATCATAGCAAGGAAGTGCACCTTCTGAGGGCCATATTCATAGACAAGATCATTTGTGATAGGCGATCAATGGAAGCTTCGAATTAAAGGAAGTTTGCTTTGTATTGTTCATTGTTTAATTGAATCTCTTTTGTTCACCATTTCATTGAGTTTTGGGTATCTTGATATTTGATATTATTGATTATTCATTTTAATTCAATTTTCCCTTAACACATACGATTGCTTCGTAGAGGTTCAACACCAAAATGATCCTCTTTTAATTATTGTTATCATCAATAATTGTGGAGTAAAACATACACTGATCGACAATGGATTAGGCCTCGATGTTTGTGGGATAGACCTGTTACATAAGCTCAATATTGATGTCTTATATTTCACCTAACACTCTTTCCATACGTGGCTTTGATAATGTCGACAAGAAAACTCTGGGCACGATCACATTATCGACTGTGCATGTTATGCCTGATGCTCTTTCTTATAAAATTCTTCTCGGTAGACTGTGGATTCATGCCATGGGTGCAGTTTCGTCTACCCTTCATGGTTCGATAAAGTTTGTTTACAACAACAAAGCTTATACAATTAAGGCTGATCCAAATCCAGAGTATTGCCAACACGTGGATTCCAAGAATCAACTTGCTGTATCTAAAACATTACAGAACTTAATCCCATCTTCAACAAGAGTTGATCTACAATCCTCCGTTGTTGATAACAGTGCTGATAAGGAAAGTGATCCATCATCAAATACATATCTAGATGACGATTGGGGTTCGTTGGACTTTACTGCTTCCTTTGTTGGAGAGTATTGTTGATGATGATTGTTAGTCATAACAACACTCATAAAAATTTGTGCAACAAACCTTTATTATCTTGTAAAGTATGATTAATTTGAGATAAATTGATGAATCCAAGTATGATTAATTTGAGATAAATTGATGACTCCAAGTCTCCGTTGATCAGGTCATGATCTTCTGACGTTACTCAGAGGTTGATGTGACATGCTGTTTTCCATTTCAAGGGGTCTTAGGCTATTTGAATGATTGGTTGCATAACTGCCTGCTATAAATTCACTTCACAAATGATGTTATTTTCACTATGCTCAACGAATTATGATTATATTCATAAGTTTGATCAATTCTTCTGTATACTTCTGCACTTTATATTTACTCAAATGATGTGCCTACAAGTAGATATTCATATGTTTATCATGGATATACATTTGTATTTGCATGATCTTTATCAATTTAACATACTTTCACTCAAAATATGCTCTGTATTTTCAATTATTTACGAGCTATAGGCATATTTCATGTTTATTTACTTTAGATTGTATGTTATTTGCAATTGTGGAGATGATTTGTAATGAAATTCAAAGAAATTCAAAGAAATACTTCTAGTTTTAATAACCCTTTGGCTATTGAGTCACATACATTCAAGATATAGTCATGAAGAGAAGAAATCAAACCATAATTCACCAGGTTGTTCCACAGCTAGGTATGGTTGATGCTAACTTCAAATGAACAAAGAATGAAAACAATACATGCAGACTGATAAGTACTCCAAGGGACGCAACTAATCAATGCAGATATCCAAATTTCACTCACTGATTACTCAAGATTTACAATGATTTGTAATCAAACAACTTCTCTTTCATTAAGTACGCAAAAACATGTACATTCACAATGGCCTTGAAATTAGCCCCGAATTCTTCAGCAATCAAATTTCAGTTAAGTTTCTAATGCCTAAAAGAGTGCACTCCATCCCCTTTTATAGAATAAGGAGAGGAGGTGGTTACAAATAACCAATGGTTAGGATTCATCTATTCAAATCAAAGGTCAACATTTCTTCATTGACTTAGTCAACATTTTCCCCATGGCACTAGTTGGCAGTTGGCAACTATCTAGCAAAACTTACTGCTTACAAGCAATCTATGCATATATTTACATTATGATGCATCTATACTTACTCTTTATCTCCTTCTTCTTCACTTTCTTCTTCCTCTTCACTCTCTACATCATCTTCATCTTCATTGTCACTATCACTTTGATGTAGATCATCTCTTATGTGTATCTTTATTGTTGTCCTGATGGACTCATATGACTGCACAACTCTGTCTGTCTCACCTCCATCTTGGACTTTGGTCTTTACTACTGCATGCCGATGAGAATGAAACTTAGCCCGAAGGGCATCTATTTTACTTTTCCTGCTATTCAGGGTCTCATTGTAAGTCTCTACCCTGACCTTTATTCTCATGACCTTGTCCATCATTTCCTCTGTCAGGTGGTTCAGGGGGTCCTCTACAACTTGCTTGAAATTATCATGGAAAGCCTTGACAGTGAAATCAACATCTTGGTTTTCAATCTTTCCTTCTACCTTCCCTTCCAATGCCTCCAAGGTCTCTGCCTCATGTGCCATTAGGTTATCCAGTTTGACACTTATATCCCTGAGCTTTCCGCTGCATCTCTTTAATACATCACATTCAAACCCTGTATCTTCATACCAGATACTCAACAGCTAGGAGGTGTTATTATCTAATATATTATTACTTATCAATATCTGTGTATCAATCCTCTTCATCTCACCTAGAGTATCTAGATGCTTCTCTAGCTTGAATGACCTCCTGCCTGCTTCATTTTGTAACTTGTCTACCCTTCTCTTCAAGGTACTCAAAGAATTCCACCTCTCCAAAGAGGTTTTCACTACATCTTCTGCTTCAAAAATGGATGACATCATCCACTTCTCCATTACCTGGGCTTTATGCCTTATCAGGTCCAATCTAGTAACTTCCTCTTGTGATATAATGGATAGTGGAGTAGCAGCATCAACAGGTGCATGATTGGGGTTAGTCAACCCTTTAATAAAAGAATGTAGTTGAGCAATGTCCTCTTTATGTTTTTTATTCTTCTCCTTTTCTCTCTTCACCCTCTGTGTTAGAGAGTCAATGATGTCCTTTCCTTCTTGACCTTCTTGGTCCTCATTTGTAAAACCTAGATCAACATTAGTGATCTAAAAATCTTCAAGGCCTATTTTACCTTTCTCCTTTTCTACTGTAGGCAGGGCCACTTGTGTAGTTCTCCTACCTGTAGCAGGATCCCTTTTGATTGCCAAAGTTAACCTGGCATTTCTCCTGGGCTTCATCATGCTCCCAACAAATAATGTAGATACATCAAAATCCTGTACCTCCTCAACCTGTTGCAGATGTATCTCTCGTTGCAACCAATGAGGTACATCACCCTTAGGCTCCTGATGATCACCCCCTATATTTTGGGTGTCCTGTTCTCCTGTGTTGGATTCTATCCTTGGTGGTGATGTCTCTTTCCTAATTTCTTCCTCATGCACCTTTTCATGAGGGGGATCTCTTTGGGGCACATCTTGTTGAGGGATCTCCTTTTGTGGAGGGGGTTCTTGTGAAGTGTTCATGCTTGTATCTTGCACCTCCTCCCATAAATTTTCTTTAGGAGCCTCAGGAACATTCTGACTCTACCCATCTTGTGGCACTATGTTCTCTTGGCCAGTCTGTGTATTGTGACCTTGAGGATCACCTTGATCACCCTTGGTCACACTTTATATCTCTATCTTTGTACCTGTACCTTGTGACAAACTTTGGCCCTTATCTTTAGATGCATCAGTTTCCTCAAGGTTAGCCTCTTTCTTAGCTGATTTCTTCTCTGATACTGGAATACTGCCTTGATCACCCCCTTTAGGAGGTGGTGATGGACCACTTTGGTCTTGCTCAGTACCCTTGTCTAGTATGTCTTGATCATCCCCACTCTGAAGCTGTGCTTATGATTGTTTTTGCCCTGTGGGTGCCTTAGTTTGATCCTTGTCCTGATCAGGTGTCATATCACCCTTCTCTGTATGCTTTGTATCTCCAGCCTTCTTATGCTCTAGAGGTGAATCACTGCCTTTATTTGAGCTAACATTGCCCTTGTAGGTTAGGTCTACTGCTGTAGGACTAGTAACCTGTTCAACCAAATTATCCAACCCTATTTGTTAGGCTACCCTCTCAGGACTATCCTTCTTTGTTTCATCCTTTTCATCCCCTCCCTGGTTGATTACCATTTGGGCCATTGGGGTCCCGTGAGGGGTCATCTTGGTATTCACAACCAAAGTTTCCATGTGTTGAGCAGCCACGTCCTGAACTATCTCATCATTTGATAACTCCATAGTATCATCCAAAGGGAAAGGGGGCTCCTTACTAGCCATATGTACTTCTCTTGTTTGGTCCTCGACCTTCTTAGTTTTAAACTGAATTATTTCAGGAATTAGGACTTCATGCTGCAACTCTCTCCTGAAGGGCATACCACCCCTTCCCATTAACATGATGGGATCAGTGCTAACATTCTCCCCTCATGGATGTCTTTTGCTTCTTGGGTGGTGGTGTTTGCAACACCTTCTTTCTTTTCTTTCTTGTTATTAAGAGGTCATCATCCCTAGGCTCTTTATTCAATTGCTCTCCCTCTGAGGGATTACTTCTTCCAACTCCTCTTATAGAGGCTCATCATCTTTCTACCTTTCTGTATCTTCAATAACATGCCTCATTGTCCTTTGAGTCTTTTGTTTGTCAGGAGGTGACTGTGATGTGGATGCATGGGCCAATGTAGATGCCCCATCGCCTTTTGATGGAAGCCTTTTGATAATCACCCCTTTTTGTTCATGCTCTACCTTCTTACCCTTGGATGGCATCTTTTGTTCTTCAACAGGTAATCTCTCTCCATTGGATTTTCTCTTCTCAATGAGAAAATCATCATACTCCTCATCTGACAATTCCTGTCTCTTTTTCTTATTATCAACTGTGAGGGCCATGCCCTTCTTCTTCAATTTGGCAATTTCTGCATTTACCCAACTTTGGGTCAATTGAATGACACCTTGCATCATTTGGTCCAAGGAAGTATCCTCCAACTGTGTCAGATCAGGGGCTGAAATGGTGTCATTATACACCTTCTTGTCCTCATACTCATTGGACATTATCTTTCCATCATCATGATGTAGCTGCGCGGGTACTGGGATGCAATCAAAGGTCTTGATTTGATTTAAGGTGAGCCTTTGATATTTTCTTCTTCTCACCTCGGCCTCATTATCACAATCTGTCCAGAAGTCTTCCAAATGCTTTTGATGTATCTGTTTTCCTAACAGCTTCTGTATCTTGCCATAAGGGTCATATGACCTGACTATGGGAAATGGTTGCAAGAACATGAGATTCAATCCCCCAATAGCATCCTTGATGCTCTGTCTATATGGGCATAAATACTAGCCTATATAAACTGGGAATAGTACAGGAGGGATCTTCTTCTTCTCCATGTGGGCTTCAATAGAAGTAGATATTTGCCTAACAAAATCCATTAAAATAACCCTATCAGTAGGGTATCTGGGCAACATGAGGGGCTGTCCCTCAAATCCTTCAATCGTTATATATGAAAAAGTGGAAAATTGGATGAACCAAGCTCCATATTTGTAAATAACCTCCTGGGCTTCCATGCTCAACCTCTTGGTTTGATCCTCCTCCATTGTTTTGACTAGATGCATCGAAAATGAATCATTTATTAGCTTGTAATCTTGTAGGTAAGCCTTTTTCTACAATTGGGGATAATGATCCCAAATATTCACATCATCTGTGCTGCTCCCAAGCTTGCCTACTATTTGTAGGGCATCAAAAGTTCCTCATAAAGTACAAGAATACACAACATAGGAGGTCATGTAGAATATGCATGCCTGACCACCTATCTTCCTCATCCCCTCATCTAGGCAATCACTGATGATTTTGGCCCAGAGGTGCTTGTTATCTGAGTACAATACCATCTGGATAATTCCAAACATCTAGTTTTCAAAGTTACCAGCATGAGGTCTACCGATCATCCTGCTCAACAGGGCAATTATATACTGATATTCATCATCAAAATCAAACTTATATAGGCATACTGGCAACTTGGCCAAAGCTGTGTAGGTGCTGTTCTTTGCCCTCCACTGATACATTCTTTTCCTAGCCTCTTTCTTGTTGTTGTTATATTCCTTTTCCAGTTTATTGAGGTCCACACTGACTATCTTGTTTCCCATTGGCAAGTTGAATGTGGCAGTGATGCCCTTGACTAAAAAGTTGGCATGTACCCTGCCATGTTTCTCTACTCTTCTAGTTCCTGGGTTATAATTTCTAGCACATTCTACCATCAACTCAATGGCATCCATGGCATATGGGAATCTTGTTGTGTGCCACATACCTGTGGTAAATATCCTATCTAGTATAGGGTTATCAGTATCATTGTCCAATTTCCTCGACTGTACATCTAAGTCCGTGCTCCCTTGATGTGTATCACCAATGACACCATATTTGAACTGCACTCCCTTCGGGTTGTACAAACATGGGTTTCAAAAACTCAACTTCAGATCTGTTCCTCCTGACATTTGCCATTAGATCGTGCAATGGACATAGTATATATCTTACCCTATGGTGCTTGCACAAGCATTCAACGACATCATGCATCCCCTAGCTATTACTCATTCATTTTAACTCTTCTCATGCATCACATGCGGATTTACCTTAGTAAAGAATTATTTTACCTGGACATTTGCAGAAAATGACAATAGAGAGGGTTTTGAATTACTTACCTGATATCGCTTACCTTTGGATTATGTGACTAATAACGGGAAAAATGCAAATGTGTGGGGTCACCCGTTCCGTTCTGTGACATTGAGGATCTCGATTTGCTAGCAGGTGGCTGAAGAAGGTTTGACTTTTAGAGCTTTGTAATTCTCAATTAATGGCAAGGTAAATGCAAATAACCCTTTGAATTTTTCTTTTAAATGGATCAATACCAAATTAGGGCACATGCATTGTTTTGATCGAATTCGTCGATTATTTGCATGGAACTCATAGATGACGCCAAGTGTTGAATTTGTATTTGAAATCGGCGGGGCTTCATCTACCATTTTGAGTGCATTTAATGCCAAAGGGTGATCTTTTGAAGATCAGTGATATTCAAAAATATGACCCCTAACGGATAATATGACCCCCCCTTCGCGTAGGATAATTGTTTATTAAAGATCAGGGTGATCATGGTCAAGTTTTGACCACAAAACAAGATCGGGTCATCAAATTAAGATCAGGGATACTTTGAAATATGACCCCTCGGGGTTAGATCATGATGACATCATCATGCCATCAATGTTCTTCAGTTGTTTGGTTTTGGTGATGTCATTGTCATATTGAGAAATATGACGGATATTTGGATATGTGACCCTCTATGGGTCGGGTGAGATGATTACGTCATCAACAAGGTGATTTCATTCATTCGTTGGAACTGAATGATGTCATAGTCATACTAGTGTAGGGGTGATATTTTGTAAGATGACTGATATTAAGAAATATGACCCCTTGTGAATATATGAGGCTCTTCGATGGGTAGATACCTGTTCTTATTTAATTTTGACGTTCGTATATTGGATATCTAATGGTTATCAGGTGATTTTCTAAGTCTGGGTGATGTTAGCAAATATGACTGATGTTAGAAATATGACCCCCCTAAGGTAAATATCAGGGTTGACCAAACTTTGACTCCACATAACTTTCTACCCTTAAACAATATTCGGGTGATCCAAAAGGCAAACCTACTTGCAATTTTGTACTCTTTCCACTCATGAGGTTTATGATAGAAAACACTAACTTTGGTAACTGACCCCTTTTTATGATGCCCATACCTTAGCAAAGGTGACAAAGATGACCGATTTTACCAAACCGCCCAAAGCAAGAAACAAGCAAGCAAAAGTAGAAAGAAAAGTTGGGTCCCTATTTTGCTAAGGCAAAATGGGGCATGTTGTGTAACCACACAACAATTATAAAGTCCCACAATCTAAACCTGATATTCCAAAAGTGGCTTCCACTTCTTCGTCACAACCTATTTCTTCTAAGCAATCTGAACCTTCTATTCCTACTTCTTTTACGTTAGCAGATTCATGTGACTATGCGTATAACATCGACTATGCCACTAATGGTGATCTGCCACCTTTCATGGAAATGGAATGACGTTATGGGCATGGTTTTCACATTCTATCTCAAATTGGGTATAGAGGTAATGGATGTGGCAGAAAAGAGCAGGGTATCAAAGTCCCTTTGGAAGATAATCCAAACAACTAGTCCAAAGGCCTGAGATACCATCCTTCTTAGCTCTCTTGAACCTCTCATCATCCCTCTCTAAATGTTAGCAAGATAACCTCTTCTCAAATTTCTTCCTCTCTTTCTTTGGTTTATCCTGAGATGATCAAAATGAGTTCCAGTTCTAACACTATTTCCCTTGACTCTTTCTCAACAGATAAGGCTTTAGCCAAATTCTTGGGTGTATATGACCACATACCTAAATATTATCTGCTCAAGCATACTTTGGAGAAACCTCTGATTTACCAGATGACATCCAAGCATCTCATAACACACCTCAAGAATCCACTCATCTACCTGATATCTCAAACCACAACACTCTCCTAGTTGGAGATACTATCAATATCTCAATGGATCAACCTATGCAGAATAGTCATTCAGATCTAGGAAAGTGTTTAGATATTGAAGAACGACAAGATCACTCTTCTCTTTTGCATGAATTTCCCAAAATCTTTGCCTGGTCATATGAGGACATGCCGGTATTGACTCATAGATTGTGACACACAATATCGTGTTGTATCTTGATGCCCAACTTGTCAAGCAAAAGATTTGAAAGATGAATCCCAAGGTCATCTTAATGATCAAAGCTGAGATATAGAAGCTCTTACAAGATGGCTTTATCCGCCCAATTGACTATGCACCTTGGATTTGGAATATTATTGTTGTCGCTAAACCCGACAGCCGTATTCAAATTTGCATTGACTTACGCAGCCTCAACAAGGCATCCTTAAAGGATGATTTTCCTCTTTTGGACATCAACATGATAGTGGATTCTACTACTGGCCATGCCTTACTCTCTTTCATGGATGGCTTCTCTAGTTACAACTAGATCATCACAAACCCCAAGATCAATACAAAATTGCTTTCACATCACCTTGGGGTAATTTTTGTTGGGTGGTCATGCCTTTTGGTTTAAAGAATGCTGGTGCGATTTACCAACAGGCTATGACCCTCATCTTTCACGATTTTATTCAAAACATATTGAAAGACTACGTCAATGACATTTTGGCCAAATCAATTCCGTGCCAAGATTACGTCAAAATCCTCCATCACATTTTCAAACATATTTGCCTTTACAACATGTGCTTGAACCCCTGCAAATGTGTCTTCAGAGTCAACAATGGAAAATTGTTGGGTTTATTGTCTCGCATCGTGGTATTGAGGTCAATACAAAGAAGATCGATGCTATTGTGAATATGCCACCTCCACAAAACATTTCTCATCTTTGTAGTTTGTAGGGAAGGCTTTAAGCTATTCATTGATTCATTTCACAATTGGTAGATTGGAGTCTCCCTTTCACCCATCTTCTTAAAAAGAATGTTTGTTTTGACTGGAATGACAATTGTCAAAAAGATTTTGAAGATCTTAAAGGCTATTTGGCTAATCCTCCTATTTTAACACTAGCCATTTCTAGACATCCTTTTTTTCTTTATACTTTTGCATCGTCTCACACTCTAGCTACTTTACTAGCTCAACATGACAATGAGGGCAAAGAACACATTGTATATTACATTAGTCAAACTTTACTAGATTATGAGATTTAATATAGAGAAGTAGTGTCTAGCTCTTGTATTTGTGATGCATAAGCTGAGATACTATCTTCTTCATGCTGAAACATATATCATTAAATTCGATCCTCTAAAGCATTTGTTCTCAAAACTAGATCTCTCAAGGCATCTAGCTAAAGGGGTTATGTTGCTAATGGAATTTGACCTTAAATTTGTCTCCCAAAAGGCAATAAAAGGTTAAGCATTAGCCGACCACTTAGATGATGCTCCTTCCCCTTTCTCTATTCCACATCAAGGATCCTTCCCTGATGATTGTGTCCTTTCTCTGGATATTGATCAACCGTGGAACTTATTCGATGGATCCAGGTGTCAAACCAGCTCCGGTGCTGGTGTTATTCTAGTACCCTCTTCTGGCTAGCCGATTCCCCTTTCCTTCCGTCTAAATTTTCTTTGTATAAACAACATCGTTGAGTATGAAGCCCTTATTGCAGGCTTACATGCTGTGTTGTTGCTTAACATCCACGTTCTTCACATATTTAGTGATTTACATTTGATTGTAAATCAAGTTACCATATCTTATCAAGCAAAGCATGATAAGTTATCTCAATATCGTGACTTGGCTTTATTGCTATTGAATCGTTTGATACAATTCCAATAAAAGACAATTGGCATGTAGATGCAATGGTAAGCACTGCCTCCCTTGTACCCCTTGAAGATTTTTCTACAAATTTTCAATTCATCATTCACTCTTTCTTTGCTAGTTATAGTTGACAACTTTTCAGATGTTTCCTTCTGTTACAACATAGATTTGGAAGAATGATACTCCCATATATTCAACCATCTACGTGATAGTACCATCCTGAATGCTTTATCAAAAAATGCACGAGATCGTATTCATAAGCTTGTTGCAAGTTATAACATTCCTTTCTAATGTTCTATACTGTCGAGGTTACAATGAGCTCCTCCGTTGTTTAAATAAAGAAGAGATCCCCATTGCCCTCAAAGAGGCCCACTCAGGCACTTGTGGGGGGCATTTTGGAAGAAGATCTTTGGTTCAAAAACTTCGCATGGGTTACTATTGGCAAAACATGGAACAAGATTCCTTTGCTTTTGTCAAAAGTGCGCTCAATGCTAGCAACATAACAATTTTATTCGAGCTCTTGCCCAGGAACTTTGTGCCTAGGTATCCCCCTTGGCCATTTTTTTGTATGGGGTTTAGATCTTATTGGAAAGATTTATCCTCCTTAAGGTCACACTTTCATGATCACAACTACAACTTACTTTAGAAAATGGGTCGAAGCTGTTCCACTCTGATCCACAATTATTGAAGTAATATGTCATTTCCTCCTCGATAACATTATTTCTCAATTCAGGCTTCCTTCCACTTTGGTTTCTGATAATGGTTCCTCATTTGAGAACAAAGAACTGAAGAAGTTCTTAGAAAAATTTCACATTCAACATCACTTCTCTACGCCATATTATCCATAGTCAAATGACCAAGTAGAAGCTTCCAATAAGACTATCGAATAATTTTTTTAGAAAACTATCAACAAACATGGTCAAGATTGGCATATTCAACTCTCATATGCATTGTGGGCTTATCACACAAGTATTCATACAGTTACAGGTACTACTCTATACAATCTTGTGTATGGTGCTGATGCAATCACGCCTTTGGAGTTGGAAATTCCTTCATTGCAGATTTCCCTCAATGGCCTCATCAATGACAACATTTACAGGGAACAAAGATTTCAACAACTTGAGATGCTTGATGAACAACGTATACGCACTCTCAAACATCTCCAAGCATATCAAAAGAATGTCATATGTAGCTACAATGAATGTGTCATCCACGACTTGTTTGAAGTTGGTGACTTGGTCCTCTATGAAAATCAACACAATGTCAATGCTCCTCCAGGTGCGAAGGGAAAACAAACTGGTTAGGGCCCTACATCATCGTTGAAGTATATGGATCAGGTGTGTATTGACTCTCTACAATGGACAATAAGCCTTTTAAAGAACCCATTAATGCTATGCACTTAGATTCTATGCTTAGTTTACTTTTAATTTTGTCTTTCCCTTTGATTTAATCATTTCTTTCCTATGTAGTATGCTAACCTTCTTTTTAAAGCACATTGCGTTGGATATTTTAGTATTTAATACTTTTTTATTTATTTACTTTGTGTTGCTTCATTCTCAACACATATCTGGTGTCTTGAATTGCCAAGTAATTCTCCTAATTATTGAAAATTGCTTTTCGTTCATTACCATGTTGATCTAGTTAGTTGTAGATGCAATTAATTAGTCTTGTAGACACCTAAAATTGACTGTGTCCTTCCAACACCACTTAACCTCACTTTCGACATCTTGTGACACCTTGTTGACACCACCTTGTGTCGTCTTGCAACACCTTAATCCTTATGACCACTTTTATTTCAAGTTAATTAAATAAACTTGCATATTTACTTAATTAACTTATTCCTTTATCCAGTAGCCTAAATTAATTAAAAAATCCCCATTTATTTAGTTAATTTAACCTCCCAAGCCTTCATATCCCTATGATAATTAAATAAACTTCATTTATTTAATTATCATCCCTTCCACTAACTTTTCCAATAACAAGATTAATTAAATAAAACTTATTTAATTAATCCTAACATCTATCTAATCCCATCCCCATAACTAATTAAGTAATTCTTATTATTTAATTAGTTGTCCTAGACACATGTCACTATCCTCAACAGTCCACAAATAAAACCAAATTTAAAATTCCTCCACTAGAGGACAAAAATCAACGTCAAAGCTACAACTCAATCTCCACCCTCCATTCATCTTTTAATCTTGACCCTTCACACATAAGGATGCCCTAGAAATCCTTATCAAACCCTAATCCAAGCCCTAATTCCTCTCATTCAACCCTCATGTGACATTTGTAACATGACTACAACTCTAATCCAAACCCTAATCCTCAATCAATCCTAGCCATTGATGTAAACTTTCAATCCTAACCCTTCATCTTTTCATTAAAAACCTATAAATTGAACCCTCATCTAAGCCAAAAGGGGGCTCACTTGATAAGTACTCTTATGCTGTCCAAATATCCTCTCATCCCCTCCATTGCCATTAGTTTATGCTTAGTAAGAGCAATCTACATTACATCTTGATCATGGAGTATAGCTAGAATGCATTAGATGCATGCATTCTCCACTCTATCATGGAGACTAGAATGGGGTGAAGTTTGAAGGTATAACTTGTTATTTTTGTTTTCCTTTATGTTTCTAACATCATCTCCATTTTACCCTCTTCATTTGGCATGCATAGTGGGACCCACGTCCTTGAATTAATCTTGTTGTGGAAGAAATTCTGTGTTTTTCACGAGGTTACAGATTAGCACTTATGACTACAGATTAATGCTTTTTCTTGTAGGTTAGCGCCTTTGAGCCTTCTATCAGCACATTTGAGTCTTCTATTAGTGCATCTGCAGCCTACTTCAGTGCCTATGCTCCATGCATTAGCGCCTATGCTACCTGCATCAACACTTCTACTTCTTGACTCAACATTTGTGCCTCTATTTGGATTTTTTTAGGGTTCTTCCTCATGATTTTATGATTAACACTCAAATCTAACCCTATTGATGTCCTAACACCTAGTTTTTTGATTGATTTTGGACCTAACATTGACTTTTTACAAATCTTGGAGACTGTTTTTATGTCATTTTTGATCTGTCTGCAGAATAGCGCCCCTATTGAATAGATCAACGCCTATGCAACCCAGATAAGTGCACATGTAGCTCAAATCAACGTCTATGCATCCTGAATAAGTGCCTATGTAGCCCAGATTAGCGCTTTTACATTCTGGTTCAAAACATGTATAATTTTTGGTTTTAGTGCCTCTGCTATTTCTATTAGTGCATGTGCTGTCTGTGTTAGCACATTTTGTTGTTTGTTGTAGTGCCTATGATAACTTTGTTAGTGCCTCTGAGGCTTCTGTTAGTGCTTTTGGCTAATATGAATATGTTTTTATCTATGGTACTACCCTGATCTGTGCAACTCTTATCTGATTATCCAAGGCATCTATCTAAAACTACTAACATTTGTTTGCAGCCCCATTGTCAAAGAGATCTTTCTTTTTTCTATTAGTTTTGTTGCATCTAATTAGATTAGTGGGAAAATAACTTATTTTCCATGTCTTTAGGATCTTGATTGGATGTATGCTCTCCCCTCGCACCCTTGGGTGATCTTGGAGATCATAAGTCCATCGTTATCCTTTTTGTTTATCATTGTTAATCCTAAGGTTCACTTGAATGCGTATGCTCTCCCCTTGCACCTCATACGAACTTGGGGATCAAAAGCACCAAGTGTAATCTTGCCTTTTAGGAGGCCTACTAGGGGATTTCATCACCCCTAGGATGACCTCAACCACACATATCAGTGGGGTATATCAAAAGAGGGAGAAGGAAACTTGTACCCCAACCTAGTCACGTAGTCATTGGCACAACCTTGGGGCTCTAGGTAATTTCATACACAAGGTGAAGTGGCATTATCTTAATTGCTCTTGTCACATGCTTTCAATAGGCTAGTGTTCATAGTTTATGCCCCACATACCTAGTGTATATCAGGGACTCCCTTAGTAAGCTTGCAAAGCCTAGTTAAGACCTCTTGGTTGTATGGGATCGTAATGCACTAGATACTAGTTAGGCCCAAGAAGTTACTCACTACACAAGCCACATTGATTTTATCACCAAGTTTAAATGCCCTCTAGAAATAGGCATGCATGCCTGTATGCTCTCCCCTTGTGCCATAGAGCAATCTTGGGTGATCAAAAGTAGTTAGTTTCCTCATCATGGGACTTGCACATTACGCCTAAATAAAGGCAGCGAGGTGGGCTTATGATCTTATACACTCCTATTTTACTAAATCTAGGGTCTTGGTGTGTATTGCATGTGTTCATTTGCATTAGCTCAATCCAATCCATTCTTTGCAAACCCATGCATGTGTGAAAAATCCTTTTGTTTTCAAGTGGCCTAAAGCCAAGCTTTAAACCATCCAATTACTTGCATCCTTCATCCAACTCATCCACTTCTATTCAACCTCATCCAATCTCCATTTAATTCATTTTATCCTAATCATCCCACCTATTCTAACCTTCCCAATCATTCCCACCCACATCATCCTCCTAATCATCCTACACATCCCTTTCATCCATCCTAATCATTATCCTAGTCATCCAAATCATTCTCCTAATCCATCATCATTGGACCCTAACCCCAATCACTCTGCTAAGTCAAGAAAAGGTCCTAATCCTAATCCATTATCCACCTCATCCATTTCCCAATCATCACCATTATCCTAATCACTTCCCACCAATTGAGCTTACCCCAATTCAATTATTTGAGCTTAATCAAGTCTATTGTTATGGTACCTTTGATCAAGGGATCACCAACCTAGGACACGATCTTACCAAGCAACTTCTAGCCGAACTTAAAAGATTACATGCACAATATTTGGCTAAGAATCCTCCACCTCCCAATCCATCAATCCCTCCAATCCCTCCTTAACAATATCGTTCCAATCCTATCAACCTTAATCCATTATCCTATATACCTCACAATCTGTCAATCCCTATACTCCCATCACCGTATCCTTCCAACCCTCCTACATATAACCCTTTGATCCACCTATCTCCCAATCCATCAATCCCTATCATCCATCCGCCATCAAACCTTCCAAGTCCTAATCCATCAACCAAAGAATCCGTGAAGGATCTTCTCCAAATAATATTAGTGAAAAATAAAAGCAAAAGCAAAGCTATAGAGTCCTCCAAATCTGCTCATCATATGTCATCCCCCTCTAACACAAGTAGGCCCAAGCCCACCGATCATGAACAAGAGCTTCCAAGTACCATACCTATCCCTCCATTACCATCATGCAGTCCAAAACCTACCAAGTCTATTGAAGAATCTCCTACCATAAGTGCAAGTCAAGAACTATCATGTAGCCATGTTGATGAGCCCATCCAAGCACTTATCGCATCCGTCCAAGTCACTTCCACTTCCATTCAAACACAAGAGCTAAGTAAAGAGTCAAATCCAAAGCATGTTGAAACATCAACTTCCTATCCTAATCAAGATCTAGGCATCCCATCTAACCCCATCCTCGATCCCCTCCCATCTAGTGATCATCTTATCCACACTGACCCTATCCTTGATACCACAACACCCACTATTGATCCCACACCATCTTATATCACCCCTTTATCATCCCCCATTGATCCTTTACAACTACCTACCAATCCCATTCCAATTCTGTCCTCTTATCCACTTGGCCAAAACACCTTCATCCACGGTGGCTCTCTCATAAGAGGTGAACAACTTCCATCCACCACCCATCTTTCCCCAACAAATAATGGCCTCGCATCTTGTTTCCAAAGCACCAAACATCTCATTTTACATCGCATGCTTCACAACATGAACTATCAAGGCAAAGGTTTAGGCCTTTATGAACAAGGTATCTTGGAGCCCATCGATGTCAAAATCCATCCACAATTTCATGGCCATGGATATACATTTCAAGGCAAACAATATAAAGATGTGGGTATCACTCACAAGCCTCATAGATCCATTTTTTCCAATCCAAAATCAAATACATCCCATCATACCTCTAAATCATATGTTACCATTCCTCCTCCATTGTCATATGAACCCAAAAAGCATGGCATGTGACCATACATCTCCCTCCATCCACTTTATCTCCACTACTCCCAACTCCCAATATCCCCATCCTTCAATCTCCTCATCTCTTCATCCATAAGTCCACTAATCATTCCGTCCACACATCCTGCTCCCTTAAATCCCCTGAAATCCCAAGTCATGACCAACAAAAGCACACATTGTCCAACCATGGAGCTATCACACCACCCATGGGATTCCAAAATAAAAATTTAGATGCCTCCATACATAAAGCAAACAATCCACAAAAGTCTAAAGAGGCTATACCATCCAAGCAAAATGAAAAATCCAAAAGGCTACCAAAGTCCACACCATCAAAAGAAAAAGCAAAAAAAAAAAATGGTATGGGTCCCCAAGCAAAAATCAAGTAATCCAAATGAAGCATCCAAATTCCAATCCATCCCCAAATACCAAACATCCCACCCGCCATCTAAAAATCCCATAATTTCTAAGTCTATTTGGGTCCCTAAATCCCCAAATTGACAAATCCCCATTACTCCCCACTCCACATCCAAAATATTAGCTTCAAAATACATCACGATGTGTGCAACCGTTGGTCGTGGTTCCCCTCCACCCCATGCCATTCCCACATTCCCCCATCCTCCCATCTTACATCCCCTATCCCACATATCTCCCCCATCACATCCCTATGGTCCATGCTTTCACATAATCTACATCATAATCCACTATCCACCATCCATTCCATCTTCTCCTATCTACCAACATCCATGCATGTGATATCACTCGACATGGTCCATGCGCGAAAACTATCCAACATGGGACAATATTCTCCTTGCTATGGAAACAAACACTAGAGTCCTTATTCCATCCAAAAAGCACAAAAAATAAAAAAATAAAAACAAAAACAAAAGAATAGTAAAGAGGAAAAATTCGTCCAATGGTGAAAACCACTCCTTGAAGCGCCTTAGGCAAGTACCATGATGAAAACCCCTTGTAGATGTCATGCATAATCCTTTTTCCATTCATTTGTATCCCATACTGGGGGGCACAATTCATGCCATTTATCCACATCCATAACATCCTTTTGCATATCATATCCATTATGTATCCTTATCCTATCCACCATCTTCATATCTATCGTATCATCTCCCATCCATCCTATCCACCATATCTTCTTCCTTATCCTATTGTCATTAGATCTTGATAAAGACAGGGGCAAAATATCAAAAACATGCTTTGGACACCTCTTGGCATACATACCTTTCCAAGCACATCCTCCATACATCCATCTACTAAAAAGTCCATCCATCCCTTTTAAGCATTCGCCCATCATTAAAAATCCCAAGCATCGTACCTAGAGTAGGGCATATGATTCCTATGCAACATAGTCTTTAGAGATCATCTTGAACCCTTCCATCCATCTATCATGTATCCCCCATCCTATCCCTTATCCCACGCATGTATCCATCTATCATGAATCTCCTATCCATCATCTTCCATTGCTAATCCTCCCACCCAATCCTATCACCTTATTCACCCTCGCCTCTAGACTTGGTGTTCCCTTATTATTGGTATCCAACACCTAGGCTATCCAAATGCAATCCAATGCAACCCTACCACAATACAACTATACCCTATCCAAAACATTGAAAAATCCATAAAAATCACAAAACCCCCAAATACCAAAAAAGTCACAAAACCTTCAAAAACCAAAAAAACCAAAATATACCAAAAATCCAAGCAATAAATCCAAATGCAACCAATCCTTAACCCATACCAATCTAGCCAAGAAATCTATCCAACAGCTTTGGAGCAATGCCTTGAAGCCTATCAATCATTTCATCGAACCCAATCAATTCTTTCTTAAGAACATTAGGCTATCATAAGTATAGAAATCATCTATCCGTCTTGGTGTTGTTCTTTGACCAACAACACTATCTTTATCCATCAATCTTGGTGTTTCTCGCATTGCCAAAAACACTAGCCAATCAATCCAATCCATCCATCATCGGTTTTTAGCTTGATAGGGGCAACGACCTTGTTTTTCATGGATGCTTGCTTGTTGGTGTGCACTATCATTTCATCTTGCATTTACATACTATTTTGCATGTTTGTTGGATGTTCTTATTACTCCAGCTAATATTCATATCTTCTGTGTGTTGGAATCTTTTGCATAACATATGTCCTTTGCACCTAAGGATTATACCTTTTGTGCAATAGGACTTTAATGCTTCAAGTATACTTCCTCACACATCTAGACAAGGTTGTATTATGTTGGGCATAAGAACACCCCTTTGTTTGTATCAAGTCCTTGCAACATACTGTCACCACAACATCATGGTCTACCATATCATGGTGCCTAATGGCATATGTTTTCTTGTGACCTCATCTGGTTGTCTCATCACAATATCCACCAAGGTTGTCAAACGGCTTGTGTTGTGTTGGGGCATCAATCTTTATGCATGAGACACATTGTCACCCTGGTCTCTATACCTTGGTGCATAAGGTCTAGTGCTATATCAAAATAAAGATTGCTCTCACTATATTACAACGTAATGCCTCCTTCATCCATTCCATACCTTATCCTTCCTCTTTCTTAACCAACCTATTTCATCCATTTTGAGATCACACTTGTGTTCTTGCAACCCGCCTATCCTCTCGAGGGGGCATCACCTCTACTATCATCCCTAAGCCTAACGCTATTCTTCTAAACCAAAGTCATTTTCTATCCAATCTGACACTATATTTTAAACTTGTTTGAAATAATGTTGCTTAGTCGCAACACTATTTCAAAGAGGGGAAAAATGTAGACACCTAAAATCAACCATGTCCTTCCAACACCACTTAACCTTACTTTTGACATCTTGTGACACCAACTAACCTCACTTCCGACATCTGGTGACACATTGTTGACACCACATTGTGTCATCTTGCGACGCCTTAATCCTTATGACCACTTTTATCCCAAGTTAATTAAATAAATCATATTTACTTAATTAACTTATCCCTTTATCAAGTAGCCTAAATTAATTACGCTGAGAGGCATTCCTACATTCACAGCACAGATGCAGAATAAGAACTCAAAGTTTCTAGAATTTCTCCATAAACTTATAAGATTCCAATGTGGAATCTTTATAAAAAAATAAAATAATACAAATAAATTTCTTCACGACATCATAAAAAAAAAAATTTAAAATATTCTTGAATTGTGGCATTACAACAAATAAATGAATTAAAAAGACAGGTCGACTGCGCTAAAAGTGATTTATGGGGAACGTGTACGAATTATATCTAATTTTTTAAATGAAGGCTCCATTGGCATTATAGAAGCTACCAATTAAATAGGTATGGGTTTTTTTTTCACACACAACCGGGGCAAATAACTTAGGCGAGCATCTCAAATTGCAAGATTTGAAGTGAGCGAGTGTGAACAGAAAACAAAAGGATCGTCTTCGATCCAGGCCGTGGAGGAAATCTTTTTTTTCAAAGGTATATTTTAATCAATATTGGTTTTCTTTTATTAATGGCACCAGTAAATCAATTGTAGATCTTAATATAAAGCGCTTTTACATGGCTTTCCTGTTATCACCTTGGAAAAGAACAATTAATTAATGATATCTTATTGTTAGATTAGAACATGTGAGCCCCCTATGATCTGACATGAAGTTCTTTCCAAACAAGTTGGAAGGAATAAGATCCCTTTGAAAGAACAACATCCATTTGTTAGATAAATTAATTGCACTACAATTTCCATATTTTTGGTTCTGGTAATCATTGATGTAATTGTAAATACATCTGTCGTAATCCACTTTTATTTATTCTTTGATGTTTGTGTGCACCTTGTTTCAGGCTTCCATTGAATAGATAAATGTCATAAAATTGCTTGACACTGTTCTCCTGCATAATCGACACTTTGAATCTTTGTATGCATGTCAACCAAAGCATTTCATCAGAAGCCTTTGATATATTTTTTTTGCTCAAGGGTAGTCATAGTATCTCCTTTTATGTCTTCCATCTTTAGATTTTGCCTATTCTATTAATGAGAATTTTGATCACAATGCCTCTACTTTCTCCTACTGGTGAGGGAAAACAAAATGTCTACTTAATGCAGTGATGAGAACAATGTGAAGTTATATATATTTTTTTGGGGGAATCCTTTTGGATTTTGTCGACAGATATATGGAGTTTGATATTTTTTCCTAAAACAATTTTTGGGGGCTTCTAATAGGACCATGACCTTTCTTTATATATATAAAATTCTTTAATAATATCAATGGAAAAAATTATGTTGATAAATTAAAGCTTCAATTTTCTTTAGAGAGCTAATTTAGAAAGTTAATTATGACTGAGATTGCCTTTAAACAAAATTATGGCCTAAAATTATCTCACATTTTTTGCACAAAAATTTGTCTATAGAATTATAAGCTTTTATTATTATTTTTCTTTTAGCTATTTTAAGATGGAACCAGATAACCATCATTCAAACCAAAATCATAACAATGTCAAAATCGTTTAGAAATAGAAAGCCAGATCTTAAAGGTGATATCTTATTCTTCGCTGGAGTAGCCAAATCTACCAAAGCCACTGTAGCAAGATATCTAGTCTAGGATGCTTCAACGAATCGATAATGACCCGTATCTTGTTGTCCTTACCCATAGGTACATTAGGCCACTCTTGATCATTTGTATCCAATTCACAAAATAATCTATAAAGATAGAAGAATATGGATGCGACAGTATCCTTGCTCCTTCGTGTTTGACATACCAGTGGATGGTGGGGTGAGCCATCCATTCATCTCCATAGATTCTCCTAAGTTCGTATTAATATGTGGTCTTTGGGTACCAAGAAAACTCATGCATTCAAATCTTGCTAGTTATTGTCTCCTCTGGTTAAGGTCAATGAAACTAGTCTTGCTTCATCCATTTTGCGGTCGCTTGAAAGTTTTCTAAGCCTTTTCAAACAAATCCATTTATCCATCAATCGTGGTATTCTATGGGACCGCCTCTCTTTTAGGTGTTTATGCCTTGACTATGTTTGATCTTCTTTGCATGAATAACTATTATGACTCTTGCATTTACCAACCTTCACTGCAGTGGAAGAGAAATATTTATTTCCTCCTCCTTCCACATATTTAAGTAAAATGATTTGTATCTATTACTCGAGTTGGTTTTGCTAATCTAGTAATCATGTTAACCTATGGCGTCAGACATATGGCCTATCGACTTGTGCTATGTGTACCACTTTGGACCACTGCTAATTTAAGATTTTCCTAGCTTACTGTCATTGAAACTGTTGGAATAATCTTCTAAATTTAGAAATCCCTCATTCTTGCAAAGAAGGTGCAGCCTTAGTGCTTTTATGAGTGTTTTTTTAAGCCTTTAGTGTTTAAGTTTAGTCATATATATATATTAATTAAACTCAATTTATATAGTTTAGTTTATATAGTTTAGAGAAATAAATTATTTATAGAAACATTTTAGTTTATATAGTATTAAATAAATAAATAAATAAATAAATAAATAATTTATTATAATCATTGCATAGAAAATGAGTTATTGATTAAACACAATTGCAAATATTTTATATGATGTGTTGATAATTTTATATGAACTATTTTATATGACGTGTTGATAATTTGTTTTGTTTTTAGATTTGATTTGATTGCTTTCTTTTTTATAATTAGAATTAGAGTTTATAATTTTATTTTTAGCTTAATTTAGATTTAATTTCTAATTTTATGATATGATTTTTGTAGTGCTTATCGATGGCAAAAAGGATAGAGAAGAGGCCCATCATGGAGGAAAAGGAGGTCATGACTGACAAATCTGTACAAAAAAAAGGTTTGTAAGGTTGAAAACAAGGTACCTTGACGCAAGAGAAAAAAAATGCTCTCTTCTACAGAAAACAAACACTTAGAGGCAGATACTCTCTGCTCTCAATTTTAAATTCAAACATAAGATTGCAAAACCACATCAATATATCTTTTTATTGAATTTGTATTAATCAACATCAATCTGGAATGAAAGATTTCAATATCTACAACTATTACTATCCTCTTAGCATTCTCACTCTGAATCTGCCTTCTCTCTCTCTCTATTCTAGTAGTGAATAACTATTTTACTCCTTCCTATTCTCTAGTTGAGCCTATCCTTCCTTCTGACCATCGACCTCTCTTACCGCCACACCTCTTTCCATCTGTTATTCTCTTTTTATGTAGCGACTTCTACCTTTTAGACTTCTACATATCTATTCCATAAGGAGAGAATATCAAGCAACTCATTTTTCATTTTTCTTTAATAAAAATCCACATTGCATTTTGAGGCATTTCAGCTCCTTATGAGGGTCCACGCTCTCCAAACTGGCTGCCCCCTCCGATTCCCATCTGGCTTCATATTACAAATATATATTTTTTTCATTTCAAAAGCTTATAAGAACATATGAAGTGCAACCCTAGGAATTGAAAATAGAACATATTTTAATTTTAATCCAACTTATAATATGGCCGATTCATATCCCAAGTCGACCTCTCTTTTTGTTATCATATGTTGTTATTTACAATTCAATTCATCTTTTTCCTTCTCTAAACAGATTGGCGCCCACGTATCCTTTTGTTTGCCTTTTCATATATAATGCAGTGAACAACTAAACCCATAGAATGGGTCGTCCAAATAGGTGAGACATTAATATTTCTTACGATGTATTTCTTTTGTTTTATGTATATGATTGGCACATAAATTATTAACAATTTCCTTCCATATGCAACAACAAATATGAAACAAAGATGCACAAAGTATAATATTGCATGTATGATTGTCCATGGTCTCTTTGATGCCTTCAATTTGCGAAGATCAACATAGTGAACAAAGCTTGTGACTGATGGGTTGCAATATTGACCTCTTTTTATGTTGTTTTTATATGCTTTTAGAACTCTTTCATATGATCCTCCAGACACTTTAGCAACATCACTACCATTATATGCTATATTTTGTATATACTTTACAAGACTTTGAATCTATGTTATTAATATGGAATATAGTGATGATATTATCAAATGAATGATTTAAATATGAGTATGCATGCAATATAGATAGAATCCTATGGTTTATTCATAAAGGTTATTTGTGTGCATATGTTTGTGAATTAACCATTGTGCAGCAAGAACGTGCCATCCAATAGATGAGCATTTGCATTAAAGTAGTAGACAGAAGAATTAAATGAAGTGAAATTAGGATGCCAGAAGTGTAGGCAGATGGAGGATGAATGTTAACCATCATGGACAAAAATAAATACAGAAGAAGCAGATTTGTTTCAAACGCAGCTTATGTGTGTTCTTCATGCAAACTGTTGCAAAGGAATTTCTATTTGAATAGGACTCTACTTCCTCTGTTTAGTTAGATTAATAAATCAATCTCAAACCTATACCCTGATATCTAGGGATGGATTGATGGTTGAAGTTAGTTGGTAGTTGCATAAAACTCTCCCGTTTCTATATAAGTTAGGAGGGATGAGTTAGATGTTAAGTTAGCTACTTTGTTTTCTAGTTATTTAGTTATTACTCTGTTTCCATCAGACATGTTTTATTGAGGAATGTTATTATTGAATACAATCTAAAGAGATTCTATTTATGATTTGCAATGAATGGAACTATGTGAGTTGAGATGTGTGAATATCTAAATTAGATTTGATTTCCAGTTAAGTGAGACAGTTCCCTGAGCTGACCACTCAAGATATTAATCTTCACTTCATTTATTTCTTCATTCTTTATGCATTACTTGTTAAATCTATTCTTCATTTATATATAAACACATCACGAGTCAATTAGAATACTTTGAATGTTAAGTTACAATAGTATGGTTCATGAACAAGTGCATGCTTTGTCTTTTTTGAGTCCTCTGGAGGTTAGTATTAGTTCTTTTATCATTGTAGACATTTTGAGTTAATTCTGTAATTTTCTGTTGAATACAGTTATCTACAGCTTATGCTGTAGGTACCCATAGCCACTAGGTTTTGTAGTTGTTTTTACTGTTTTTGCATTTCTGAGAATTCTAGCCAAGTAGAATCGCCTAAGTAGGTTTGGATAAGATAGTTTAGGATAGATATGAGTCTTGAAGGCATATATAGTGTAGTGCCATCATAAGCTTATGCTCCTTGGTTGATAATTTAATGTAGGAAGTACAATGATAGAGTGGACTGTTTAGATAGGTTTACCCCTGAATTATGTTAAGTCTACAATGCATTAGTTTTCCTCTATAGTGACATCAACAATATGGACTCAAAATTCAAAAGTTTTGTTAAGCAGTGTTATACAGCTTAATGCATCATCAATATCCCTGAAGAGAGATCAATCGTGACAACTACCACCGAAAGCACCAATGGACTCCAACAAAACTGAAAATGCTAAAACTCAACCAAAATGAAACACAAAACCATGACAAAAACTAAAAATTATTTTTGGTTGATGCGGGATAGCTGGTTCACCTGGGATGCTCCTACATCAAACACACCAGGTAGAAAATTTGTGAGCATACGGAATTGAGTAGTCGAACTACCCTTTCAAGTTGCCATCAACCTGCAGCAAACTCCTTCACTGTCCAAGAACTGAAAATCAATCTTTCTTTCACCTTTTCTAGCATCATGTCAGAACACACACCACCTTCTTCCAGCAACACTGCTTCTTCTTCCTCTTTCCCCTCATGGACTCATGTCCATCGAAGCTTGACCTCCTCCACCAAATTGTTTCCTCACTCCTCTCCTCCTCCATGGGTTCAAACCCACCTTTAACCATCCACCTCCACTAATATCCTACAACATCCTTAACCATCTCTACACACAACCACACAACATTCTCTTGTCCTCTATTCATCTCATTTTCTACTACCACATCTGAAAACAAAATAACATCACATAACTGATTTACCTCATTCACATTCACAGTTGCAACATCGAACTTCACTGCGATGTCTTCCACATTCTCATCAGCTACAACTACATCCTCTACTACTACAATCACTTCTTTATTTTCTTTCACCTTCGTTTCTCTTACCTCTTCTTCCACTGCCAAAATCTGCAACATCAAATCATCTTTCTCCTCATCCTTTACTGCAACCTCTTCACATTCTATCATTGCACCTTCAATCTCTTCATCCTCACTACCCACCACTTCATCTTCAACTGCTGCAACTTCTTTTACTGCAATCTCTTTCTTTTCTCCATCTTTTTCTTCATCTTTGTCCTCATTTCCTACACACACAAATCCACCTGCATACAAAACATCATTAGAAGAAACATGGGACTCCTCCTTACCCTTTTTATTTTCCATCTTAATCTCTACTATAGTTTCTCACACAATATGTCATGTCTCTTGTTGCAAATCCTGTAGTTGATTCTCCAATTCTGCCATCATTACTCTCTCTCTCTCAAGACCAACCTTATACTTTTCCTCTTCGACATTTTAGCAAACACTTACCACACACTCTACAACCAAACACTTTTCCTAGTACTCTCTACCCAAGAAGACTTCTGGAAGATGCTTCCTCAACCCACTCTCTCTCTCTCAGTGGTGGAACTCAATACCTTCTACCTAGCTTTAGTCTTCATTGGAGAATAGCCCACCTTGGTCCTAGTGCATACTCTGCACTCTCAGGATCACCTTGCTCTGATATTAATTGATGAAAGAGAAAAAAAATGCTCTCTTCTATAGAAAACAAACACTTAGAGGTAGATACTCTCTGCTCTCAATTTTAAATTCAAACATAATCTTGCAAAACCACATCAATATATCTCTTTATTGAATTTGTATTAATCAACATCAATTTGGAATGAAAGATTTTGATATCTACAACAACTATTACTATCCTCTCAACAGTCTCACTCAAAATCTACCTTCTCTCTCTTTATTCTAGTAGCAAATAACTATTTTACTCCTTCCTGTTCTTTGGTTGAGCCTATCCTTCCTTCTGGCCATCGACATCTCTTACCGTCACACCTCTTTCCATATGTTATTCTCTTTTTATGCAGCGACTTCTACCTTTCAGACTTCTACGTATCTATTCCATAAGAAGAGAATATCAAGCAACTCCTTTTTCATTTTTCTTTAATAAAAATCCATGCTACATTTTGAGGCATTTCAGCTCCTTATGAGGGTCCATGCTCTCCAAACTGGCTGCCCCCTTCGATTCCCATCTGACTTCATATTACAATTTTTTTTTTCTCATTTCAAAAGCTTATAAGAACATATGAAGTGCTGCCCTAGGAATTGAAAATAGAACATATTTTAATTTTAATCCAACTTATAATATGGCCATTTCATATCCCATGTTGACCTCTCTTTTTGTTATCATATGTTGTTATTTATGATTCAATTCATCTTTTTCCTTCTCTAAACAGACTGGCACCCCGCATATCCTTTTGTTTGCCTTTTCATATATAATGCAGTGAACAACTGAACCCATTCCAGAATGGGTCATCCAAATAGGTGAAACATTAATATTTCTTGCGAGGTATTTCTTTTATTTTATGTATATGATTGGCACAAAATTTATTAACAATTTCCTTCCATATCCAACAATGAATATGAAACAAAGATGCGCAAAGTATAACATTACATGTATGCTTGTCTATAGTCTCTTTGATGCCTTCAATTTGTGAAGATCAACATAGTGAACAAAGCTTGTGACATCAACAATATGGACTCAAACTTCAAAAGTTTTGTTTGGCAGTACTATGCAGCTTAATGCATCATCAATATCCCTAAAGAGAGATCAATCATGACAACTGCCACTGAAAGCACCAATGAACTCTAACAAAATTGAAAATGCTAAAACTCAACCAAAATGAAACAAAAATAAATAAAGAGAACAAGCAGATCTTTAATATCTACTTGTTTAAAACTCTCAAGCAAGTGCACCAAGATATCAATATTTTGAGCAAAGCTATGGTAATTATGGGCAAGTTTATCAATGATATATTTGAGAAAATTACAACCGTAGTAGCCAACTTTGCTCGCCACAATAAAAAGAATATCATCAACATACGAGAGATTCAGACAACTGTGAGGGTTTGTCTTCTTTAGGAGCTTGCAAAGCGTGCAGTCGCTCATTGTTCAAAGATTGTGACTGAGTTCATGAAAGCTTGATCTTTTTGTTTCTATTTTGAATTAGGTTTTAGTTTGTGTAAAGGGTTATTATCCTTAACTTTTGTATAAGGGAAGTCTCCATAAATTATTTATGAAGGAATTTTTGGTTTTAGATTATTGAATCTTGATATTAAAATTTCATAGTAATCTTTCAAATTATGTCTTACTTTTTAAAAATAAAACTATAATTTTATATATTTCCATTTCTAAATTAAATTATAGGTAGGCTTAACACATGATTGTTTTATTTTTAAATAATAATGTATATTAGTTTGTGTAAAGGGTTAGATTAAGATTTTTTAATAAATGCTCATAAAAGCTAATATGAGAAAGTCTGTTAAAGGGCAAGTATAGATCATACTACATAAATAAATTCCTCAATATAAACTAATCTTATAGTTATAATATTTATTTTAAAGGGCAAGTAGAGATAATTACTTGGTATTAATGAGACAAGATTACTTGGTATTAATCTTATCATGATTTAATAAAAATTCAAAGATATCAAAACATGAGTAGAGAATTACAAAACAAGTCCTGAAAAAGGTAAAATTAGAGGTAGTAGTTTCATTATAGCTTAAAGGAATAAGCTCTTAATTGCCATGGAATTGCCAAAAAGGGCTATAATATACATTAGAAAATGACACCATCTAGACCAAAAGAAATATTGTGGACCTTAAATGGAAAACATAACTAAGCATCTAATACTTTACCTACTCCCAACTATTGAAAAGAGATCAAATAACTTCCTAACTTAAGGCATAAATAATTTAGACAGAATGACATATAGCCAAATTATGTAATGTTAGGGATACAATTAGGGTTAGGGTTACAATTACATTTAGGGATAGGGTCTACAAATAGGGTTTAGGTTAGGAGCAGGGTTAGAATTAGGGTATTCAAAATGTAATATTATTCTAAAGATCAAAAGAAGGTACATAAAGTAATTATTTGAGGATGATCATAGATTCATAAAGGCTTGAAGCTGCATACTTCATACTGTTTTCAAAGAGGCTACTCAAAGGTCTATACTAAGGGTAGTGAACAAAAACAACCTTTAAGTAAAGAGGTCATCCTTATTTTTTATTTAACTCTGTAATTCAATTATTTTACACTTTAGGGTTAGAATTAAGGTTATGGTTAGAATTACAATTAGGGTTAGTATTAGGGATACAATTAGGGTTAGGGTTACATTTACATTTAGGGATAGGGTTAGAATTATGGGTAGTGATATAGTTCAGGTTACAATTAAGGTTCAGGTTAGAATTAGGGTTACAAATGATTACAATTAGGGTCTAGAAATAGGGTTTAGGTTAGGAGTAGGGTTAGAACTATGATTAGAATTAGGGTTAGGGTCAGGGTTAATACTAGGGTTAGTATTGGCCTAAATGTTAGGGTTAGGGTTACAATTAGAATTAGGGTTAGGGTTTTTATAGGAATTAGAGTTAGAATTATGATTAGGGTTAAAATTAGGATTAGGGTTCGGGTTAGGATTATAATTAGGGTTGGGGTTTGGGTTAAGATTAGAATTAAGGTACAACTATAAATAGGGTTAATGTTAGAATTAGAATTAGGGTTAGGGTTATAATAAGGGTTAGGGTTAGGGTGAAATTTAGGGTTACAATTAGAATTAATGTTAAGGTTAGGGTTACGATTAGGATTGATTAGGATTATAATTAGGGTTGGGTTAGGGTTAGAGTTAGAAATAGAATTAGGGTTACTAAATTAGGGTAAGCATTAGAGTTACAGTTAGGGTTAGGGTTAGGGCTAGAGTTAGGGTTAAAATTCAGGTTAGGGTTAGTGTTAAAATCATAGTTAGAATTAGGATTAAGGTAAAGGTTAGAAATAGGGTTATTGTTAGATTTAAAAATAGGATTATATTTAGGGTAAAATCACAATATGATCAGAATTAGGGTTAGGGTTAGAGTTAGGATTAGGGTTCCTATTAGAATTAGGGTTAGAATTAAGGTGAGTTACTATTAGAATTAGGGTAAGAATTAGAGTTAAGGTAAGCATTAGAGTTATAGTTAGGGTTAGGGTTATGGCTAGAGTTACAATTAGGTTTAGGGTTAGGGCTACAATTAGGGTTACAAGTAGAGTTACAATTACAGTTAGGGTTAGGGTTATGATTAGGGTTATAATTAGGATTAGAATTAGGGTTACAACTATAAATAGGTTTACAATTAGAGTTACAATTAGAGTTAGGGTTAAGGTTAAGGTTAGGGCTATGATTAGGGTTATAATTAGGGTTAGGGTTGTAATTGCAGATAGAATTAGGGTTAGAATTATAATTACAATTTAGGTTATAGTTTAAAGAAGGGTGACAATTAGAATGAGAATTAGGGTCAAAACTAGGGTTAGGGTTATAATAAGGGCTAGTGTTAGGGTGAGATTTAGGGTTACAATTAGAATTAAGGTTAGGGTTAGAGTTAGGTCTAGGGAACTAGGTGATTAGAGTTATAATTAGGGTTAGGGTTAAAATTTAGGTTAGAGTTAGCATTCAAATCATAGTTAGAATTAAGATTAAGGTAAGGGTTAGAATTAGGGTTATTGTTAGATTTAAAATTAGGGTTATAGGTAGGGTAAAATCAGGGTTATGATTAGAATTAGGGATAGGCTTAGGGTTAGAGTTAGGATTAGGATAAGAATTAGAGTTACAGTTAGGGTTAGGGTTCAAATTAGAGTTAAGGTTAGAGTTTAATTAGGGTAAAGGTTAGTATTAAGCTTATGGTTAGGGTTTGAACTATAGTCAAGCTTTTAATTATTAAGGTCAGGGTTTTAATTATTATATATATAATAATTATAATTATTCTATATATAATAATTATAATTATTCTATATAATACAATATTATATTATATTATATTTATAATAATTATAATTATTTTATATATAATATAATATAATATAATATTATATATAATATAATATTATATATTATATAATATAATATAATATAATATTTAATTATTATTATAATATATTATAATAATATATCTGATCTATATTATAATATTATATTATATAATTATTAGTCAGGTTACAATTAGATTTAAGGTTACTATATTAGGGTAAGCATTAGAGTTACAATTAGGGTTAGTGTTAGGGTTATAATCAGGGTTAGGGTTGGAATTGTAGATAAAAATAGGGTTAGGATTAGGGTTAGAATTATAATTTTAGAGTTTAGGTTATAGTTTAAAGAAGGGTGACAATTAGAGTAAGAATTATGGTGAAAACTAGGGTTAGGGTTAGGGTGAAATTTAGGGTTATGATTAGAATTAATGTTAGGGTTAGGGTTACTATTAGGTTTGATTAGGGTTATAATTAGGGTTGGGTTAGGGTTAGAGTTAGAAATAGAATTAGGGTTACAAAATTAGGGTAAGCATTAGAGTTATAGTTAGGGTTAAGGTTAGGGCTAGAGTTAGGGTTAGAATTCAGGTTAGGGTTAGAATTAGGGTTAGGATTAGGATTAGGGTTAGAATTATAATTATAATTTAGTTTATAGTTTAAAGAAGGGTGACAATTAGAATGAGAATTAGGGTCAAAACTAGCATTAGGGTTATAATAAGGGTTAGTGTTAGGGTGAGATTTTGGGTTACAATTAGAATTAAGGTTAGGGTTAGGGTTAGGGTTATGGTTAGGTGATTAGAGTTATAATTAGGGTTAGGGTTAAAATTCAAGTTAGGGTTAGCGTTAAAATCATAATTCTAAGAATTATGATTAAGGTAAGGGTTAGAATTAGGGTTATTGTTAGATTTAAACTTAGGGTTATAGGTAGGGTAAAATTGGGGTTATGATTAGAAATAGGGATAAGGTTAAGGTTAGAGTTAGGATTAGGGTTCCTAATATATTTAATCTTTATAATATTGTATTATATAATTATAATAATTCATATAATTATATAAATAGTTAGAATTAGGCTTGCCGCTATGGATGCTACTAGCATACCTATATTTAAAAAATATATTAGTTAAATAAATCCCCATTTATTTAGTTAATTTAACCTCCCAAGCCTTCATATCTGTATGTTAATTAAATAAACTTCATTTATTTAATTTTAACATTCCTTCCACTAACTTTTCCAATAGCAAGATTAATTAAATAAAACTTATTTAATTAATCCTAACATCTATCTAATCCCATCCCCATAACTAATTAGGTAATTCTTATTATTTAATTAGTTGTCCTAGACACATGTTACTATCCTCAACACTCCACAAATAAAGCCAAATTTAAAATTCCTCCACTAGAGGATAAAAATCAAAGTCAAAGCTACAACTCAATCTCCACTCTCCCACTAGTAGAATTTTGGTAAATAAATGACTAAGTGACTAAAACTTTTAGTCACAACAACTAAAAATGACTAAATTCTACTATTCTTTTGCAACTCAGCTATAAATGAGTAAATAAATGACTAATTTGGTTGTTGACTAAAAAATTATTTAGTCACACAAATGAAAATGACTAAATAGTTAGTCATTTATTTAGTCACAATCCATTTGAATAAATCATTTAAGGAATCAAGAATCAATAGCCCGCCAAAATACTCTAAAACTTTAATAAACATACTCTAAAACTTTCGTTAAAATCTTATTTTCAGGCGTAGCCCACCAAAATGAAGTTTTCATTTTAATAAACATACTCTAAAACCTTGGTCGAAACCTTATTTTCAAGCGTAGCCCGCTAAAATGGAGAAGTGTTTCAGTAAAGAATGATAGAGAATGATAAGGAGATGTGCATGACAGGAGGCATAGGATTCGTTGCTACTTATCTCATTCTTGCTCTGCTCAACAAGGGTTACATTATTTGTGCTACTGTTTGTAATCCAGGTATTTAATTGACATATATTTGCATAATTTCAAATTCCTTCAGATGCTTTTGAAGTATCAATGTATCCTATATAGGGTTTAGAATGATTTATTTTAATTTTAAAAATAAATAAATGATGTATTTGCTTGTGATTAGATAATGTGGAGATCTCCTAAATCTGCCCCAGCTCACTGTCCTCTTTGGCACTATATTCATTACTCCAACTTCTAGGGTTTTGCATGTGACATCTTTAATATCTTCATGATAGCAACTTTTAAATAGATCTCAGTATTTTCTTTAATCTTTATCATGGTAACCTAATAAATCTAGAGCATTTTTTCTTTCAATCTTGGTGTTGGAAATTGATGATGAAGTTCCTGCATAAATATTCCAGGGCAGTTATTATCTATTTCAACAAATCTTCTAAAGCATAGTCACCAAGAAACTTCAGTTATGCCCCTGTACCTCTACCTACAACTTTGGAGTCTTATATTTAAATGGGATATAACCTGTACCATTATTCATATATTCCTGTATCCTATTTTAAAATGACACCCCTGTCTCCATATGCCATATTTCCATATGACTGGCTATAATATTCAGATAAATAACTAAACTGTCGTGTGTTACTTATAAAACTAGTGGCCATATATAATGTCAAACTCAGACAAATAGAGAAATGGCTCTCACTGATACAATTCAATAATAGGATAGCCATAGGTCTGAGAAATCAAATAATTATGGCCACACATTATTGCCTTGGAAGGCAAATACAGGCCAAGAAATTAGTAGATGCTCTGATAGACTGATACCACTTGGTATGCTCCTAGTGCATTTTAATATAACCCTTAGTAGGTAAATATAAATGAATATAGTACTTTGGGTGTAGGTGGATTGGGGTAGTCTACTTACTTCTACACTTGTAAACAAGGTTGACATTTGGGTATAAAGTTTCAACATATATGGCGATTGTTAACACGCTGGCACCTGACTTTTAATTATAAGGTTCCATAATAAGACAATTAAGGAATGTGGAAACTTCCTAAAGTGTTGTAGTCTAGAAAAGTGTAAATTTGAATAACCATGTGATTATTTTTGGTACAAAAAGATGGTCCTGGGACACCAGGAGGTCAATCATGGATAGTAGAGTGGCTTAAATTTGATAATTCTTATTTCAAGGTGTATAGAGTATGTTGGTATGTGGCAACTAATCATGCAAGTAATGTACACTCGTAACATATCCTATTTTACCCATTCAAAGTTGGTTGTTAATTTTTTTTGTTAACCGACAAAAGAAAAATGACATTGTAAAACCCTAATTCTAGAAGCTTCCAAAAAGTTTGTTATAAGCGGCTGGGATGTATGTTACGGGTGGGATTTCGATATTGTATTGTAGCATTTGCAGAAGTATTGAGTTGCAAGGATTTCTGGTTGTAATCGGTTTGATTTACTAGATAATAATATTGGACTTTGTTGGTGGATGTAGCCCAAGTTTGGGTGAACCACGTTAAAAATTGTCTCTCGTTTTTATTATTTCTATGTATTTTTCATTCCTCTGTTTAATCTTTATTTGCATTTAATTGATATCTTCTGCATGCAATTCCTAACAGAGTAGAGCTAAATTGAACCTCATGTACTAGAATTTACCTTGATCATGAATGAGCAAAAGTTTTTTTTCTTGATTTTGTGAAGGACATAAAAGAGAGGAGGAACCTAGATCTTCTGGTATTGTTGACTGACGTTGTTCTTTTTAAAGATCTTGGATTCAAGGTGATTCTTTAACTGGGTATACTTTAGATTCCCCATGGACCTACTTTGGTCATTTGTGGTGGTTAATATAATTTCCTTCTTTCTTTTTGGTTCTTCAAGCTCAAAAGAATACTCCATTTTAACTTGCCCTTATTTTTGCAAAATTGGGCATTTTAAAATCCATCTTGAACTCCAACAAAGCTTGATGTCAACTTATGAGACTTCAAAGAAGCTGAAGAATAATGATGAAATATGTCTTGAAAGAATCAATCTTTCCATTGACATAATATACTAGTAATGCTAAGCCAATATCTTAAGTCTTGTAGGAAATCTTTTTCTCCTTTTTGAAAAAAATGAGAAACATTTTACTAGATAATTCAACTCAGTGAAGGATATATGCATCTGAAATAAAGTTTTAGAGAATGCCTATAGTTGATTTCCTTTCAATAATAAGGAAAGTGCTGATTAGATTTTTAATTTTTTTACAAGTATATGTTGAGAAATATGCAGTTGATCAAAATGCATTTTTCAAGGACTATGCAAAAGCTCATGCAAAACTTAGTAACCTTGGTGCCAAGTTTGATCCTCCTAATGTAAAGTAACTCAACTCATGAACACTATCTATGTTGAAAACAAGGTAGATAACTGAGAGGGGGGGTGAATCAGTTCTCAAAATTTCCTTAATTTTCTTTTCTTTCATTATCTCAATATTCAGTGTTATATCAAAACATGAAAGCACATGTAATCATGAGAACATAAATAAATTCAACACACATAACACAAGGATTTTACGTGGAAACCTTGTTAAGGGAAAAACCACGGGCTGACTAACCCAAGATTGTATTCTCTGTTAAAAGAATAAAGGAGTACAAAATGGCACTTGCCAATTAGGGCTCAATGCCCGAGCACACTGCTCACAAGAGGCACACTGCCTATAAGAGACTCACTATCTACAAAACTTACAGAAGATAATCAAGTGTTTGAACTGATGAGAAACATCTACAAATGCAAGAGTTTAGTTTTGGTTAGGCACAATATACTGATCTGACGCACTTCATTCTTCCTTTGCTCAATGTTGTTATTCAGTCACATACCAGACTTGAATTGTCGTTCTCACACTTATCCCTACTTTTCTTCACACCTTATTTCTTTACATCTTCAACAGACACTTTTACATGCTAGAATCCATTTCGTATATATATCTGCATCAAGGATTTTCATCAACTTTCTAGTCGGCAACAGGAACACTTAAGATATTTGCAAGTTATTGATCTGTCGGCTGAATCCATGCTTGATTTGTGATGCGTATCAAAAGCTTAAGCATAGAAGTCATTAATCATGTCAGCCAACAATGTATAATCCCACAAATTGCTTGATCAACACTTTTTACTCATCTAGATTGAAGTCTAATACTCTATCGATCAGTTCTTCCTCTGTCTGCTCTGCTTGACTAGAACTCAACACTTAGATGCTCATATCTTTTTCATGCTTTATCACCAGAGGCTAAATCTCTGGGTTACACTAGTAATGATACCCCTCTTGACTTATCCAAGTCCACAACTTACTGAGTTACACCATCTGAGAGATCCGGACTTGATTGTCGGACCTTGTTACATACTCTGTCCTTGTTCACCAGACCAAAATAATCTTCAATGTTACTTCCGGTATAGGCATACTATGTATTGCGGATGTGTGGGATAGACTTTGTTGCCATCAATGACAACACTTATGAAGCCACACAGTGTCTCTTGCCAACAATCTCCCCCTTTGGCATTGATGGCTACACTTAGTGAAAAATGGCTGTGTCACAGTAACTCCCCCTTAGCTAATTCTCTGTCTTTTGCACTATTTTACTAGAGCTCCCCCTTAGCTGGACTCCACATTTTTCACTACTCTTCACTCCCCCTTTAACATCAATGGCAAAGGGCAGAATCCACATACCAAAATTTTGCAAAAAATATTCTATACATGGCTGCATAAGTACATACAAATCATAAGATAAACTTACATATACTTGAGTATGTCTGCAAAAGTAGTCTTCAACTGTACAAACTCTGTGGCCCAACTCCTCTTCATCCTATCCAAAATGGAGATGTGACCACTCAACAAAAATGCATAAGCTTCTGCCCTTCTTAAGTCTGTTGGATCACTGGTCCGGGCCGTGGTCTAAGCTTCTGTTGAGGCCTCATGCATTGCCTCTAACTTAGGGATAATTATCCCTCTAAGTTCACCCATTCTATTCATTATGTTCTTCTTTTCTTTGTCCAACTTCTTTATTTCACTTATTATAACAATAGCCTGGCATTCTTGACTCATTAGAGAGGAAGAAAGGGGGTCAAAATTCTGAACTATGCTTGACAACTTTTCTTCTTGTTCTTTCACTTTCTCCTCAATGTCTTTTGTCACTTTAGGCCAGGTCAGAGAAAATTTGAATAAATCCCCACCGTCTTTGAGAGCATTTTCAAGGCTCTTTATTCCAATGCCTAGGGTCCTTCTATCATTAGCAATAAGTCCTTGCACCTCAATGAATCTTTTCTCCAAAAACTCTTTCTAGACCTTTATTTTTGCTGATTTTTCTAAAGATTCAAAATGAGTGTTAATAGAATTGACCAAGTTTTTTAGATTACCGGATGGTGAGGCCGAAGGATCCTTTTGATAGGTTGGCATGATCTTTTCCAATATCCCAGTTGCACTCTCTAATAGCTCACAATCCTCCATGTGTGATTTCAAAAGTTTCTCTTTAGCCTTGGCCTGAGCGAATGATGCAATCTTCATCATCTGTACCGGAGAGAGAGTGTCCAGATTTAGAGGCCCTTGAAGTAGCTCCAATTCATCTAACTCCACAACCTCTTTGTTTAGGAAATTTTGCACTGTCTCTGTAGTGTCTCTTACTAACGAATCAGATTTCTTTCCTTCAGAAATATTAGGGTTGTCCAGTTTGGATGTGTCATCACAAACCTTTTTTGCATGTTTTTTTCTTTAGCTTTATCCTCTTTTCTTGCATATCCTTCTCTTCTCTTTTTCTTTCCCCTTTAGTTTCAGTGTCTGGAATGTTTGTCTTGGTAGATGTGGGATCCGAAGGGGTGATATTGCTAGTGTTTGTTGCTTTGTAAACTTCCTCTACCGGAACAGAGGAATCTAAGTCCTCAGACTTCTCTTCATCTATTTTTTTATCCTTCGACATCCTTGTCAGAAAGTTCTTCATTGAAAACATTTGATCCTTCAACATCCATGGTAGAAGGTTCTTCATCTATTTCCTCTACTATAGGAAGATTGAATCTCTTCAAGGCATTTTGGAGGATATCTTTTGTTTCTCTTGCTACTTGGTTAGTTTTTCCAAGCATGAGCTTGTTCATTCTCGCCTTGCTCCGGAACTCATCCTTACAATCCTTGAAGATCATGCTCATTTGTTTTGAAGTGATGGAAGGATAAAGCTAAATTGCTATCTGCTCCTAAATCTCTAAGTCTTTTGCCTTTGCATTCTCTTTTCTCAGCTCAAGTACCTTTTCTAGACTCTTAGGAATTAATGATATAACTTCAATGAAAGCTTTATTGTAAATGTTCAAGTACCTGACAGTAGCCTCTTCCAGAATTCTCTTGTCAGCATCACTATATGCATCATAGAACTCAGTCACTGGCTGTAGGTTCCCATCCACAGTAACTACCTTGATGATGTTATCAATGGAAAGAGTGCAATTTTCAACAAATTCCTCTACCTTCTCTTCCTGATTTCTGTTAGCAAAGAACTTCTCGGATGTTTTCTTCTTCTTCATTTTCTTGATTTCCTCATCAGATTCTGTTTCTTCACCATCTTTATGGCTTGTATATATGTCCTTGTGGCTTTGGTCTTCATCCTCTTTTCTCCTTTTCTAGATGTCTTGACTTCCAGTTTGGTAGACTTTGAGCTTTTGGAAGCAACAGGAGTAGAGCTTTTGGAGGATCTAGTCTGAGAGGAGGTTTGTACAGGAGCACTATATTTCTTTGCTTCTTGTCTTTCTTTCTTTTCCCTCTCTATTTTCTCTCTATTAGCATCTATAGCCTCTTTTTATATGCCAAATCTTTTGGCAACTTCTTCAACTTTCTTTCTTACTTTTCTCTTTATTTCAGGCTGCCTTAACTCAACATGTATTTTTGTGCTTAGCTCTTCAAAGGTGCCAAACCTTTCTGCTTTAATATCTTTAGGTTGGCTCAACAAGTGTTGGACATGTAACTCCAAAATGTTTTCATCGACCTCATATCCCATGGGTATTATCCACACAGTTCTTGGCTCAACTGCCTCCATTAGACATTGATCAGTGTCAACCATAAAGCAAACCGTGTCCTTGTATTTCTCAACTATGGACTATGGTATTCTCTCTCTGGCTTGCATCATGCTCTGGAAGTTCTTGAAGTAACCCCAGAGAGTAGAGTTTTGGGCTTGTGCATCACCAAGTTCATACATGTAATCTCTGATCTGAATTGCAATGGGTTTATCATTTTGCTAGACCCAACCATTTGATCCAGGTAGCTCATTCATATAATAGAAGAATAGACACAGTATTAGACTACCATATTTAAAGGAATTTTTCTTATCCTTTTTGATCTTCTATAAGTTCTCCAACAACTGATTTAGAAGAAGCTCACACAGATCATAATCTGCATCTTCCCTCAACATCTGATATGCAATATAGATTGCTGTACTAGACACATAATTCTCCCTGATCGAATGGTAGATTTTGTAGCTGATTATCATTGAAACAAAATTGACATCCAGATCTATGATGTCATCTATAGTCACTACTCTTTTGTCAAATTTTGATCCGGTAGCTTCAGTTACCGTTTGGTTCTTCACAGATTTGAGTGTGGGTAACCCACCTGATGAATGTAGTCCGGTCACTACCCTGATGGCATCTTTAGTTATCTTGAATGGCCTCATTAGCTACATAAAATTATCATGCATCCTACTTAGAACATACCCAACCCAATCGTCTTCTGCAAAACACAAAAAATGTATGCAATGTCTGAAGTGTTTGTCCTAGATGGCCTTGAATTTAGGTTTGAGTTCAAAATTTTCATCTATTAGCTATTTGTGATAAATATCCATCAATTTTGAGTTTCCAAATTCTTCAATGTTTGCATGAATATAAACCCTAACATCTTCTACATGCAAGACTCCATGCGGAATGCTAGAAAACACACCCAAGAGATCAACTTCTAGAGATTTGTAAGGATGTTTCTTGAATTTAGGTCTTGGCCTATTAGAAATATTGACAACCATTGAAGTAGCCATTTTTCAAGAGATTTAAAGAGAGATTTTTAGAATGGAAGTACCTTTTCACGCTTTAGGGTTTGAAGTAGGAGTCAGAATGAATTGCTGGTTGAATTCAATTTTCAGTTGAACTTGAGTGAATTGTAGAATCTTTTTCGTAGAGCTCTTCTTTTCTTCTTCATCAGTGCAAGTGTGTAACTAATGAGTGAAAGAACCCTTTTATCCTTGCGCAAACCCTAATTTCCTTTTGTGATAAATGCACAACTTAAGTTATCTAGTTGCCCTGTTTTGAGAGAGATTTTCTTGAATCACTACGCGGAACATAGAATCATTGTTTGTGAGGATTGAAAACATATATTCTTTTTTTCAATCATGCCATGGGTCCACAAATCAAAGAATTTCAATTTTGAATCATACCGATCTGTCTGTGAAATTTTGCTTTATCAGATAGCTGTCAGAACCGGATTAACTTGAGCGGTTATAAATCTTGCAAAACTCCATGCGAACCTTTCACATTTTGACTGAAGCTTATTTGGAGGTTTTTCTAAGAAAACTTTAATCTGTAGCATCAGATGTTAACCCAATGTGCCAAATTTAGTCACTAGTTGACTGGCTGGGGGAAATTATTTTTCTCTGTGACTCCCCTTGAGCCAGAGCTCACCTTTTTAGTTTCTGAAAAGAATATCAACACCAGATTTTGGTGTGGATCCATCCCCAATATTCATTGTACTCCTTTTTACCCAAATCTTGCTCATCTCTTTTTGAACTTCATCCGCATTTACTTTACTTTTTCCTTTATCTTGTTTCTGATCATGTTCCACCAGACCTTTTCTATCCTGATTTATGCTTCTGTAGAATTTGGCAATATGACCGGATCTATTGCAATTGTAACATACAACATTTCTTTGCTTATTTGATTGATATCCTCTTGATCTGCATTGATTAGCCATAGTCCCATTCTATTGCATGCAAAGCATCTACCATTGAATGAATTGTTTATTTGCATATTTCTGCATTCATGAGATTTGTGACCATACCTTTTGCAATTAAAACATTGTCCAGAGAAGGATGGATTATTCTGATTCTTTCTCCTCCTACACTAAGTTGCTTTATGACCAAAATTGTTGCAATTGAAGTAGTATCCATTGAAGGATGGATATCTTTGAGCATTTGGTTGCCTTACCGGAGGTCTTCTAGGCCCGTTTCTTTGATTTCCTGATCCAAAGTTCTTTTGACCGGATCCAGAGCTTTCACCTTTCTCATATCCCAAGCCACGCTTATCATCTACCCTCTTTTGGCTTTCAAGAAGAACTTCAAGTTGGGCTAAACTTATCTTGAATTTTTATTTGTATTCATTTGTAGTTTGAAGATCTTGTTTAAGAGTGTCTATCTGATTCTCAAGTTGTTCTTCATTGTCTCTAGCTTCTTCAAGATCAGATTCAAGATGCCTAATTATTTTGTCTATTTTGTGGTAGTCCTCTATTTTCTCCTTGAGGGATTGTTTTAGATTATCTTCAATCTTTCTTTTTTCTTCAATTTCTTGGGTGAATCTCATAACCCCTGATTCCATTTCATGTCTTACCATAATGACTTCTTTTGACAACTTCTCACATAACTTATTTTTCTCATTTAGATCTTCATTAGTATCATTGACTTTACTCTGATTGGCTAAGTTTTGAAGTAGTTCCTTTCTCTTTTTCACAGAGATGTACTAAGTTTTTCTTTTAGCTCATTTATGAAATCATCAGCTTGTTTGAGTCTTTCTCTCAAATTATTGACTTCAGAGTGGGGTTGTTCAAGAACATCTAGGGCAAACTTCCTTCATGCCATATGCATCCATTGAGATTCCCAGATCTTCCTCAAGCTATTAGGCTTTGTTCAGAGGAACCTTGCTCTGATACCAATTGTTGAAACAAGGCAGATAACTGAGAGGGGGGTGAATCATTTATCTCAAAATTTCCTTAATTTTCTTTTCTTTCGTTATCTCAATATTCAGTGTTATATCAAAACATGAAAGCATGTGTAATCATGAGAACAAAAATAAAATCAACACACATAACACAAGTATTTTTACGTGGAAACCCTGTTAAGGGAAAAACCATGGGGTGACTAACCCAAGATTGTATTCTCTATTAAAAGAATAAAGGAGTACAAAATGGCACTTGCCAATTAGGGCTCACTGACCGAGCACACTACTCATAAGAGGCACACTGCCTACAAGAGACTCACTGTCTACAAAACTTACAGAAGATAATCAAGTGTTTGAATTAATGAGAAGCATCTACAAATGCAAGAGTTCAGTTTCGGTTAGGCACAATATACTGATCTGACGCACTTCATTCTTCCTTTGTTCAATGTTCTTATTTAGTCACATATCAGATTTGAATTACTGTTCTCACACTTATCCCTGCTTTTCTTCTCACCTTATTTCTTTACATCTTCAACACACACTTTTACATGTTGGAATCCATCTGGGATATATATCCGCATCAAGGATTTTCATCAAATTTCTAGTCGGCAATAGGAACACTCAAGATATTTGCAAGTTATTGATCTGTCGGTTGAATCCATGCTTGATTTGTGATGTGTATCAAAAGCTTAAGCATATAAGTCATTAATCATGTCAACCAACAATGTATAATCCCACAAATTTCTTGATCAACACTTTTTACTCATCTAGATCGAAGTCTGATACTTTGTTGGTCAGTTCTTCCTCTGTCTGCTCTACCTGATTGTAACCCAACACTCAGATCCTCATATCTTTTTCATGCTTTATCACTAGAGGCTAAATTTGTGAAGTACAATAGTAATGATACCCCTCTCGACTTGTCCAAGTCCGCAACTTATTGAGTTACACCATCTGAGAGATCTGGACCTGATTGTCGGACCTTGTTACATACTCTATCCTTGTTCACCGGTTCAAAATAATCTTCAATCTGACTTCTGGTATAGGCATACAATGTACTACGGATGTGTGAGATAGACTTTGTTGTCATCAATGACAACACTTATGAAGCCACACAATGCCTCTTGCCAACAATCTTCCTATCATATTCATTTTTCATTTTTATGTTGTTTCATGATGTTCATGTGATAAGCTTAATTTTATGAAAATATTTATTTGGGGGATTAGAAATGCTAAATTCACATATCATGGTATTAGGTAAGGTTTGAAAATATTATTTTAAAATCTATCTTTAAAAGTCTCTTACATGCATGATGCTGAAAGAAATGGAACCTCCAAAACAATCAGGAAAAAAGAGTTCTGTTATGGTTTTTTGATATTTTATATATCATAATTCACAAAAGAATTATGTGTTTTGATAAAATGCATGTCTATGGTCATTTTGTTAGTTGAAATCTTGAACATTGCAATTTTTCCACTAAGTCAACACTTAAGCTACTTTGGGTATAGGTGGATCAGTAAAGTTGGGTTTAGTATGCATATATGTTCATATATAATAGGGAGGGGATACATCTCCAAGCTCATGAGGGATATTACAAGCAAATGCCATGACAAGCAAATTGCTATAGATTGTGATGGCATTCCATCACCATGAGACAAGGCAGTGAACTATTCAAAAAAATGCCTCAAAGAAATGTGGTCTCAATGTGCTTGTCATAGCATTCCATCAACATGAAACCACATTTCTTTGAGGCATTTTTTCAAATAGTTCACTGCCTTGTCTATGGTCCTACCATGTTGTCATTGGAATATGCATGCTCCTACCATTATTATTTGTTCAACACTTGTCTTGAATGTCCCTTTTAGCTAGTACTACCCTTCTACATGGATGTCTTTTGTGACAATACTATGACAGCCTTTGTGACTGTCCTCAACACTATCTTCTTTAGGATGAAACTACCCTCTCAATCAATAATGAAACTGTATGTTTTGAAGAAAATTTTCACCTTCCAATGTGCCTTTCTTATCATTGTGATCTCTCCTTTGGTGCTACTGTCACTTGAAGATTACTATCCTCTATATCATGAAACTTCTAACAGTGCATTGTCATTGTGGTTCAGTCATGCATTCTACTCTTTAAGAGTTCCCTATTGTCATGAATTATTCTTACCCTAGGTCATAAGCACTTCCATCAATATTGTTCTTCATGAAGACTCTAACAATGCCTTGGAACTGTCATATATTGAGTTTTAAATTTATTGTTTTATGACTATCTTGTGGACTGTGATTAAACCCCTTGTCATTGTCATATGAATGGCTACTATCACTTGTGATTATCGTAGTCCATCTTATTTAACTCTATCCTTGTTGATCATGAATTGTCTACTAACAACTCACTATCTTGTGTGTCTTTAAAGTCATTCATACTTAGCTCATAGTGAGGTATTTTGTTTAGTGCTCATTTTCATATCCTAATGGAGTCACGATCTTTGATAAGACCTATAGGTGTGATTATAGAAATGCACCATAAGGACTATCCTCCAAGTCCATACTGTTTGGTTGAATATTATCTTATGGACTATCCTCTTTACCATCTGACTGTGTTCTTCAGGATCGTCCCACTTCACGTAAACCTCTCTTTCCCATGATCAACACCTTGAAATTGACTGTGGTAGCTCCTTGAGATATTGTCCATGCACTTCTTAATATACTTGTAGGTTGTCCTCTTTTGAAACTTTGTGAGATGGAAATACTTATTAGTTTACCATACTGCTTTGAAGACAGTAAACCCTTGACAAGATTTATGATGTTTTAAAAGCCCTCTTGACTGCTCAGTTACTTATCCTTATGTATCTTTTAAAGTCTGTCATACTACCCTATCACTATTATTATTAATTTCAATGTCCCCTTCATGGTTATGACATGGACTATCATTGTTTATTTGAATAGTCATGATTGTGATCTCCTTTTGGGAATCTATAGGAAAGTGTCATGCCTTACTTTGAAGTCCATTTCCTTAAATCTTTGCTCTCTGCTCGTTGCTCCTATCCTAGATCTTGGGGTCTCCTTTTTCTCTTTTCCCACTACATAGCTTGAAGTCTTGTATGCTGATGTGTCATAGACTCCTTCCGATTTGGGCAGTAACTCCATTTTGTGAGAATGAATGGTCAATAAAGAGTCAAAGTTTGATACTACCCCCAATTGACCCCAAAAATGTTTTCATATGGGTTTTGATTCTCTTGGATGTTCCTTTAAAGAAGGAACTTCATCATCATCTTGAATCAAAGTAGCCTATGCCTTCAAATCCTCTAAATTGAAACTTTATGCAATGATCCACAAATGCATTAACTCTATCCTTTTATTATAATGACTGTCATCTTTTACATTGGCTTTTCACATTATGATTTTGATCACTTGATCACATATTCATATTAAATCATGTCTATTAACTGTCCTTTGTAAATATTTCTTCATTATTTCCCACTTTCACTCTTTACCTCTTAGCACCATGGCCATAATGATTGTTATTGCTCTTAGATAGAGGCTATTATCACTATCATCACTATCTCTTAATTTTTTGAAGACTTTGTCTCTATTATTTATGCTTGACAGTCATCTATACCTTCATCTTAGCCTTCAACCTTCTACAAACATCTCTTCCCTCCTGCATAGGTTGAAGAGTTGCCATAAGAAACTCCTTTAGTAATGTTTCCTTTGCATTCTCCATGGACAATCATGCTTGAGAGGAATTGTCATGACTTGTAGACATTAATTTTAGGTTTATATGTTGGATTGAAACTATTCAATCTCATGATATCCTACACATTATTTTTCATTGTATTGTATATGAACATCTTTGTGTGTCTTTTATCCTCTGTCTTCTGGGTTCTTTTCTAAGCATCCCATACTCTTTTTTCGGGCCTTTTCCATTATTTTTTCATTATTCCCTACTTATATGACTATGATGTCTACCTTTAACATGCATCTACACCATCATCTAGGGCTTCTTGGGTAGGATCTAGGAAAATCAATGTAGAAGGTGAAAAAACAATAACAACAAAACAACAGAGACTCCTTCAAGAACATAACCCAATAAGATGACTAAAACAAGAACATATAACATAAATGAATGCCCTAAAAACCATTGAATCTCATCTACCACTTACATGTATCATATGTTCTAGTTACAATTGCCTTGCTAGACATACATGAAAATGTGGAAGCATAGACAAGGCAAGCGAATTGTTTCAAAAAATGCCTCAAAGAAATGTGTTATCATGGTTACCCTCTCTCCCATAAGCACTTCAAGTCATGCCTGTGGTGATGCAGAGCTTTCCCACATAACTGCAAGCATGACTTGAAGTGCTTGTGGGAGAGCGGGTATCAAAATTTCAATATCCAAAAATATATAAAATGTCTAATCCCACCAAAGCCACGAACATGGGGAATAACTAGAGAACAATAACTGTGGAGTGGGATGTTCATATGCTTTTTATCTTGCCTAGAAAAATATGTAAAACTAAAGATAGCCATTGCCATTATTGTTTCACTCTATCACCTTGGACTATCCTAACACAGTCCATTTATTTAATGCCATACATTCTTTGGTAGTTATGCAATTGAAAGCCCTGCATCACCCGCTCTCCCGCAAGCACTTCAAGTCATGCCTGCAGTGATGCAAGAGAGCCCCACATCACCACAGGCATGACTTGAAGTGCTTGCGGGAGAGTGAGTATCCATGATATCACATTTCTTTGAGGCATTTTTTGAAATATTTCACTTGCCTTATTTATGCTTCCACATTTTCATTTATGTCTAGCAGGACACTTGTAACTACAATATATTACAAAAAATGTTGCAACAATTTTGAGAGTTTTGAATGTGTGAATCAACTGTCAAGTGAAAAAAATGTTGCATAAAGTAGGTAAATGTTATGATGAAACTTATAAAACTTTGACAAATTCATGATACTAGGCACCTTAAACCTCCTGAATGAATCAGGTTTTTCGAACCTGGTAACTATGGTTTTTGAACCTTTATGATAGATGATTGAAGCAATCATATAGGTGCATGACAATTGGGAACTAAGGAAAGTATTTTGACATTGTTTTGTATTTGTCCTGGCTCTGCACATTCAAGAAGGAATATCAATAATTTTTCTATTAGATGCCAACAATGTAGTAAACATGTCAGATGTGGTACCAGGAGAATCCAACCTCGCATTTATATATTGTTTACTTATATATGATTTATGCCTTGGGTACCCAGAGGATCTGCTAACATGGCTATATGTGTGACATCTTTGCTTCAAATCCTCTAATATGCATGCACTCTAGTTTTGAAGTTTTCTAAGATTAACTTGTACACATAATAGTTTATCCTTCATGGTTGATCTAGATTTTTATATGTATGCATTTCATGTAGATGAGTGGTTACATGGGAATTTAAGGGATGATTCTTAGAGCTAAGTTCATCTACTTATTAGAACATTAATTTCTTTTCTTTTCATAGACACTTTGCAATTATCCTGCTTCTTGTTTAGATTGGTGTTGTATACCAAGCATCATCTTGATCAATTATTTAATGGAATCTTCTTTTAGAAGGATTTTGTAGTTTGAGAGCCATGTCTAACAATTTGGTGCATTCTTTGCTTTATGCAGCTCTTTGATTAAGCCTTGGATTATTCCATTTATCATGATTCTGAATGTCCATACACTTTCTCTGTCACTTGGTATATCTCACAATTATCCTATTTTTAGTTTGCATGCATTTCTTGCTTTAAGCAACTCTTTGATTAAGCCCTAGACCATTCCATTTGTTATGATTTACAATATTCATCTACTTTCAAATATGTAAAACTCAAAGCTTAGTTTTTTGTTTTTTAACTTTTATAGTCTACTTGTACAGGACTATATGCCACATGGGTCTTAAGTCCTCTTTACTCATGTAGGTTTTAATGATCACACATAGGATGAGCCATCACAGTATCACTTTGGCTTAGCTAGACCACTACAGTCACATGTGAGAAGCCATTGATTTCAAGTGGTAGTGGGCATTTGGTATTTATTAACATTCATATGGCTTTCCTATTCATTCTTGCTGCCTTTAGTCTTCTAACGCAATTGTCAAAGCTTCCTTTTAGAATTTGATTGATCAAGTTAACACTATAAAATCTTCAAAAAGAGCAATTCTAGATAAAATACAAGTTATTTGTTGACATAAGGCCTAGAGGAAATGATTGAGACCTTCTACTGCTAGATGGAGTTTCCTTGGTATTCTTTTGATTGCCCCAACCACTGTGTTGTCCTTTATTGCATGGTAATTGTCACTTAATTTCATGAACCACCCTCATGCTACTGTGGATTGTCCCTTGAATATTTAATCATGCTCTTTGTACTATCCATTACTTTGGTGGGCTATGCATTATATGTGACTGACCCATGTGATTCCAAGTGACTCCCTTGTGGTTTTTTACCAACCTACCACCTATCTCCTTTAGGCTAGAGTCCTTTTCATATGTATGGCTTCATTATGACAGTGTTCATCACTTGGGACTGTTCCCTTCTCTATGACAATCCTCCTTATTATAGATTGTCCTTTTCCCATTTGTTATTGCATCATGGCCACTATCCACCTGGACCAAATTTCTAGGATTCACAATACTTATTGCAAGATATTGTAGTAACCATGAGAGCCCTTGACTATTCATTAATGGTTGGCCAAACCTTAAACTCTTCAAATAATTAGAAACTATGCATTGAATTGAATCTGGTAAGTAGCACACCTCTTGATACTACCCTTATTGTCATTTGTAGACAATACTTTGCTTGTATACCCCTTCTATAACTATCCATTTGGTGATGGTGATATTAATAATGGTTGTCATCATGATTATGAAAGCTAAGTAAAATAGTGTCTTCTATGAAAACCACACTATCTTTTGTGAGTGTTCTCCTTCCTTAAGACAATCCTATAACTACCCTCTATTACTGTCATCATGTCATTACAATGCTCTTGATTTCACCTTTGTTCTTTGCTCTTACTTTTGCTAAGCATTATATAACCACTTTGAATTTGTCATGCTGTTATATAAATTGCAAATAAACCTAGTTATCTTCTACTATTATTTTAGAGTTAATAGACTTTGTGGTTTGTAGTCTCCCATGGTAGGGGCTGAAAGCTGGTACTAAAAAGTAGAAATATGAAAAATCAGCGAGAAAAAGTTGCCACCCTTATTGAGGTAATGAATTTTGAATCATGAATTGTATAATTTTGGGGATTTTGTGAGATTTACTTGATTCTATTTGGCTAGAGTATTGATGCTTGGATTTGCATTTTTCAGGTCTTGTGTAAGTCTTATCCATCAGAGTTTGCATCATATTTTCATTATTTTTAATCACTACGCTTTGATGATAAACCAGATTATGCATACTAGAAGAGAATATTCTGTGATCTTTTCATTTGTGAAGGTTTGCATATGGTCTTTTCTTATACCATAATTTATGCTACTAGAAAACTACATAGAAAATCTAGTATGATAGAGCTAGACTCTTTGCCTGTCTGGCGGCAACTACAATAAGTGTTATGTTTAAAGTCTTTGTGCTATCTTGGGTTTTATAAGCATCCAGGCTTTTAGTTTGACTATGTGTTTGACTGGACCATTTTGAAGTATCAATACACACAGATTGCCAATGCACCTAAGATACCTATTGTAAATTCTAACTAGCCTTCACATCTCATATGTAGTATTTAGTTTGATTTTCAACTTTTCTTTTCCTTGTGGTGAATTATTATGTATTGTATTGATGACTACTCTTCTTCAAGGTACTGCTATAGGGACTAGCTCTGCGGTAGCTGCAGTGTCTGATAAGCATCTAGGTATTGTTAATGATTTCTATCCAAGTTAGCTTCCTTAAAACCTTTGCTTAATTCCTTTGTATTTTGTACTACCTTGCTAGTGCCAGTATGCAAGTGTTAACGCCAGTATCTATTTACTTTTCCAACATTTCAAACTGGAACAAATTTAGTGAAATGCCTTCTATCAGTAAGTCTATACATGCAGGTAGTGGGAAATCAAAGTTAAAATAAAAGGCTTTACAATACAAATTTCTTAAATTTTCTAGGGTAGCAAATTCTTAGAAAGCATTTTTCTCTCATACACATTGATGACAATTTGATTAAAGGTCAACCATCTTATTAAATAGCTTTGAATCTTGAACACAGTGATATGAGGATTATTTTCATGCATGAAATGTAATGGTGGCATCCCTGGATTTATGGGAAAGACAATGTAAGTACCCAAGTGTGGGTTTCTGACAACCATAATGTAGGGACAAGTAAATAAACAAAATTTTAATTACAAGTTATTAGTAGAAGTAAACATTTATGATTTTACCAATGGCATTTCAAGTTGTAGACTTTCAAGGAAGCAAACTCTTAGAAAGAATAATTTCCACCTTCTTACACTGATGGCAACATAATTGAAGGCCAATTATATTATTAAATAGCTTCAAATTTTGAACATAGTGTTATAAGGACTATTGTCATGCATGAAAGGTAAATGGTGGCATTTAGGAATTTATGGGAAAGTCAAGGTATGTAGCCAAATGCAGGTTTTGAGAATCATATTATAGATATAAATAAATAAGCAAATTTTTAAATACAAACCATCAATAGAAGTAGAACATTTTATCAATGCCATTTTAAGTTGCAGACATCATCATTCTCTTAGCTTGATAATGATGCCTTCACTATTTATTGTACCTTTTTGGCCCTTGGGATATTGTTTCTTACTCTGGAGACTACCTATTCATGCTCACTTATGGATAAGGGATATGTTGGTAAGCATTATATAACCACTTTCAATTTGTCATGCTTGTGTAAATACACGTTGATTTTATTGCCTTTAAATCTGATGCACATGATTACATTGTGATTTTTGTTTGCAGATGATAGGTGCAAATTTGTAAGATGAGTTTCTTGCATTCAGCTGCACAGTCTAAAGAAATCTTCTGAAACAAACATTTTCAAATAGGAAACATGGAAAACATTTGCATCATGGCAAGAGCTGGTGGCAGAGCAATCCTATATGCAATTGGGTTGACTTCTTCAAGAACTTTGAAGGGACCCACATATTTAAGAGCTAGTTTGGACGTCTTTCCAAACTTAATGGAGCTCTTTTGGGGTTTGACCCTTAGAAGGAATTTTTCTCCCACTGAGAAATGTCTTGCGATGCGTTTAGTATCCACATAAATTTTCTACCTATCATTGGCTTCCGCTAGCCTTTTCTTAATCAGATGGACTTTCTCTTCCATTTCTGATAGCATTTCTAGACCAAGGATAATCCTATCTTCTAGCTTATCCCAGCTTGTAGGAGTTTGGCACTTTCTTCCATATAATGCTTCAAAAGTGATAGGAATTATTATAGGCAAATTCCACAAGAAGAAGATAATCTTCTCATTTGTATTGCTGATCCATGCAATGCATTCTCAATAGATCTTCCAACACTTAGTTTACCCTTTGGCCATCTGTCTTGGGATGATAAGCAGAGCTTATATTTAACCAAGTTCCAAGTGAGGAAAATAAGGTTTTCCAAAACCTTGATGTTATACGGGCATCCCTATCTAAGATAATTTTCTCAGGAATACCATGCAATTTGAAAACTTCTTGTACAAATTTGTGGGCTATGACTAGTGCTCCATCTGTCAAATTCCCAGGTACAAAATGTGCCATCTTGGTGAGTCTATCCACCACAACCAAAATAAAATTGTGCTTATTCCTTGACATAGGAAGTCCTTGCACAAAATCCATGCTAATGATTTGCCATCTCCATTCTGGAATTTCATGAGGGTATAAAAGTCCTGCTGGGTGATGGTGTTCCACCTTCACCCTCTAAAATTCTAGACATCCAACAACAAACCTTGTAGCATACCTCTTCATTCCCTTCTAGAAATATAGAGGCTTCACATTAGCTAGTAACTTTGTTACTCTAGGATGTCCCGAATAAGGTGCTTAACATACATCCTTCCTTTATACCTCAATAACCCATCTGGTTCAAGGTAAAATCCATCATATTTTGGATTCTGGGGATTCTCCAAAAGAGCTTATTTTACTTGCTCATAAAAATCATCTCCTTTAGACTTTTGTAATACCTGGTTCTTAAAATCAGAATGTATGGAGATCATTGAGGAGATATGCCATCTCCTACTTAAGGCATCTGCCACTTGGTTTTCCTTGCTTTGTATGTATTTAATCTCAAAATCATAATCTGAGATTAACTCTAATCATCTTCTTTGGTGAGCATTTAGGTGTGGTTTAGTGAACATCTATATTTGAGTCTTTGATGGTTTGTTTTTGGTTCAAAAGGCTTTCCAAGCAAGTAATGTCTCCACATTTACAATGCATGAATTACTACTACCAATTCCAAATCATGAGGGGCATAGTTTTGTTCTTAAGTTTTTAGTTTCCTGGATTCATATGCAATAACCTGTCCCTTGAGGCATTGGTAATGACTATAAAATGACCTTTCAGGTCAGGTATCTTCAAGATAGGTGTTGTAGTCAACCTTTCCTTCAGTTGGTCAAATGCCTCCTAGCATTTGTCTGACCAATCAAATCTTTTACCTTGTCTTTGTAAGTAATAGGATAAGCAATTTGAAAAGTTTGCAAATTTTTTTTTGTAATAACCTGCTAGGCCCATGAAAATTCGAACCTCAAGTACATTTCTTGGTGTTGGCCATTCCAGTATGGCTTTAATCTTAGACAGGTCCACAACTATTCCCTTAGCAGAAATTATATGGCCCAGATACTGCACTTCCTTTTGAAAGAAAGTACACTTAGAGAGCTTGCCATACAGTTTATGCTCTCTTAGCCTCTGAAGAACGATTCTTAAATATTAAAGGTGTTCTTCCTCATTCTTGGAGTAGATTAGGATATCATCAAGAAAAATAAGGACAAACTTGTCCAAGTAGTCTTTGAACACACTGTTCATTAAGTTCATAAATGATGTAGGCACATTTGTTAATCCAAAGGGTAAAATAGTGAATTCATAATGCCCATACCTTGTTCTAAAGGTTGTTTTATGAACATCCTCATCTTTTAGTCGTAATTGATGGTACCCAGATCGAAGATCAATCTCAGAAAACACTGTTGCCCCTCGCATTTGATCAAAGAAATCATCAATGCAAGGCAATAGATACTTGTTCTTTATTGTTGCTTTATTTAGAATGCAATAATCTATACATAACCACAATGTACCATCTTTCTTTTTTACAAAAATTATGAGTGCTCCCTAGGGTGACACACTAGGTCTTATCAATCCTTTATCAAGCAATTCCTGCAATTGAGCCTTTAGCTCCATTAACTCAGTTGTGGTCATTTTGTATGGAGCTTTAGATATAGGTTCCGAACATGGAATTATATCTATAGAGAAATCAAAATCTCTTTTAGGAGACAATCTCAGTAGCTCATCCAGAAACACATCCTCAAAATCTCTAAGAAAAGGGTACCTATCTATATTTGATCTTTCCTGATCTATGGACTCCCTCTTCTCAACTCCTTAGAGTTTTTGAGATTCATAAAACATTAAATCATCTTGGAAATTAGTTTCCTTAAGACTATTTATTTCCTCCATTTTAATAGCAAAAAGATGACATCCCTTCCTTTGGGCTCTTTTCATGTGTAGGGGAAAAATTTGTCTTAGTTTGACCTCTCTAGGGTTTTCCTGCAAAAAGAATTTGTTCCCTAGGTCATCTAGACATTCTATTGTTTTGGCATAACAATTCACTTTAGCTCGATGTCTCCATAACCAATTTATCCCAAGGATGACATCATATGAGCCTAATGGGGCTACATAAAGATTCACTTCGGTAGAAAAACTTGGAAGTTCAACCCTAGCCTTAAACAAGCATTGTTGTACCTAAGATTTCATTTGATTTGCATATTCAACTGACCAAGTATTTGCCATGTGTCTAGCTTTTCTAGAAATTTTATTTAAAACTTTAGGAGAAACAAAACATTATGTTGCACCAGTATCTATCAAAACACCAGTACAGAAACAACAATATATGACTGAAAAAACTACTTAAAACTGCTTGTAAATGAACTAACATGGTCACGTGACCATTAGTAGTTTATTGCCAGTCATTTATAACACGACCAAATTGATGACTAATCTAGTTTTAGTCATTTATTGGTTGTTTTGATTGATCGATTTGGTAGCATATTTAGTTGTTGATTTAGTCATTGATTGCTGTAATCTAGTCACTGTTTTAGTCATTTTTTATTCATTGATATATTTAGTCGTTAATTTAGTCATTAATTGTTGTTAACTAGTCACTTATTTAGTCATTTTTATTCACTGATTTCCTTCCATTGGTAGTTTATTTAGTCATTAATTTTAATCATCATTTTGATCAATTTGGTAGTTTATTTAATTGTTTTTGTTAACTAATTTTTGTCAATTGTAGTATATTGATACATTGTTTATTAAACATCATATCACTAGTTGCAAAGAGAAACACAAGTCTTGAAAAAGGAATACTATTGTCTTTATTAATTTGAAAAGAGTTGCTGTTACATAAAATCTCTTGAAAAAGAGTTACAAGGCAACTATTGCTGTTGCAAAGAAGCAATAACTAAAGAACAAAAGTCCTTTGAGGGGTCATCACACAATAATGGGTTGCACTTTTTGGCCAAACTTGACATTGAAATCAACATTTTGAACTAAATCTTCACTTTCTGACACCTATAGCCACTAAACCATTAGGAATATGAAGATGATGTGAACTAGTGATTTGTGATATTTTGTCTATAGATTCTAAATATATATATTTAAAAAAATTTGGAGTTAAATTGTAATTTTTTTTACATCTCCTTTGATAATTAGTTTTTAATAGAAAACACCATTTTTTTAAAGTGATGTGTATTCTGTCGCACATAACTTCTTTTCCACAAAGGATAAAATTTTGATTCTTTTGAATTTAGATTGGTAACACTGATATATAGAGGAAGCATTTGGTTTCATAATGTTTTTGTTGAATATATATTTTTTAATTAAGTTTTGAAGTCAAACCAATTATAATATAGACATAGGCATATTCTGTCCAACATAACTTTTTTTGTATGGATTAAAATTCAATTTTTTTTGTTGGAATAAGGACATCAATACCTAGAGGACATGTATTTTTTAGATTTTTTTTCTCTATTTTCCTATTTTTTCGTATGTGTGAAACAATGATCTTGATGTTCATTGAAAAACCTACATTCACAAGAAATAAAAAATAAATATAATAATCAAATTAAATATATTTGAAATTATACTTTTTGGGAAGCTTATAATAAGGACTACATACTTACAAAACATAAATTTTAAATGAATTCATTTGATCCCCCAAAAAGTAAATCAAAAGTGGTTTTTTATAAGCATTTTGATAGGTGAAGAGGAGACTCCATTATAAGTATGGTTTAAAACTAGCGGGGTTCTATCCAAGGGGGTTTGAATCTAAGAGGGTTTGATCAAATCCTCTTCAATTAAAATTCTTTAAATGGAACCTTTCAAGGATTAAATCATTATATTTTCTAAAAATACATGATTTTAGCAAAAATCAAGATGTCCTAGAAAGTGTAACCCATTATTGTGGTAGCACCCTGAGAAGACCTTAAATAGAGAAGCCTTCAAACAGAAAACTTTCCATGAAGAGAAGGTTGCAATTCCTTGTAATCTATTGCAAATGCCTTGTAATCTTTAACAACATATCATAACAAGTCCATATTCTGCCTTTTGCAATTTACAGTCAAAACTACTTCCCTCAAAACCCTATGTCACCATAGTTTAAACCTCAATGAAGCCTTAATTGCAATCTTGACTATGCAGCGTTTGGATTTCATTGCCTTGCTATTTGCTGCCATCTTTATACATTGCAAACTTTATGTTGAAAGCATTTGAAACCTCCAATGTATACCTCAGTTAAAAAATCCCATAATGATACTAATACACAGCAAGAAGTCACTGTCTCAAAACCTTTAAGCTTGCAAACTATCAAGTGAAACAAGGAACACACTGGGCACATCCAACATTCCTCTCAAGGTCCAACAAAATAGATGAAAAGCCAAGAAACAAAAAATAATTACTAAGAATATATTGTGCATTTGAGACTTGACTACCACCTATGCAAAAATTGCACTTGAGACCATCCTCCTTGATCACTGTCTTTACAACCCTGTTGCTTCTGTGCTCTTTATTATCACTGATAATTAGCTTGTACATCTCCCTCTTAGTTCTTTGAAGTGTATATTCATAGCTAGCAGTTACATTCTCTTAGCATAGTCACTTTAAATTGTTGTCACTATGGTAGTGTTTGTGTTCATAGAATATCCCAAGCTCATGCATTGTCGAATACAATCAGGATACATGCCCCCTCCATCATCTGCAAAAGAAAATACAAGGTGATAATTTCAACTACTCTGTGCTCATAAAAGTAAATACCATACCAATTTGCACAAATAGTGATAGCAAGCTAGGAATAATGTTTGCACCTTGAAAAAGTAAAGCATGACTGCAGTCACGAGGGTTGTCAATTTGGTCCACTTTGACAGAAGTTGCACCATGAGGTATCTGAATGTTATTGGACCAAAATAAGAAACACAATAAGGAAAATTTCTACCCACAATATAGACAATAATAGAACACTAATCTTCAAATATAAGATATCTTATCATTAAAACATCATACATTAGGTTGACAAATAGTCATCATCAAGACAACCCTTCAACAAACAAAACTGTTTGAGATATTTTAGAAATAAGCATTAGTTATGAGCTTCTCTCATCTCTAGAGTAACTATCACAAATGAGTGATTGTAGCCACCTCATCAATTCATCTCAGGAAACAAAGTACAAAGCTACATTACCTCATCAATTGCATTATCAACAAGCTCTGTAATCACTGCAATGATAAACAAATAAGAAGAAAATTAAAATTTATCTAATTCATAGCACATATACTGTTGAAAACCAATCCTAATCTCTAATTCAAATAACTGTTAGAAAAATATGCAGTGCAAAATTGAGAATTAACACAATGAAATAATAGTAAGCTGTACAAAATAGACAATACAAATTTACGTGGAAAATCTAATTTGTACCAGGAAAAACCACTGGCAAAGATCTCTCAATAATTTTATTCTTAGAAGAAATTTGCTTTTATAGAATTTAACCATGCATTTGCATTCAAGATCAATTGACTTTCATCAACTACTTTACCAATGCTAGAATAAGATAAACTGACTTCACATACCAACAATAACTAATCCATCTCATACACACAAAAGAAGAAACAAGTTAAGAATGCATAATGGATGAATTGGAGAATAGATTAGACAATAGACTAATCCATCTCATATACATAGAGAACAAAGTATGTTAAGAATGCCCAACACAAAAAACATATCAATTTACAAAAGAGCTTAACCAACTGATACATTAGGCCCAATGTATGGGCTGCTTACATGGGGTACATAGTTTATTTTTAGTTTCAATTTTCTAGCTATACTAATTATACCTTTACTAGAGCCACAACAATTAAGCACCTTCTTCTAGCCCCAAAAATAATGAATTTATCATTGCTTATTGGTATTGGGTAGTATAACAATAACTGCATATGTTCAAAATTTTCACATGATTATAGCTTTTCATTGATCTCATAATTCATCATAGCTAGATTACTTTTTGTTGCAGGAGTATCACCTGGGGAAGGAATAGGAGCAACCATGTCTGATGACGAAGATGACCAGGTAGACAGTGAGGCTAATCCATTTGATTAAGCTTTAGATGGACATGATGGAATAGGGCCATTTAGGCCATTCATTCCCATAGAGAACGAGCATTCTTTGATGGAGAGAGTGAGGTTAGAGCTCAAGCATGAATTGAAGGAGGTCAACTCTTATTACCTTTACTTTTGGCTAGTTGGTATGAATGTAAATGTTGATAAAGCTCTTTATGCAAAATGTGGAAGCATAGAAAAAATTCATGAACTATTTGATAGAATGCCTCAAAGAGGTGTAATCTCATGGAATGCAATAATTTTAGGATATTCACAAAAAGGATTTGTTGAAAGGGCTTTCAAAACTTTCAAGAAAAATGCAATTGGCAGTTCTAAAGCCAAATTCTATAACCTTTGCCAGCATCCTCTTAGCCTGTGACAAAATGGGAGCATTACAATAGGGTATAGAAATCCATCAAAGCATAAAGGATAGAGAAATTTTGTCAGATGTTGTAGTGGCAACTGTCCTGGTAGACATTGTTGATGATTATTTTTACACATTCATAACAAAAGTTAAAATTCACAAAATGAACCTAAACTATCTTGAAAGATATGAAGAAATCACCTAAGAGTTATTAATCCCAAGTTTCTATATGGTTAGGTCTTGACCTTGTGGACAATTCAACAGGTTGATGTGAAACTGTAATATTCAAGGGACCTTACTTGATTTAAGATAATCTGCGACTTACTGGACTCAAATCATGCAAATTTTTACATCTATAGACAAATTATTCATTCCTTTGCATAAAATTACTATTGTATCACAAAGCCTTGTATGATTTATAATGAAACAAGCTTTGCCTTTCAAATTGATATGAAAATTGTCAGATATTAACACAATTCTTCATGCTTCCAAATGTAAGACAATTTCCTTAAGATTTCTGCGTTTAAGCCAATTATTTCAAATGTTTGGGGAAAAGTTAGAGAAAATCAGGTAGAAAATCATTTCACTACAGGATCTAAATGTTCTGTTACTCACGTCTTAAGAGATACATCAAATTAATCAAATCGACATACTAAATCTTCAAATGTAGAGTCCTGAGTATTTTCATGAACACACATCAAAGATTGCAATCTTTCAAAGGATAATACTCCAAATACTAGTAAAAGTTAGAAAACACTCTGTAATAGATGCAGAATTCCAAGTTTACTTGTATTTAAAGCACACAGTCATATAGAATTTACAATGTATGAATGACCTTTTGTTTCATTAATCAAATTGCTAGAAAACTTATAGACATTTTTATAGATACAATAAGAAAACCAGACATTCTGTGCATTCCTTAGTGTAGACACAGATGACCTCCTCTTCTAAACTAAAAGAAATACTTCTCTATTCAAATGTTCAAACAAATTACAAGTGAAAGCTACAACTCAAAAATCCCCATGTAAATAATATACAAGTACTAGAGCTTCTTATATAGAATTTGAAGCTTCATATTGCTACGGCTACAAAACTTAATCTACAGTCAGTATTCATACTTTCTTGATCAAGGGTGTACATTCATTCCTAACCATTTCTCAAAATATCTTTGTGGTATCTTTTCCTGCCTAAAAGGATGCCATTGGAATCTTTTCAAAATAGGATTCCCCCTTTGACCTCTTCTATTTTGTCGACCTTGCCCATGGATACCTTTCAATTGACTCTTTCATTAGTATTATTTGCCTTTTTTTTATACTTTCCTACTCCTTCAAATATATCTTGAAATTATTTGTTACACCTTCTATGAAGGTGTGATTTCCACCTAGACTCCTTGTCCATATATATTCTTGCATTATGACCCCTTCTTTCAATTTCTTCTCTTCTTTACCTAAACCTTCAACCTTCTTCTTATATTTCTTTAACTTGGTACTCGTCTCCATTATTGAATCAATCATTTGTTTACTTAAATATGCATCTAGATTCTCCAGACATGGTGCAAAGATGGCCTTGAATTCTTTTAATGCCCTTTGGAGTTTGTATGCTGGTACGTCCATGCATTCATGATCTATGAGCTTTTCAACTATCCTCTTATGCAACCTGATCATGTTATCTGCTTTCTCCTCTAAACCTTGAGTGATTGTGATGCATCTTCTGAGACTATCATCTTCAAGCCTTAACTCCAACCTGACCTATGGTACTTGATTTTCCATCTGAGGAGTAATGACTCCTTCATGTATTAATTCATCCACTCTTTCTTCAATTTCCTCTAGTTGCCCGAATTCAAACTTGCATTCTTCTTTTTTAAACTGACAATTATATATAAGCACACTGCATTTATTCTTTTCTGTTCTAGCCAATTCCCATCTTGTCACTGCTTGTTTGATCACCTCTTCTCCTTCTTGCATGAATGCTCTGAACCATTATTCAAAAATATTGGCCTCAAGCCTCTTATTTTCCATATCCTTCACTTCGTCTTTTGACAATACTGCTATTTCACTAGGTAACTCTAGTATTGTAGCATTGGGATCAAATATCCCCCTAATGAATTGCTGTAACTAGACAATGTGTCCTTTCAAATATTCATGTTTATCTTTATCTTTCCTTAGCATTTTTGCAGTAGCCTGGTGCATATCCTCCCACTCACTTATATGTTGCTCCCTTGTTGTGTGTCCTAGGTCAAAATTGAGTATCTTGTAATCATCTAGTGTTATTTCTCCTTTGGCTTTCTCCTTCTGTGGTATGGCCAAATTCAGTGTTCTAGATCTGTCTGGACCCCTTTGTATTTCCGACATGGTTTTGGCCTTCCTCCTTTCTTTTCTTGGCATTGCATCGCCCAATAAACTTTTGATGTCTATGGGTACTAATTGTACCTCCACCCTTTCTCTCCTTACTTCTGCACCCAACCAGGTCGGAGTCTCTTTTGTGCTTTTAGTAGCTTTCTCTTCATTGATTACCTCTTCTTGAGGCTTTTCTACTTCTCCTTGTTCTTGTTGCTGCTGTTGTTGTTCTTGTTGTTGTGGAGGAGGTTGCTGTTGAGGGGCTGGTTCCTGTACTATTGGATCATTTTGTTGTTTAGATTCACCCTCATTATCATCTTCTTCAATTTCTGTATCTCCTCCACCCTCATCTTCTTTCTCTGGACCTTCTTTTTCTAATGAATCCTTTTCTTCTTCTCCCTCTTTATTTTCTTGTACCATATTTGCCATGCCCTTATCCTTTGTTTGCTTTTCAGGTTCAAAATTATCTTCATCAATATTATCTGTGTTCTCTTTGCTTTCAGGTTTATCTGTTGTTTCCTCTACTATTTCAACTTTCTTTTGTACCTTTTTAGGCATGTCAGCTTGCTCTGCATGTGAAGGTGAACCTACTATCTTATCAGATTCTTTTGTCTCTTTTTCTTGTTCATCTTTGCTTTCTACATTATTTTCTTCTTCGCTGTGTTCTTCATACATGTTCAGAATATTCAACACATCTACACCAAAAGTGCTAACTCCTGTTTCTTCCTTAGTTTGAGCAAGTGTTTCTTTTATTACTTCTTCAAGTGCATCCTCTCTTTCAGATTCTTCTATTTCATGTGCTACATCTTCCACATCCCTTATTATTTCTGGAGGTATCAATGTACCAAACGGATCCATTGCCCCAATCCTTCTTGTATGTTTTCTTGCTTAGACACTGGACCTTGTTCAACTTCCATATAAGCTTGAGTATCTTGTTCTTCTTCCTCACTTGAATATTCACTAGATTCCTCTTCCTCCATGCCAGTTTCTCTTCCCGTCCTCGAATCCACTTCCTTGACTTCACTCCCACTGCTGTCATCTTCAACGTTGACAGTCTCAGTAACTTGTTTGGCTTCATGCATTTTTGACCCATGCAGTGTTTCTTTAGCCAATTCTGTTTTAACCTTAGCATATGTTTGTCTTTTCTCTGTTGAGGTAGATGCACCAGGTATGTTACTTAATTTAGCACCTACTTGCTGTGCCCCTATAACTTCACTCTATTTTGAAGTTTCTCCTTTGGATATCCCTGTTGGCAAGAGACACTATGTGGCTTCATGAGTGTTGTCATTGATGGAAACAAAGTCTATCCCACACATCCACAGCACATAGTATGCCTATATTGGAAGTTAGATTGAAGAGTGTTCTAGTTCGGTGAACAAGAACAGAGCATGCAGTAAGGTCTGACATTCAGGTCCGGATCTCTCAGATGGTATAACTCAGCAAGTTGTAGACTTGGACAAGTCAAGAGGAGTATCATGACTACTATATTCCATAGATTGAGCCTCTGGTGATGAATCATGGAAAAGATATGAGCATCTAAGTGTTGGGTTCCAGATAGGCAGAGTAGACTAAGGAAGAACTGACTGGCAGAGTATCATACTTCAATCTGGATGAATGATTGATGTTGATCAAGCTATTTGAGGGATCATACATGGTTGGCTGACATGATTGATGACTTCTATGTCTATGTTTTTGATATGCATCAGCTATTAAGCATGGATTCAGCTAATAGATCAGTGTTTTGTAAATATCTCGAGTATTCCAGTTGCTGACTAGAAAGATGTTGAAATCCTTGGTGTAGATATATATACCTGATGGATTCTAGTATGAAGGGTGTTGGTAAGGATATAATGTGCGAGGAAAGGTAGAGATAAATGTGGAAGAAGCAATACAAGTCTGGTATGTAACAGAATAGCAGCACTAAAGCAGAGGAAGAATGAAGTGCATTAGATTAGTATATTGAGCCTAATTGGAACTGAACCTCAGCATATGTGGATGCCTCTCATTAGTTCAAACACCTAGTTACCTTCTATAAACTTTGTAGACAGTGAGTCTCTTGTAGGCAATGTGCCTCTTGTGAGTAGTGTGCTCGGGCAGTGAGCCCTAATTGGCAAGTGCCATTTTGTACTTCTTATTCTTTTAATAGAGAATACATTCTTGGGTTAGTCACCCCGTGGTTTTTCCCTTAACAGGGTTTTCCACGTTAAATTCCTTGTGTTATGTGTGTTGATTTCATTTTTACTCTCATGATTATTTATTCTTATGTGTTTTATGCTGCACAAATTATAAAAGGGAAAAGAAAGTAAAGTTATTAGAGATAACTGATTCACCCCCTCTCAGTTATCTACCTTGTTTCCAACAATTGGTATAAGAGCAAAGTTCATCTAAACAGAGCCTAACAGCTTGAGGAAGATCTAGGAATCTCAATGGATATGTATGGTATGAAGGAACAACTTCAGTCTGCCCTAGTTGATCTTGAGCAATCTCACTTTGAAGTCAATAACTTGAGAGAAAGACTTAAACAAGCTGATGATTTCATAAATGAGATAAAAGAAAAATTGAGTATCTCTGTGAAAAAGAGAAAGGAACTACTCCAAAAATTAGCAAGTCAAAGTGAAGCCAATGATACTAATGAAGATCTGAATGAGAAAAACAAGCTATGTGAGAAGCTATCAAAAGAGGTCATTATGGTAAGGCATGAAATGGAATAAGGGGTTATGAGATTCACCCAAGAAATTGAAGAGAAAAGCAAAATTGAAGATAATCTAAAACAATCTCTCAAGGAGAAGTCAGAGGATTGCCAAAAAATGGATAGAATAATTAGGCATCTTGAATATGATCTTGAAGAAGCTAGAGATAATGAAGAACAACTTGAGAATCAGATAGACACTCTTAAACAAGATCTTCAAACAACAAATGAATACAAAGAGAAATTCAAGATAAGCTCAGCTCAACTTGAAGTTCTTTTTGAAAGCCAAAAGAGGGTAGATGACAAAAGTGGCTTGGGATATGAGAAAGGTGAAAGCTCCAAATCCTGTCAGAAGAACTCTGGATCAGGAAATCAAAGAAAGAGGCCTAGAAGACCTCTGATAAGGCAACAAAATGCTCAAAGATATCCATCCTTCAATGGATATTGCTACAGTTGCAACAACTTTGGTCATAAAGCAACTCAGTGCAGAAGAAGAATGATTCAGACTAATTCATCCTTCTCTGGACAGTGTTTCAACTGCAAAAGGTATGGTCACAAATCTCATGAATGCAGAAATATGCAAATAAACAATTCATTCAATGGTAGATGATTTGCATGCAATAGAATGGGACATATGGCTAATCAATGCAGATCAAGAGGATATCAGTCAAATATGCAAAGAAATGTTGTTTTCTACAATTGCAATAGATCCGGTCATATTGCCAAATTCTACAGAAGTAAGAATCAGAATAAAAAGGTTTTGGTGCATCATAATCAAAATCAAGATAAAGGAAAAGGAAAAGTGAATGTAGATGAAGTTCAAAGGGAGATGAACAAGATTTGGGTGAATAAGAGTACAGAAAATGTTGGGGATGGATCCGTACCAGAATCTGGTGCTAATATTCCTTCTAAAAACTGAACAGATGAGCTTTGGCTCAGGGGGAGTCACAAAGGAAAATAAATTCCCCCAGCCCGTCAATTGGTGCCTGAATTTGGCACATGGAATGTTGTGGATTAAAGGGTACTTAGAGAAATATCTAAATAACCCTTGGTAAAAATATAAAAGGAGTTTTGAAGAGTTTAATCAGCCAAGATTGATCTAATTTGACAGCCATTCGGTAAAGTAGGATCTTCATAGACAGATCCGGTATGATTCAAAATTCAAATATCTTGATCTGCAGATTCATGGAATGATTGGAGGAAAGAAGATACATTGTCAATTATCACTGAAAATTATTCTAAGTGCATCTCAGTGATTTGGAAAGATCTCTCTCAGAACAAGGCAACGGGAAGAAACAAAGTCTGATGAGGAAGTTAAGAAAATGAAGAAGAAGAAAACATCCAGGGAATCCTCTGCTAGCAAAAACAAAGAAGGGGAAGAATAATTTGTTGAAAAGCCCACTTTTTCTATTGATGATATCATCAAGGCAGTCACAGTGGATGGGAACCTGTAACCAATCACTGAATTTTATGATGAATATAGTGATACTGACAAGAGGATCTTGGAAGATGCTACAGTTAGGTACCTAAACATTTATAATAAAGCATTCATTGAAACCATTTCTCTAATTCCCAAAAGTCTAGAGAAGGTACTTGAATTCAGAAAAGAGAATGCCAAGGAAAAGGACTTAGAGATCCGACAACAGATTGCTATTCAGCTCTATCCTTCCATTACTCCAAAGCAAATGAACATGATCTTCAAGGACTGTAAGGATGAATTCCGGAGCAAAGCAAGAATGAACAAACTAATGCTTGGAGAGACTGATCAGGTAGCAAGAGAAACATAAGACATCCTCTGGAATGCCTTCAAAAGATTCAATCTTCATATCATAGAGGAAATAGATGAAGAACCTTCTACCATGGATGTCAAAGGATTAAATGTATCAAAAGAAGAATCTACTAAGAAAAATGTAGAAGGGTCTAAAGAGACAGGTGAGGGGAAGTCTAAAGACTTGGATTCCTCTGTTCTGGAACAGGAAGTTCATGAAGAAGTTAACATCTCTCCTTCAAATACCACTACAGACATTCCAGATGTAGGAACTGAAGGAGAAGGAAGAAAAGAAGAAAAAGTGAGTCAGGAAGAGGACGTAAAGGGAAGAGAAGAAGAACAAACAGAGAAGATCTCTGATGATAGTTTAGAGATTCCAAAAGAAAAGAAGACTCAGTCTCTAGCAAGAGACACTGCTGAGGTAGTGAATAAATTCTTGAACAAAGAACTGATGGAGATAGATGAACTGAAACTTTTTCAAGGACCACTAAATTTTGATTCCCTCTCTCCGGTCCAGACAATGAAGATAGCATCTTTTGCCCAAGCTAAAGCAAAAGAAAAGCTCATGAAGTCTCACATGGAAGATTGTGACCTGTTAGAGATTGCATCTGGGATGCTGGAGAAGATCATGCCAACCTTCCAAAAGGATCCTTTGGCCTCTCCATCTGGTAATTTGAAATCTTTGGTTAACTCTGTTAGCACCCATTTTGATTCTTTAGAGAAATTGGCAGAAAGGAAAGTCCGCAAAGAGTTTTTGGGAAAGAGATTCACTAAAGTACAGGGACTCATAGCTAATGATAGGAGGACACTGGATATTGGGATAAAGAGCCTTGAAAATACTCTTAAAGATGGTGGGGAAATGTACAAATTTTGTCTATCTTGGTCCAAAGTGACAAAAGATATTGAAAAGAAGGTGGAAGAACAAGAGGGTAAACTATCAAGTTTATCTCAGAATTTTGATCCCCTCACCACATCCATAATGAATCAAGAGTACCAGGCTATTGCAATTATAGATGAAATAAAGAGGCTTGAAAAGGAGAAGAAGAATATAATAAGCATGATGGGTGAACTTAGAGGGATAATTATCCCTAAGTTAGAGGCAATGCATGAGGCCTTAATTGATGCTCAGACCACAGCCCGGACCAGTGATCCGACAGACTTAAGAAGGGTAGAAGCTTATGCATTTTTGTTGAGTTGTCACATCTCAATTTTGGACAGGATGAAGTAGAGTTGGGAAACATAATTTGTACAATTGAAGACCACTTTTGCGGATATACTTAAGTATATGTAAGTATAACATGTATATATACTTATGCAGCTATGTATAGGTTGATTTTTGCAATTTTTGGTGTGTGGATTCCAGCCTTTGCCATTGATGTCAAAGGGGGAGTGAGGAGTAGTGAAAAATATGGAATCTAGCTAAGGGGAAGATCAAATAAAATAGTGCATAAGATAGAGCATCAGCCAAGGGGGAATCTGATGTGACAGTCATTTTTCACTAAGTGTTTCCATCAATGCCAAAGGGGGAGATTGTTGGCAAGAGACACTGTGTGGCTTCATGAGTGTTGTCATTGATGGCAACAAAGTCTATCCCACACATCTGCAACACATAGTATGCCTATACCAGAAGTCAGATTGAAGAGTGTTCTAGTCCGATGAACAAGAACAGAGCATGCAACAAGGTTTGACAATTAGGTCTGTATCTCTCAGATGGTATAACTTAGCAAGTTGTGGACTTGGACAAGTCAAGAGGAGTATCATGACTACTATATTCCATAGATTGAGCCTCTGATGATGAATCATGGAAAAGATATGAGCATCTAAGTGTTGGGTTCCAGACACGCAGAGTAGACTAAGGAAGAATTGATCGACAGAGTATCAGACTTCAATCCAGATGAGTAATTGATGTTGATCAAGCTATTTGAGGGATCATACATGGTTGGTTGACATGATTGATGACTTCTATTTCTATGTTTTTGATACGCATCACATATTAAGCATGGATTCAGCTGACAAATCAGTGTTTTGTAAATATCTTGAGTATTCCGGTTGTCGATTAGAAAGATGTTGAAATCCTTGGTGTGGATATATATACCGATGGATTCTAGTATGAAGGGTGTTGGTAAGGATATAGTGTGTGAGGAAAGGCAGAGATAAGTGTGGAAGTAGCAATACAAGTCCGGTATGTAACAGAACAACAACATTAAAGTAGATGAAGAATGAAGTGCATTAGATCAGTATATTGAGCCTAATTGAAACTGAACCTCAGCATATGTGGATGCCTCTCATCAGTTCAAACACCTAGTTACTTTCTATAAACTTGTAGACAGTGAGTCTCTTGTAGGCAGTGTGCCTCTTGTGAGCAGTGTGCTCGGGCAGTGAGCCCTAATTGTCAAGTGCCATTTTATACTTCTTATTATTTTAACAGAGAATACATTCTTGGGTTAGTCAACCTGTGTTTTTTCCCTTAACAGGGTTTTCCACATTAAATTCCTTGTGTTATGTGTGTTGATTTCATTTCTGCTCTCATGATTATATATGCTTATGTGTTTTGATGCTACACAAATTATAAAAGGGAAAATAAAGTAAAGTTATTAGAGATAACTGATTCACCCCCCTCTTAGTTATCTTGTTTCTAACAATCTCCACTGGTATTTCATTCATAACCCTTTGTCCTGTTGACTCCTTAGCAGCTTGTGCTTGCTTTTTATTGGTATCATGACTCAATGACTTTGCTTCTACAAATGTGCCTGATGATACCGCTATTGTCACCCCTAGTGCATAAGGATCCATCAATGTAGTATTTTTGTCTTTCTCAACAATCTTTGCTTCTATAATCTTCCTTTTCTTTTTATAGAAGCACTGGAGATCATCCTGATGCTCCTTCACTCTCTTTTTTCCCTTCTTTGGATATGTAAGTTCAATTCCCTTAGCCTTAAGCTCCTCAATTCTATCTTTCAACCATGTCTTGGAGAACAAAATGATAGGTTTGGACAATGTGTCCAAAGATGTATTCCATGGTTGCAATTAATCAGGCTCACCAGTAGGAGCAAGCCTGGCACTTTCATAACTGTGGTGTAATAACTTATCATCATCTTAAACTTTTGGGGGGACATAAATGTCTCCCATGGATCTTATTTGCTCTACTGTTAGTCTTTTGTGAGCTCTCTCACTTCTCTGTCATTCTTATAATCCGACCAAAAATCCTCAATGTGTATTTGATGTTTAAATTTAGAATCAATAGTATTTTGGATCCTGTGAAAAGGATCAAACCTCCTTGCTAACTCAAATTCCTTAAATCCATAATACCTTAACTCTTTCTCTGAGTAACCAACCACTTCTTCACTGGAATAGGAATATCTACCAATTGCCCAAGGGAGCTTAAGATTCCCCCTGTTATACCTCTTTTTATACATTTTGAAGGCATTCAAGTTCTGCCTTGAGAACTCTAAAACAATCAACTTGTTAGAAGGATACCTAGGCAACATGAAAGGTTTTCCTTCAAAGCCCTTAGTTCTGATATGAGTGAAGTTCTAGAATTGAATGTACCATTAACATTGCAAACCAATTGTATCCTCTACATCTGCAGACATCCTCTTATCTTGTTCTTCTCTTAAAACTCTGACCATGTATGTATAAAATACATCGTTTACTAAAGCATACTTTCTTAATGCATTATCCTCTTGTAAATCAGGATAATGGTCATATACAAGCTTTTGGTTTGGGCCATTCCCTAGGGTTCCAATTCTGTCAATCCCATATATAAATGGCTGAACCATTGCTACACATGAATATAATACATATGAGGACAAATAGAAAGGAATCATCTTTTGTTTTCTTAACATTGCTTATTTCCATATAGCTGTGCTAATAGCCTTAGCCCAGTGAATTTGTCCCTGTTCCTTCTTCGCTTCCCTCATGAATTGTATAATAGTGAACATCCAAGGTTCACACTTAGTGGCATCCATTAATCCCACCAGTCTTCTTAACATTGTAATCATCAAATGTATCTCTTATTTGAAGTCAATTCTTTGCAGGATCTTATGTACTCTTGCCATGACCTTGGGTTTATTCTCTGCATTATACCAACTGTAGAAGATCTTGCTTCTACAATCCTTCTCATTATCATTGAAATCCTCATTGTACTGGTCAATATCAATATCTACCATTTTTTCATGTATCTCTAGACCAAATGTTCTTGCAATCCCCTTTGTAGATAAGTTTGCAATGACTCTATCCTAGTGTATTACTCTTCTGGTAACTAGGTCATATAAGTGTATGCAATCCAGACATAGGTCCTTAGCTTCCATAAGTCTACAATGACTCTATCTTGGTGTATTACTCTTCTGGTAACTGGGTCATATAAGTGTATGCAATCCAGACATAGGTCCTTAGCTTCCATAGCTAATGGGAAATCTCAAGCTTTGTATAATCCACTTTCCCATATACACCTCATGTCAAGTGTAGCATCAACTGCTGTGATCTTCTGCAAAACATCATTTGGGTCATAATTCCCTATGCTGGTGTCTGTCCCTACTCCACTTGTGCCGAGCAACAAAGGGTACCCTCTGTATATTAGCAACTCTTCCTTCTCAGTTTCTTTACGGGGCCTTCTTTCCTTTTTAATCTTTTCCTCACCCCCTGTATCCACCTTTTTCTGCTTTAGGGCCATCCTGTAAAAAAATACATTTTTTAACTTGTCATTTTACTCTCTTACCTAGGGTTTTACCATGAATTTTCTATTTTTTACATTTACCCTAACCCCCTGTTTGTCTTTTTCAGTTTTGACTTTCATATTATTTAACCCAAACCAGATAATTAACTATCAGACATAGTAATTTAACACTTGATTACATTTTAAAATGACATTACTGATAATCACTTTGCATTTTCAATTAACTGAACTGTAACGATGTTCAAGATAAATACCTATATTTTTGACAGCTCAACCTTACAAACGTTGACTCACTTTACCATTTTATGAGCTTTTCCCATTTCTAAAATTTTGTCTCGTGATGAATTTTCATTCAATTTCCGCAACAGTTCCTCTTTCTGCAATTTTAATTTTAACAATGCAAATCTGAAAGAAAAACAACCTTTTATTTACCCTAATCCATTAAATTTTACCATTTCCAATGTTAGTTCAGCATTAATTGTAGCAATCAATGCACCTACGGCTTCGACTTTCTACTTTAACGTTTTATTTTTAAACCTTCTATCTGTTAGTCTATTCTTTGCATACATCGCACTTCCTTGTATCTCTCCTTGTATATTATTTCTTGTATGTCAATTTGCATCTTTTCAATATACAAGCCTACATCCAACGGGTTATAAACAATGTTACCCTTTTTCTTTATATCTTCCCTTGTATCTTTTGTTTGTATATCGTAATGTATGTAAAATGGATACAAACGTTCTTTACCTTTTAGCTCTCCAACAATGTCTTTCATTTCTTTGTATATCGGGATTGTATATCGTTAACATACAATCGCCCAAACATACAAAGCCTTGCCTTTATTTAACTTCCTTTTAAAATCCATGTTGTATTGTGGTTCCTTGCATCTTTGCTTGTATATCAGCTTGTATATGCTCTTGTATATCCATCTGTTTGTGCAATATACAATTGCGAGATACAACCTATGGGGCCCACTTTATCTACCCACTTGTATCTTGACGAAACAACAACACTTGTATCTACCCTTAGTTACAAGCTCCCATACATGCAAACTCTTATACAATCATCCCAGACTTTTTATTTTTTCTTAACCGTATTGTATAACCTTTTTAGATCCATACATGTATATAAAGTGAATGCATATTTCCAAAAAACATTAAGGTACGATGCATCACCTACATCCAATTTAATTGTCTTTTGAAATCCATGTTGTATGTATGCCAAAGATGTAAACCTGAAACATACAACATACATACAACGATACATACCCTATTTCCTCCCCTTAATAAAATTGAATTTTATATTCTCTTTAGGTCCACGTCATGTATATCACGCTGTATATTGCTTTGTATCTTTCCTTTCAACAAACATACAACTCAAGATACAATGCTAACTTAGCCATTTATCCACTCCACTTCTGAAACTTATCGGGTCCGACTTGTATGCAAAGAATAAAACACTAAACACATGCATACAGAGTACCATGATAAATAAACTCGACCACTCAATGTGACTAATACAACAACTCCACATACAAACGACCTTGTACATGCAACATACAAAACCTTTCTATAATGCATTTTACCAAAAACACACATATCTTGCAGAATATTAGGAATTTTAAAATGGTTCAAAAAGCAACCCTTATTCATTTTTGACAAAGAATTCACCTCTATTCCCCTCTAGCACTTAATACTATTTTTTTTCAATTTTCAACATGGTTTGTAACCTTTACCTCTTTTCCCTTTACCACCAAGCAGGACCACACACAAGCAAAAAGCCACAGCCACAACAGGGGTCCTTATTTTGCTAAGGGGTAAAATGGGGCGTGTTGTGAGCATCACAATAGACACGTATGCAAAATGTGGAATCATAGACAAAGCACATGAACTATTTGACAAAATGCCTCAAAGACATGTGGTCTCATGGACTGCAATGATTGTAGGATATGCACAAATTGAACTTTTTGAGAAGACTTTAGAAACTTTCAAGAAAATGCAATTGGCAGTTGTAAAGCTAGACTCCACAACCTCTGCCAACATCCTCCCTTCCTGTGCCAAAATGGGAGCTTTGGAATAGGGTATGGACATCCATCAAAGCATGAAGGATAGAAGAATTTTGTCAGATGTTGTAGTTGCAATTGCCCTAGTAGACATGTATGTAAAATGTGGAATCATGGACAAGGCACATGAACTATTTGATAGAATGCCTCAAAAACATGTGGTCTCATGGACTACATAGAGAGAGCTTAGAGAGAGCCTCCTGATCGACTGCAATGTAAAGGAGGAAAGAAGAATGAAGAGAGGTATAAGTAATGCATTTGTGCAAGATGAACCTGCTTAGAAATTTAGGAAAGACATCTGTTGGGTATTTCATTTGGTATGATTTCTGCCTCACCTACTTATCTCTATGCAGTCTAGGCTCCCCTGCAGCTCCACAAGGACCATGGCATGAGGGCGCAAGATGGCGAAATCTCCTCACATCCCCGTGAAGGAACTTTTGTGTGTGGGCAGGGATGTGGGAAGAGTAAAAATGTGGTCTCATGGACTGCATAGAGAGATCTTTTAACAATTTAGAGAGAGCTCATATGAACATGAAACTTTCATGGTATGTATAATGATTTGAATGGTAGTGTGTTCATACTATTAGCCTCTTGATCGATTGTAATATAAAGGATGAAAGAAGAATGAAGAGAGGTGTAAGTAATGTAGCTGTGCAGGATGAACCTGCTTAGAAATTTAAGGAAGACATTTCTTGGGTATTTCATTTGGTGCAATTTCTGCTTCACCTACTTATCTCAGATGTTGTAGTTTCAACTACCCTGGTAGACATGTATGAAAAATGTGGAAGCATCGACAAGGCATGTGAACTGTTTAGCATAATGCCTCAAAGAGATGTCATCTCAAGGAATGTAATGATTGTGGGATATGCACAAAATGGATTTTTTGAAAAGGCTTTAGAAACTTTCAAGCAAATGCAATTAGTAGGTGTAAAGCCAAATTCGACAACCTTTGCCAGCATCCTCCCTGCCTATGCCAAAATGGGAGCTTTGGAATAGGGTATGGACATCCATCATAACATAATGGAAGGGGGATTTTTGTCAGATATTATAGTTAGAAATGCTTTGGTAGACATGTATGTAAAATATGGAAGTAGATAAGGCATGTGAACTGTTTGATGGAATGGCTCAAAGAGATGTCATCTCGTGGAATGCCATGATTGTAGGATATGTAAAATGTGGAAGCATAGACAAGGCCCACATGAACTTTTTGACAGACTGCCTCAAAGAAATGTGTTCTCATGGAATCCCCTTATTGTAGAATATTCACAAAATGGATTTGTTGAAAAAGCTTTTACAAACTTTCAAGCAAATGCAATTTGCTGGTGTAAAACCAAAAACCTTTGCCAACATCCTCCTAGCCTGTGCCAAGTGAGAGTTTTGGAATAGGGCATGGACATCCATCAAAGCCTAAAATATAGGGAAAGGCAAATGACATATTTTTCTAGTTTCATGGGTGGAGGGAGCTCAACCAGGTCATCCTCCTCATAGTAAATGGAAATATTAAACTTACTTTCCAATGATAGTTTGACATTAGGTGCCTTTATTTTTTATTTCATGCCTTTGTACATCTTAGTTTTTATTATTTTCAAACAATGGAAATGCTCAATATAATAGTTAAATAAGATCTTAGATTTGTGAATGATACCTTCAATGTCATCATGGAGAAGATAAGTACCTATAATAAAAGAGAACATGGCCGCATGACTAACTGATTGAGCCACATCAAACATGCTTGACCTTCCTAAGGATAGTCTAGGATCTAGTTAACAAAATGATCTATGTTAATACAGATCTAATTTTTTGGAGTTGAAAATATGAAAATAGAATTTAACATGATGGTATGTACCCCTAGTAATGATCAACTAGAAAAAATAAAAAGTCTTATTTACATGATGCTAGAGTTTAGGGGAAAACAAATTGTTCCCAGAAACATGTATCACTTATTGCTTACCAAAAATCCTATTGCTTGTTTGATATGCATGAGTTTATCCCAAGTTAAACCTACATACTACAATGTTACGAACTTTCAACCTTTAGCATAGTATGACAAGTCCAAAAATAGTAATACAAAATAGCATACAATAGACCAGATAAAGCCCACATTCAAAGGCAGAGTAAAATAGCAAGCAAACATCTTCTATTGCTTCACAAAACCAAAGTTCAAGATCAACTAACTCTACCTTAACATATTCTTCATTATTGAATGGGGAGCATTCACGACATAGAAGGAGGCTACAACAAAAATAATGTGACCACTCATTGTCAAATATCAAAATATAACTAGTGAAAAATGTTCACTGCCTTAAAATAATGTATTAAGCAAGTCTACTATCTGAAAACATTTCCAGTGCAGATATGTTCTAACATGTTGAAGAGTTGTACATTGATGAATGTAGATATTTGAATGAAGATTTTATTAACCAAAACTGGTGACACCTACAAGGTAAACAAAACTCCTCTATCTTTTTTCCTAAGATGGGTGTCTAAGCCCCAAAACTAAAACCACAAATAGCAAACAGACCAAACCTGCATACAAAATTCCCATTAACCCTGCTGTAAGATGTCCATAGAACAACTCAAACTGCATATAGAAGCATAATAACGACTAGAACCTTCACAACTCTGCCATACTAATTTTTATATCCCTGCAACATTAAAATAAAAGTAGACTTCCCAAAGAACATTGGTCTGTTCCAAAGCTCAAATTTCCCTTACACAAGGTTGTACAACCTGTAGGGTATAGATTTCATGTATGCTCCACAAACCTTCCCAGAATTACAATGAAAGAATCTGCATATAGGCACCAAGTAATGTCAATAAAAAATGCATTCATTGTATGTGATGAGTTGCAGAATTAGTCTCTTTTATACTACTTTTTATACTTCAAAGACTTCTTTCATAGCATCCTTTAAGTCATTTATCCATGTTTGCACTATGATATGTTGACCTTCTTTATACTTCTAAGACCTGAACTTATAGTATTAATATGGAATGTGACGATCATATTATCTAATGAATGAATTAGATATAGATATGTATAAAAGTATAAATGAGATGTTTTTATGGTTAGTCATGGAGAATGCTTGTGGTATATGCTTTGGGAACTAATTCTATGTGCAAAATTGGACGTGTCACGATGAGATCGAGCATTTGTAGTAGGTTGCAGACAAAGGAGTTAATAGAAGTGCAAGTTTTAACACTAAGAATGCAGAGATAACTGAAGATAATTATGGAGCTTCATGGATAGTAATAAATTAAGGAGTGGATTTGTTTCAAATATGATTATGGACGTTGTTCATGCATCATAATTCTAATTTGATTTGAATTATTCTTCTTATAGTCAGTTAGAATAAGAATGTGATCTTGGCTCCACGACCTAGTATCTAGGCATGATAAATGATCAGAGTCAGTTAATTAATAAATAAGGCTCTCTCTCCATTTTTGTATAGTAAGGGGAAGATGAGATATATAAGCTAGTAGACTCAAGTTGTAGAGAGTTCAGTTATCATTTCCTTTTAGACTATGTGTAAAGACTCAAGCATGTTACATTTATGGAATACAATCTGGCTATGACAGAAAAGATTTCATTGTTGAACAATTTGATATGAGTTGATTCTATGTATGGAATAAGTTAAGCTTTGATATGTGTTATAAAGATACGTAGAATCTACATTAGATTTGGTTTTAGTTACAAAAGACAGTCTCTTGACCAGGCCACTCAAGGTACTAATTCTCTCCTTGTTTATTTCATTTTAGTTAATGTTGGTTTATTAATTTTCTGTTAATTGCAATTTGAATTCAAGTTAGTATCATGTTTTGACCAAATAGATATAGTTCATGGACAATTGCATATTAGTGTGTTTACAAATCCTCTAGAGGTCAACAGTTAGTCATTTCATTCTTGTCAATTCATTAAGTTAATTCTACAGTTTCCCTGTTGTAATAGTTATCTACAATCTTTGCTATAGGTACCTGTAGCAACTAGGATTTATAGTTGTTTTCACTATTTTGTAATTATGTCAATTCCAGCAAAGTAGATTTGTTTGTTTAAAGTTAAGATAGAATGATTTAGGAACCATATGAGCCCTGAAGGCATACACTTTGCAAGTACCATAAGCTTACGCTCCTTGGTCGATAATTCAATGTAGGAATGCATAGTGATAGAGTGGATTGTTCATATAGGTTTCACCTGAATTAGTTAAGTCCACAACACATTAGTTTTTCTCTACATTTTTGGTGCCATTGCCAGGGATGGTGCTAACTTCTTAGGCTCATTTTGTTTTTACATGTTTTCATAGTCTAAATTTTCTTGATTCCAGCATTAGAGTTTATCAAAACACCTTTCAAGAAACACCAAAAAATACACTAACATTATGCAGGAGCATTGGATTATAAAGCCAAAAATACTATATGTGGAGGCAGAGAGATAGCCACGGTAGATTCCTTCCTTCAAGTTCACTAGATAGCGAAGAAGCAGCTAACCTTATCAATTATACAATGGAAGGTGCCGAAGAAGAATTTCCACTGCCATCTTCACCAGCTTCTTCCACATCCTCAGGAAGAACTTTTAGAACCATGGTAGATGAAGTAGAGGATCCTCCGGGACAAGCTACATTTGAATTACCTATACCAACCTAGCACAGGCAGCTACTCTGAAAAATATACCACCATCTGCATTATCTATTTTCTATGGATTGGTTACTGAAGATCATAACACTTTCCTGTTGGAGTTTGATGTTCTATGTAGAAGTTATGATTATACCAATGATCCTTACAGACTCAAGCTATTCCCTGCTACCCTAAAAGATGCTGCTTTAAGATGGTTTATGGGACTAGGGAAAGATGCCATTCCAGACTGGGATACCATGAAGAAAAAATTCCTAAAAAAATACAAAGACTACTATAGAAGACATGATAGGAGGAAAAATGACAGCTTTAGAATGTCACAGAAGGAAGAGGAGCTGTTGGAGGACCATGTGGAGAGATTCCAATTTGCCTTGAAGAAAAACCCTCAGAATAGGTTGTCTGAAGAATCATTGAAGTTGGTCTTTTTAAGAGGAGTCAATGATGATTGCATGGATGCACTAAATCTCATTGTGACAGGGGACATCTCCCAGCTACCCTTTGAAGATATTTGTATAGCTTGTTGGAACTACTCTAGGACTTTTTCCAAAAAGCCCAGAGGAGAAAGGGTAGCCATTGCAGGTAAAGATGGCAATGGAGTTTCAAGAGTGGAGATTAGCAATCTGCTGTCCAACATGAAGGAAGACATTATAAGTCATATGGCTACATAGTTGGACACCCTCCACAATAAAAAGAAATAAGAAGAGGCAGATGCAATGCTCACCGAATACTGCCCAAGCTGTAGACAAAGGAAGGCCAACTATAAATGCAAAAGGGTAGCCAGTATCTAGCAAGAGAAGATTGAAAGGCTAGAAATTCAACCATTTGAAGGTGATGAAGGGCAACTATTATTTATTGCTCAAAGAAGACCTTGGTAGGAAAGGCAAGGTATGCCCCCTGATCCACTTAATTATAATTTATCTTTTCCTATTGCCAATCAAAATTTTTCTTCTTGGAATAACCAGACCTGGCTTGCTAATCCAAATGCTTGGAAAAACCCACCATGGTCTACTCCACAGGCAGGGTGGAACCAACAGCAACAATGGCCTCAACAGACTTTCCAAGGCCCTACCTATAACCCCCAATGGCCTACTCAACAACAACAATGGCAACCTCAATGGAAAAAGGGCCAACCATGGTAGCCAAACTCCCAATATTAGCAACCCTTGCTTCCACCTCAGTCATAGCAGCAAGCCATCATGCTTCCACCAACACCTCCAAATCAACCTCCTAGACCTACCCAAATTCTTTCCCAACCTACACCTAACCCTAACAACAAGCCTGTTCTACATGATTATACTAATGAGGTGATGCATTACCCCACCTATGGAGTTGAGGTAAGTAATGTTCACCTCAAATCAGGGAAACACCTTGCAGGTCCTTATTCTCCCAAAATCAAAGAACTGAAGGATGGAGAACCCATGGAGGAAGCCTTAAATGAATCACGTTTGGAACCTGAACTAGTTTAGGAACCTAAATCTATATCAAACCCTAAGCCTCCTTTCCCTGAGTGCTTGGTTATCCAAATACAGCCAGAACAACCTACCAATGACCTTATAGGACAGTTGCAAGATATAAACATAAAGATACCCTTGATTTAGGACATCAAATATATTCCTATCTACACTAAGACAATCAGGGATCTCTGTATCAATAAACCAGGGAGAAAAAGAGTAGACCCAAAAATAGTCCATGTCTTAGGTAACCTTGCAAACATCATGTTGGGAAATATCACTATTCCTAAGTATACCGATCCAGGAAGTCTAGTGGTTGATGTCAAGATCAATGGAGCCCTAATCAAGAATACCTTAATAGACTTGGGTGCATCAATCAATGTCATGACTAAAGACACAATGCAAATGTTGCAATTAACCAATCTTAAACCTACTCAGACTATCCTACAATTGGTTGATAGGTCCACAGTAAAACCTGAAGGTATCATTGAAGACTTAGTGATTGCATTAGATTCCTGGGAATATCCTACTGATTTCATTGTATTACAACTGAAAGTCAATCTTGCTGGTTACCCTTTTATACTAGGTAGACCATGGCTTGCTACAACTAATGCATTTATAGGTTGCCAGTCAGGAAACATGATTATATCTAATGGAATCATTTCCAAGAAATTGTTTTTGTATCAACTAACCCAACCGTACAATGAACTGGGGCAACCTATTTGGCCTACTCTAGAAGAAGATGATAGTTATTCTTTGCAAACCTTGATGACCATTAAACATAATCCTTTGTTGGATATCCAAGATGAAGATGAGTTACTGGCACACATTATCCAAAATGACTATGGGAGGCACCCACAGTAGCAAGACTGCCTATCTTGTCTTGAGGATCCACTGAGCAATATAGTACCTAGCAGCTGCACAGAAAAAATCTCCTAATTGTTTCATGCCTACTACCCCAGCAACATCTACCAGTCTTTCCTAGCCTTGATGTGTCTTCCATTCAACCAATGACTAAACCATTAGAGATACAACCTGGAAAGATGTTGACTATCAATAATGCCTTGACTAAAGAATAGGAGAAATCCCTTCAAAATGTCCTACAGTCCAATTCAACATCTTTTGCATGGGATTACAGTGATATGAAATGCATTGACCCAAATCTATGCATGAACAAGATCTATATTGATGCTGATTTTAGACCCATCAGGCAGCAACAAAGACGTATGAACCCTGCTATAAGGGACATAGTCAAGGCTGAGCTTTAAAAACTTCTGGATGCAGGTTTTATTTACCCCATTTCAGACAGTGAATGGGTTTCACCATTGGTGATAGTTCTTAAAAAGGGTGGCAAGTGGAGAGTTTGTGTTGATTATAGAGAGTTCAACACTGCCACCGAAAAAGATCACTTTCCATTGCCCTTTATTGACCAAGTCCTAGATTCTTTGGAAGGAAAGAAGTATTTCTCATTTCTTGATGGTTTTAGCGGATATAATCCAATAAAGATTGCTCTAGAAGATCAGGATAAAACCACATTTACCTATCCTTGGGGGACCTATGCATACTCTATTTTGCCATTTGGACTGTGTAATGCTCCAACTACTTTTCAAAGGGCATTCCTTAGTATTTTTTCTAATTTTGCTCATGATAGCATGGAGATTTATATGGATGACTTCACCACATATGGTGAAGCATTTGATGAGGCTTTGCAGAATCTTGAAAAAGTTTTGAAAAGATGCACATAGCATAATTTATCCTTAAGTAATGAAAAGTGTTTTATGATGATGACCAAAGGAGTGGTGTTGGGACATTTCATTTCATCTACAGTTATCCAAGTTGACCCAAAGAAGATAGAAATAATCTCTACATTTCCTATTCCACAAAAAATGAAGGATGTTAGAAATTTCCTTGGGCATGCAGGTTATTATAGAAGGTTTATTCAAGATTTTAGCAAAATTACTGCTCCGTTGTTTGCACTTCTATCTAAGGCTATTGAATTTTCTTGGACACTTGAATGTCAGCATGCTTTTGAAAAATTGAAAGCAACCCTGACACAGGCCCCATTCTTGAGAGGTCCAAATTGGAAACTCTCCTTTCATATTCACACCAATGCATCAGATTTTTCCATTGGGGCAGTTTTAGGCCAGCAAGAAGGGAACAAGGAATATGCAATTTGCTACATTAATAAAAACTTGCAAGGAGCTGAGCTAAACTACACAGTAACAGAAAGAAATGTTGATAGTTGTTTATGCCATCAACAAGTTCAGACACTACATAATTGGCTACAAAGTATTCATTCATACTGATCACATAGCCATAAGATATCTGATGAACAAACCAATAGTGGGCAGCAGGCTGGTTAGATGGTTATTGTTAAGTCAAGAATTTGATATCACAATTATTGACAAGCCCGGTAAGGCTAATGTGGTTGCTAACTTTTTATCTAGATTGGCCACTCAATCCTCAGATGGTGTGGTTGATGATTTCTTTCTTGATGAGCATCTATTTGCTCTCACTATACACACACCATGGAATGCAAACATAGCAAATTATGTGGTTACAGGGCAGATTCTAGGACATTTTTCACCAAGAGGAAAGAGACAACTTTTTCACAAATGCCTTCCTTACTCTTGGATTTTAGGTTTTCTCTTCTATACTGGACCAGACAACATCATGAGAAGATGCATCAAAGTAGATGAAGTGTTTGACATCATGAAGGCTTGCCATGATGAACCATGTGGGGGACACTTTGCAGCAAAAAGAATAGCCTTCAAAATTTTGACAATAGGGTATTATTGGCCAACACTTCACAAGGATGCTATCAAATATACAAGAGGCTGTGATAGGTGTCAAAGAATGGGAAGACCAACTAAAAGTGTTGAAATTCCATTGCAACCAAAAATCTCATTATCTCCTTTTGACAAGTGGGGATTGGACTTTGTTGGTCCTATTTCTCCAACCTCCAATAATAAGGATTATATTCTAGTATGTACTGATTACCCTATAAAATGGGTTGAGGTCAAAGTATTGCAGTTTGCAAGAGATGGTAATGTAGCTAAATTCTTATATGAGGACATTTTCACTAGATATGGTGTGCCAAGGGAAATAGTAATAGATCAAGGTCCTCAGTTTACATCTGATCTTATCACAAAGTTAGTGGAGGAGTATCAAATAAGGCATAAAAAGTCTACCCCTTATCCTCCTCAAGCCAATGGATAGGTTGAGGTAACCAACAAAGAACTAGAAAACATCCTGACCAAAACAGTACAACTCCATAGGTGAGACTGGGTTACTAGGTTGCCAAAGGCTATTAGGCCTATAGAACCACCTAGAAAACCACCACAGGGTTTACCCCATATGAATTGGTTTATGGAAAAACAACAGTCCTCCCAATTGAATTTGAACATAAAACACTAAGGACAACTGTTGAGATTGGAATGGATTTGACACCAGCACCACAAGATAGGCTTCAACATCTTAATGCTCTAGATGAAATAAGGCTAGAGGCACTCCACCATACTAAAGTTGTTCAGAAATAGAGGGTTAAATGGCATGACAGTCATATGAAGAAAAATAATTTACAGCCAGTGATTGGGCACTTTTATATGACTCCAGGTATAAAGACTTCAAGGGCAAGCTCTAATCCAGGTGGCTTGGACCATACGAAATCATGCAAGTTTTCCCAAATGGAGCAGTTCAGTTGCAAACTATAGATGAGGTCAAATTTTCACTCTTGGTAAATGGACATAGGCTAAAGTTGTATAAGAAGCCATTACAGAAGAAAGACTTCATTATTTCCTTAGCTACTGTATATGGTGCTTTTGGCACTCTTGATGAGGATAATATGACACCAGTTGATACAATGTCAGAGGATGATCCACACAGCCTAACTAGTGATGCAGAGGTTGAGTTGGAATACTCAACCCCTATAGCTGAGGCATAATTTCTTTTTCTTTCCAAACACATGCACACACTGCACCTTTACGATGATATTCAAAAACTTCAGCTGGGACCTGTTTACCACTTTCAGCTGGGACTTGTTAACCACTTTCAGCTGGGACCTATTAATTCTACACCTCTTTTAATCACTATCATAATCTGCACTTTGGAACAATACTGCAAGCACCTACAACAACTGCAAATATCTTCAATGCAATGCACCGCCAATCCACTCAATCCACACACTACACCTTGCTTCATCACCATGCCTGTACCTCATGCACCGAATTTCAAGCAATTCAATCAAATCACACATGCTGATGTGCCACCTCACCATTCATCCGCATCCATGACCTTACAGTTCTGGCAAATTAATTGCATCTTACACCATATTTCCTTTCAAAGAATGCTCCCACATTTCTTTCCAAGGCATTGTCCCAAAGGTAACTTTTCATGATCGCCATTAAATTTCTTTTTTATACATTTATCATTATCCCTATTTACTTCATGCATGCGATAATATTTCAAAACATTCTAGTTAATAATTGCAACTCCCTACCACTTCCTTTGCCATGTGAGTGAGGTCACTTCATGTTCAGTTGGGGGGAAGGGTTGTCATTCTTGATTTTTCGACTGGTTTTCAAATGATTTGTCATCCCTGTGTACTATGTAAATAACCAGTGAGAGTTATCTTCCTAATATCTTTGCTTAAGTTAAAATGAGTTAACCCCAAGCAATAAGAGGAATTACAGAGAGATATGAATAGAGGTTAAGTCTAACAAGGTGGCGAAGTGGAATTATACAGAGGATTATAGACATGAGAGGTGACTTAGTAAGGATAGAGCCATCTGTGCACAAGGAGATTCTTGAAGATGTGTTAGTTTTATCACTCTTCACCAGAGTAAGATGGCTCGAGTACTTCTTAAAATTGTTAGAGTATGACAATGATATGGCCATAGAATTTGCAATTACATTGCAAAAAGATGAAGCAGTAGTGAAACGGTTAATGATTGATGCTTCTGAGGTAGATATAGCCCAAGTGACTGGACTGCCACGCACTGGGTCAAAATACCCAGCCCGAGTTGATGCATCTACTGCTAGAGATGAATTCTATGAGTGAGGTGAGCATTTAGACTCAACAACTCAAGATACAAAACACCTATCTCTGCCGTTTTTCTGGGGCAAATGTGGTACCTACGTTATCAAGTATTTTAGTGATAGGAGGTATAATATGCTATACATTGTGCACTTGAAATTGTTAAACCATCTTCGTCATGAGAAATTGGTGAATGTTTCGAACTACCTCTACAACTTCCTAAAGAGAATGGCTTCAGAATACCAAAAGAAGCCAGCAAATAGTTCAATGTCTCATCATTGTCCAATTGCACTACTGGTTAGGGGGAGTTTGTGGATACAATACCCACAAATTGATTGGGGGGCCTTTAAGGATTGTGTTGATATTTCCACCTTGTTGGAACAACCTCGTGAGGAGGAATAAGAACCCTCATACAATGCTGAAGCTGAAGATGAACCTGTTCATGAAGAGCCGAAGGAGGAAAATCTCCCTAAAAATAGACCTAAAGAAACAGGGGATCCTTTATTCTCTCCTCCTGAACATGTGACCCCAAAAATTGTAAGAAAGAAAGGAAAGAAAGAAAAAAGCATCAAAGGATATCAACATAGAAAAGACAAAAAGGAAAAAGAAAGAGAAAAATATCAATGTAGGGGAAGCAAAGGAGAAATAGAAAGGGAAAGGTAAAAAGCAGATAAAAAGGGCTGTTGAACAAGAAACCACTACCCCAAGGAGATCAGGTAGATCGAGGAAATAGATGGATGAAGAAAAGATTGTTGAGCAGGGACAAGATTCTAAGGAAAAGGGAAATGCTCCTGGGATTGTTCCTATTGATATACTTGAAGATGATATCTCTGCAAATAAGGATGATGTGAATGTTTCTTCAAAGAAGAAAAGGTATGTTTCTTCTTCTGACTTTGACTTAGAAGACCCATTTATTGCCAAAAAGATGAGAAAAGCAACCCCTGGTAGCCCTGTTAAAGAAATTTTTAATGCTTCTGATGACAATGATAGTGGTGATGTCAATTTTGAGCAAAGAAATGAATTGTTAGAAGAAAGAGACCTCCTAAAAGAACTTCAGGAGGCATTAAACATAATCAAAATCCTGGAGGATTAGGTAAAGAGGTATGAAGAGAAGGAGATAGAAAAAGAAAAGAGGATACATGAATTAGAGGAAAGGATTCAGACATAGAATCAAGGGTCTAAATTGGACTTGTTAGCACAATTGGCTGTTAGCAAGATCAACTTAGATGAGGAGAAGGAACCCCCTCCATCATTTCCTGAGGTAAGAACTCCAACATACCATACTATTGTTTCATTGGGTTTTGAGTTGCTAAAAGTCACTAGTAGGTCAAAACAAGACATAGAGAATTGGGGTAAAGAAGGGAAAAAAATTAATGAAATAATTGAGAACTAGAATCTTGAAATTAAGAAATTAGAGGCAAATATGGTAGGCATAATTGACAGGGCCATGGAAATCATTGAATGCAGACCACCTTCAAGGGTTTATGCATTATTTTTAAAGGAGAAATTTCTTAGTTTTGAATTCAATATATTTGTTAGTGACCAACCAGATCTGCAGTCTAGACACAATTTATTCAGTTATTTTCAAGAGGTTAGTCTAGAACAACAAGATTAGCGAGTTTTGTTTGCACAACTACCTGATGGAGGTAGATACAGAATGGAATCCCTCCATAAATGTTGGAGATTTATAGCTGAGAGCAGTAGTATCATACCTAAATAATGAAAAGTTGAGAGGAGAATTAATGGATAGGTATGAAGAATATGAGAAGAAGGTATCACTACCAATCAGAAAAGAGGCACTTAACCTTGAAGATATCCTTACAAAATGGTTCAGACTTCTCTCTCATGAGGGCCCAAGAAAAATCATTATGGAATTAAGAATAAGGGATCATAGAAGGATACAGAGAATGATGAGATCCATGTTACAAGGTTGTGTTAGATATGTGCAAAGCAGATTGATCAGTTTGACACCTACTCTTCAACGAAGAGAACCTCATTCCTTACATAACTTTCTGAACATGTCTGAAAGATTACACAGGTACATTCAAATTTTGGAGAATAAAGGTGTGGCATGGTTGCCTCTTAGCTACAATCCACCTCTACTCTTATATCCAGTTCCATACTGGATAGGAGAAAAGGAAGAGGAATGCAGGATTGCAGAAACTATCAGACTACAAAGGCTTTCATGCTACAATGGGTTCTATTCGAAATAGGGTGAGGGTTTTAGGGTAATTATGTACTTGAGGCAAATAGTTTTAAATTATAATTCATTTTCCTAGGTATCTGTTTGAGTAATTTTGCTTGAGGGCAAGCAAAAGGTTAGTTGGGGGGAATGATGGGCTGCAGAATTAGTCCTTTTTATACTTCAAAGACTTCTTTCATAGCATCCTTTAAGACATTTATCCATGTTTACACTATGATATGTTGACCTTCTTTATACTTCTAAGAGCTAAACTTATAATATTAATATGGAATGTGACGATCATATTATCTAATGAATGAATTAGATATAGATATGTATAAAAGTATAAATGAGATGTTTTTATGGTTAGTCATGGAGAATGCTTGTGGTATATGCTTTGGGAACTAATTCTATGTATAGAATTGGACATGTCACGATGAGATCGAGGCATTTGTAGCAGGTTGCAGACAAAGGAGTTAATAGAAGTACGAGTTTCAATGCTATGAATGTAGAGACAACTGAAGACAATTATGGAGCATCATGGATAGTAATAAATTAAGGAGTGGATTTGTTTCAAATATGATTACGAATTTTGTTCATGCATCAAACTTCTAATTTGATTTGAATTCTTCTTCTTATAATAAATTAGAATAAGAATGTGATCTTGAGTCCATGACCTAGTATCTAGGCGCAGTAAATGATCAGAGTCAGTTAATTAATAAATAAGGCTTTCTCTCCATTTTTTTATTGTAAGGGGAAGTTGAGATATATAAGGTAGTAGAGTCAAGTTGTATAGATTTCAATTATCATTTCCTTTTAGACTATTTGTAAAGACTCAAGCATGTTACATTTATGAAATACAATTTGGATATGACAGAAAAGATTTCATTGTTGAAAATTTTGATATGAGTTGATTCTGTGCATGGAATAAGTTAAGCTTCGATATGTGTTACAAAGACATTTAGAATCTAGATTAGACTTGGTTTTAGTTAAGAAAGACAATCTCTTGAGCTGGCCACTCAAGGTACTAATTCTCTCAGTGTTTATTTCATTTCAGTTAATGTTGGTTTATTAGTTTTCTGTTAATTGCAATTTGAATTCAAGTTAGTATTGTGTTTTGATCAAATGGATATAGTTCATGGACAATTGCATATTAGTGTGTTTACAAATCCTCTAAAGGTCAGTAGTTAGTGATTTCATTCTTGTCAATTCATTATGTTAATTCTACAGTTTCCCTATTGTAATAGTTATCTACAGACCTTGCTGTAGGTACCCGTAGCAATTAGGATTTATAGCTATTTTCACTATTTTGTAATTTTGTCAATTCCAGCAAAGTAGATTTATTTGTTTAAAGTTAAGATAGAATGATTTAGGAACCATACGAGCCCTGAAGGCATATACTTTGCAAGTACCATCATAAGCTTACGCTCCTTGTTCGATAATTCAATGTAGGAATGCATATTGATAGAGTGGACTGTTCAGATAGGTTTCACCTGAATTAGTTAACTCTACAACACATTAGTTTTTCTCTACATTTTTGGCACCATTGCCGGGGATGGTGCTAACTTCTTAGGCTCATTTTGTTTTTACATGTCTTCATAGTCTAAATTTTCTTGATTCCAGCATTAGAGTTAATCAAAACAACTTTTAGGAAACACCAGAAAATACATTGACATTGTGCAGGATCGCTAGATTATAAAGCCAAAAATACTGTATGCAGAGGCAAAGAGATAGCTAAGGTAGATTCCTTCCTTCAATTTCACCAGAAAGTGAAGAAGCAACTGACTTTATCAATTATACAGTGGAGGGTGCTAAAGAAGAATTTCCACTGACATCTTCCTCTGCATCTTCATCAACTTTTTCCACATCCTCAAGAAGAACTTTAAGAACCATGGCAGATGAAGTAGAGGATACTTCGGGACAAGCTACATTTGAATTCCCTATACCAAAGCTAGCACGGGAAGCTACTCTAAAAAATATAACACCATCTGCATTGCCTATTTTCTATAGATTGGTTACTAAAGATCTTGACACTGTCCTATTTGAGTTTGATGTTCTGTGTAGAAATTATGATTATACCACTGATCCTTACAGACTCAAGCTGTTCCCTGTTACCCTAAAAGATGCTGCTTTAAGATGGTTTATGGGACTAGGGAAAGATGCCATTCCAGACTGGGATACCATGAAGAAAAAATTCCTGACGAAATACAAAGACTACTGTAGAGGACATGATAGGAGGAAAGATGACATCTTTAGAATGCCACAGAAGGAAGAGGAGCTGTTATAGGACTATGTGGAGAGATTCCAATTTGCCTTGAAGAAAAACCCTCAGAATAGGTTGTCTGAAGAATCATTGAAGTTGGTCTTTTTAAGAGGAGTCAATGATGATTGCATGGATGCCCTAAATCTCATTGGGACATGGGACATCTCCCAGCTACCCTTTGAAGATATTTGTACAGCTTGCCAAAACTACTCTAGGACTTTTTCTAGAAAGCCCAGAGGAGAAAGGGTAGCCATTGCAGGTAAAGTAGGCAATGGAGTTTCAAGAGTGGAGATTAGTAATCTACTATCCAACATGAAGGAAGACATTATAAATCATATGGATACACAATTGGACACCCTCCACATTAAAAAGAAACAAGAAGAGGCAGATGCAATGCTCACTGAATACTGCCCAAGCTGTAGACAAAGGAAGGCCAACTGTAAATGCAAAAGTGTAGCTAGTATCTAGCAGGAGAAGATTGAAAGGCCAAAACTTCAACCATTTGAAGGTGACAATGGTTAACTATTCTTTATTGCTCAAAGAAGACCTTGGCAGTAAAGAAAAGGTATGCCCCCTACTCCACTTAATTATAATTCATCTTTTCCTGCTACCAATCAAAATTTTTCTACTTGGAATAACCAGCCCTAGCTTACTAATCCAAATGCTTGGAAAAACCCACCATGGTCTACTCTACAAGCAGGGTGGAACCAACAACAACAATGGCCTTAGTAGACTTTCCAAGGCCCTACCTATAACCCCTAATGGCCTACTCAACAAAAATAATGGCAACCTCAATGGAACAAGGGCCAACCATGGTAGCTAAACTCCCAATATCAGCAACCCTTGCTTCCACCTCAGCCACAGCAGCAAGCCATCATGCCTCCACCAGCACCTCCAAATCAACCTCCTAGACCTACCCAAATTCCTACCCAACCTGCACCTAACCCTAACAAGAAGCCTGTTCAACATGCTTATACTAATGAGGTGATGCAGTACCCCACCTATGGAGTTGAGGTAAGTAATGTTCACCTCAGATCAGGGAAACACTTTCCAGGTCCTTCATCTCCCCAAACCACAGAACTGAAGGATGGAGAACCCATGGAGGAAGCCTTAGATGAATCACATTTGGAACTTGAACTAGTTTAGGAACCTCAATCTATATCAAACCCTAAGCCTCCTTTCCCTGAGTGCTTGGTTATCCAAAAATAGCCAGAATAGCCTACCAATGACCTTACAAGACAGTTGCAAGATATAAACATAAAGATACCCTTGATTCAAGCCATCAAAGATATTTCTATCTACACTAAGACAATTAGGGATCTCTATATCAAGAAACCAGGGAGAAAAAGAGTAGACCCAAAAATAGTCCATGTCTTAGGTAACCTTGCAGACATCATGTTGGGAAATATCATTGTTCCTAAGTATACCTATCTAGGAAGTCCAGTGGTCGATGTCAAGATCAATGGAGCCCTAATCAAGAATACCTTAATAGACTTGGGTGCAAAAATTAATGTCATGGCTAAAGACACAATTGAAATGTTGCAATTAACCAATCATAAACCTACTCAGACTGTCCTGCAATTGGTTGATAGGTCTACAGTAAAATCTGAAGGTATCATTGAAGACTTAGTCATTGCATTAGATTCCTAGGAATATCTTGCTGATTTCATTGTATTACAACCTAAAGTCAATCTTGTTGGTTACCCTCTTATACTAGGTAGACCATGGCTTGCTATAGATAATGCATTTATAGGTTGCCAATCAGGAAACATGATTATATCTAATGGAACCATTACCAAGAAATTGGTTTTGTATCAACCAACCCAACTGTACCATGAATTGGAGCAGCCTATTTGGCCTACTCTAGAAGAAGAGGACAATTATTCTTTGCAAATCCTGATGACCATTGAACGTAGCCCTTTGTTGGATATCCAAGATGAAGATGAGTTACTGACACACATTATCCAAAATGACTGTGGCAAGCACCCACAGCAGCAAGACTACCTATCCTATCTGTAGGGTCCACTAAGCAGTATAATACCTAGCAGATCCATAGAAGAAATCTCCCAATTGTTTCATGCCTTACTACCACAACAACATTTACCACTCTTTCCTAGCCTTGATGTGTCTTCCATTCAACCAATGACTAAACCATTAGAGATACAGCCTGGAAAGATATTGACTATCAATAATGCCTTGACTAAAGAATATGAGAAAGCCCTTCAAAATGTCCTACAGTCCAATTCAATAGCTTTTGCATGGGATTACAGTGATATGAAAGGCATTGACCCAAATCTATGCTTGCACAAGATCTATATTGATGTTGATTTTAGACCTATCAGGCAACAACAAAGACGTATGAACCCTACTCTAAGGGACATAGTCAAGGCTGAGCTTCAAAAACTTCTGGATGCAAGTTTTATTTACCTCATTTCAAATAGTGAATGGGTTTCACCATTGCTGATAGTTCCTAAAAAGGGTGGCAAGTGGAGAGTTTGTGTTGACTACAGAGAGCTCAACACTGCCACCAAAAAAGATCACTTTCCATTGCCCTTTATTGACCAAGTCCTAGATTCTTTGGAAGGAAAGAAGTACTTCTCATTTCTTGATGGTTTTAGTGGATATAATTAGATAAAGATTACTCCAGAAGATCAGGATAAAATCACATTTACCTGTCCCTGGGGGACCTATGCATACTCTATTTTGCCATTTAGACTCTGCAATGCTCTAGCTACTTTTCAAAGGGCAGTCCTTAGTATTTTTTCTGATTTTTCTCATGATAGCATGGAGATCTATATGGATGACTTCACCACATATGGTGAAGCATTTGATTGGGCTTTGCAGAATCTTGAAAAGTTTTGAAAAGATGTACAGAACACAATTTGTCCTTAAGTAATGAAAAGTGTTTTATGATGATGACTAAACGAGTGGTGTTGGGACATTTCATTTCATCTACAGGTATCCAAGTTGACCCAAAGAAGATAGAAATAATCTCTACACTGCCTATTCCACAAAAATTGAAGGATGTTTGAAGTTTCCTTGGGCATACATGTTATTATAGAAGGTTTATTCAAGATTTTAGCAAAATTACTGCTCCCTTGTTTGCACTTCTATCTAAGGATATTGAATTTGCTTGGACACTTGAATGTCAACATTCTTTTGAAAAATTGAAAGCAACCTTGACACAGGCCCCAGTCTTAAGAGGTCCAAATTGGAAACTGCCCTTTCATATTCACACTGATGCATTAGATTTTGCCATTGGAATAGTTTTAGGCTAGTAAGAAGGCAAGAAGGAATATGCAATTTACTACATCAATAAAAACTTGCAAGGAGATGAGCTAAACTAAATAGTAATAGAGAAAGAAATATTGGTAGTTGTTTATGCCATCAACAAGTTTAGACACTACATAACTAGCTACAAAGTATTCATTCATACTGATCACATAGCCATTAGATATCTGATGAACAAACCAATAGTGGGTCGCAGGTTGGTCAGATGGTTATTATTATTTCAAGAATTTGATATCACAATTGTTGACAAGCCTGGTAAGGCTAATGTGGTTGCTAGCTTTTTATCTAGATTGGCCACTCAATCCTCAGAAGGTGTGGTTGATGATTCCTTTCCTGATGAGCATCTATTTTCTCTCACTATACACACACCATGGTATGCAGACATAGCAAATTACTTGGTTACATGGCAGATTCTAGGACATTTTTCACCAAGAGAAAGGAGACAACTTGTTCACAAATGCTTTCCTTACTCTTGGATTTTAGGTTTTCTCTTCTATACTGGACCAGACAACATCATGAGAAGATGCATTAGAGCAGATGAAGTGTTTGACATCATGAAGGCTTGTCATGATGAACCATGTGGGGGATACTTTGCAGCAAAAACAACAGCCTTCAAATTTTTGACAAAAAGTTATTATTGGCCAACACTTCACAAGGATGCTATCAAATATACAAGAGGCTATGATAGGTGTCAAAGAATGGGAAGACCAACTAAAAGTGATGAAATTCCATTGCAACCACAAATCTCATTAGCTCCTTTTGACAAGTGGGGACTGGACTTTGTTGGTCCTATTTCTCCAACCTCCAACAATAAGGAGTATATTCTGGTATGTACTGATTAACTTACAAAATGGGTTGAGGTCAAAGAATTACAGTTTGCAAGAGATTGTAATGTAGCTAAATTCTTATATGAGGGCATTTTCACTAGATATGGTGTGCTAAGGGAAATAGTAATAGATCAAGGTCCTCAGTTTACCTATGATCTAATCACAAAGTTAGTGGAGGAGTATCAAATAAGGCATAAAAAGTCTTCCCCTTATCATCCTCAAGCCAATGGACAGGTTGAGGTAACCAACAGAGAACTAGAAAACATCCTGACCAAAACAGTAATACTCCATAGGTGAGACTGGGTTACTAGGTTGCCAGAGGCTGTTTGGGCCTATAGAACCACCTAGAAAACCACCACAGGGTTTACCCCATATGAATTGGTTTATGGAAAAACAACAATCCTCCCAATTGAATTTGAACATAAAAATTAAGGATAGCTGTTGAGCTTGGGATGGATTTGACAGCAGCACAACAAGATAGGCTTCAACATCTTAATACTCTAGATGAAATAAGGCTAGAGACACTCCACCATACTGAAGTTGTCTAGAAATAGAGGGTCAAATGGCATGACAATCATATCAAGAACAAATAATTTACAACCGGTGATTGGGCACTTTTATATGACTCCAGGTATAAAGACTTCAAGGGCAAGCTCCAATCTAGGTGGCTTGGACCATATGAAATCATGCAAGTTTTCCCAAATGGAGCAGTTTAGTTGCAAACTATAGATGAGGTCTGATTTTCACTCTTGGTAAATGGACATAGGCTAAAGTTGTATAAGAAGCCATTACAGAAGAAAGACTTCATTGTTTCCTTAGCTATTGTATATGGTGCTTTTGGCACTCTTGATGAGGATACTATGACACTAGTTGATACAACGACAGAGGATGATCCACACGGCCTAACTAGTGATGCAAAGGTTAAGTTGGAATACTCAACCCCTGTAGCTGAGGCATAATTTCTTTTTCTTTCCAAACACATGCACACACTGCACCTTTACAATGATATTCACAAACTTTTGCTGGGGCCTGTTTACCACTTTCAGCTGGGACCTGTTTACCACTTTCAGCTAGGACTTGTTTACCACTTTTAGCTGGGACCTATTAATTCTGCACATGTTCTGATCACTATCATAATCTGCACTTTGGAACAATGCTGCAAGCACCTGTAGTAACTACAAATATCTTCAATGCAATGCACCTCTAATCCACTCAATCTGTACACTACGCCTTGCTTCATCACCATGCCTATACCTCATGCACCAAATTTCAAGCAATTCAATCAAATCACACATGCTAACATGCTACCTCACCATTCATCCGAATCCATGACCTTACAGTTCTGGCAAATTAATTGCATCCTACATAATATTTCCTTTCGAAGAATGCTCCCACATTTCTTTCCGAGGCATTATCCCAAAGGTAACTTTTCATGATCGCCATTAAATTTCTTTTTTATGCATTTATCATTATCCCTATTTACTTCATGCATGCAATAATATTTCAAGACATTCTAGTTAATAATTGCAACTTCCTACTACTTCCTTTGCCACGTGAGTGAGGTCACTTCATGTTCAGTTGGGGGGAAGGGTTGTCATTCTTGATTTTTTGACTAGTTTTCAAATGAGTTGTCATCCCTGTGTACTATGTAAATAACCAGTGAGAGTTACCTTCCTAATATCTTTGCTTAAGTTAAAATGAGTTAACCCTGAGCAATAAGAGGAATTGCAGAGAGATATGAATAGAGGTTAAGTCTAACAAGGTGGCGAAGTGGAATTATACAGAGGATCATAGACATGGGAGGTGACTTAGTAAGGAGAGAGTCATCTGCGCACAAGGAGATTCTTGAAGATGTGCTAGTTTTACCACTCTTCACCAGAGTAGGATGGCTCGAGTGCTTCTTAAAATGTTAGAGTATGACAATGATATGGCCATAGAATTTGCAATTACATTGCAAAATGATGAAGCAGTAGTGAAAGGGTTAATGATTGATGCTTCTGAGGTAGCTATAGCCCAAGTGACTGGACTGCCACGTATTGGGTCGAAATACCTAGCCCGAGCTGATGCAACCACTACCAGAGATGAATTCTGCGAGAGAGGCGAGCAATTAGACTCAACAACTCAAGGTACAAAATGCCTATCTCTGCCATTTTTCTAGGGCAAATGTACTACCTACATTATCAAGTATTTCACTTGTGATGGGAGGTATAATATGCTGTACACTGTGCACTTTAAATTGTTAAATCATTTTTGTCATGAGAAATTGGTGAATGTTTCAAACTACCTCTACAACTTCCTAAAGAGAATGGCTTCAGAATACCGAAAGAAGCCAGCAAATACTTTAGTGTCTCATCATTGTCTAATTACACTACTGGTTAAGAGGAGTTTACGGATACAATACCCACAAATTGACTGGGGGGCCTTTAAGGATTGTGTTGATATTTCCACCTTATTGGAACAACCTCATGAGGAGGAAGAAGAACCCCCATACAATGCTGAACCTAAAGATGAACCTGTTCATGAAGAGCCGAAGGAGGAGAATCTCTCTGAAAATAGACCTAAAGAAACAGGGGAACCTTCATTCTCTCCTCCTAAACATATGACCCCAAAACTTGTAAGTAAGAAAGGAAAGAAGAAGAAGGCAGGAAAGGATATCAGCATGGAAAAGACAAAAAGGAAAAAGAAAGAAAAATGTCAATGCAAGGAAAGCAAAGGAGAAACAGAAAGGGAAAGGTAAAAAGCAGATAAAAAGGGTTGTTGAACAAGAAACCACTACCCTGAGTAGATCACGCAGATTGTTGAAACAGACAAATGAAGAAAAGATTGTTGAGCAGGGACAAGATTCTGAGGAAAGAGGAAATGCTCCTAAGAATGTTCCTATTGATATACTTGAAGATGACATCTCTGCAAATAAGGATGATGTTAATGTTTCTTCAAAGAAGAAAAGGTATGTTTCTTCTTCTGACTCTGACTTAGAAGACCCATTTATTGCCAAAAAGATGAGAAAAGCAACCCTTGGTAGCCCTGTTAAAGAAATTTTTAATGCTTTTGATAACAATGATAGTGGTGATGTCAATTTTGAGCAAAGAAATGAATTGTTAGAAGAAAGAGACCTCTGTAAAGAACTTCAAGAGGCATTGAACAAAATCAAAATCCTGGAGGATCAGGTAAAGAGGTGTGAAGAGAAGGAGATAGAAAAAGAAAAGAAGATACAAGAATTAGAGGAAAAGATTCAGACACAGAATCAAGGGTCTAAATTGGACTCGTTAGCACAATTGGTTGTTAGCAAGATCAGCTCAGATGAGGAGAAGGAACCCCCTCCATCATTTCCTGAGGTAAGAACTCCAACATACCATACTACTGTTTCATTGGGTTTTGAGTTTCTGAAAGTCACTAGTAGGTCAAAACAAGACATAGAGAATTGGGATAAAGAAAGGAAAAATTTTAATTAAATAATTGAGAACCAGAATCTTGAAATTAAGAAATTAGAGGCAAAGATGGCAGGCATAATTGACAGGGCCATGGAAATCACTGAATGCAGACCACCTTCAAGGGTTTATGCATTATTTTTAAAGGAGAAATTTCTTAGTTTTAAATTCAATAGATTTGTTAGTGACCAACCAACTCTATAGTCTAGACACAATTTCATCAGTTATTTTTAAGAGGTCAGTCTAGAACAACAAGATCAACTATGTGAGTTCTAACAACTACCTAATGGAGGAAGATACAGAATGGAATCCCTCCATAAATGTTGGAGATTTACAAGTGAGAGTAGTAGTATCATACCTAAATAATGAAAAGTTGAGAGGAGAATTAATGGATAGGTATGAAGTATATGAGAAGAAGGTATCACTACCAATCAGAAAAGAGGCACTTAACCCTGAAGATATCCTTACAAAATGGTTCAGACTTCTCTCTCTTAAGGGTCCAGGAAAAATCATTATGGACTTAAGAATAAGGGATCACAGAAGGATACAGAGAATGATGGGATCCATGTTACAAGGTTGTGTTAGATATGTGCAAAGTAGATGGATCAGTTTGACACCTACTCTTCAACGGAAAGAACCTCATTCCTTACATAACTTTCTGAATATGTCTGAAAGATTACATAGGTACATTCAAATTTCAGAGAATAAAGGTGTGGTATGGTTGCCTCTCACCTACCATCCACCTCTACTCTTATATCCAGTTCCGTACTGGATAGGAGAAAAGGAAGAGGAATGCAGGACTGCAGAAACTATTAGACTACAAAGGCTTTCATGCTACAATGGGTTCTATTCGAAACAAGATGAGGGTGTCAAGGTAATTATGGACTTGAGGCAAATAGTTTTACATTATAATTCATTCTCCTAGGTATCTGTTTGAGTAATTTTACTTGAGGGCAAGCAAAAGGTTAGTTGGGGGGAATGATGGGTTGCAAAATTAGTCTTTTTTATACTTCAAAGACTTCTTTCATAGCATCCTTTAAGACATTTATCCACGTTTGCACTATGACATGTTGACCTTGTTTATACTTCTAAGACCTGAACTTATAATATTAATATGGAATGTGATGATCATATTATCTAATGAATGAATTAGATATATATATGTATAAAAGTATAAATGGGATGTTTTTATGGTTAGTCATGGAGAATGCTTGTGGTATATGCTTTGGGAATTAATTCTATGTGTAGAATTGGACATCTCACGATGAAATTGAGCATTTGTAGCAGGTTGCAGACAAAGGAGTTAATAGAAGTGCGAGTTTCAATGGTAAGAATGCAGAGACAGTTGAAGACAATTATGGAGCATCATGGATAGTAATAAATTAAGGAGTGGATTTGTTTCAAATATGATTATGGACATTGTTCATGCATAAGACTTCTAATTTGATTTGAATTCTTCTTCTTATAGTTAGTTAGAATAAGAATGTGATCTTGACTCCACGACCTAGTATCTAGGCACGGTAAATGATCAGAGTCAGTTAATTAATAAATAAGTCTCTCTCCATTTTTGTATAGTAAGGGGAAGATGAGATATATAAGGTAGTAGACTCAAGTTGTAGAGAGTTCAGTTATCATTTCCTTTTAGACTATGTGTAAAGACTCAAGCATGTTACATTTATGGAATACAATCTGGATATGACAAAAAAGATTTCATTGTTGAACAATTTGATATGAGTTGATTCTGTGCATGGAATAAGTTAAGCTTTGATATGTGTTACAAAGATACACAGAATCTAGATTGGATTTGGTTTCAGTTAAGAAAGATAGTCTCTTGGTTGGCCACTCAAGGTACTAATTCTCTCCTTGTTTATTTCATTTCAGTTAATGTTGGTTTATTAGTTTTATGTTAATCATAATTTGAATTCAAGTTAGTATTATGTTTTGATCAAATAGATATAGTTCATGGACAATTGCATATTAGGGTGTTTACAAATCCTTTGGAGGTGAGCAGTTAGTGATTTCATTCTTGTCAATTCATTAAGTTAATTCTATAGTTTCCTTGTAATAATTATCTACAGACCTTGTTGTAGGTACCCGTAGCAACTAGGATTTATAGCTATTTTCACTATTTTGTAATTCTGTCAATTCCAGCAAAGTAGATTTGTTTGCTTAAAGTTAAGATAGAATGATTTAGGAACCATATGAGCCCTGAATTCATATACTTTGCAAGTACCATCATAAACTTACACTCCTTGGTCGATAATTCAATGTAGGAATGCATAGTGATAGAGTGGACTGGTCAGATAGGTTTCCTCTAAATTAGTTAAGTCTACAACACATTAGTTTTCCTCTATAGTATGCTCCAAACAAGGGATGATAAAATCAATACCAAGAATCGCCGTTCACAAATTATAGACTGCATTGCCTTGTTCCAAAGCTCCTATTTTGGCACAGGCAGGGAGGATGCTGGCAAAGGTTGCAGAGTCTGGCTTTATACCTGCCATTGCATTTGCTTGAAAGCTTTTGAGGCTTTTTCAACAAACCCATTTCATGCATATCCTGTAATCATAGCATTCTAATGATAAACCCTTCGTTGTGAAGGATAAAGGCGGTAAATATGACTTTTAATTGTAATGACATTTTTGAATGGTGGAGAAGAGGGAAATTACAATTCAAAATATTTTTTTATTTGTGTGACTAATTATTTAGTTGTGTTTTTTACCCATGATCAAATTAGTCATTAATTAGTCATTTATTTAGTCATTTATAGCTGTGTTGCAAAAAAATAGTATAATTTAATCATTTTTAGTTGTGACTAAAAGTTTTAGTCAACTAGTCATTTATTTGCCAAAATTCTACTAGTGAAACTGAAATAGGTAAACTAGATAAAATACCTATGGTTTCAATAGGAGTGATTTGATATTCAGTTTGCCTATCATCTAGGGCTGCATGTATGCATTGCTGAAATGTCACTTGCTGAGAGGGTAAAGAATTTCCTCATGGTTGAGTTCCCTGCATCTTGTTACGACACTAGTTGGCATAATGATCACTACCACATGTATAACACCCTCCCATGGATCCTCGCCTTTCATGAGGCTTCCCAAAATTATCTCCATTTTTCTTGGATTTTTTATTGCCCTTCTTTTCCCCTTGGATTCATTTTGCTTATTCTTGGACCCTTTTTCTTAAAAGATTGGGAGGATAGGGACCAATTATACCTTTTTTCATTCGTTTCCCTGTAAGGAGACATAGATTTCCATTTTTATTCTTGTTAGATAGCTTTCTCATAAACCTAGTCCATTGAAGTGGAACCATGCACATCAACTTCACCCCCAATTTGGGTATTCAATCCCATAATAAACTTTCGGAAGCAAAACCTCTCATCTTGCTAATATTGTGGAACATACTTAAGTAGGCAAGTGAACTTTTCCCAGTACTCGTTCACAGTTAAATCACCCTGTCTCAGATTTTAGAAGTCTATAAGCTTTTGGTTATAATATAGCTGAGGTAGCCATCTTTGCGTAAAGAGTTCCACAAGCCTTTCCCAAGTTAGATTCATGGATCTCAAGTCTAACTCCATTTTCTTGTTCATCCACCAAGTGGATGCTTTAACTACCAATTGGTATGCTCCCCATATCTCTTTGGTGATTTCAGAATAGTTTCTTATTTCAAAGTATTTCTCCATTTTTGTAAGCCATGCCTCTGTGGCATCTCTGCTTACAGTCCCACCAAACTTGAGAGGGGTAACCTTTTTCATATCTCTGGATAATTCCAGAGCCAAGTGGCTTCTTCTATCCTCTTCATGTCTTGCCTCGAAGTTATTCTCTCCACGTTCACTTTGGGTGGTGTCCTCATGATGTGCCTCATCATCACCCCCGTGATAGGCTTCCTGCTTGGGTCCATGCTGACCCCTGACCTCCTGCTCGAGAGTTCCAATTCTCACTCTTGTCTCATGGAGCATAGCAAGGATCTGGTGAATTTTAGAATCAGAGTGACCTGAAGGTTGCTCTTCTTCTTGGCTATATCCCATATTGGTTCTTATCTGAACTGGACTAGACATCTACTTCTCTTGAAGTTTGTAGATTAATCATTCAATTAGTTTTTCATACTATTGAATCCATTCATAAATGTAAACCCATTCTTATTCATGCAATCTTAACAAGAAAGGAAAGATTTGCCAAAATTTCAAAATGCATTATAGTTTCCATGGATTACATATAATCCATCCATAGTTACAAAATTTTTTCTTTACATCTTTCTATTTCAAGTCATATTCAAATTGGGATATCTTCCCAAGCTTATCCTAATCCTTGAGGTTTATTAAATCATATTTAGGAGGTGGATGTACTTGCAGGTGCTCATCCCCAACCTCTCGAGTAACATTAGGATCCTTAAGATGCCTTTCCAAATTTGGTTCCTTAAGTGCATAGAGTTTCACTAATTCATTTTTAGAGATAGGAGTAGTAGCCCTAACCACTTTCTCCTTCTCTTTCTTGATGTGTTTAATAGCATCAGCAAAAGTTTCATCTTCAACAAACCATGTGCCTCTCAAGTAACCAGATTGTCCAAGGCTTTTCATTCTTGAGGCATGATCCCTCATAGCCTTAAGTAACGTCTATTTCCCATTACCTTCTTCTTGGGTGTTGCTCTTATTTTTACAGTTCTGGCATAAGAACATCCAAACATTAGCAATTGTTAATGTCAAAGGAAAATTTTATGTAGTGAGCTCATAGATCCATGTATTGTACCTGCTAGCTCTAATACCATATGTAACAGGCCAGTTCTCATTACCCAAATTAACCAACTTAATTACCATTAAGTACAAGGTCATGATTAACATAATCATAGTTAAATAAAGAAATAATCAATTTCATAATCAAAATCAATATTCATATCTTTTCTGGATATTTCAAACTGAAATTTATAACAATTCCAAAGTTAACATACTAGTGAATTCCTTTCACTATACATTTACAATATTTTGCTCATAGCATCAATGATAAGTTTACACTTAATACTTGACTATCAAGTCATATAAAAGAATGTATTGTATATGGAACTTTGACATTTGTCTTCATAAGTCTTGGCTTGTTTCTACTTGGGAAGGAGAGTATCACCTGAGTGCTTTTCCCCCAACCACAGAATGGTGGTCCCCCACACAACTTCCTTCTTGGAAGCAGCCCTACCCTTCACGAAGGGAATAGATATAAGGAACCAATTGGTTGGCCATCTGAGTATCTGGTGTTGTGTCCTTCATAATACTTGACGATCATACAACTATAGATCCACTCTAACTATGTATGACACTACTGGAAGTATTATGCCATCTAGAGCACAGTGAACTGACTAATTCATGCATAGATAGATGCATTACTTTGGCTAAATTTTTATATACATAAATGTTTCACAATGAACGTAATCGAATGTTCACACAACTCAACTTGACTTAAAAGTTGTCTCATCCTACAATGTTCATAATTGGACCTCTCTAGGTTGTAGAAAAGATGGGTTCAATTAACTCTTAGTCCATCTAACTTGGACTTTTGACTCCGCTTTCAAGAGTGCATTCATTATTTGTCTTGTTGTCTATGTAATAGGAAATCTGTGACTCCACATCACTCTATTCCTGTACTTTTTTTTTATAAGTTTGCATGTTCATGGTTTTAGTTTTTAAGACCATCCCCGGTCTAAGTTTCTATGGCTACCTTGTTTCAAGGTTTTCATCAAATTCACATCGACTCTAACACATACCATTATAGTCTAATAAGTTGACAATATTAAATATACCTTTAGTCAAAAGAATTTGAAAGGGTTCTTGATACCCTATACTTCATCCACGAAGCATTTCCATTCAATAAAGAAACATATCCATAATATGTTTTCAACAAATGAGTTATCATACTTGTTTTCATATTCTTTCCTACATGGAAATAAAATAACAGTCAAGGGTTTACTCCCTTGACATGCAAGATTTGTCATGCACTTAATGCAGCCTATACAATGTTGTTAATAACAAATTGGTTTTTCTCCATGGGCACTAAGAGTCACATTACTCTTTCATACATAAAGATTACACCTGAAGGTATGATATTATCTTACAAGAACAATCAAATATTTCACTTCTCATTTTATGTGCCTCAAAAGCCTCAATGGCATGAGCATTGTCGATAGCATTGGTTTTCATGAATGACTCTTCATTCTATTATGCATGGCCATTGGCCTTTTCTATTGTCTTATCTTTCTATAATGCATTGGCTTTCATCTACTCAAATGGCTTATCATTATATAATATGCATGGCTCTCGGCCTGCTCAAGTGACTGATCAATATCTTTATCAATAATTATAAAAGATGCTTGTTATCCTCAACCTTATTGGCTTCGAGGGGCACGAGTCTGCTATAACAACACTCATAACCATTTGGCCTCATGGCCTCAATAGTAATATCAAACATGCAATTGTTATCGAATAAGATAAACATAGTATCTTTAATCATTCGACCATGAAGGCCGTAACAGAGTTATCAATATACCAATGCTATCATATGGGGTATACACAACACTCTTCATGCATTCAGCCGTGAAGGCCTTAATAGAGTTATCAAATATAATAATTCTTTCATAAAGGATAACATAGTCTACGACTAACCACTGTGTGGCTATCAACAGTAGTATTACATATACATCTGTCTACTAGAAGATCACATGATTGTAACATACTCCCATACCTGTGGTGATTGGCAGTTGTTGAGTTGTGGTTTGCTAAGAGTAAGTCTATCGATGCTACTATTAGCTCCTTCTTGTGAGATCTCAAACCTGTAACTCGCTACTCCTGTAGCCTCCTCTTCTCACCCCCCCAAACAATAATAATAAAAAATCATAACAACAATGACTATCATTGTTTTCTTTGCATGCATTTTCTAGCACTAAACACATAACTGCCATCTTTTTTGAAATGATAGTGGGTAAAAACAATTGACATAACCCATACCACCTCGCAGGTATATAGACTCCATTAACATCATATATCTCCCATTCAGGAGAAACATGCATTGTTTAATCTAATGATAAGTTCCACCACGACTTCCACTCACTCCACTCTTTGTGGATAGTGGTACGGTTGGCAACAAGAAACATATAAATTTATTATATGAAAGTACTCGACCACTACAAGTGGATAATAGTTATATCTCACATAATATCATTTACATCTAAATGATACTATAGGATTATTAAATTAATCTAGGGTATCATCAAATTATATTACCATCATTAGTAACATTAATATGTGAATATGGGGTCGAGTCTCACTCCCCCACTTCGCTATATTAGATGATAGTTAAAATAATTAAACGATATTCACAAAATTTAATATAGAAGTAAATAAGTAAACAAAGGAAAACTTCGACATCCAACCAAGATTACTATTGACTGTATGGATGATCTAAGAACATTATTTAGTCGATTCGACGTAGATGACATTGAGAGATCTTAAATCGACTACCGACAATAGTCAAATTAAAATTGACTTAACAAGGAAAATGACTTAGAATCACCCTGTCTTGCATGGGTTCATGAATGATCAATTTTGATACTCATATGGCAATCTGACTTTTTTCCAACATCTATCTCCTTCGCCCAAGTGATACTCTCCTTCCATCCTTGGAGGAAGATTCTTTTCCTTGTTACACTCACAACCATATAACCATGATTAGTGTATCATCTTTTAATTTATAAAACATTATGATAAAATAATCTTATCAACATGTAATCTCGTGTTTAATCTAAACATCAGTCGATATCCATAAAATTAATGATTCTACTTGATATTTTCCACAAACATCAAATCATTAATCTAAGATTAATTATCTTGTTTATCACATAAAAGTAAGATTAAGCTTAATCAAAAGTTGGGGATGTAACAAGTTCCTTCCCACCAGTTGAATAATAAAGGATTGTGATTAGAAATAGTTCTAGGTATAGCTGTCAATTTAGAGTGTGAGATGATGTCCCAATTAGAAGAGATCAAAAACCTATCAAGCTTAACCTAAATAATCTGGTCCCCTCTCCTTCTGTTGGTGTAGGTGTAAAGTTGATCATTCAAATCCATGTCCATTAGGCCGATAAGATTGATAAAGTCAGCATTGGCCATGCTGTCGGAATAGTCCATAATGCCCCCAAATTTTTTTGAGGGAAACAAGAGAGTAAATTGAAATACCTAGCTAGCATCCATTTGGCAAGCTCTTCCCAAAGCTCCTTCCTATCATTTCTAGAGTTGGGAACTTAAATGTTCATAAGTCTTTAGACTTTTTTATTTAGGGTAAACTTCACTTCCAGGCTATTCCTACTGTGGGAACTATAGGTTCCATTGAGATGATGTTTATTCCACATAGTAACTAGAGCCCCAGAGGCACCAAAGGAGGGGTTGATGAAGTAATCTACAGTGGGTCATAACTTAATAGAAATCTCTTTAAAACTTTCCTTTGATATTTTGACTTCTTGGAGGAGTAGAATATTAGTCTTGTTTTCATAGATGCAATTTTTGACCAAAACTGCTTTTGAGGACTGTTCAGTCCCCTTATATTCCAAGAGAGGATCTTAATTTACAACCTCTCCTAGAGTGAGTCTCTAGGGTACTCTATCTCCCATTAGCAATTTCCTTTGTTGCTTCCCTCTGCCTGGTTTCTCTTTGTGAAGGTCTTCCAGATTTTCCATCTATTCCCACATCTGCCAATTTCTTCATATGGCCTTTTACCTTTTCTCTTGGGTGTAACCCAACCCTCCTGGTTACTCCAAGTGGAACTTTGTCCCACCCTAGGGGTTAATTCTCTAGGGGAAGTCAACCCCACACTTTTCCCCTTCCCTTCTCCTGTAGTAGCAAGAGATCTTTAGGGGAAATACTTACTTAGGTGTTTGCCTTTGCTCCACCACAACAACCTTCACCTTCTGTGGCTCATTTATTTTGGGGAATTGATCCTAAATCTCTCCCTCTTCTTTATCTTCTAGCCTCATATGAGGATCCTTTGGTTGAGTGCTCAAAAGTGCTTCAAATTGTTGTTCAAGCCTTGAATTGTTCTGAGTGGCCTTCTCTTTAGTTCCTTCTAATTCATCAGGTTTAAGAGGGGATCTTATGATATTTAGGATATCCTCTTTGAAGGGATACTCTTTAGTTTCTAAGTCCTCTTCCCTTACTTCCTTTGGCTTAGGGGGTTGGTTCTTTAGGGATTTACATTTAGTGACTAGGTGTCCTTTTCTAGAGCAGTTTTGGTAAAATGTAGTAGCATTTTCATAGACCAACTACTACTCCCAGCTCCCATACTTAGATACTATGTTAATAGAAATAGTGAGTGTTTTATGAATATCCACATTAACAAAAAAATGTGAAAACACTAACCTCGATTTGTTTCTAGTAGTTTTGTCTAGTGCTATGAATCTACCAAAGGGGTTACCAATCCAGGTGAAAATCTCTTCATCCTAGTATTCTAGCAGCAGTCTGGGTAGCCTTACCCAAATCAGGGTAGATTTATTTAGTTCCATCGCTACATCAAATCTAGGTTTCCAGCGACCCAAACATAGGCTATGCTTACCATACAACCAAGGGCCTCCAGCCACAACCGCAATGGGATCCTCCTTAGAAGTGAACTTGAATAGAAAGATGCCTCCCATCATAGAACTAGTTGATACACTACCCTTTAGGTACCATCTTGATGGGGAGCACACAGCGGATACCAGACTGATGCCCTAAATTTTTCGCAGTCAACGAACTAACATTTGATGAGCCACTGATTCAACTCCATCGACCAAGTTTCTCACCTTTCCACCAATGCCCCAATGGCATTTACCCTTGGAGGGACGTGTTTTGTCGGTGGTCACTTGTAACCTTGGCCGATTCACCAAAAATGTCGTCGCACGGTTTTTCCTCCTACAAACCCTAGCACGTGGAGATGCTAGGATGTCCTTATTGCACGAAACCCTCGATCCGGATCATCTGTACAATCGAACAGGAAAAACAAAACAAAGAACAAAACAAATACTGATACATTGAAGCCATTCCACTGATTTGAAAGAAATCTCACTAGTGGAATGCTTCACGGCGACATACGACAACAAAGGAAAATGCAAACTGAATAGAAATCTACAGTTGCGTGGTCTATAGTTATACGAAATATAAAACTAATTAACATAACAGAATTGCTTTATTTCTCCTGAGCACAGTCAATCACATTTGATCCCACTACTTCAATCTGATTACATTCAATGATCATTTGATCATTCCTCTGGGCATTTAACAACTCGCCCTGAGTAGTACCACATAAGCTCCAAGCGGCTGGGAGAACAATCCAAGCAGCTGGGAGACAACCAACCAAAACTACCCTACTGCCTTATTTTGGCATTATTGCTATTTTTAGCATTATACGATTACAACTTGACAAATGTCCCCTAAGTCACTTGGGACTTACAAAATAGACCTAGCTACCAACTGAAATGAAAATGCATTGGTCAAATAGACCTTATTACAAAAGAAAACATGATTTTTGAGGTGCTCCTGCACCATACTCCCTGGGTGAAAGTTGTCTCAAGTCCTCTTAGAGACTAACTACTGCAAATCACCACCCCGCTTTTTGATGTCTTCTTCCAGCAGCCATGTGGCTTCTGAGTCTGGAAGTCCTTGCCACTTGACTAGGTGCTCCAAATAGGTCTGATTTCTGGTCTTCTTGGCTATCCTACTATCCAAAATGCATTCCATTGTAAATGGTTCCTTAGATGGTAATTGCTGCACCCACTCTGAATTATCTTGAACAGAATCTGCTGTACCTTCACCTATATCAAGACTCCTATAAAATGTCAGATCAACAACATTGAAGATAGGTGAAATAGCAATATCTTCAGAGAGTTCAATTTTGTAAGCATTAGGACCATATTTTTCTAGAATCTGACAAGGTCCAATTTTGCGCAGCATCAACTGGCTGTGTTTTACTGTGGGTAGTCTATTCTTGTTGAGATGAACCATGACCATATCTCTAATTTGGTACTGCACATCCCTTCTTCTTTGATCCACTCAAGCCTTGACCTTCTGACTGTTCTGGTGTAGAGTATCTCTAACTTGCTGATGGATCTCTTTCATAGCTTCTTCAAATGCATCAGCATGTCCACTCCTTGTGTCCAACCCTTGAACATCTCGTAATTCAAAAATTCCTCTAGGATGACTACCATAAACAACTTCAAAAGGACTTAAACCTATGTTTCTGTTTGTAGAATCATTATAGGCATACTCTGCTTGTGGGAGTACCACATCCCAACTACTGCCATGTTCTCTTGTCAAACATCTCAGCAGATTGCCTAATGACCTATTCACAACCTTAGTTTGGCCATCAGTCTGAGGATGATAGGCTGAACTAAAAGACAAATTGGTACCCAATCTTTTCCACAAGGTTCTCCAGAAATGTTCCACAAATTTGTTGTCTCTGTCAGATACAATACTCAAAGGCAAGCCATGAATCCTGACAATTTCCTTAAAGAACAAACCTGCAATGTAACTAGCATCAGTGGTGGTCTTACAAGGAATAAAGTGCACCATTTTGCTGAACCTATCGACCATAGTAAACACACTGTCAGAACATGTCCTTGTCTTGGGCAATCCTATCACAAAATCCATACTCAAACTTTCCCAAGGTATGTTTGGTATCCTTTGCTCGTTGGCAAATCATACAACTCTCAACAAACTTTCTGATATCAGATTTCAGCCTTGGCCAAAAGTAAAACCTTCTTACAAGATCTAAGGTCTTATTGAGGCCAAAATGTCCTCCTAAACCACCACTATGTTTTTCCTTCACTATATTATCCCTCATTGAACACTTAGGGATACATAGTTGGCTTCCCTTAAACAAAAGGCCATCCTACAATGTGTAATATGAAAATTCACTATGGAAAGTACTAGCAAACTCACTACATACCCTGTAAATTTCCTTAAAATCTTGGTCCTCTCCATATAATCCTTTGATTGACTCAACACCCATACTTTGTAGCTGTACTTCTTGCACTATCAGTACCCTTCTGCTTAGAGCATCAGCAACCTTATTTGTTATCTCCTTCTTATGTTTGATGACGAAGGTGTATGCTCGAAGACTTTCTACCCATTTCATGTGCCGATGACTGAGCTTTTCTTGTCCATTCAAAAAACTAAGAGCATGATTGTCAGTGTATACAATAAATTCTTTAGGAAGCAAGTAGTGCCTCCACTTTTTCAGAGCTTGTACCATAGCATACAACTCTAAAACATAAGAGGAGTATTTCCTCTTGGCTTCATTTAACTTTTCACTAAAGAAGGCTACTGGACTGCCATCTTGGCTCAACACTACTCCTATGGCCAACCCACTTGCATCACATTCAATGGTAAAAACCTTATTGAAATCAGGTAACACTAAAACATGGAATTGAGCAACCTTCTATTTCAGACTTTCAAAACTCCTATCTGCTTCTCTTGTCCACACAAACTTCATCTTACCTCCACCCTTGATGGTCTCTAACATAGGTGTACAGATGTCACTGTAGTTCTTAATGAATTTCCTATAAAATGTGGCCAAATCATGGAAACTTCTGACCTCTCCTGCTGTCCTGGGTGTAGGCCAGTTCAAAATAGCTTCTACCTTGGAGGGATCCATTTTCAAATCACCCTTAGAGATGACAAAACCTAGGTACACCAATTCTTGTTTCATGAAGTCACACTTTTCCAAGTTTATCAGTAATTTCTAATCTTGCAGCCTCTTTAGGACTATCTCCAAATGTTTCAGGTGTTCTTCCTTGCTCTTACTGAATACCAAAATATCATCAAGGTAGACTACCACAAATTTGCCTATGAATTCCTGTAACACCTCATTCATCAGTCTCATAAATGTGCTAGGGGCGTTTGAAAGACCAAACGGCATCACAAGCCACTCATACAACCCTTCATTAGTCTTGAAAGCTGTCTTCCACTCATCCCCTTCTCTTATCCTTATCTGATGATACCCACTCTTCAAGTCTATTTTAGAGAAATAAGTAGCACCTCCCAAACAATCCATTAGATCTTCTATTCTAGGAATAGGAAACCTATACCTGATGGTTATCCTATTTATGACCCTAGAATCAATACACAATCTCCATTTTCCATCTTTCTTTGGTGCTAGAACGGTGGGGACTGCACATGGACTCAAACTCTTTCTTATTAACCCCTTGTCTAAAAGTTCTTGAACCTGCCTGGCTATCTCCTCATTCTGCTGAGGTGTCATTACATATGCTGCCTTATTAGGAAGTACTGCTCCTGGTATGAGATCTATCTGATGGCTAATGTCTCTAATTAGTGGTAGGGAATTAGGTATATCCTTTGCAATCACTCTTTTGTAACTCTCAAGCAAATCTCTAACCTCTTTAGGCCCTACTTCTCCCACACTTTGCTTCTTTTCCCCCTTAGGCTTCACAATTAAAGCAAAACCTATTCCATCACCTTCCTGTAATGTGTCCATGAATTCTTTTTATCCTACCAGCATTACACTAGACCCTACATGCTGTGGATCCTCTTCTGCCAATGACTGTATCCTATAAGTCATACTATCCTTTTGGAATGAGTAAGCATTCTTTTCTCCATCATGCTGAGCCTTTCTGTCAAACTGCCATGGTCTGCCTAACAAAAGATGGCAAGCATCCATTGGAAGGATGTCACACAAAATCTTGTCTCTATACCCCCCAATACTGAATTCTACCCATGCTTGTTCATTGATGAGTATGTGCTACCCCTTATTCAACCAACTAACTTTATATGGACTACTATGGGGTATCTTTTCCAGATTCAACTTATTTACTGCTTCCAAAGATATGATAGTATGCATCGAACCAGAGTCAATAATAACTTTACAAACCTTACCTTGGATTTTGCAGTTGATTATAAATAAATCCCTTCTTTGTGATGGTTCTGTCTGCACTGGTTCCTTGAGCAACGTCCTCTTGATCATCAGATTTTCTCCTACTTCTGATACTAGATTCACTTCAGGAGATGTCACACTCCTTGCATCTTCTTGAATCAAAGTGGTTCTCTTCTCACCACCATGAGAAGTTGAGGCCTTCTCTGGACACTTGTATGCTGGGTGCCCTATCTAATTGTAGCTATAACATCTCATATTGGAGAATTTGGATCCTCTACCTGATCCATTTGTCCCACCTCTTCCATTAGGCCTTCTTCCTCGGTAGACTCCTCTGCTACTTGAGTCCCCAATTTGCTCTTCTTGGCCAAAATCATCACTAGGCCTTTGGTTAGGACTTCTTCCTCCAAAACTGCCTCTGCCACTGAAATGCCATCCACCTCTACCTCTATTGTTCTACTCACTCTTCCTCTTTATCTTCTCTTTAGCCCTTAAGGCCATCTAGAAACATTTGTTCACTGTGTCTGGTGCTAAGATGGTGATCTCATCTTGAATGTTCATCCTTAGGCCATTCAAGTACCTGGCCACCTTCTCTAACTCTTCTTCTTGTCTCTTTGATCTGTGACTGAGTTTATGAAACTCTTGTGTGTATGCATTCACATCAAGGTCTCTCTGCTTGAGGTTCTGCAACTTCTTATACATCTGTACATCATAGTCCAGGGGTAAGAATTGTGCCTTGATTTTGGTCTTCATCCTTTCCCAGGAGGTTATTATATTCTTCCCCTTCTTGACTCTCTCTCCTTGTTCATAATTCCACCATGCAAGAGCAGATCCCTGCAATCTTGCCTTTGCCAACTTAACCCTCTTATCATCATGGATTTCTTTATATTCGAAATGATTGTTTAATGCCTCAATCTAGTCAATCACCTCTTCAACTTCCATACTTCCACTATACATAGGTAACCCATCTATGGTGTCCCTATTGACTGACTTCAATGCATTTAAAAATGCCCTCTGGTCTGCTGGTATCTCCTCTATCTTTTTACTGGTTTCAGCAATTTTTGCATCGCCTTCATCACTGTCACTGTCATCTTCCCTCTCTTTGCCTTTGGACTGCTTGAACTCTCCCAACTTGGATGCAAACATCTCCTCAATCAACTTTTTAATGGTGTCCTGTGACATACTTTTGGGAGGCATCCTCTCTGCCTCTGTTCCGTTGTCTCTGTCTGACATAAACATTCATAGACAACACCCAAACGCCAACAATCCTGCAAGTCCTCAACTCGACTTGCCACCTAATTTTTTCTTTTCAGGCTCTGATACCAATATGATGGGGAGCGCACATCGGATACTAGACTGATGCCCTAAATTTTCTGTAGTCAACGAATTAACATCTAATGTGCCATTGATTCAACTCCATCGACCAAGTTTCTCACCTTTCCACCAATGCCCCGATGGCATTTACCCTTGGAGGGATGCGTTCTGTCGGTGGTCGCTTGTAACCTTGGCTGATTCACCAAAAACACTGTCGCACGGTTTTTCCTCCTATGAACCCTAGCACATGGAGATGCTAGGACGTCCTTACTACACGAAACCCTTGATCCGGATCATCTGTACTATCGAACAAGAAAAAAAACAAAGAACAAAACAAATACTGATACATTGAAGCCATTCCACTGATTTCGATAGAAATCTCACCAGTGGAATGCTTCACGACGACATACGGCAACAAAGGAAAATGTAAAATGAATGAAAATCTATAGTTGCGTGGTCTACAGTTACAGGAAACAAAAAACTAATTGACAGAACATAATTGCTTTATTTCTCCTGAGCACAGTCAATCACATTTGATCCCACTACTTCAATCTGATTACATTCAATGATCATTTGATCATTCCTCTGGGCATTTAACAACTCGCCCTAAGTAGTACCACACCAGCTCCAAACGGTTGGGAGAACAATCCAAGCGGCTAGGAGACAACCGACCAAAACTACCCTACTGCCTTATTTTGGCATTATTGCTATTTTTAGCATTATGTGATTACAACTTGACAGATGTCCCCTAAGTCACTTGGAACTTACAAAATAGACCTAGCTACCAACTGAAATGAAAATGCATTGGTCAAATAGACCTTATTACAAAAGAAAATATGATTTTCGAGGTGCTCCTGCACCACATCTATTAGAAACCCACCTACGGACCATGTCTATATTGGGTCTGAGAGAGTAAAAATTTTCAACCAAAGATAGCTCCATAGACAAAACTATCTTTTCCATCATGAGGTCCAAGATTTGTAGGGCTGTTCCTTTCTTTGACTCTGACAGCACGGGAACAATGAAGTTCACCCTATTTTGTTTGTCCTCACTGAGAAGAGCCTTTTTCCAAGCATTAGGACCTAAATCCAAGGCTACAATCTTAAGCTTTGAAGGACTACCCGAGGCAGTACTTACTACAACCTATTCAATCAAGGGGCCCAAAGGGGGAACAGAGCCCCCCCTGGGCTGACGGAATCCATGACCTAGGCAAGTTCAAAATGGGTGTAAAGAGGGAAAGTTGTAGAGCTCCAGAATCCTTGTAGATGCATCCTAATACTCTAATGGTCAAAGATAAATTTGAGAAACTTTTAAAACTTAGTTTCAACTATCCCATTGATTATTCTCCTTGGATATCTAACATTATTGTTGTAGTAAAACCTAATGGTCATATCCACATCTATACAAATTTTAGAGATCTTAATAAAACATCTCCTAAAGGTGAATTTCCTCTATGTAATATTGATATGATTGTTGATTCAACTACTAGACATGCCCTTGTTTCCTTCATAGATAGTTTTTTGTTGTACAATCATATTCATTAACCTCTAAGACTAGTTTAAAATTTCTTTCACCACATCTTAGGGTACCTTCTATTACATCATCATATTGTTTAGTTTGAATGCACATTAAATGTTTTTAAATACCAAGGGCAACTAATCACACAAATGTATACCACTTGTCAACTCATGATGACTAGTGAAATAGGCTGAGAGCCATCAAAGATTTGAAATTTGGGTTTTTGAATTTTGGGTCAATTCCAACGGTGCAAGATCAATCTCACACACTAGTGGATTGACTTGAGATAATAAAGTGAGAGTATCAAGGTAGGGAAAGAATGTATGGGAATAGGTGCAAGGATAAGTATAATAAATCATGGCTACATAAGAATAAGTACATAAATTGATAAGATGAGGTTTTAGGAATGAGCTAAATTTACACAAGAGTGCACAATTATCGATATGTAGTTGTATTAAGTCATTCCATGAACATAAGCATACAAATATATGGGAATTGGCATGGGTATACAAATTTCAACATTACAATGATACAAAATTGTGCATAGTATTTAAATTTTTTACAAATATTTAATAATTATTAGTTCTCTAATATACATTTAGAGGATACAAAACTTATTTAATTTAATTATTACTCTAAGTTATTTAAATATTATTTTAATATACTAAATATTATTATTTTAGGCCTTTACCATCAGATTTATTCATGTAGTATATCAACATAGATATTTTTGAATGGCATCAAGCAAGAAAACTTCTTCATTGCTCTTACGTCAGGAGTCACAAGAATACCTCTAGACCTATATCCACATAATAAACCATTTTAAATATTATTACTAATATTTAAAGTAAACAATGTGCAAGTTAATGGCTGAAACATTGCACTAAAGTCTTATTCAACCTAAAATTGAATAATGATTGATTGAGACTATCAAGATTAATCACCCACTAAAACCTCCGTCAGAGCAATAGTTCCATTGGCAGTAGCTAATAATACATAAAACTAAAAAGAGCTACTTTTGATTTTCATGGGGAGGCATATTCCTTTGGGTTCAAACAGTTGTCCTTTTTGTGTTTGTTTGGTTCCAAACATACCGCCCTGATATTGTAGATTGCCATATTTAAAATCCCAAACAGCTATAGACATCTAAATGTCTTCGGATTTATTGTAAAGCCATAATTCCAAATTGGATCGGTCTTTATTTCTTTGAATAACAAACATCCATAAGTCACAAGAACTTTAATTTTATCTTATAAAGGCAAAATTCTCAATTGGATTTGTCTTTGTTTCTTTGGAGCACAAATATATTCCGATGCAGCCAGCAGGACTGCAGGGAGATACAAATCATAATTTTGGATTCTATTGGCAGGCCAAGACATTGATGTTTTCTCAAATTATTTGTTTATATATGGTAATTCATAGCCAATGTGCATAGAGAAATTTATCAGAAAAGGAAATGGCAGATATGTGGAAGTTGGTTGCTCTCCAAATTGTTTTACCTGTAATGATAGTAGTTGTTTTCTCTGTGTTGTTTAGTTTGAGAAGAAAAAGAAAGGGAGATGAGGGTGCAGGGATGGTGGTGCCAGGAAACACAGGCTTTCCCTTAGTTGGGGAAACCCTTTCATTTTTTTCATCATTTAAAAACCCAACAGGAGTTCAAAGCTTCACAGAGAAAAGAGCCAAGATGTATGGAACATTTTGAGGGCGACCTGTTCTTTTCTTTTTATTGATTCAGCACAGTTTGAATCTGATCATTATGGAATTTCCAAGATTGTAAGTACTAATTATGTTTTGGTCATCATGCAGGTATGGAAGAACGTTTTTGACCAACATTCTTGGAGGAAACAGGGTGTTTACATCAGAAAGAGAAGCAGTGAAATTTATATTTTCCACAGAGCACAGTTTGTTCAGATTTGCAGGTGGCAGAGCAGCTGACGATATGTTTGGGAATAACAGTTTGTTTTATGCAGGAGTAGATGTTCATAAGAAGATGAGGAGGTTGGTTGGAGAGCCATTGTCAAGAGATATTTTGAAGAAAAATTTTGAGCGAATGGAAGCTATCTGCCTTGATATTCTTGATGGGTGGTCAGGGAAAACTGTCTCTGCCATGGATGGCACTTCAAGTGTAAGTAATTTGGCTTATAGATTATTTTGGTTTACTGTGCCTAAAGATGAATTCTTTTAAATTTCACGTCTCACTAAATAAGATAAGTACCACAGGGAAAGAGCAAGAGAGAATGTTTATTGCTAATATCTATGTTTCCAAGAATAATTTGAAAAAATGCAATCAATTTTTTTAATTTTTGGTTTGAAATATATATATATATATATGAATATCTATTTAATTTATATTAAAGTAATAAATAGTACATATTTATAAAAAAGGAAGGGTGGTAAAAAGTTACACCCAATGCAGTGTCTTAATAGGCAAACGTGAAAAGAAATAAACAACGGGCCTAACCGAAGGGAACGTCACTGAGCAGCAAGAGCAGCACCAGCAGAGGGTGGAGGATCCCTGTGATCAGATTTCCCCCAACAATCCCCTGGGGTGGCATCCTCAATAGACTCCCAATGGTTGAGAGTAGCAGTAGCATCTTCATTCTCCTCATAAGGCTATTATTGCTAGAATGAGATTTTTTAATATTTTAATAATATTAAAAATTTAATTTAATTTCAAAAAAATGTAGTTACATATTTTTTTTAAATTGTAAAAAAATTTAATGTTTTGAGATACTTAGGTAAACATAATTTTATCATTTGTTGAAGGTTTTGTAAACAGGGTAACAAATTAAGTGAGCTTAATTTTGGGGGAAATTCTATAGCTAAGTGCATTTGAGTCAAAGTAGTATTGGGATGGGTGACCTCCCAAAAGTCTCCATGTTTCACCCCTGTGAGATTATTTAAATATAGTGAATGTTAAATAAACCATTCATACTCATTAGAGATAGTTTCTTGTGGACAACTATTTATGAAATATGAGAATAGAATTAACTCAAAACTACAGAATTAAAATCCAAAAAAAATATCATATAATTTAATACACTACCAAAACACTAAAACACTAAGTAAATGTAAATCAAAATTTATTAAAAGTTGGCCACCTTCTTTCAAAGGTCCTTATCTATTTATTTACTATCTATACTGCACTGTCTTTGTCATTTTAATTGTTATGATTGATTTTCCAAGTATCTCGGGCTTTCTTTTTTCAGAATTCTGTCATTCAAGCTGCTATGAGATTGTTTTATATTATACTGATTGTTTTATTTCTTTTAACTATTGTTGAAATACAATTCTATACGTTGGACCTTTGCAGTTTGCATTTCAAATCATAAGCTACATAACAACAAGCATGTCAAAAGGGCCAGAACTATCTCTTTTACATAAGAGATTTACTGATATCATAAATGCAACCGGTACCTTTGCCATTAAAATACCAGGAACAAGTTATTACAAAGGACACAAGGTGCTCATCTCTTACCTTCACACTAATATTTTGAGCTGAAAGGGATAATAATTATCTCACAAGTTAAAAAATTCTCAGCTGAAAACAAGTTTACATACAGCCCAAGTGACAACAAATTACAAACCAAGTTAATAAATGAATACCATTATTGAAAACCTTAACTATATTGTAATATAATTATTAGTTTCTGCCAATATATTTACTGAATGCTACTGGAATTATGGTGTTGATTTTCAGGCTAGACAACATTTGATGGCCTCGTTGGACACCATAATTGATAGGCGAAGAAAGGGAGATGAAATCAAAGATGACTTCATTCAATCAATGGTTTCAAGAGATGGGCTTCCTCCAGATGAGAGATTGAGTGACATGGAGATAAAAGATAATTGTCTTGTTCTTCTTTTAGCAGGGCATGCTACAACAGGGGCAGCTCTCACATGGGCAATGAAATATTTGGAAGACAATCCTATAGCAAAAGAAGCACTTATGGTATTCATGCCCCCCACTCCCCAGATTTTTATTTTTATTTTTTTAATTGTTATTATTTTTATAAATAAATGATCACAAACTAATAGTTTATTTATATTTTTTTCAAAAATAACAATAATTTTTTATTAATGTATATTTTATATTTATTAATAAATGTTCTAAATATTTGCTTCCATTTTATATTTTATGTATATTTTATATTTTTTTAACATTTTCTTTGCTGTGATCTAAAATAGGAAGAATACAAGAAAATTCAAGAAAAGAAGGAAAAATCAAACTCAACTAATTTGACATGGGATGATATCAGTGATATGCCATATACTTTAAAAGTATTTTAGTTCAAATTTCTTTATAAAACTCTTTTCTCTCCTTTTTTTTTTTTTAAAGAAAAAGCCTATATATATGAAATGTGACTTATATTTATCTTATTTTTAAATTCTATTAGGTAATATTTGAAACTTTAAGAATGTCAGGCCCGGCTCCATGGATTTCTAGACAAGCCATTCAAGATACTTCATTGCAAGGTATATTTTCTTATTATATAGAGAGTATTGTCAATTGGTATACTTAATTTAAAAAAAATAATTGATATAGATTGTTTTCATTTTTGTAGGGTTTTTTATCAAAAAGAATTGGAATGTAACTATTGATGGTGATGGGCTACATTATGATCCCAATCTTTTTGAAAATCCAACAAAATTTAACCCCTCAAGATTTGATGTAAGTTTAAAAATGTTTATGCAACTTTACAAAATACAATTTTATTACAATTGTTTATATTTTGAAATTTTTCTAATAAACATATTTTAAATGAAAGGATGCATTAGAGAGAAGGTGGAAAAAGTCTACCTAATATTTATCTTTATTAATGAAATACCAAATATAAGACCCAATAAAAAGGATTTTTTCCTATTATGATATAAAAGATACAATGTTGGTTATTGTATATTAGCATATAGTAGAAGTTATTGAGGACATTAATGAGAAAATAAAGAGACTATGTTATAAAGTTGAATAAGAGTTGAATGATTTTTTTAATGAATTGGAATTTAAAGTATCAATCACTTATAATTTATGCAGAAACACCAAAACCTTATTCATTTGTTGGTTTTGGAGGAGGTTTAAGAACATGTCTTGGAGTGAATCTTGCAAAGTTAGAAATGACCATTTTTCTTTATCACTTATGTACTAAATATAGGTAAATATTTACTAAGCCCTATATTTATTTTTAAATTTTCATTTATTAATCTCTTATAAAATCTAAATAAAAATATTATTATTTGCTTTCTTTACAAGATGCATATACTTTTACTTGTTATTTCTAATTAATGTATTCTTTTACTTTATATGTGGTACAGGTGGAAAAGTGTGAACAATGATAACACCTTAAGTTCAACTTTTATAAGAACCTTGAAGAATGGATATTTAATAGAAGTAGAACCTAAATAAAGTATTCATCATCTCAAATGGATATTTAATAGAAGTAGAACCTAAATAAAGCATTCATCATCTTTTGAGATGAAGGATGAGTTTTGTGATTTGGAACTTATTTTCATAATTTACACTTTGCTATGTTATGTACTATTTAGTGAAATATTGTTGATTTCTTATCATTATCCTTCAATAATACAATTATATATATTAATATAAATTAAAAAAGTGCCATTACTTTTTAAAAAGTTTTATATTATAAAATTAATTAGTATGTTTTTTCCTCATTTTTATATTTGTTAATTTAATTTAAATTTTGTAAATCAGTAATATTGAAAATTGAATTAATAATAAGTGGATTTGATGGTTAAGGTCTGGCTATTCCATTATGAGAGGACATCCCAATGGAGTTAGATACACATGCTATATAAAATATCAATCTTAAAATTCAAAGAATTTTATTTATTATTTTCTAAAAATTATTATATTTTTCATTGTATTTTTGTTTGCTAGTTCATTAATATTAGAAAATTAATGATATACCATGAATAATTTTTTGATTAAAGGTAAAAAAGGATTTTGAAAGGGCCCAACCCTTTTACAAAGACAATAATAGATACATCAATTAAGCTCAACAAATATCACAAATACAACAACAAAGAATAAACAACACTAAGGTTTTAAACTAACAACCACCATACCAAATGTCACCTCATTAGAGGAGACAAAAACATAGGGCAAACCCCTCAAAAAATAAGGGACCAACTAACTCAAGGTGGCTTGAAATTGGACCGCTCCAGAAAAAGATTTAATTAAGTGGGTTACATGCCTATTTTTAGGCTCCATTGAATTTAGACAGTTGTTGCTCTATATGTACATCTGTATTGTGAGTTAATTCATTCATTTAGCTATTGCATTCATATCATTTGTCTTTACTTTACATTATGTGTTTTATTTGTCTTGTAGTAAAAAGAGTGTATGTGCTTGACTCACGTGGCTCAAACTACTACAGGCATTCGATCTAGAAGATCTTAGCACACACCTACAATAATCCATAGGATCTTCAATACATATCTTCATGTAATGGTATGTCTCCATGGTATTTTGTAATGATTTAGGGGAATGTATAGTCATAGAAATATGTTTTCTCTCACCATATTTTTTAGTGTGATTGTAATGCAGGTTTTATGTATGTGTGACAACATCTAATGCAATGTAAAAAAATTCTATTGGTTTATCCTTTGTTACATATGGGTATTCACTATTATGGATTATTAAGTATGTCTATTGTATGAGATGTAATATTTGATTTGTATGTAAATTCTTATCTGGATCTGTTGATTTTTTGCAAATGTATCTCTTTATTCCTTGTGTTCTATGACTCTATTACCCAATGGAGTAAGCACCAATCCATATTGGTGAGGGATCAAACACTCTTTATTTTATCAATCCTCTGTTTGTGTTAGGTATAGGATTGGTTTAGGGTTTCACATGTTGTTCATAACTCATTATTGCAAACCAAAGAATGGTCCTAAGTGTTACATCCCTAATTTTTGTCTTGCTAATACTTTTTACTTTTACTTGGACATAAGTAAATCTATTTTGATGTTTAGATTAATATCAAGGAAAGACATAGATTCTATTGAATTCCATTTATGGAAATGAATATGTTATATCGATTTAATAATTGCATTTTGAGAATTTGGTTTATTATTTGAATAATGATGCACTGATCGTAATCTGTTGATTTCAAGTTTTATACAAGATTACAGGTTTCAGATGAGTCTCAGAGAAAAAAGAGAGAGAGTATCTTTCGAGGAGAGAAATATAGACCTTGGGTTACGACTGATTATTTGCCAAAATGAGTATAAGTGTTTAACAAAAATGTGAACCAGTATTGATAGAGGTAAGTCATGTTTTGTTAGTATACTTTTAGATCTAATCGACAAGTAGTCGATATCTTATTATTCTTTTCTAAGCAAGTCGTGTGTGTCGACATTGTCATTTGTAAAGAAAATGACGTTGTCTGAGTAGAACGGTGTCCATTTATGATTAACATAAGTATTACATCGTCATTGTTGCAAAATTGTTGTGTTAGTATCCTTGAGTCATATAAGGTTTTATTGTTGTCATTAAACATCATACGACGATCTTATCAAGTCAAGCTGACATGATTTAATGAAAGTCTATGAAGGGGAGACAAGTTTGACCATTTCACATTATTCATAAGCCTTTCAACTTATTATTATTATCATATATTGATCAAAGTATAAATGATCAAGTAGGGTTGGTGTCATGTTAAACCATATTTAATTATATAAACATATATATGTATGCATCAATTTGAGGTTAATACCTCATAATTATTAAATGCTTGATTATGGAGTAGCCATAGGCTTTCAAATAGGAATGCCTTCCTTTATATCAAGTGATGGATCGGACCACTCCAAGTGATCATTAAATGATCGAATTGTGTTATTATTGATATGTCGGCCTCTATTGAGAGGAGTTTGTGGTGTTACAAACCACATTCGATAAGATCCCTGTGAAGGACATCTTCCATCGACATGTGTAAGACATTGCATCTTTTGAGGTATCGGTTGTAATCGAAAATAGTATGTGGATTCTCCTTGCATTCATTTTGTCTCTAACTGTATTGGTGGGAGAACAATGATAGGATGACTCATTAAGAGTCATGTTTGAGTCTTTAAAGGAATGACTCAGTAAGAGTCGATACAATCGGTGTTATGCTTTTGAAGGAATCCATCTTCATGCTTAGGAGGTTCATGGTGGGTAGCAGGAAATAGATACCCAGTTTTGAGGAGGAAGTATCATTGGTTCTTAGGTGTCCATTGGAGTATTCAATTTGCAACTCTTCTTAACTTTGAAACCGTCGCTACTAGGTATCTTTTCTGCTTTGTATGCAATGTAAACAATGTTGAATCGAATGTTCTTCTGTGTTATCCACTGTAGTGTCTGGTTGTAAACATTCAAATATGCCATTAAGGCTTAACCGCTCAATTCAATTTGTATTTGTTCAAACCAATGGAGTTGACTGTATGGAATCGCTGTTAGCATTCATAGTAAACTGTTTAGATCCCCTACAAGAATTTTAATAGCATCAAATAAGCCTAGTTGGCCGATGCATGATAATTTCGTTGAAATCTATACAATAGTACCCTGAGCCGAAAACATACTTATTGTTTGAGAACTGTTAAACATGTCATACTACCGTATAAGTGACTGAATGATCATTACAAATTACATACCTAAAGAAGGTTATTTCTATAGTTATCGTGTGCCTTGTATGATCGAACTAGTCGCCTTGATGATTGAGAATCATCATGTATCAGGTCAGTTATGTTGTTATAAGTTTAATTATGCAAAAGACTTTTGGTGATATTAGTTCAAATGAAACTTTGATATGTATACTCCTTAGCTATGAGTAATATGATTTAATCATTAAGCTAGGATAATATCATTTTAAACCATTCTTTGTTTAGTTTATATATATATATATATATATATATATATATATCAAAAACAATTTCTATTCAAAAGAACTTAGATTCTTAGTAATCTGTGGAAAACTATCTTATATCCAATCGAGTGATAGAAAAACTAGGAATATTTTGATAGAAGAAATAAGGTCTATTGGACAATCCTTATTACCTATTTTATTAATCTTGTTGAAGATATTCTTTGTAAACCATTATGATGGAATATACTAGTCTAAACTAGAAAATGACCTAGTATGGAAACATATATAAGTATATATTGTAATTATCAAGATATCACATTAAGAGAAATATAAAGTACTCATACTCTTTTTTGTAGGAGGAGATATCTTTTCCAAAACCTTATTATTCTTAATCATGTTTGAGTTAACCCAAGGGTCACTTTTAAACCTTAGTCTCATAGTTATGAGATATGATTATTTTTGAATTATCGGTTTATTAGAGGTTGTAATGAAAACCCTAGTATCGAATATGGAAACAAATGATTAGTTATATCCATATGAACTGGTATAAGTCAAGTAGACTATTGTCATGAAAGATGTTAAAACTATTTACGTAAACATATTTGGTGAGGATAAATTGCAAGAATATGATAGTATCTAAGTCGAGTTGGGGTGGGTGAACATTTTGACCACGTTCATTACGAACGTTATTGATATTAAAACTTTGGCCAAAGTAATGCATTCATTTTCTACATGCATTATCGGTTCACTATATCTGGATTGCATAACCTATCAGAAAATCATACTTAGTTAGAGGGTATCTAGGGTTGTATGGTTGATAGAGTTGTGTAGGATACAACACTATGTACTCAGAAGTCAAATTACTACTGGTCACCTTTGGTCTATATTCCTCGTGAAGGGTAGGGCCACTTCCTATGTGGAAGATGTGTGGGAGACTGCCGGTCTGTGGATGGAGGTAAAACATTGGGAAGATACTCTCTCTCTCTCTCTCTCCAGTAGAAAACATGCCAAGGCTTGTGATAAAGATGTTAGATATTCAGAAGCAGTAATTATTCCAAATTTGTTTATGAAATTGATTTACTTTTATAGATATTGTAATTGAGAAAGACAATATGTTATATTGTATTATGTAAGAGAATCTTGCAAATTATTGTTACTTGATTATTTGTTAAATAAAAGAAAAATTTTCTCTCATTTTTACCTTGTTGAATTACTCTATGGTAAAATTCTTGATTTTATTATGTTTTTAGAACGTGGATGTTACATATGGTATCAGAGCTACCAGGTTCAGCACTAGGGCTTATGAGACCACTATGCTTACCTGTAGTCAACATTATGCGGTTAGCTAATGTTTAAAAATTTGTGTACCACAATGGTACGTCTTAAGAAGATAGCAAGAAAGTTAGTTAATACGAGTCAACGTTTTCTTAAAGCAAAAAGAGAACATGAAGCCATTATCAAAATTTTGAGGGAACTAATGATGAGAGTGACATATGGTTAAGTGATACTGAAACCTTGGCGAATGCCTTAACTTGAATCAAGTGAGTGAGAAGGGAAAACATTGAAAGAGTTAAGATCACTACTAGAATCATAGAATATATGTCAGATGAGGATACAACTATGGTTAGGCGAGATCCCCGCATACCCCCATCTATTGAGATCATAGAAGTTAGGTCTAATAGTGAGTTAGAATGTTATATACCTTAAGATTATGTATTTGAAAATGAATCTGAAGGATATACTCCTCTTGAGCATGACTTTTATAGTCATTTCTTGTATAAATGAAGAATATTGTATACTCTTGAAATGAAATAAATAAAGAAGATTTGTTTTTGTACCAAACTATTGTTTGATTTGAGTTTATTATGTTTTGATTTAATGGGATACATTATAATCATGAACTAATAGACAACTCAATATTCCCAGGTGTGAGAAAAATGATAAACATGGTTCAGACAAGAACTAACCAAGGAGGAAGTCAAGAGGAAAACCACTCGCCAAATAATAAGTTGGACCAAATCATAACGATGCTTGAGGAAACTAAGAAAAGACTGGGTGATTTGGAAAAGAATGTGGATGATAAAGAGAATTCTAAGGGAGGAGGTGAAAACTCTCATGGAGAAAGTGGAGATAATCATGAAGATAAAAGTAAGAGTATAGAACCTCAGAAAGAGGCAAGGTATAGACTGACCTCAGAACTCTCTAAGGATATGAAGAAGGTCACTCCACCAAAATTTGATGGAAAGGTGACTGGAGATGCAGCAGAAGCTTGGTTGATAGAAATGGAAAAATATTTCAAGATAAGAAATTACTTGGAAGTAAACCTGTATGTAGCCCCTTTAGGTTCCTATGATGTAATCCTAGGAATGAGTTGGTTATGGAAGCATAGAGCTAAGGTTGACTATCTTTCAAAAATGGTTGAATGCTTAGATGATTTGGGAAATCAAACCCAATTTCAAGGGATCCAAAGAGAAGTTATGATTAGACCTATCTCTGCTAAGCAGTTGAAAAGGGTTAGACGAAAAGGTTGTCAGTTGTTTGTAGTTAAAATGGAACAAGTGGAGGAAGGGTTAGAAAGCCCTAGTTCATCTTTTGAAGAAAAGTATCCTTTTCTTTGGGATTTTTAGGATGTTTTTCCAAAAGAACTTCCAGGACTGCCTCCCAAGAGGATTTTTGATTTTGCAATTGATATTAAACTAGGATTTGAGCCTATATCAAAATCACCCTACCATATGACAACTATGGAATTAATGGAATTGAAAGCTCAATTACAAGAATTGTTGGCAAAAGGTTTGATTAGACCCAGTGTTTCACCATGGGGTGCTCCAGTTATTTTTGTCAAGAAGGATGGAACTCTTTGGTTATGTATAGATTATTGTATGCTTAATAAAGCAATGGTAAAGAACAAATATCCTTTTCCTTGTATTGATGATCTCTTTGGTCAAATATGTGGAGCTGTTGTATTTTCAAAGATCGATTTGCGATCGAGATATCATTAGTTAAGATTGAAAGATGAGGATATTCATAATATAGCTTTTAGAACCAGATATGGGCACTATGAGTTCATAGTGTTGCCATTTGGTTTGATGAATTTGATGAATGCTCCTGCTGCATTCATGAATCTCATGAACAATGTATTCAAAGATTGTTTAGACAAGTTTGTTCTAGTCTTTCCAGATAATATACTCATTTACTTTAAGAATGAAGAAGAACATCATCGACATTTGTACTTGGTTCTGCAACGGTTAAGGGAACATAAGTTATATGGAAAACTGTCAAAGTGTACATTCTTCCAAAAGGAGATTCAATATCTAGGACATATTATATTTGCAAATGGAATATCTGTCGATCCTACAAAAATCACAGCTATTCTAGATTAGCCTGTACGCACAAATGTGCATGAGGTGTGTAGTTTCATGGGCCTAGCTGGCTATTATAGAAAGTTTGTTCTAAATTTCTCCAGTATTGCTAGTCCAATCACTTCCCTACAAAGGAAAGGAAAGTGATTTGAATGGATAGACAAATGTCAGGAGGCATTTGATCTTTTAAAGGAAAAGTTAACTTCAACTCTGATTTTGAAGGTTCTTGACCCTGAAGGACAATTCGAGGTAATTACAGATGCCTTGGGAGAATGATTACGAGGAGTGCTTATGCAAGATGGGAGAGTTATAGCATATGGGTCTAAAAATTGAAATCTTATGAGAAAAATTTTGCACCAAATGATTTGGAATTGGCAGCAGTAACTCATGGTTTGCAAATGTGGGGCATTATCTGTTAGAGAAAACCTTTATACTTAAGTCAGACCATCAAAGTCTTAGGTATATCTTCTCTCAACCACATTTGAATACTCGACAAAGGAGATGGTTAGAATTGATATCTGACTATGACTTTGAGATAAACTACATCAAAGGAAAAGAGAATAGAGTAGCTGATGCTTTGAGTCCCAGAAGACATATATCTTCTATTGTTTCTATTCATGGAAATTTCAAGGATTTAGTGCTGCAAAATTTGTCTGGTGATGAATCTTATGAGCAGGTAAAGTAGGCTCTGGAGGTTAATCCTAGAGACCCAAGGTATGATGGGTTTCTATTTGAACTAGATAAACTATTGAGGTTTAGAGGTAGAATGTATGTTCTTGATTCGGTTGGATTAAGGGATCTAGTATGGAAAGAAGTTCATACTGCACCATATTTTAGACATCTGAGAGTGACCAAACTTCTAGTAGGGTAAATGTAAGGAGATGGGGGACCAAAAAGTTGCCACCATCTCTAAAATTAAAGAAAACTGTGAGCATGTTATAACGCGCATGTGTTTTAAAATGTGTGCGCATTATAACGCGAGCGCGTTATAATGCGCTCGCGTTTTGCTTTTAATAAAAGCAAAAAAAACATTTTCTGCACATTGACCCACGACTTTCCCTTTGACAGTAGAAAATAAACCTAAGCAAAACGTGATTGCGTTGAAGAAAAGGAGATTCAATCAAGTGCACGTGAGAAAATAAGAAATTCACAATGCCACCTCGCCGCCAAAGACATATTCATGCAAATTTGGAGGCTCTAACATAGGAAGAAGGTAGGGTTTGTCTGATTTTGTTAGTTTTAGAATTTTTTTTAGTTTTACAATGTTTGATTTATGTTTATATTGTATTTATAGTTAGTGGAGAAGCAAAAAATCTAAATCCAGTCAAGGAGGGTGAAAACAACCCCCAAAACCCTCCAAACCCTCAAAACCCACCATCACCTCCTTTTCATGTAAGGGATAATCAAGAACACTACTTAGGGATAATGGAATAAAATAAGAAACATCTTGAAACTATTATTCAAACCCTAAACAATCCAAGTGGAACCACTGAGCATAGGAGTGCACTTGCAAAGTCACTACAGGAGATTGTTTCCCACACGGATTTGGTGACGAAACAAATCACTGATTTCCAAGACTATAGGGAGAGGAGTCGGCAATATTATGCCGACAAGTTGTCATATGAACAAGTGAAGAAGGAAAAAATTACAAAATCTCAATTATGGGCACAATTTACTAATCCCAAAACCAGCCAAACATTAGAGGAAACTTGCAAACGGTTTCCTATACATTGGTGTAGAAATGAAGACATATCCTAAAACTTTTGGGATAGATGGTACATGGTCTTCGATGAGTGGCCATGCAATAATGATGAGGTACCACAATATTTTTTGAGGAAACTGTATTGCAAATTCATCCTCAACAAGATTCTAAATTATTTTGATATTCGTGATTTCCAGGGTAGAGGTGGTGGCTCTGCCCAAGATAGACCCAGGGCTTAGCAAGATGAAGAGCATGTGCCTATACCCTGAGGGAGCCCAGAATGTAGGTCACTCCCTTTGGATTTGAAGGAGAGTGTTGAGCTCGAGACTTTACATTCACTGACTATTCTCACCCAAACTCTATCACAACATGCAGATGATTTTACCCAGGGTGATGAGGGTGAGAGTAGTAGGTGTCATGTGTCCCCACATTTGTGTAGTACATGTGGGAACCTATGTGATTATGGGACGCAGGAGGCACGACAGGACTCTGTGACACAGGGGCACATGGACAACATGATGCGACACAGGGGCAGGACATATTGGATGATCTTGTTCTTAATGATGATCTCTTATAAGATACATTTGGTATTGACTCTCAAGTAATTTGTTACAAGTTTCATCTTGATTTAGTATATTGTTATTTGAAATTTGTAATTAATTTTATATGATTATCTATATTATAAGTCAAAAATAATGTATGTAATTGTTTGTGCAATGAAATTCCAGGGTCAGAGTCTTCATCCTGCCTCTGTTAGCCGTCCATTGGTGGCTTATGAGTGGAGATCAAGTCAGTAAGTATGTAATTTATCACATATTCATAATCATTGTAGATATGTCAATGGTAATATTATTTTGTGACTTGATTTGATGATTTCAACAGTCACCAGCACCTCCATAGTTTCCTTGGTCTCCTGGATGCCAAACCACCACTTTTACTGAGGTAAATTTAACCATTTCTAATCGTTATGCATTTTAAAAATAATGTTATGTATTTATTTTATTTTAATAATATTGAACTTGATTTTCAGATGCTGAATACAGTGGAGACTCCTCCTCATCTTCGTGAGTCAGTGCAGATAGGCATTGATGCAGCCATGATGTCTGTAAATCCTTTGACTGAGGTATGAGCCAATAACATGAAAATATCATAATTTTGTATTTCTTTTTTATCTCATGTCATTTGATGTACATAAATGATATTTATGTTTAGTCAATTTTGCTTCTTGATGCTTCTCACAGGAGGTCACAACTCTAGTCCATCCAACTATGGACGAAGAGAGAGTCAAGATGATGGAGAGAGATCATTAGTTGGCGGTAAGTGATCAATTACATATGTGATGTTATATATTTCATACATTTTTTATACTAATGCACATATTGTTTGTTTGTATTAAAAGGTGTAGCTGGATGAACTTTATTCGAAGAGGTCTACTCGATGGCAGAGAGAGGATGTGTCACTGAGTAGCTCTCCATCTTCACAATCAAAGAAGGGCTGTTGATTATTTCCTAAAAGTCCATAGGAAACTAGTTTTGGGGAACTTTTTTGTATGCCTAGATGGCTTTGTATACATACTTTTGTATGTTATTCTGATCTATATTTTTGTATATTTGCCTATATGGCTTTGTTTGGACACGCCTATATGGCTTTTTATATAAACTAGATGTTATGTTCATGACATTATGTATATATGACAATTTATATTAAATATTAAATATGATAATCAGTTATGGTTATAGGAAATTGGTTTTACAAGTGCCAATTGTATTTGCTTGAAAGTTTATGAATCATTTTCAATTAATCCATTTTGTGCATATCTTGCAATCATTAAATCCTATCAGACTGTGCATTTCTTTGAGGCATCATTTTAAATAGTTCATGTGCTTGTCTATGCTTCCATACTTTCCATACATGTCTACAAGGGCAACTTTGCAAAGACAATACATGTGAGAAAATTCCTATATCATTTTTTGCTTTGATGGTTGTCCACACCATGTTCTCTAGATCCCATTATAGCATAAGCAAGGAGGAAGTTGGTTAAGGTTGTGCAATTTGGTTTTAGATGTGCCAAAATTTGCGTAAATGGTTGAAATTTATTTTTGTGCTTTTGCTTGAGATTTTTTAAAGCCTTATAAAAAATCCATTTCGTGCATATTATGCAATCATTACATTCCATGAGACAACATTTCTTTGAGGCATCATGTCTAACAGTTCATGTTCGTTATATATGCTTCCACACAAGTTGCATACATGTCTTGCAGGGTACTTACAACTATGACATTTGACAAAATTCCTATATCCTTTATGCTTTGATGGATGTCTATACCGTGCTCCAAATATACCATTTATAAGGTTTTGGAATTTGGCTTTACACTTGCCAATTGCATTTTCTTGGAACTTTCTAAAGGCTTATCAGTAAATCCATTTTGTTCATATCTTGCAATCATTGTATTCCATGAGGCGACATTTCTTTGAGGCATCATGCCAAATAGTTCATGTGCCTTGTCTATGCTTCCACACTTTACATACATGTCTCTGAGGGCAGTTGCAACTACAACATCTAACAAAATTTCCATATGTTTTATCCTTTTGATGGATGTCCATTTTGGCATAGAAAAGGGGGATACTGGCTAAGGTTGTGGAATTTTTCTTTACACCCGCTAATCGCATTTGCTTGAAAGTTGCTAATCCCTTATCAAAAAATCCATTTTGTTCATATCTTGCAATCATTGCATTTAATGAGGTGACATTTCTTTGAGGCATCATGCCAAATAGTTCACATGCCTTGTTTCTACTTCCACACTTTGCATACATGTCTACAAGGGTGATGTAGTAGGTAAGAAGGATGACTCAACACCATGGAAACATATTTCATGGTGCAGGAGCACCTTAGCCATAGCCAATCTTGGCTAGGAGCATGTCATAACAAGGTCCTAGGACATCATAGGACAAGTTGATGGTCTTGTGTCATCATTTTACATGTAATAAGGTCAAATGACCAATGCCATTTGTATTTGGAGTCATGTTTTATGTTGTTGTCAAACAAAAATTCTAATAATGCAAGTAGTGGTAAGAAGTTGCTTTGTCAACTTAACAAATCATGTAATAAAGAGGTTACCCAATGATCAAACAGGTTGAAAGTTAGTTATGATCGACTGGAACTATTGTAAACATGTATAAAAAACTTCACACACACCGAGGTCTCGTTTCGTGTTCCAAGCGTCGCATTCGTTTGGGGCAGCAGGCTATCGACAAAGTCCCTTAAGCTCCCTAAGATGAAAATATTACCAAACATTGACGGGACAATTCTCAGAATTCATGGCAGCTGGGAACATTCCGTTTGGACCTATAGGTGCGAGTGGAGTCTGTCCACAATAACCTCTCTTGGTTTTGCTCAACTCCAGTCTGTTTGACCGTGCCGAAATCAAATGCATTTTTGCAAAATGCTTTAGTTTCATGTAGTGGAAAGGTGCTAGGAGTGACATTTTGCATTTCATAGCTCGTGGGGCTAAATGGACTTTGGCAATGCATTAGGGTGGGTGGGTAAATGCCAGAGGAGGTTTCATTTCACGTTGCAAGCATCACATTCGTTCGGGGCAGCAGGCTACCGGCAAAGTTCCTTAAGATCCCTATGATGAAAAAATTGCCAAACTTGGATGGAGCAGTTCTCAAAATTTGTGGTAGCTGGGAACATTCTATTTTGACCTACAGGTGCATGTGGGGTCCATCTACAATAACCTCTCTCAGTTTCGTTCAACTCCTATCCGTTTGACCGTGCTAGAATCAAACACATTCTTGCAAAATGCTTTAGTTTCATGCAGTGGAAAGGTGCTAGGAGTGACATTTTGCATTCCATAGCTCGTGGGGTCGAACAAACTTTGCCAATACATTAGGGTGGGTGGGTAAATTCCAAGGGAGGTCTTGTTTCATGTGCCAAGCATCCCATTTGTTTGCGGCAGTAGGCTACGGGCAAAGTCCCTTAAGCGCTCCCTAAGATGAAAAAATTGCCAAACTTTGACGGGACAATTATCAAAATTCATGGTAGATGGGAATGTTCTGTTTAGACCTACAAGTGTATGTGGGGTCCATCTACAATAACCTCTCCCAGTTTCATTCAACTCCTATCCGTTTGACTGTGCCAGAATCAAACACATTCTTGCAAAATGCTTCAGTTTCATGCAGTGGAAAGGTGCTAGGAGTGACATTTTGCATTCCATAGCTCGTGGGCCCAAATGGACTTTGCCAATGCATTGGGATGGGTGGGTAAATGCTAGGGGAGGTCTCATTTCATGTGCCAAGTGTCGCATTTGTTCGGGGTAGTAGGCTACTGGTAAAGTCCCTTAAGCTCCCTAAGATGAAAAAATTGCCAAACTTTGACGGGACAATTCTCAGAATTCGTGGTAGCTGGGAACATTCCATTTGGAACTATAGGTGCACGTGGAGTCCATCCACAATAACTTCTGTCAGTTTTGTTCAACTCCAGTCTGTTTGATCATGCCGAAATCAAACACATTCTTGCAAAATGCTTCAGTTTCATGTTGTGGACAAGTGCTAGGAGTGACATTTTGCATTCCATAGCTCGTGGGGCCAAACAAACTTTGCCAACATGTTGAGGTGGGTAGGTAAATGCCAGGGGAGGTTTCATTTCGTGTTCCAAGCATCGCAATCGTTTGAGGTAGTAGGCTATCGGCAAAGTCCCTTAAGCTCCCTAAGACAAAAAAATTGCCAAACTTTGATGGGACAGTTCTCAAAATTTGTGGCAGCTGGGAACGTTTCGTTTGGACCTACAGGTGCATGTGGAGTCCATTGACAATAACCTCTCTCAGTTTTGTTCAACTCCTATCCATTTGACCATGCCAGAATCAAACACATTCTTGCAAAATGCTTCAGTTTCATGCAATGGAAAGATGGCTTCAAAATCCTCAAATTCTTGTTTTTCTCAAGTTTGATTATGAATACTATATAATTCTAGAATAGGATTAGTAAAATTTATGTAAAAAACAAACATATATCATCAAATTCAATCTATACATCAATGGTAATTAGCTTTGAAACAAAATCACACATGAAACATGAAACTTTCAGTTTAAATAATCAATTTTTCTCCAAAAACATGAAAAATCAGTTCTTCTACATTGAAAAAACAAAAAAAGGTGGTGGATTCATATAAAAATGATTCTCAATTACTCAACCAACATGAAAAGCATTTTCTTGTCCAATATACTCACGAAAAGCAGGAATAACAGGCATGTGGGGTCTGAAACATGGATCCCACATGCTTTTTTACCATTTTCCATGCTTCCAATAATGCGATCACATTATAACGTGAGCGTGTTATGGGAAGCATGATAACATAAAGGTAACCTTGTATCTACATGAGAGAGTCTCTCTCTCTGTCTTCATTTCTCTATCCTATATATAAAGAGGGATCGGTAGACATGGAGAGATAGAGAGGGACATGGAGATAGAGAGGATACGTGGAGATGGGGATCGAGATAGAGAAAGGGGTCTATAGAGGGAGAAATATAGAGATACATATATATAGAGAGGGGAGATATAGGGAGATAGATCTAGCAAGGGAGAGATAGATAGGGAAATACAAAGAGAGAGGTAGAGAGGGGTATATTAAGAGATGGGGTTATGAGGATAGATAGATCGATAGGGAAAGAGATCAAGAGATGTCTAGAGACATAGGGAGAGAGATTTCAAGAGGTAGAAGAATGGGGAGAGAGATAAAGAGGAGAGAGAGGTAGCGAGGGATAGATTAAGAGATAGGGATCCATATGTCTAGAGAGATAGAGATAGGGATCCCTATTCTCCCCTCTACCTAAACCATAAACCTAAACCTCTAAACCATAAACCCTAAACCCTTAATAATGCCCCTAACCCCTAACCCTAAACCCTAAAATCCAACAACCCTAAACCCCTAAACCCCTAAGGTCCCTAAACCATAAATCCTGGAAGGAGACAGAGATATCTCTCCCAGGATCAGTCTCCTCTATATCTCCCTATTTGCCTCTCTACCTAAACCATAAACCTAAACCTCTAAACCTTAACCCCTAACCCCTAAACCATAAACCCTAAACCCTAAATAATGTCCCTAAACCCTAAAAATGAGCAACCCTAAACCCCAAAACCCATAAGGTCCCTAAACCATAAAACTTGGAAGCAACCCTAAACATCTATCTCCCTATCTCTCCCAATCTCTATTGGTCCCCTCGCTCTATCTCTCTCTAAACCCTAAACCCTAACCCCTAAACTCAAGCAACCCTAAACCCCTAACCTGTAAACCCTAAACCCTAACCCCTAGACCTTAAACCCTAAACTTGAGCATCCCTAAACCCCTAAAGCCTAAATAATCCCCCTAAACCCTTACCCTAAAACCTAAACCATATTTACTTGAGAAACCCTAAACTCATGTAAACCTCAAATAGTGAGGGAGAGAGAGATAGAAAGGTAGAGTTAGACAAAGGGGATAGAAAGAGATCTAGCAAGATAGAGAGATAGGGAGAGAGAAAGATAAAGAGTTAGGTATAGTTAGAGAGAGGGCTAGAGGAGACATAGCTATCTCTCCCAAGCTTGGTCTCCTCTATATCTCCCTATTAGCCTCTCTACCTAAACCATAAACCTAAACCTCTAAACCTTAACCCCTAACCCCTAAACCATAAACCCTAAACCATAAATAATGCCCCTAAACCCTAATTCCTTACCCCTAAACCCTAAAAATGAGCAACCCTAAACCCCTAAACCCCTAACCCCTAAACCATAAAACCTAGAAGCAACCCTAAACCTCTATCTCCCTATCTCTCTCAATCTCTATAATGTGAAAAAATGACAACATTAAGCTTTCATTCCAACCAAATTCATTCCTAATCAATCCCGAATCATCCCTAATCCATTCAATTTCATCTCTAATCATCCCTAAACCACTTCTAATCAGCCCTAAACCACTTCACACCATCCGAAATCACATCCAAATCAATTTAACTTCACCCCTAATCATTTTCCAATCAACTTGGATTTCATCTCAAATACCATCCCTAAACTATTCCTAAATCATTCTAATCATTCCCTAATTAGCACTAAACCACTTCAGAGCATCCCTAAAACCATTCTAATCATTCCCAAATCATTCCTAATCTAGTCCTTTTCACTTCTCATCATCCCTAAACCAATCCATTTCATCCCAACTCCATCCCAAATCAATCTAAACTTCCATCTCAAACGATCCCAAAAATAATCAAAATCAAACAAATACCTCACCAGGAGCCATTAGAAGATCATAGTGCCAATCTGTTAGTCATTTGCACCATTTTGTATATCGTATGTGCTAATATGCTCCTTAGTAGCACCTACATATCAATCACAAACATCATTCTACACCTAGCCAGTCACAGGTGTCATTCTTTCCTCTGCCAGCCACAGGAGCCATCAGAACATCATAAGCACCAATATGTTAGTCATTTACACCATTCTATACATCATATATACCAACCATAAACCCTAAGCATCATCAACCCTAAACTTGATCAACCCTAAACCCTTATCTCCTTGTCTTTGGCCATGTCCATCCCCCTCTATCTCTCTATCTCTCCCTCTCTAAACTCCTAATCCCTAAACTCTAAACTTGATCAACCCTAAACCCCTATCTCCTTGTCTCTATCATCTCTCTACCTCTAAATCTCTCTGGCTATGTCTCTGGCCATGTCCCTCACCCTCTATCTCCATATCTCTCCCTCTCTAAACTCCTAACCCCTAAACCCTAAATTTGATCAACCCTAAACCCTATCTCCTTGTCTCTATCATCCCTCTACCTCTCAATCTCTCTGCCTATGTCTCTAGCCATGTCCCTCGCCCTCTATCTCCCTATGTCTCCCCTTGGTCTCCTCTATATCTCCCTATCGGTCCTCTCTCTCTAAACCCTAACCTAAACCTCTAAACCTTAACCTCTAACCCCTAAAACATAAACCTTAAGTTACCCTAAATAATGCCACTAAACCCTAACCCCTAACCCCTAAACCCTAAAACTGAGAAACCCTAAACCCCAAACCTCTAAACCATAAACCCTGGAAGCAACTCTAAACCTTTTGTTAGGGTAAAATGTGGATTAATCAAATGAACAATGTCAAACCCAAACATCAACAGAATAATGAAAACAAGAAAGATTGAATGAAAAGAGAAATGAATAACACAATGCAAACCTTCCCTGTTTCAAAGCTTCTGTTGTTCGCCTATTACAACCATCCTTTGCTGGTGTGAAGTAGGCCCTCAGTGAGTGCACTCTTTTAGCTGTGTTGTAGGATGTCGGTAGTAAATGGTTGTGTTGATAGATATTGCTGTGAAGTAAAGCTTCAAAGCAAATGGTGATCTCAAGTAGATTTTATTGGGGGTGCCAAAGGCGCGTGGGTAGAATTCTGCAGAGTAACAATACGAATAACCTGGATGAATAGAATGGAGGGATGAAGTTTCATTTATAGACTCAGAAGAACGAGAATCAACGGTTGAGAGGAGATACGAAGATCAATGGCTGAGAATGGTTGAGGAATGTGCAACCAGTAGAAATATAACAAGTGTCTCACCTCCATCATGAAAGAGGGGACTTGACAACATTGATTGGAGAGTTAACTCTTTTAATTGATCAATTAACAAACTTGATTAGTCAGTTGGAAGAATGAATTATGGAATTGACTGAATTGATTGAGGGATTAACTCAATTGACTGGTTAGTTAACACTTTTGATTGATTAGTTAACTAACTTCTAATTTGAGAAGAAATAGGACATGTGGGTGAGGGAAAAATAAGTAATTAAATATTTAATATATTTAATTACATGTGCAACCCGATGAGGTGGACAAGGTGAGGTGGAAAAGTGAGGTGTAAGTGTGAGGTGGATTTTTGGAATTAGAACTTAGGATAGAGGAATTTGGATTAATTAAATAATTTAGGATGATTTAATTGTGTAGGACATTAGAACAATTTAGGGATTTTAATTAAATAAATTGAATTTATTTTATTATGGAATAGTGAACCACTTAAATAAATTTAGAATATTTATTTAATTGGTAGAAGAACGGAATAAATATTTAGAATATTTATTTAGTTGAATCATGTCATTTTTAGGCGTATACATTTTGCCCCTCTTTGATGCAATGCTGTTTACAGCGTTGTTTCAAAGAAATTGATAGTCTGACAGTGATACATGCCCTAGTTTGCCCCTGGTACAAGTTTAATGACGATAGGATGCCCTCTTGGGAGATTGGAAGGGAAATGGGTAGAAGGCATGAGATGGACAATCTCATGAAGACGAAGGGGTTAGGTTAGGTTAGAGAAAAAAGGATGTGTTTCAGGGAAACGGGAAGAAAAACTGGAGGAAAAACGAACGCGGGAAGTAGTCACAGTCATCACCTAGCCAGAATTAGGGTTTGTAGGCTATAAATAGGAGCTGGGTCCATAAGATTATTCATTTGTACACTTGTTTGATCTGGATTGGATAGAGAGCATAGAGAAAACTTGGAGTAGTATGGTTGCCAGAGCAGCTGATATTCTGCACAAGGAGCATCGATTCGAGCGAGTCCGTCGATTTGGGCGGCCAGCAGAGGCAGGACCCCCGGTATGTGCTTCAAAATTTTTTCCCTAGAGTCGCATTAGGGTGTCATAAATGATAGCAAAAAATAGGGTAAACAGATGTACTGAACTACAGAACGACGCATATGCAGCGCGAAACGGCGCATTTGTTGTTTCGCAGCGCATATGTTCAATTTAGCGGTGCATATGCTAAAACTGCGCATTTGTGGATTTTGGCAGTGGTTTCATAGTTTGGCGGCACATCTGCTGAATGTTGTGGCGCATATGTTGAACTTGCGCATACGTGCAATGTAACGACGCATATGTTATTTGGCGGCGCATTTGTCGATTGTAGTGGTGCATTTACTAGAAGCGGCGCATTTGTAAAGAAATGGCGCTTTTACCACTTGTAGTGGCGCATTTGCTTTGGATAGCAAATTACTTAGCAAAATTGACTTGATGAGTGTCCTACTTGACGCAGCAATCGATGAGCTATCTCTGAGATTGTAGGAATCTAGTCAAGAGATGTAGTGTGCTGTTTTGATCAATTTGAAATGCTAAGTTTAGTTGATATAGTTCAGTAGATATGTTGAGTATGGTATATGTGGCTTTAGATTGACGCCATGTTTTGCATGCTTGCAGGAGGAGATACGAGACACACTGCAGTCTAGGGAGATGTTCCCTATGCCCCTATTGCAGAGATATATGCTTACAGAGATTGACGGGGAGGTGCTTGGTGCCATGGGTTTGGACTACGTATGCTTCATGCCCGAGGTGCGGGCGAACCGTGGATTGTTGACAGCTACTGTGGAGAGATTCCATAGTGAGGATGGGACCTTCCATTTTCCTATTGGAGAGATGACTGTGACTCTAGAGGATGTCTACAGGATACTGCACTTACCCATTCAAGGGGAGTTGGTAGAGTACGACACGTAGCGGGATGCGGGACTCGCCAAGTGCAGGTGAGTGTTCGATGACCCTGAGCTGGTTGGATAGGACATCCGCTGGCATGATATATATGACTGTTACGACTACTTCCCTGGGATCGTGACTGGATTGATCAGAGGTGTTGTATGCCCTGATAGGAGATCACATGGGTTCCCCATTGGATGGGGGCGGACTATGGAGCGGATGCTGACGGAGGGCACCTGATATGCATGGGGGGTCTGCGTATTAGCCCACCTGTACCATGACATGCACTAGGTGGTGTATCACCACAGCACGAGTCTATCAACCGGGGTACTACTGCTACAGTTTTGGCTATGGGAGCACATAGCGGTGACGAGGCTGATATGTGTGTTCATGAGGCAGCGAGGGGAGCCATTCAGTTATGGCTATGCAGGAGTGATTTCCCAGCACAGGCTGGGGAAGTTGGAGTACTGGAGGCATACTTTGGATGGTGTAGATGTGGTCGTCTGACGACCATATCTGGATTGTGAGCCCTAGGATGACGAGGGAGACGAGCTGCCATACTGCTTTCAGACGAGGTGGTTGATAGGCCGTACACGACACATATTAGAGAGACAGATGGTGGGCTGAGCGTTGAGATAGTTTGGTAGGAGGCAGGGTATGCCGCAGGGACAGGCATTGTTCGCACGGACACATGAAGAGCGGGTTAGATGGGGGCCAATGGCTTCATATGAGGAGGCCCTGGCAGAGTTCCAACAGACTCCTTATGTGGCATGGGACATGAGGACAGAGATAGTAGACGCCGGGGTTACACAGGACTATGAGGATTGGATGACGGCACATCCATTCCTGAGGTACTCAGGGCCTGGCATGCTGGTGCCTCGTATTAACGAGGTAGATTCAGAGGAGGAGGGACAGGTTGGCCGGGGGCGGAGGGGAGGTAGAGAAGGATGGGGTCGAGGAGGATAGGGTGGTGGAGATGGAGAGAGGCTGAGACAGTGGAGGAGGGTAGCTCAGGCTGAGCAGGCAGTGCCAGCACAGGCTGCACAACAGCAGATACTGCAGCAGGTGCAGATGCCGCCACCCTAGCAGGTACCACAGCAGCAGGTGCCCCAGCCACAGGGGCCAGGACAAGCAGAGGCATCACAGGGGCCAGTGCAAGTAGAGGTGTATGAGAGGGCCATAGCCAGCCTGAGGGGGTAGGTGCGAGAGCTATAGGCACAACTTAGGAGGGTTGACGGTCGGCGAGAGACAGATGCAGCGGTCATCGCAGGGCTGACTCGCGAGAGAGATATGGCAGACGTGCAGGTACGCATGATCCGTGTGGAGCGGGACACTACAATGGCTGCTATGGGGATAGACGCAACCAGCTCCTTTTTTGTTGGGCAGGTGCAGCAGGCACAGGCACAGGTAGGCCAGTTACAGACACAGTTGGCACAGGTGTAGGCAGAGCTTGCCAGAGCACAGGCACATGCATAGTACTACAGGGGCCTATACCATGATGCAGTGCTAGCGAGTCAAAGGGCTTCGAGTTTTGGGAGTCAGTCCGGGGCTACTCAGAGAGCAGGTCCATCACAGTCAGGGGCTTCTGTGATGGGTCCCCAGTAGTCAAGGGCTAGCAGTGGTGGTCCACAACAGCAGGGGTAGGCTTGTACCAAATTTTGTACTATTTTGGGACATGTATCACCATCCTTTTGGATGCCCATTGTATATGACATTTTGATTCAGAGATAGAGATGATGATTATTGTACACTTGGACTTCTTTTTATGATTGTATATATGATGATGCAGCTTTATGATTTGTGCTATATGTTTATGAACTATGATGATTCATTTCTATTGTATGATGTGATGCATGTGCAAATGTAGATGTTCTATCTGATGATATATGAGATGCTTTTGATATGATGCTATGTGATGTCCATATGATGTAATGTTTCGAATGTATGCAAATGCAACATGATTTCTATGTGATTATGCAGCTTTTTGTATGTGATGTACTTAGCTATGTTTTTGATTTCTTTGCTTTATGATGTGATATGATGATGATGTATGGATGACCTAATGCATTGTGTTATATGCAATTGATTTAATCATGTTCATGAATAACTCAAAATGTGATATGATATGCACCTATATGTTCTATATTTTTGTGATGTCCAAATGTACTCCATCGACACAAGAATGACAGGATGATAGATAGAAAGACTGGATGTAGAAAGACTTAGAAACTTCATTTGATATTGTTATTCTGCATAGTTCAGGTACTGTTGGTTGTAATGGATATGGATGTATGGATGTGTATATGGATATAGGATGGATGTTTTTCTTTTAGAGTGCTTTATTTCATCATTGGGCAATTTATTTTTGGTACATTTTCTGAAATGTTGTAAGTGAATACAAGCATCTAGGTATAATTGAACCGAGATGACCTGAGTACTACTTGCGTGGGTGTTTAATTTGGCAAATAAATACAAGCATCTAGTAAAAATTGAATCTAGATGACCTGAGTACTTCTTGCATGTCAACAAACAAGGATTGCTCCTGTTCATGTTAGACCTTTGATGTCCTCGATGATCTTTTGCCGATCATGTCCTTAGACAAGGTGTCACATTACTAAAGCGGAATCCATAGATAGCAAACAAAGAAAATGATCATGCCCCCATCATAGCATCTCTAGCTTTTGGCATCCTTGAGTAGCATAGAAAGACATGATAAGAAAAATCAAGACGCTGTAACTTAACCATGATTTCAATCCACAAAACATTCTTGCATTTAGATGTGTTTATTTCTTGCTGTAATTTGAGTAAAATCATTTAGAAGGCCTTGGGTATTTCGTTTCGCATTTGAATAGGTTAAACTGTATGGAGTCGATATTCTTGCTTGGAGCGTGGGTTCTGCTTGCATTTGCTTGTTTGGTGAGAAGATTGCACAATCCTTATTGGCGAGATGGACCCTAAGGGACTGACCTAGTGCCATGGGGGCACATTGCTAAATGGCCTTGCCTACGTGACGACGCAGAGTCAACGTAGTTCAGGGTAAACCCTAATGGACCTAAGACCTAGGTGAGAGAAAGTGGAGACAGACTCAAATTGATAGAGAGACTAGATATGGGACAGATGGGACAAATGGAAGCCTTGGGGGTGCATTAGAATAATGGCCTTGCCTACGTGATGGCGTAGAGGCAACGTAGTTCACGGACTTGGACCATGGACATTGACAAGGGACACTATGCCAGGCTCACACTGAGGGGACGATATGGGACAAAACCTTGGTTGACAAGGCCACAAGGAGAGTATCAAGCCATGATAGGTAATTGTCAAGTGTTTACTGTGGGACAGATATGGGTCAAATGGGAAATGAGTGAAGGAAGAATGGACTCAAGGTGATTGGATTCCCAAAGATGGAGAAGGCGGTTTATCACAAGTAACACCTGTACCAGGTTTTCATCACTTGCTTTTATTTGCACGAGAAGCTAGAAAGTTTGCTAGGTTTTCATCATGATACCTATCCAAGGCGCCTGTTTGCCAGGTTTTCACCAAAGGATGATTTTTTTGTATGCTTTCTATTTTTTCTAATTTTTTTGTATTTTCTCTTTTCAACTTTTTTGATTTTTTTGTATTTTTGTGCCCCTTGCATTGGGGTTCTCCTAGGTATAGAACTGGTGAAGGTGCATGTTGTTGATTGGATCATCGAACAACTCACCTTCTGATGTTGCCAACTGATATGCCCCCGATCCGTAAGCAGCTACAATCACATAGGGCACAAGCCAGTTAGGTTTGAACTTGCCTTTCTTTTCTCTGTCTTGTTGATTGCGAGGATTCTCTTTGAGAATGAGGTCCCCAACCTTAAAGCATCTTGGACGAACCTTGTGGTTATAGCTTCTTGACATCATCTGTTGATATGCTTTGAGATGATCAAAGGCTTTCTTGCACCTTTCTTCTAGCAGCTCTAGTTCTTGCAACCTGGAGACCCTGTATTCTTCATCTGATATGAGACCTTTCAACGACACCCTGAGAGATGGGAGTTCGACCTCAATGGGGAGGATGGCTTCTGAACCATAGACAAGGGCGTATGGTGTAGCACCTGTGGGAGTGCGTATATTGGTTCTGTATGCCCATAGAGCAGGATTGAGTTGGACATGGCAATCACGACCAGCATCATTGACAGTCTTCTTTAGGATTTTTAGAATGGTTTTATTCGATGCCTCAGCTTGGCCGTTACCTTGGGGGTAGTATGGAGAGGAGAAACGATGTTGGATTTTGAAATGCTCACAGAGTTCTTGGACATCCTAATTTTTGAACGGTCTTCCGTTATTCGTTATGATGGATGAAGGAATGCCATATCTGCAGATAATGTAATTCAGGATGAAAGAGGAAATTTGCTTGCCTGTGACGGTGGTTAGGGGAACGACCTCAATCCACTTTGTGAAATACTCAGTGGCAGTTATGATGAATTTGTGGCCGGTGGAAGAGGGTGGATGAATCTTCCCCACGAGGTCAAGTCCCCACTGGAAAAAGGGCCAGGGTGTCGTTAAAGGTCTCAACTCTTGAGCAGGTGCTTGGATCAGGTTCCCATGTATTTGGCACTGTTTGCACTTTTTGACGAACTAATATGAATCCATTTCCATGTTTGCCCAGTAATAACCCAAACGCATGAGTTTCTTGGCTAAGGAAGGACCGCTAGAGTGTGTTTGGTAGATCCCTTTGTGTATGTCTTGCAAGGCAGTTATGGATTCTTCTTGTTCTAAACAACAGAGCAAAGTACCATCCAGACCACATCGGTAAAGGGTATCAGTTATGATGGTGTAGCGAGAGGTTTGTCGTATGAAAGTTTGCTTTTGGTTGGAAGAGAGGTCAGGTGGGAGAACATTGTCCTTGAGGTAAGTGTAAGTCTTACTGTACCAAGGTGAATCAGATCCAACTAGGAGGCATATGGAATGGGTCTCAAGAAGATCATAAGCTGGTTGCCGGATAGTTTCCACTAAGAACTCATACCATGACTCATTTTCAGGTATTTCCAGAAGAGAGGCTATGGTAGCCATTACATCTGCTGCCTTGTTCTCAATCCTAGGTATTTGCTTGAAGGAGATGGTCCTGAAGTGTTCTTTGAAGTCATTAACCATTCATTTGTACGGGATGAGCTTTTCATCTTTGGTTTGATACTCATCATTGACCTGATTGATTATAAGCTAAGAATCACCGTAGACATGTAGTTCTTGGATTTTCCACTCAGTTGCCATCTTGAGACCAATTACCAAGGCTTCATACTCCACTATGTTATTGGTGCATGGAAATAACAAATGGTAAGACTTTGGAATTGTGTCGCCTTCAGGAGTTACAAACAGGATGCCTGCCCCCGATCCATGGTTTGTGTAAGACTCGTCAAAGTAGAGTTTCCAAGAAGATGTTGATATAGTGAATAAGGACTCGTCTGGAAATTCAAACTGCATGGGCTTGCTGTCTTGTAATGGTGCATCTACTAGTTGGTTAGCTATGATTTATCCCTTGATGGCTTTTCTGTCCACATATTCGATGTCATACTCACTTAGAAGCATTACCCACTTTGCTAGGCGACCTGTGAGAGTTGCTTTGCTGAGGAGATACTTCAGTGGGTCTATTTTTGTGATGAGTTTAACTGGATGTGCAAGCATGTAATGTCAGAGTTTTTGTGAAGCAAAAACTACCGTGAGACATGATCTTTCTACTTGTGAGTATTGCAACTCATAGCCTACTAAGGTTCGACTGATGTAGTAGACAGCTTGTTCTTTGTTCTCATAATCATGCTGTGCTAGAAGTGCCCCCAGAGCAGTAGGTGTAGCATATATGTAGAGAATTAGAGGTTTTCCTTGGATTAGAGGCATGGGAATGGGTGGATTCATAAGGTACTCCTTTAGCTTTTTGAATGCCTCTTCACACTGCTCATCCCACCTAAATAGAATGTTCTTATGCAGGAGATGGCTGAAAGGTTGGCACTTGTCTGCCAGCTGTAATATGAATCTGCGGATGGCCTGCAGCTTGCCCTATAGGGATCTCAACTGAGTTAGAGTCTTGGGCAGTGGCATGTCCATTATAGCTTTGACCTTCGCAGGGTCTACCTCTATTCTGTTTGCCAACACGATGAAGCCTAGCAGCTTGCCTGAAGTTACCCCAAACACACATTTCTTTGGGTTTAGCTTGACTTGGAATTGGTTCAACCTTTGAAAAACTTTTTCTAGTACATCTAGGTGTGAATCCCTTGTGAGAGACTTTGCTAGGATATCATCGACATAGTCTTCCATAGTTACATGCATCATGTCATGAAATATAGTAGTCATAGCTCTTTGATATGTGGCACCTGCATTTTTCAGCCCAAATGGCATGACATTCCAGCAAAAGGTACCCCATGGGCAAGTAAAAGTTGTCTTGTGTTAGTCCTCTGGTGCTATTTTGATTTGATTATACCCTAAGAATTTGTCCATGAGTGATAGCATTGTATGTACTACAGTTAGGTCGACTATGATATCGATGTTTGGCAATGGAAAATAATCCTTGCGGCATGCTTTGTTTAAGTCTCAAAAATCATTGCATAGTCGAACTCGGCCATCTGGTTTGGACACCGGCACAATGTTGGATATCCATTCTGGGTAATCTATGGCTCTGATGAACCCCACATCCAGCAATTTCTTGAGTTCTTCTTTGACCAAAAGTGCTATGTGAGGATGCATCTTTCTCAGCTTCTGCTTTACTGGTTTTACTCTTGGATCCAATGGTAGGTGATGTAGAATTAAGTTTGGGTCTAAACCTGGCATGTCTGCATATGACCAAGCAAAGCTACCTCTCTTCTTCTTAAAGAATGGTACAAACCTGGTTTTCTCTGGTGGTGTAAGAGATTTGGCAAAGTGGATAATCTTGGGCTGTTCTTCTATTCCAATATTCACGGGCTCTGTCGGTTCCACAACAATCTATGACCTTTCCTGGTACATATCACTAGGGAGAGTGTCAAGCTTTCCATCGTCAGGTGCCACAGTTGGGTTTTTACCTTCGGATGCATCCTTTATTTTTACTGTTTTGGGATCTGACACTGCCGCAAGGTGATTTTCACTGTCAGATCCATTTTTGATCTTGATATTTTTGTGACTAGAAGGCTTGGCACCCTCCCCGAAGTAAGCCACAGTATTCAGTTCGATAGCAAAACTAGCTTTATGATCTCTTTTGGGTAAGTGGTCCCTAAGTTCCATATAATCAATGTAAGCATCGTCGTTTTGGAACATATCTAGTTGGGGAGTTCCTTGTAGATCCCAGTCAATAAGCTCAGGGTGCAAGAGGGGAAGGGAGTCGGATGGTAGACCTGATTCATTGATGGTGTGAATGGAAATGTTAGGAGCATTGGCCGGGGTAGTGTTCGGGGTGGTACTTTCCTCCAAGTTGTTTATTGCAATGGAATTTAAACTTTCCTCGAAAGCCATAATCTCAGGGATGGGCAAATCAGACTCCAGTAGTCTGTTCCATTGCATTTGTCCCTCACGGTAGGGGCTAAGAGTTTGGATAGTGTCGACCTCTTTTTCATCGTAGGAGTGCTCTGTTAGCTCGTCCCACTCATACTCATTTGAATCTGTGTCGCTGTCCACTTGGAGTGTTTGGATTGTTTCTACATGGCAAGCATTTTCCTTAGCTTTGCCATTGCCTTTGTATCCTAGGCCACTTGTGTTTCTAGCCGATGAGGATGAAGAAGGTTGAATAGGTTCAATGATTGCTTCTTTTCTGAGGCCGATGGGGCCTTGTCCTTTGTACCCCATCCTGTGCAGAATAGTCTCACCTCGCCCATAGAGTTCTGTTGGGAGTCTAGGTAGATCTTGGGGTGTGTTTTCTTCTTCAGCATAAAGCCATTGCAGGAGATCTCGCTCCTCTGTTTCATCAGATAAGGTCCCCCATTTTACAAAGGGAGTTGCGGGGGCTACAGGAGGAGCAGATGGCTTTGGAAAATGCCTGGGTTGGCCAAAAGATCTAGGGGATAAGGGCAATTTGGCAAGATTGAGACTGTGCTCAATTGAGTACTCTCCCACTCTAGTTTCTTTTATGATAATCTTCTATGCTTTGGGTCTTGAGGATGAAGCTTCAGCGGTATGGTCGTGTTGCGGGGTAGGGGAAATGCATGCTCTATTGTTGGGTATGACACAATCAAGTTTTGTACGGAAAGAATTGCAGTGTTGGTAGGGGTCAGGGTCACCTTGAATGGTGACTTGCTTGCCATTGTGCGGGAATTTAATGCATTGATGATAGGTTGAGGGGACAACCTTCATGGCGTGAATCCATGGTCTCCCGAGTAGGATATTATAAGCGAGCTCCCAATCAAGGACTTGACACACCACATCTTTTATTACTGGTCCCACTTGAATGGGTAGGACAATTGTTCCCTTTGTGGTTCTTTCTTCCTCGTGATATGCTTTGATGGTAATTTTCTTGCTTGGATCAACTGCCTGTTCGGAGAACCCCAGTGCAAGGACTAGCTTTAATGTGCAAATATTTAAATTGGCACCCCCATCAATGAGAACCCTCTTGATGCGGTGCTTGTGTATGAATGCGACAATGTGCAGGGGGGTGTTATGAGGTTGGGATACAGAGAGGTCATCTTGCTCAGTAAACGATATGGAGTTGGAGGATGTTAGATTGCCTTCCATGGTCTGGAACTTCTCTTGGGCCAGGTTAGTGGGGACAGTGGTTTCCACTAAGGCTTTCTCAAGAATCTCCTTATGAGAAGGGGATAGACGCAATAGCTTCAATATAGAAATGTGAGCCGGAGTTTTCTGTAACTAGTCGATGACATTGTACTGACGGAAGTTGGATGGGGACTGTGACGACCTTGGAGGGGCGGTATTGAGCGTGACTTTAACACTGCGGGTAATTATACTACAACCAGTTCTGTTAGGTCTTGGTTGTTGGTTGGGTGAGATGACATTGACCTGTGGGATTTGCTTAGAAATTCAGTTTATGGTGTAGTCAAATGGCACACTTGTATAGTTGGCATTACTAGTCCCACTATTCTGATTTGGCTGGTTGCGATTATTGTTGTTGTTGTCATTGTTGTTGTAGCTGTTGTTGTTGTTATTGTTGTTGTTGTGGCCATTGTTGTTGTTGTTATACAGCCTGTTGTGATTCAAAAGTGGATCCCTGTAGGCCACATGCGATTCATTGGAGGTATGTTGTTGTGTCCCTCCCTGGTTCTGATCTAGTACATCTTGTATGACATTTTTGAGGCAGATGCAGTTGTTAGTTGTATGCCCCCTTCCTCGGTGATATTCACAACAGTCTGTGTCCTTCCAGTAGGGAAGTTTGACTATAGGCTCGTAATCACTTGTTAGCGGTAGAGAAATTTTGTTGTTAGCCAACAACTTCCTTAGTGCAGACTCTTGAGACTCACCTAATGGTGTGAATTTTCTCCTTGGATTTGAACTGAACCAAGGTCTGGGCTCCCGAGAGGGTGGTTTGTTGAGTGTACCATTGTTTGTTTCTCCCTTGAGAGTGAATATGGGTTGTTGCTTGGGAGCTACCGTCTTGGCATCCACTACCCCATCATTGACCACATTCTTGTTCTTGGTCCAAAACTTTGATTTATCCATTGTGTAATTGGAGGTAGGTGTGTCCTTGTATAGCTTGATAGCTCCTTTAGTGATCATAGCCTTTTCGATGAATAAGCCCATTTCAATGACTTTTGAGAATGATGTAGGGCATTGTATCTGGATTTGATAGCTAAGATTAGTGTTCAGGTTATGGACAAACATCTCCAATAGCTGCTTCTCAGGCATGTCATAAGAACACTTACTAGCTAGTTGTCTCCATTGTTGTAAGAAGGTGGCAAATGACTCACCACTCTTTTGTTTGGTGTTGCATAGATCTAGCATAGATACCTCGTGTTCAATGTTGTAAGAGAAGTGCGTTATAAATTTATTGACAAGTTCATCAAAAGTTCTGATTCCTAGTGGGAGACGTGAGAACCACTCCATAGCTTGACCACCTAAAGATCTTGGGAATAGTCTCATCAAGTAGGTCTCGTTGTGAGCTACTTCTAAACATGCTGCATTGAATTCCCTAATATGATCTCTAGGGTCCCCTTTTCCTTTGTATTTGTCGAACTTTGGAACCTCAAACCTGTAGGGGAATGGTCTCATGTCCAGACTTTTGTCAAAGGGGTACGGAGCTATATCTTCCAAGGAGTAGTTCTTGGTACTTGTACTGGTCTCAAGGTCAGATATTTGTTGTGTGAGGCTCTCAAGTTGCTTCCTCATTTCTTCCATGGGAGCATTTCGATCCATGGGTTTCTTTCCTCTATCATTTGCATGCGGGACTGTGTCATTTGTACTCCTCTCATGATCATTGTCTACATTTTCCATAATTGTACTTATATCAAAGTCTGCGGGGAGTTTAATTCCGAGACTAGCAAGATGATGGAAGTATTTATGGGGGTCTTCAAGGAGCACCTTCTCTATTAGGCGTTGGAATTTTCTATCTTGGATGTGTGCTTCATATTCTTCATGAGAAATTTCTTCATCACTATCATGTGGTGTGATGATGCGATTGGATGAGCCGGCCATCTCTATTTGCTTTCTGTACTGAGATTGAGTAAGAACCATGCAAGGTGACATGGGATGGAGTGGACTAGGATTAGAAATTTTGGCAAGGTGCTGACTGAGACTGTTGTGAATAGGATACCTAAAACAAGGTTTGGACAAAGGATTCTCTTGCTCAATGACTTCAAGTAAGACGGTTGACACAAGACGGTAGCCACTAGTAAGGGTAGTTGATACTTGTCTTACTGTGTAGGGACTAGTCATTCAACAAGACTACTAGCAAAGGTACTGTGACCTACTAGGCTTACGTGAATTCACTAATAATACGAAAAAGGGACCTGTGTCGAACCGGTATGGAATAGAATGACTTTGCTTTGACAGGAGGTGAATGGGTGATTGACGGAAGAGAGACACTTTGGGTGAAACGGATGAAGACTGACTGCAAGGCTAAATCTGATCTTAGAATGTGAAGCTAGGCTGAAATGGGTGCTCCAAACAGGTAAAAATATTTCCTCAAAAATAGTGCAAGTGCTCACTATCGTGTATGCGTAGAAACAAATGCGCAGCAGAAATGAATATATGTGCAGGAAGTCACAGTATATGCACAGCACTAGTAAAGTATAAATGCAGAGTAACAGTGTGCAGATGCGCAGCAAGTCTACACATATGCGCAACAAGTCGACACAAATGCGCAACAGAAATGGGTATATGCGCAGCTCTAGTTTTTTAGGCAAAATTTTGGATTTTTCTATTGTTTTAAGTATTTTTGGCCGGAAAAAGGCCTTCTTGATCTGATTTTATGAATTAACAGCAAGAAAACACAGCAAGCACAAAGAATATTTTATAGTTTTTCATTGTTTTTGTGGTTTTTTTGACTCTATTCAAGAACAAAAGCAAACACAAAGATCCTAGGCTAGAAATGGATTACAAGGGTTTTTGGCCACTAGAACAAGAGGTATTTAATGCAGGCAACCGTTCAAGTGGTTACACATGCGGCGGCACTACTCTCCATTGTGGAGTCTCCCAGCCTCAAAGGGTTGCACCTTAGAGGGTTTTGGGGGAGGTTGGCCGTCGGTGTAACATAGCAACACTTGTTGCAGGAAGTTTTCACCTCAAGCACTTTTATTTTAAGTGGATTGGTAGGGCTTGGCTTCTAGCCTATTTCCACTCAGGGTCGTTCCCACTTGGACAAGCATGCATCCAAGGGCAGGCCCCTCTTAAAGGTTAAACAAATGGAATAACAAGTCTGGCACTCTGATCACCCAGTAAAGGGGAGAGCATAAGCCTATTGTCATTCGTCAAGCACAGAAGACACTGATTAATCCAACCTAGTTAAAAATAGAAAAACTAAATGGGCTAATCTACTTGGGCAAACATAGAACTTTGAAGTGATTTTAGCAAGATAGCATTGGTTCAGTTTTAACCCTAGAAATCAATGGTGAGTTCAGTTTTAATCCTCGTAGCACGAAATAGTTAACTTTGAAGTTTTGGTCCAACGAGATAGCAGTAGTTCAATTTTAACCCAGAAATCAATGGTGAGTTCAATTTTAATCCACGTAGCATGAAATAGTTAACTTTGAAGTTTTGGTCCAATGAGATAGCAATAGTTCAATTTTAACCCAGAAATCAATGATGAGTTCAGTTTTAATCCCAGATAGCAATAACTTGGAAAGTGTTGCAATGCAAGAAACAAATGATCTAGTTACTTCTTTCCTAATTAGAGCTAGGTGAGGATTTGAATGAATATCAGTTTTACTATCCTTTAGAAAGTGAAGTGTGAACTATTTAAATGCAACTATATGGAACTAAACCCGAACTTATCCTGCAAAACAACTCCAGAGAACACTTGCGAAAAGGTTAGCGTTAGCAAATTTTCCTAGAAAAGTACTAAAACCATTGCTTATTACAGATGCGCAACTTAAGTGACTATGCGCAGAGATAGTCAACAGAAGTGCAGCAAGAACAAATGCACCGTAACAGTGCATAAAAACGTAGCAAGAATACACAGAAGCATAGAAATGACAAATGCGTCGTAACAGTGTATACATGCGCAACAAGAATGAACAGATGCATAATAATAACAAAAGCACCGCAACAATGCGCAAAAGCGCAGCAAGAAAGCACAGATGCGCAGAAATAATAGAAGCACTGCAGAAATGTTCAAATGCGCCAAAGTAGCCTGTGCATGACCTGTACGGAACCTGCCTTCAAAAAAGCTCAGATTTTGATGAGATAAAGGGGCAAAGGCCCCATGGTGGGCACCAAAAATGTTAGGGTAAAATGTGGATTAATCAAATGAACAATATCAAACCCAAACATCAACAGAATAATGAAAACAAGAAAGATTGAATGAAAAGAGCAATGAATAACACGATGCAAACCTTCCCTGTTTCAAAGCTTCTGTTGTTCGCCTATTACAACCGTCCTTTGCTGGTGTGAAGTAGGCCCTTAGTGAGTGCACTCTTTTAGCTGTGTTGTAGGATGTCGGTAGTAAATGGCTATGTTGATAGATATTGCTGTGAAGTAGAGCTTCAAAGCAAATGGTGATCTCAAGTAGATTGTATTGGGGGTGCCAAAGGTGCGCGGGTAGAATTCTGCAGAGTAACAATATGAATAACTTGGATGAATAGAATGGAGGGATGAAGTTTCATTTATAGACTCAGAAGAACAAGAATCAACGGTTGAGAGGAGATACGAAGATCAATGGCTGCGAATGGTTGAGGAATGTGCAACCAGTAGAAATATGACAAGTGTCTCACCTCCATCATGAAAGAGGGGACTTGACAACATTGATTGGAGAGTTAACTCTTTTAACTGATCAGTTAACAAACTTGATTAGTCAGTTGGAAGAATGAATTATGGAATTGACTGAATTGATTGAGGGATTAACTCAATTGACTGGTTAGTTAACACTTTTGATTGATTAGTTAACTAACTTCTAATTTGAGAAGAAATAGGACATGTGGGTGAGGGAAAAATAAGTAATTAAATATTTAATATATTTAATTACATGTGCAACCCGATGAGGTGGACAAGGTGAGGTGGAAAAGTGAGGTGTAAGTGTGAGGTGGATTTTTGGAATTAGAACTTAGGATAGAGGAATTTGGATTAATTAAATAATTTAGGATTATTTAATTGTGTAGGACATTAGAAGAATTTAGGGATTTTAATTAGATAAATTGAATTTATTTAATTATGGCATAGTGAACCGCTTAAATAAATTTAGAATATTTATTTAATTGGTAGAAGAACGGAATAAATATTTAGAATATTTATTTAGTTGAATCGTGTCATTTTTAGGCGTATACACCTTTATCTCCTAGATCTCTCCCAATATCTATCGATCCCCTCACTCTCTCTCTCTCTCTAAACCCTAACCCTAAACCCTAAACTTGAGCAACCATAAATCTATAACACCTAAACCCTAAACCCTAAACCTAAGAAACTGTAAACCCCTAAACCCTAAATAATTCCCCTAAACCCTAACCCAAAACCCTAAACCCTAAACTTGAGTAGCCCTAAACCCCTAAATCCTAAATGATTCCCCTAAACCCTAAACGTAACCAACCCTAAACTCATAAACCCGACCCACCCTCTCTCTCTCTCTCTCCAAAACAAGAAAACTAGGACTCTCTATCTCTCTCTCCCTATCACCAGGTATCACTCCCCTCCATCTCCATCCTCTCTCCCTTTTCCTACCTCTCGCTCTCCCTTGTCAACAAAGAACATGGAAATGTAAGAAAAATAGGACATGTAAAGATGGATGAGGATATAAATTGGGATTCAATGAAATGGAAACAAGATAATTTATGAAATTTCATTAGATGGGAAGAATGAGGAGGAGAGGTAGAGAAAGGAGGGAAGTAGAGAGTGAGAGAGAGGATAGAAAGTAGAGACAAGATGGAAGTAGAGAGTGGGAGAGGACTATAGGAGGTAGACAGGGCAAGGAAGAAGAGAGAGAGGGTAGGAGGTAGACAAGGGAGGGAAGCAGAGACTGAGAGAGAGGGTAGGAGGTAGACAAGGGAGGGAAGTAGAAAGTGAGAGAGAGGGTAAGAGGTAGAGAGGGAGGGGGAGAAGAGAGTGAGAGAGAAGGTAGGAGGTAGAGAGGTAAGGGAAGTAAAGACTCAGAAAGAGGGTAGGAGGTAGATAGGAGAGGGAAGTAGAGAGTGAGAGAGACAGTAGAAGGTAGATAGGGGAGGGAAGAAGAGAGTAAGAGAGAAGGTGGTAGGTAGAGAGGGGAGGGAAGCAGAGACTCAGAGAAAGGGTAAGACGTAGAGAGGGGAGGGAAGCAGAGACTCAGAGAAAGGGTAGGACGTAGAGAGGGGAGAGAAATAGAGAGAGATGATAGGAAGTGCAGCTGCCCTTGTAGACATGTATGTAAAGTGTGGAAGCATAGACAAGGCATGCCAATTGTAAGATGTAACACCTCAAAGAGATGTTCTATAATGGAATGTAATGATTGCAAGATATGCAAAAAATGGATTTGTTGAAAAGGCTTTAGAAACTTTCAAGCAAATGCAATTGGCACGTGTATTTCCAGTTATGCTCAGCTTTGTTTGACGTGTTTTTATTAGTTTTTAACAAAATCTGGAGCGTGCTCCCCATCAGGATGACACTTTTTTCAATAAAAACTCAAAAAAATAGCACCATAATCTTAAGCTCTCTGTTAGCTGTCTAACCATATAATTTTTTTCACATTTTGAGTACATTTAGTGTTTCATCTTGAATTTCTTTTATTAGTGTGTCCAATTTTTGTCAAAAATCAGTCTCTAGTATTTTTGACTTTTTTTTTAACCGTTCATCAAAAATTGAAATAAGTTATATTTTTAGAAACTAGACTCCATTCTACACAAATTCAATTTTTTTAAAAATTTTTGATTCGTTTTCAAATATTTTAGGGGGGAGTATGCTCACATTTTTGTTTTTCAGGATGTGTTCACTTTAAAAATTACTAAAAAATGAATTATTCATTAAAAAATTATTAGAAAAATCAGGGATAAACTACATGGTGTTACCTAATTTCTCACTGGAGCAATTATTGAAATAATAAAAAAAAAGTTAACATTTTAGGGGGAGCACACCAGACGCTATGTTATGTTTTTTTTTAGAAAAACAAGACCAATTTGTGTGCTCCCCCTTTTTGAACCCCTTAATCTCAACCATTTTTGGAAAAAAAAGTAGTTTAGAAACTAGATTCAAAGCACTACAACTCTTGTTTTCATTCCATCTTCAAATTTTGAGTGCAACTATCTTCAATTTCTCATACAACATCAATGTTTTCTGCTTTCAGAAAAAAAGTGACAATTTAAGACCCCTTTTTGGTCCCTCATCTTTGTGCACTTACCTAGCGGATGTTAAACCTCTTTATTTTTAGAAAGGAATGAAGAACGATGCTGCAATATTTGTAGCAAGTTGTTTAGAATGCCAGAGGGTAAAAGACAAACATCAACACCCAGTAGGATTGTTGTACCCACATGATGTACTAGAGTGGAAATGGCAAGTCATAAGTATGGATTTTGTTCAAGGTCTTCCTATGTCTAGGAATAGACACGATGCCATTTTAGTTGTGGTTGATAAACTCATGAAGGTAGCACATTTTGTACTAGGAAATTTGATTGATGGAGCACCAGTGTTAGCTTGCAAATTTGTACAAGTGTTTAGATTGCATGGTTTCCCTGAAAATATTATCTTGGATACAGATGCGCGTATAACATCAAGGTTTTGGCAAACTTTGTTCTCTACGCTAGGGACTAAACTCAATGTGAGTACAACTTATCCTAAAACTAATGGGAAAACTAAGAGAGTTAACCAGGTTCTGGAAGATTTGTTGCCAATGTATTGCATGGATCAGCAATATAAGTGGGAAGAATACTTACCACTTATAGAATTTGCTTACAATAATTCCTATCATTCCGCTATTAAGATGGCGCCATTTGAAGCATTGTATGGGAGAAGATGTCGAACTCCTATAAGTTGGGATTAGCATCAAGATAGGATTAGCATCAGACCAGAAATGCTAGCTGAAATGGAAGAAAAAGTTAAGATGATCAAAAAAATATTGGCAGAAGCCAATGATAGATAAAAGAGTTATGCGGATGCCAAGTGTGTACCAAGACAATTCTTTGTTGGAGAGAGTTTTTTTGAGAGTCAAACCTCAGAAAAGTTCTATTAAGTTTGGGAAGTCTTCTAAACTAGCTCCTCGTTATGTGGGACCCTTTGAAGTGCTTGAAGTGGTCAATCCGGTTGCCTACAGAATTGCTCTACCACCAGCTTTGTCGAGAATGCACAATGCTTTTCATATTTCTTATTTAAAGAAATATATTGCAGGTGATAATCATATTTTAAATTAGAATTCTTTACAGATCCAGGACCTAGGGGTGGTCACAATTGAGCCACTCAAAGTGTTAGAAACACGCAAGCTCTGCTTGCATAACAGAGAGGTCTTGTAGTGCAAGGCCCAATGGGACCAATATGCTGAGGAAAATGCTACATGGGAGGACTACCATAAATTTTATTAGAAGCTTCCTCATTGATTTAGTACTTTTACCAGTTGAAAACAATGAACTTGCTTTTTAGTTACATTTGGATACTTTATATCATCGAGGATGATGAATCTTTAGGGGAAGGATATGTTACATCCCCAATTTTTGTCTTGCTAATACTTTTACTTCTACTTGGACATAAGTAAATCTATTTTGATGTTTAGATTAATATCAAGGAAAGACATAGATTCTATTGAATGTCATTTATGGAAATGAATATGTTATATCGATTTAATAATTGCATTATGAGAATTTGGTTTATTATTTGAATAATGGTGCACTGATCGTAATATGTTGATTTCAAGTTTTATACAGGATTACAGGTTTCAGATGAGTCTCAGAGCACAGAGAGAGAGAGAGAGTATCTTTCGAGGAGAGAAATATAGACCTTGGGTTACGAGTGATTATTTGCTAAAATGAGTATAAGTGTTTAACAAAAATGTGAACCAGTATCGATAGAGGTAAGTCATGTTTTGTCAGTGTAACATTGAAAAATGTCCCCTTGGGGGCTTTTCCCTCATAAGGTTTAGCTTCCGGGTCTTTAACATGCATTTAGGACATTTTAGTTCATATTTTGGCATCTCGATGGAATGAGACCTAGGTTTCATGGCAAAGTGGACCTAGGAGGACCCCTTGAGCTGTACCTTGCCCAAAATAGGGGGAGGACTTGGGTACCTGTGCCCTAGTCCTGCCCTATTTTGGGGATGCCCTAATTTCTAGGTGTCAGTTTGTGACCGTTATTAGGTCCCTTTACCGACACGGTAAGTTTGAATTTATGAAATCTTGGCAGGAGTACTTGTAGTTGCATATATAAGCATGCTTAGGCATTCATTTGTAAAACTAGATGGTAGTTGTGATGTTCAAGTGTTCTAAAGGTGATTCAAGGCTTTCATTGTGTTGCAAGAGGAGACTTGTGTGTTTGTGTGTTGATATTTGCAGATTTGAGCATCAATTCCCTCATGGAATGAAGAGCATCTTCCTCCCATGAGAGCTTCACTACAAGGTGACATTATATTGTGTTTTCATCATTGATTCCTTTGGTTTTTGCCTCTACCTCACAAGGGCACACACTCTTTATCTAAGAACGATGTTCGAAGACTTAAGTGTCCTCTAGGGCTTGATTGAGGCAAGCCTCTAAACACCACAACCCCCAAACCAAGTCTTGTGATTGCAAGTTACAAATGTCACATTTGGGAAAAGTGGAGTTGCAGGAAGGATCAATAGACATTAATGATTATGTATCTAAAGAGTTGTAGGACACCGAAGCATTTCTAGGACTTGGGCGCTCGCTCTAGTGTCCTTCGCAAATGAATTTTCAAAAATAGAAGTTACAGAGTTGATCAGTGTCAGAAGGAGGTCTGGATCCCACGAAGAAACTGGTACCTTGGACTAGGGCACTCGCTCCAGTGTCCCTAACTGTTCTATTTCAGAACCTCAAAAATAGGTACTCTGTGATTTGGTATTTTACTCCTGTCTGCAAGAGCTTTTTCTGTTATTTGTCAATTTGTTGCCGTATTTGCATAATTAGGGTTTTAATGGTTAATTGAGCATAAGACAAGGAAAATTGATAATTAAATTCCCTAATCCAAGTTTCCATACATTTGTAAGCGACCTAGGGTATGATAATTCTCGCCACTCGACCCTAGATCCTTGCATGTATAGTGGAGAGGAGGATTTAAACATCAAAACACTAAACATTAACAAATCTAATTTTCCCCTAAACATTTTGGTGAACTCGTGTTTTTAGACTTAAATTGCAACTTTCTGAGTGTGTGTCTTTAGATTTGGATTTCATTCATTCATTCATATAGTCATTCATTTTAATGCATTGAGAAAAATTTAAAAAAATAAAAAAAATTCAAAAATTCAAAAAAATTGCATTGTTTGGCTTCCTAAATTGCATCAATTCTTTCTAAATTTCCATAATTCATGATTTTTGCATTAGATCTAATATAAACTACAGAAAAATACAAAAAATTAAAATTTTTCTTTGCATTTTCATCATTAATTTGCTAGGTTTTATGTGGAAATTTTGATAATTTTATATAACCTGGTAATTCCAAAATCTAGGGTTAGTACGCAAAATCTTTTCTCAGATTTTTCTACTGATTTTAGAGGCTCGTTCAAATTAACATTTGGCTGTAGTCTTGCATTTTAGTGTAAATTTCTATTTAAATTTAAAATATTTGCATTTTTGCATAGAAAATTTCAACAAAAACTAGCAATTTTGATGCATTTTCATTAAATTTGCATTGACATTTTGCATGTTCAAGATTGAGAATCATTTTAATATCTAAGATTATTTAATTTCCATCATAAATAAGACTTCAAAACATTTTCATAGCATTTTGTCCCATGATCTCAAACTTAGGGCTTTGAAAACAACGATTTTCACTAAATTTGGCCTTATTGACTTTATAATTTTGCACCATAGGTGTGTTGTGAAAGATATTTTAGAATTAGTTTTCTATTATTAGGGTAATCATTTTCTTCCTCTCATAAAAATCTTCACAACACCCTTTTATCGGGCTCTTGTAGTGAAAACTTTGTAAAAAACTACTAAATTTTGACTATTTTTGCCCTAGGGTTTGACCTAGTTTGTACTCCAAGCGTGTTGTGATCAATTTTATGGATTGATGTGACTAATATTATTGATATTATTTTCTGTACCCCCTAAAATTATTTACAACACCCCTTTTGCTAGGTCTTGGAGTTGAAAAACCGTGAAAAATAGCCTATTTTTGCTAAATTTTCACTAGGGTTTTACCTTAAGTGGCACTAAAAGCGTGTTGTGCTAGGTATTTTTACACCAAGAGGCTATTATAACTGATATTATTTTCTATCCATCATAATTTTCCTCACAACACCCTTTGTTATGCTCTCTTGCATTGAATTTTGGTGAAAAAAGTGCCTATTTTGACATATTTTCACTATATTTTGACTTGGCATTATCTTGGATTAGAATCAAAAGTGTGTTGGGAAGGATAATATTGCTATTTTGTACTGATATCAGACATATAATTTGCTTCCCTTCATCAAAATCCTTACAACACCTTTTATTCCATTCATTTGCATTGAAAAAAGTACAAAAAATCAAGCATCTAGGTCATTTTTGCATATAACCTTGCACTTGTCTTTTGCATCAAATTTGAAAAGCTTTTAAATTCTGATTTTACATTGAAAACAATGCAACGACACCTTCATGTCATTTTTCTATGGTATCTCTGCATGCATTTATCAAAGATCTTGATTTTGACGAATTCCTAATCCACATGAGTGAACATCCTATGATATTAGAAGATTTAACCAAATTCATCTCTAGGAACACTCATGAGAAAGATGAGAGTGAAAATCTTTTTTCTGCTATAGAGTATGATGATGATGTACCTTTCTCTCATCCCATTGTTCTCCCTGGCCAAGATGTAGCATTAGTGGATGAGAAAAGGCCTCTCACATTAAATACTTTAGGGATGGATGTTGGGTGCAATCAAGAGGGAAACAATGTTAATTTGATACTTATTAATAGACTTGGTAGCACTATTCCTAATATGGTTGTGCAGGGGGGCACCTAATGCACCTTCTTTCTTAAAGCCGGTGATTACGGTTCAAGGTGTTCAAAATGTGTTACAACAACCACACCAAAATGTGATTGCTCACACATACAACACCCATAATAACAAGCAAAGTAACCAAGCACTACATATGCCTATCTCTCTGCCATGTTCTCAACCTATGCTCCCTCAACCACCTCACTTACTCATAAAAGTGGTTAAGAGTATGATCTCATCGAACAACTTCATGCTACTACGGCTAAGATCTTTCTTTGGGATTTAATACAAACATCGTCTACATACCATGGAATGCTCCAAGAAGCTTTGCAAAAGGTGATTGTCCCACCTACTACTAAGCCTAATGATGTAGCAGCTGTATTGGATATTATGCATGCAACAAAAATAGATATTCTCTTTCAACCACAAGAATTACCGTCAATTGAAGTTCAAAACCAATATGATCCACTTATAATCTCTGTCATAATAAATAAAACATTGGTAAAACGCATTATGATCGACAATGGATCAGCTCTTAATGTTTGTAGCATTGACCTACTACACAAAATCAAGGTTGACACATCACAAATCATACCAAATGGCATTAGCATTCATGGCTTTGATAATGTTGGACGACAATTCGTGGGCACTATAACTCTACCTATACAAGTAGGACCTGTGCTTGTGCCTACCCTGATTCATGTCATGCCTTGTTCTTTATCTTACAACATGATTCTTGGTAGACCTTGGATTCATGCATTGGTGGCAGTTCCTTCCACCTTGCATCGTTCAATCAAATTTATATTCAAAAGTAAACTTCATACTATTTTTGCCAATCCTAAACCAGATAACTGCTTACACATTGAAAAGAAAAAACCTGTTTACAATCATATGAGCTTAAACAATTTACGAACTGGTTCATTAATGCCTCTAGCCACGAATAATGTTGTGCAAGACTCATAACCATCTAATGCACTTGTTGGTGATGATTGGGGTTCATTAAATTTTAATCGTTGCGATGTAGGGGAATATAAACTTAATAACCTCAACACATCAAAAGTCGCATCAATCTCGTTGAGGCAATCTTTCAAAACATTTGAGAAAAACAAAGTCTCCTTGGTTGAGACTAAAGACAATGCCCTTACCTATACTACAAATTATGATACTTATGAGGCTTCACCTTCTTCTAAAGAAATGGACTCTCTATACGGTCGTGGATTTCAAATCTTGTACAAAAGTAACGACTATGTAGGCAATGGTTGTGGTGTAAATCAACAAGGAATTAGAGTACCTTTACAAGTTGCTGGAATTAACTATACAACCAGTATAGGATACCGCTCTTTGAAAACCACCAAAGCCTCTACCGCTCTTTGAAACCCACCAAAGCCTCTTATCATCCTAAACTTAATGTTAATACAATATTAAAACATGAGAGATATCCTAAAGGTGTATGTTCTTAACAATGAAGCTACCAGGTAAGTATCTCTAACCCTTTATCTCTCTCATGATGTGCTTCCCTCGTGATGTGTTATGCGTTGTTTAGGTCTCCTGGGATGACCCTTGACTCTCTTGTAAGGTCCAGGATACCATGAGACCACCTATGTTGTGACCTTCTTCTATTTGTATCATCATTCTTCTATATTACCTCTCTCTCTGATTTCATTGTTGTGTGTTGTGTCTTACGGACATAGCATCACGGTTGGTGACTTGGGGGAACCCTCCTACGTGACTATCCCTAAGACACTTGTTTCTCCTCTCTTATTGATTGTTTCCCTTCCTCTAGTGTTTCCATCTAGCGGGCGGATGAGGACAAACATTTATATTGATGCGGACCTAGTGTCACTTTTGAGAGCAATCAAAAAATGGACTTAGTTCCTAATATGACGATGGGGTTGTATATCTTATTCAACGCTTGGCTAGTGGAAGCATTCATGCTTTCTGTGTAGTGAATTTGATGATGTTTCTATCGAATTTACAAACCTTAACAATACTACTACTCTATGCACCTTTGTTTGTCTTTGAATCTGATCTTGGTGGTACTCGATTCAGAGAGCTTTGTGATATAGCCCCATGGTTATCCTCAAACTCCAAATTCGTTGTATAACCTTGGCTCTTTGTGTGGTTAATCATCTACATGATGTTGTTGTTTATCATGATGTTGTAGACACTAACATGTTTCTTGTAGGGATGTGTTTGTGGGAACATTTGGCGATCGTAAAGTACATGTCACCTCCGGGGGTCATGGGCTTTACAAAAGTCGGTGTTCCCTTGTGTATTTTCTTCCCACCTTAATGTGCTTGATATCGATACTTGATATCAACCACCTTAAGGTGGGGGCATATATAAGGTAATCTATCTATTGTAGATGTTAGCAATGTGCTTGTCCTCAGGTGTAGGCTAGTACAAGGAGTACTTCCTGCATCTTGAGTTGTTTGCAATCAATCAATCTATCTATTGCGTATACCTCCTTTTCACCATAAGGCATCTTCGTGATGCGGGTGGGGTTGTATACTTTTGAGCTCATACCTCCTTTTCACTATAAGGCATCTCCATGACGCGGGTGGGGTGGTATGCCATGCTTCCTTTTCACTATAAGGTGTCTCCGTGACGAGGGTAGGGTTGCATTTTCAAAAGTCCTCTGCGGAGGCAGGGAGCGATTCGATGTCTAACTCAACCCTTTTAAGCATGTTTTCGGTGATTGTTGTGGTGAAGCCCAATTGTCGGTGTGTGCCTGTAATGTGCCTACAATGGTGATAAGCCTAGAAATAGGGAACACACCATCGCTTGTCTGCCGTGTTTTCTCTATGTCTTCAAGTGTGTGTGTTTTGGTGTGCTTTTTTTGTGTGGCGTATTTGTTGCCCCATATGCATCCTGCATTTTGGGAGGTTTTGCATGTCTTGCGTATGTGTTGCCCCATATATACAAAGACCTGTTTGATGAGTGCATCATGTATTATGGGAGGTTTGTTTACTTTCCAGTACTTGCATTTGCATTTCTTATATATAAGAAAAAGAAAAGAATCATGCATGTCTTCCATGCATTAATGTGACTTCTATGCATTGCCTATCTTCTCCGTGTTCTACGTGACTGTAATTGTCTTCTTCGTGTTTTGCATGCCTGTTACTGTCTTCTATGTGATTGGTGTCTTCTCCATGCTTGGCATGTTTGCTGTGTTTGTGACCTTACTTTAATGCATGTATTAGCCTCACATTTATACATACATTAAAGTGGGGGCTAAATGTAACGTCAGGAAATGTCCCCTTGGGGGCTTTTACCTCATAAGGTTTAGCTCCCGGGTCTTTAACATGCATTTAGGACATTTTAGTTCATATTTTAGCATCCTGATGGAATCAGACCTAGGTTTCGTGGAAAAGTGGACCTAGGAGGACCCCTTGAGCCGTATCCTACCCAAAATAGGGGGAGGACTTGGGTACCCATGCCCTAGTCCTGCCCTATTTTGGGGTAGCACTGATTTTTGGGTGTTGGTTTGTGACCGTTATTAGGTCCCTTTACCGACATGGTAAGTTTAAATTTATGAAATCTTGGTGGGAGTGCTTGTAGTTGCATATATAAGCATGCTTAGGCATTCATTTGTAAAACTAGATGGTAGTTGTGATGTTCAAGTGTTCTAAAGGTGATTCAAGGCTTTCATTATGTTGCAAGAGCAGACTTGTGTGTTTGTGTGTTGATATTTGTAGATTTGAGCATCAATTCCCTCATGGAATGAAGGGCATCTTCCTCCCATGAGAGCTTCACTACAAGGTGACATTATATTGTGTTTTCATCATTGATTCCTTTGGTTTTTGCCTCTGCCTCACAAGGGCACACACTTTTTATCTGACAACGGTGTTTCGATACTTAAGTGTCCTCTGAGGCTTGAATGAGGCAAGCCTCGAAACACCACAACCCCCAAACCAAGTCTTGTGATTGCAGGTTACAGGTGTCGTATTTGAGAAAAGTGGAGTTGTAGGAAGGATCAACAGACATCAAGGATTCAGGATTTGAAGAGTTGCAGGACACTGAAGCATTTCCAGGACTTGGGCGCTCACTCTAGTGTCCTTCGCAGATGAATTTTTGAAAATAGAAGTTATAGGGCTGATTAGTGTCGGAAGGAGGTCTGGATCCTGTGAAGAAACTGGTACCTTGGACTAGAGCGCCCGCTCTAGTGTCCCCGACTGTTCCGCTTCAGAACCCCGAAAACAGGTACTCTATGATTTGGTATTTTACTCTTGTTTGCAAGAGCTTTTTCCGTTATTCATCAATTTGTTGTTGTATTTGCATAATTAGAGTTTCAATGGTCAATTGAGCATAAGAGAAGGAAAATTGATAATTAAATTCCCTAATCCAAGTTTGCCTCAATTTGTAAGTGACCTAGGGTATGATAGTGCTCGCCACTCGACCCTAGATCCTTGAATGTATAGTGGAGAAGAGGATTTAAACATCAAAACACTAAACATTAACAAATCCAATTTTGCCCTAAACAGTCAATATACTTTTGGATCTAATCGACAAATAGTCGATATCTTTTGATTCTTTTCTAGGCAAGTCATGTGTGTGTCGACATTGTCATTTGTAAAGAAAATGACGTCATCTGAGTAGAACGGTGTCCATTTATGATTAACGTAAGTATTACGTTGTCATTGTCACAAAATTGTTGTGTTAGTATCCTTGAGTCATATAAGGTTTTATTGTTGACATTAAATGTCATACGACGATCTCATCAAGTCAAGTTGACATGATTTAACGAAAGTCTGTGAAGGGGAGACAAGCTTGACCCTTTCACATTATTCGTAAGCCTTTCGACTTATTATTATTATCATATATTGATCAAAGTATAAATGATCAACTAGGGTTGGTGTCATGTTAAACCATATTTAATTATATAAACATATATATGTATGTATCGATTTGAGGTTAATACCTCATAATTATTAAATGCTTAATTATGGAGCAGCTATAGGCTTGCAAATAGGAATACCTTCCTTTATATCAAGTGATGGATCAAACCACTCCAAGTGATCATTAAATGATCGAACTGTGTTATTATTGATATGTCGGCCTCTATTGAGAGGAGTTTGTGGTGTTACAAACCACATTCCATAAGCTCCCTGCGAAGGACGTCTTCCATCGACATGTGTAAGACATTGCATCTTTTGAGGTATTGGTTGTAACCGAAAATAGTATGTGGACTGTCCTTGCATTCATTTTGTCTCTAACTATATTAGTGGGAGAGCAATGATAGGACAACTCATTAAGAGTCATGTTTGAGTCTTTAAAGGAATGACTCAGCAAGAGTCGATACAATCGGTGTTATGCTTTTGAAGGAATCTGTCTTCATGCTTAGCAAGTTCGTGGTGGGTAGCAGGAAATAGATAACCAGTTTTGAGGAGGAAGTATCGCCGGTTCTTAGGCGTCCATTGGAGTATTCAATTTGCAACTCTTCTTAACTTTGAAACCGTCGCTACCAGGTATCTTTTCTTCTTTGTATGCAATGTAAACAATGTTGAATCGAATGTTGTTCTATGTTATCCACTGTAGTGTCTAGTTGTAAACATTCGAATATGTCGTGAAGGCTTAACCATTCAATTCAATATGTATTTGTTCAAACCAATGGAGTTGACTGTATGGAATCATTGTTAGCGTTCATAGTAAACTATTTAGATCCCCTACAAGAATTTTGATAGCATCGAATAAGCTTGGTTGGCTGATGCATGATAATTTCATTAAAATCTATATAATAGTACCTTGAGCGAAAACCATACTTATTGTTTGAGAACTATTAAACATGTCATACTACAGTATAAGTGACTAAATGATCATTACAAATTACATACTTGAAGAAGGTTATTTTTATAGTTATCATGTGTCTTGTATGATCAAACCAGTCGCCCTGATGGTTGAGAATCATCATGTAGCAGGTCAGTTATGTTGTTATAAGTTTAATTATGCAAAAGACTTTCGGTGATATTAGTTCAAATGAAACTTTGATAGGTATACTCCTTAGCTATGAGTAATACGATTTAATCATTAAGCTAGGATAATATCATTTTAAACCATTCATTGTTTAGTTTATATATATATATCAAAAATAATTTCTATTGAAAAGAACTTAGATTCTTAGTAATCTGTGGAAAACTATCTTATATCCAATCAAGTGATAGAAAAACTAGGAATATTTTGATAGAAGAAATAAGGTCTATTGGACAATCCTTATTACCTATTTTATTAATCTTGTTGAAGATATTCTTTGTAAACCATTATGATGGAATAGACTAGTCTAAACTAGAAAATGACCTAGTATGGAAACATACATAAGTATATATTGTAATTATCAAGATATCGCATTAAGGGAAATAGAAAGTACTCATACTCCTTTTTGTAGTAGGAGATATCTTTTCCAGAACCTTATTATTCTTAATCATGTTTGAGTTAACCCAGGGGTCGCTTTTAGTCTCATAGTTATGAGATATGATTATTTTTGAATTATCAGTTTATTAGAGGTTGTAATGAAAACCCTAGTATTGAATATGGAAACAAATGATTAGTTATATCCATATGAACTCATATAAGTCAAGTAGACTATTGTCATGAAAGATGTTAAATCTATTTATGTAAACATATTTGGTGAGGATAAACTGCAAGAATATGATAGTATCCAATTCGATTTGGGGTGGGTGAATATTTCAACCACGTTTATTATGAACATTATTGATATTAAAACTTTGGCCAAAGTAATGCATTCGTTTTCTGCATGCATTGTCGGTTCATTGTATTTGGATTGCATAAACTATTGGAAAATCATACTTAGCTAGAGGGCATCTAGGGTTGTATGGTTGATAGAGTTGTGTAGAATACAACACTATGTACTCGGAAGGCAAATTACCATTGGTCACCTTTGGTCTATATTCCTTCGTGAAGGGTAGGGCCACTTCCTATGTGGAAGATGTGTGGGAGACTGCCAGTTTGTAGATGAAGGTAAAACACTGGGAAGATACTCTCTGTCTCTCTCCAACAAAAAACATGCCAAGGCTTGTGATAAAGATGTCAGATATTCAGAAGCAGTAATTATTACAAATTTGTTTATGAAATTGATTTACTTTTACAAATATTGTAATTGATAAAGACAATACATTATATTGTATAATGTAAGAGAATCTTGCAAATTATTGTTAATTGATTATTTGTTAGATAAAAGAAAAAATTTCTCTCATTTTTACCTTGTTGAATTACTCTATGGTAAAATTCTCGATTTTATTATGTTTTGAGAACGTGGATGTTACATTAAGCAACCTTCAAGTGTTTAAATAATTGGAGAATCATGTTCTTGCATTCTTTCATCTTACAAATTGTAAATGAGAAGTTAAGTGGATTCATCTTATGAAATATCAGGTTGTTATCGCCTATGGGTGCATCTACAAGGTGGATTATCATCTTAATTTGAGATTTTATGTGCAGTGGGCTAGTTTGTGACCTAGTGACAATTTTTTGGATCCAACATACATTGGATACTATTGTAGTGGTTCATCTTGTTCGCCTTCCATTGTGATCAAATCCTATTAAGGATTACCTTTGGGAATACCCTCTCAAGTCTAACTAAGATCAAAGTGTAGGAGAGATTATTCACTCTCATCAGATGACCTTTAACGATCATCTAAGGTGAGAATAGTTGTTTGAAGGATAGGGGATGGGCTAACGGCTACAATATCATATTTTTCTCCTATAATTTTTATGAATAAGCATGTATATTACTAATTAAGTAATATTACACATATTTGCAAAAAAAGTGTGGGTGGATGATGTCACACCCCAAAGTCCAAATGGTGAAAACCTCGAACAAAAATAAACAACAAGTTGCTAAGTGGCAAGAACTATATATCACTAGAAAAAGTAGGAGGAGGGTCCTAGTCATCAATATTTCCCCATACATCAGCATGACCTAGAGTGACAACAAGGATCTCCCAAATATAATTATCCTCTTCATCTTTTTTATATTCAGTAGTAGAGGGTTGATTATCAAAAATTGGAGATATAGCAAGAGTTAAGTAGTGGGAATTTGTTAGAAGTTGGCCAACCACTAATCTCATGACTAGGAGCCTAAGGAGAAGTAGAGTGGTGGTGAGTGTTTTGAGACCACCCATGCTAGGATTGATCCCTAGAATGTCTCAGAGGATGAAGCAAAGCACAAGAGTGGGTATCCTAGTCCCCACAAGATCAATGGCCACACCCTTGTTAGAAATGAAGGTACAAACCACACAATGGAAATATGATTCAAACCTTATTAATATCCTCTAAATAATATAGAATCAATGGAGATTGCAACATAAATAAAACCCACTACATAGAAATAACATGCATTAAGAACTAAACACATAACATAGTATGTAATGTGGAGAAAATCCTTTTGGGTAAAAAACTCCACCAAGAAAAGAGGCTCCAAGTTGTATTATCTTCAAATATGAGATTACAATACATGCATTTCCTCCTCTTCTTTAGTCTTCAATCTAGCAGTGCCTGTTACTCTCAACTCTGCTAAAAACGTAGTATAAATATCCTTAGAAAAGGGGGTTGCCTTCTAGGGCAAGAAAATTGACATAATATCAATTGTCTGATTTGTGACCTAATGATGAACAATCCAGATTTATAATGATAAAATATAAATAAATTGTAGTTTCGAGGGCATTGTCCCCAAACCCTTGCTAGGGCGCGTGGCCTCTGGACCCTTGCTAGGGTCTGATCCCCTCGAACCCCTTGCAGGGGGAAACCCCCTGCGAACCCTCGTCACAAATGAATTAGTGTCGAGTACCAGATATAAGCATGCGCTTGAACAAGATCATTGCTGGCGAAACCTTTTATCCCTTATAGGTGATTTACAAATAATAATAAGAATAATAAATTACATAGGATTTATAAGGTTGATGGCACCTTAATCCTAGCAACCCTCAATGACGCCCATGTGTGATGCAGGAGCACCCACACATATATGCAATCCTACATCGCCAAAAAGAATGAATATCTCAGTTTTGTTTGATTTTAATCTAGTTTTTTGTTTCAGTTGTGATTTTTGGGATGTTGGTGGTGTTGTTGTGATTGATGGCGATCACATGTCGCATTCTCTCTGTCTTTTTTTGGTCAATTCAGTTGATTTCAGTTCACTTTTGATTGTTGCAATCATTTTGGCGATGTGTTCATACATGAAATCAAAGGTATTGACATTTGATGTGAAGTCTTTCTGGGCTTTGCTAGCCACGACTTAGTTGGGTGACTTTGTGCTACCAATCCATTTCAAAAACTTATCCCTCTGTTTCCTTTTGGAGGATGATGGTGTATTGATTGCATTAATGCAATGCGTATTCAATCCATGGATAGGCATATGGGATTCCTTTGGTGCAACTATAATGACAGTTATGTTTACTTTTTTGCAAAATTGACTTTGCCTCCATAGAAGTGTGGTCCAATATGGTGCGTGGGAAATCTCTTGTTTTTTTATCAACAAAAGCTCATTCTATTGGTGGTTAAAAGTGTATATGGAGACATTATATCAAATTTAAAAGACCTTCTTTATATCAAAATTTGCATTGAAAACTAAATGTAATGAAATGAAGAGGCGACACCTCATATACATTACTATATATCTCTAAAATGAATTGACATGATATCTAATGCATAGAGGAGGAATTGGCAGGGTGCGACCAGATAGAAAGAGAGAAAAAAAGAACTCAAAGTGGAGAGGAGAATTTAAAAAGAAAATGAGGTCAATTTGGAAGTTTGGGTGGCTAGAATAGATGACACAACATAGGAAAGAAAAGAAAGAAAGAAACTAATTAAAAAAGGAGGGTTGCTTTGCTACAAAAAGGGAGAGAAAAGCCTACCAAGAAGGGTATGACAGAGAGGGATGAGGATTTGAGGAAGATTGAATAGAAATTTCCAGAGGAAAACAATCAACCAAGTCTTCAGCTGTGATGGAACAACAATTGGATATAAAATAAAGACTAGAGAAATGAATTGGATTAGCAAAGAGGTGGCCCAGGCATAAAATAGAGGATATGTGTATTGGAACAATAGAGAGGAGTTGAAGTAGAATTCTATTATTCATTTGCATTGAATTGCTTTTAAGAAAATAGAATTTGTAGATCATATTGTGGGATTGGGCTTTGGCCAAATTTGAACATCTAAACCATGGTATGATGGCAATTTAAATAAATTGAGGTTGGAACATCTGATTACTCTCATTTCTTGTGATTTTGTTTACTTGAATAAATTTGATATTCCTATAGCTGCATAAGGATAAATAAAATATAGAAGTTAACTTTGCTGGTGAACAATGTGAGCATGCTACTAGTGTTGGCTGTCTGGTAAGACTCCCAACCTTGGCTGCATTAATTGGTATCAGAGCCAATTGCTTTTAAATAGCATTTTGTTGGAAGAAGAACCCTAAGGAGGATGTTGTGGGTGTGTGAGAGGATAGTGAGACTTGCAAAGAGGGCGTGGACGAAGAGGACCATAGAATGTAGACCATGAGGTCTTTAGGAAAATGATGAGAGGCCTCAAAGCTAGGTTAGGAGCAAGGTTGGAGGAAATAGAATTGACATAATGAAGAGGAATCCTAGTGGTGGATGTCAGCGATGATGAGGCTGAAGAAGAAGCATCAAAATTTGATATGGAAGATGATCATAGAGATGAGGTGGAAGGGAAATTTTTGAGAGAAATGGCTAGGCTTTGTAGCAAGCCTAAATTGGACCCCCTAAGTTTCAATGGCAATTTGAATATGAAAGAATTAGTGGATTAGATATCATAAATGGAGAAGTACTTTGACTTGGAGTCAATTGAGGACCCAAAAAGGGTGACGTATGCTTGAACAAATTGAAAGTGTCAGAAACAAGATCGACTAATGCATTGCTGATTACAAATTGGAGTAATTTGATTATGAACAAAGTAGTTGTACATATAAAGTAGAGAGGTTGAGTCGACTTAGGAGTTGACTTCAACACTCAACTAGATGTGGAAGGAAGAGTGTTGACAAGTGGCTTGGAGAGTTGTATTGGACTCTCTAAGTAGACACCTAACCACCTAACATGGCTTAAAGCCATGTGGGGAATATACACATAATTACTTATTTAAATAATAAGTAATAGAGTTATTATTCCTACACTAACACCCCCCCTTAAGTACAACTTAGGTGGACATAATAAAGATGGGTCCCAGTAACTAGGCCTGATTAGGCACCCATGTACAAATGCATCTCTCATAAAGCAGAGAAAGAAAGAAACCATGTGGGAAAAAAACTTTCCTCCAAAAGAGAGAAACAAAGAAAGTGTACTAGACACGACTCAATGGAAGTGCACTTGACACAATACAACTGAAAGTAATAGTCTTGTAATATTTGCAAGATCCATGTGTGGAATGTCAATTGCATGCCATATGGCTACAATTCAAGTCCAATGTGAAGTCCTGCTTTGAAGATTCTATGGAAGCCTTCTATGAAGCAGCTCTAAAATTTGTAGAACCAAATGAATTGATATCAATCTTCTGTTGTGATGAATCTCTATAAATCCTCAAAGAATCAACTTTGGATGCACACGTAGCAATAGGTGTGTTGGCACCCTCAGATTTTGCAAATTTGAAGTGCCTATCTCCTCTCGATGTGTCGACAAAGGCTAGGTCGACATGCTGCTCAATCTACCTCAGAACCCACCTTCGCCGATTAAAATCTTGCAACTCAGAGATCATATTGCAAATCCGTATGGTGGGAAGTTTTTTAGTACATATGGGAACATGCTTGTCTAATTTCACGCTTCCACGATGAGATTTGATGGGCTTTTTAATGCTTTTTTGAGGGTGACCCATTTCTTGTTTTGGTCCAAAAAATTTCCAGTTCCAGTTTCATCAAAAGGAGGGGCCACACAATGCATTATTTTAATGCATTTCAGTTACAGCAAAGGCATCCGATAGGTTGATTTATAAAGAAGATCCCTAAAATCTTTTGGTGATGCAAGTTTTAAGGAAATGGGTATGTTTTAAATAATTGATAATATCCCTACACAAATTTTCACGACCCTTCGATATCTCGTCTGCCTGTAGTGGAAATGCACCGTTTGCTCGAAAAAGGAAATTAAGTATTTACCATTTGCCTAAAGTTGAAAAGTGAAATTTTAAAATTATTAATGGGCAAAAGTAATATTTTAAATGTGAAATGTTTCATTATAAACATTGGTTTATAATGTTATTACTTTAGAAAAGGCAAACAAATGTAATTTTGGGGCATTTCACACAGTCGTACAACCATTTTAGCCTCCTTACTTCTGACTTGCGATGATACGAAATGGTTCCCTCAGGGCAGATTTTGATTTGCAATCTTCTATGCAGTGAAGATAGGTGTGTTTCTTGAACTCCATGGAGGGTTTTCTGGAGTTTTCTGGGAAGGATTTGTGCAGAGATGTTGCTTGATGGATTACTGATCACGTTTTTGGTTTCTTGGGAATTTTTGGGTGTCTTTTTGAGCTCAGAATTGCTGCTCCATGCTCTAAATTCGTCCCTTGACCATTCTTAATGCTTGGGCAGAGATTTTAAATATGTTTGAGGTGTGTTTTGATTGTCGGCAGCTGCAAAAAATGCCCAGCATTGTCAAAAAATGACCTAATAACAATGAAAAATCTGAATTGGAAGCTGTTGCAGTGTTTTCCCTATGGCTAGGTGTGGTAAAGGAGCTTAAGGAAGGGCCACGCTGCCTCATTTTGTGGCATCGCAAGGGAATCACGAGCCCTCTAGTGTGTGGCTATGACTGTGCGATAGGCAATGTTTATTGGCGGCAAACGGCTCTGAGTTTTCTTGATGTTTTTGACTTCTCTTTTGATATAATTTTTTAATATTCCCAATGTTTATTGGCAGTGGATTGTAATGACAAACTCACCTAACCAACATATTGTATTGAATTTTCTAAGGACTGTGTTCTGAAAGTCTTTAAAAGAAAGGCTGGTATTCCATTGTGGTTGTTGAATGATTGGGATTTTGAGGAGTGAATGAAATACAAGTTTTGCTCAGTTGCCCTATCTCTGGTGTTGTAAGTTTTTGTTTAATGTGTTGAATGTGTTTTTCATAAGCCATTTATCCGTTTTAGGTTGAAATATATGAGTAATGCTGTAAGCATGTGTTTTTATTAACTATCTCCATTATTATTTGCATGTTTCCTTTGAACAAAGTTGCTAAGGGTTTTCTGAGTTCTAGGATGCACACTTGCTGCATTGCATATTTGATTTCTTGCTTCTGTTTAAGGAACAAGTTAAACTTCTTTAGATCAAATATGGGTGTGTATGTTTGATAACAAGGATATTCATAGGTAGAGTTAATATAAATACTCAACCTTGGGAGTTATCTGCAAGGCAGGAGCAAAATAAACCCCCTGAAATCTGTATGTTTGCTTGGCTTATGGAAAATCATTTACATGTTTAAAGTTTGACTCCATAGCTTAAGATAGGCATCGATCAAAGGCTTGGATTAAGTTTATGAATCAAACCCTAATCTGGTAGCCAAATACATAAAAAAAAATTAACCCATAATTTTAAACTTTAGGATTTTTAGGAGTAGGATTTTTAGATACCATGTTCTCTGACCTATGGATGAACAAATGCCCAAATCTAGCCACTTTATAATCACCATACAGTTTTGGTCTGCATAAGTGAGAACACATATGCTTTTGTGTTAGTACCTAGTTGAAATTAGGATTTACCATGTGGGTATTGAATAAGGGAATACCCCTTAGGTCCTGCAAAGCCTAAAGTGCAAAGGAGACATAGAGTCAGTCTCCTGTTCATTGGCCATTGACCTGAGGATCCTATGGATGAAAGATGGCTACTTTTTAGGGAAACTTAGACAATCATCTGGGAACACCAACAAGGTGACAGTGATGTTGTAGTGGAAGTGTTCATGACACATCTCAATACAATGCGAGAAAAAAAGTTGAAGAATGATGAAGTAGTGGTGGAAGTGTACTTGACATATATCTGTGGAAGTGCTCTTGGCACAACTCTGAAATGCTCTTGACACACCACTATGAACCCCCCCTAATTAAATATTTTTATCTCAATATTATGCTGTTGTTTGAGAAACTTCTGTGTGACTCAATATTTTTATCCCCCCTGAATTTGGCACTTTAAAATGATAGTGCATTAAACAAGGCTAATTGGAATGAAAAATGGCACTTTATAATGATAGTACGAAATCATTTCTAATAGATTAGTCTCAAAAAATAATTCACTTTCTAAAAAAAAGGGCACTCAATTTCGAGTTGCCAATCAAAAGATACAATTTTTTTTGAGTTATTTTACTTTCTTTACAGCGAGGGACAAATTTTTGAGAAGAAATGGGACAATTCCCAAATCGTCTCAATTAAGCTTTGTTGGCATTTGAACCAGCTTTACGTCGACTATAAATATGCCCAATTTTGTCTCCGTGGGCGAAAGTTACAGAAAAATGAAAAAAACCCCTCTTTGCACACATCGATGCAAGACTAGGATCTTTTAAGGCAATTTTTTTTTAGAAATTGCAACTTTCTCAATGATTGCTTTAGCATAAAATGTCAATTTTTGTGGTTTTGGTGACCACTAATTGTTACATTTACATACAATGCTAGCAATTAACTTTTGTTTGGCACTATGGTTGTTAACTAACTTCTAAGAGTTGGCATGTTTTGGTGTTGAGGTTATCTTTGGTTGTTATGGTTACAATGTTTCTAGCATATAATGCTTGTGGCTAAAGAAGAATTAGTAGTTAACCAAAAGGTTTGGTTAGTAAAGGATGTAGCATTAATCATATATGTAACACTAAATGTTACTATTATGATTGGCTATTTGATGATAACTATAACATCAAATGGTAGGTTAACATTAACTAAAATCGGAAGAAGATTTCAAACCAAAAAAACTTCGACTCCCACATTTGCAACAACCATAACAACTTGATAGTGCAATTAGAACACAAACTCTGGCATATTGCCTAGTGTGTGATATGCAACAATGAAACCAAAAGAAAAAACCTTGTAACCACGACCTCTATCTGCAAAATGATGCCGTCTCGACCAAAGGATCTGCAAACGTCAACCTGGCAGAAGGCATTAAATGAATGCGAGGGTAGGGAACTAGATTGGTCTGGAATCACATCATCATTGAGGGTGCCATGGAAATACAAAAATGCTAGATTTATGGTAAATCACAAGCAATAAGTTATAGTAGTTAATGAAACTCTAACGGTGAGATCGACCCAGCAACAACAAAGACCATATGAAAGCCGTGAATAGGAGGAAGTTCACAACATTGTGAAATCGACCTGCGTGTGTTGAAACCGCATTTGGAGATGAAACAACCACCCTCTGGAGATTTTGACGCTGCAAGAAATGGTGACTTGCACTTTGAAAGGTTGCGGAAAAAACAGAGAAAGAGTGTCGATCTTCAAATCTTTGAAATGACTGGCCTTCCTTTCTATGCGGTAGGTCGACTATGCCCAAAATAGGACCGAAAGGACCATCGATTGGGGCCGGCGTGCTTGCAGAGATCTTGAAACTGGGTCAAGAAATGAGGTGAGCGGTGGTACAGGGTCCAAATGCCACTAAAAGGAGAATGAAGCCAAATAAGCAGTGAAACCCACAGTCAAAGAGGCAGAATTTCACGATCTTTCAAGGCTTAGAGTAGACCTCTAAAACGTGAACCAGGGATCTTAACCAAACTGTCAACAATATCAATTCATCCACGAGCCAAATCGATGAAAAAACACCTTCATATCTCCAAAATGTTTATTTTGCAAAAAAAAATTGCATTTTCAACAAAAAAATCTATGAACGAAAACTTGCAAAATATTTTTTACAAAAATTCTGTCACATAGGAGATTTTTGCCTCCAATCGAGCAGCAAGCAATTAGTGTAGCTCTCATACTATGTTAGAAACAAGATCGACTAACACATTGCTAATTACAAATTGGAGTAATTTGATTATGAACAAAGTAGTTGTACATATAGGGTAGAGACACTAGTAGAATTTTGACAAATAAATAACTGTACTAATTTTTTGCAACACGACTATAAATGACCAAATTGATCACATGTAAAAAACACAACTAAATAATTAGTCACACAATTAAAAATGACTAAATCTTTCATTGAGCGGGAGTAGAATATATTTCGAACTCCACATAGAGGGAAATTTTTTCGATGAAAAATTTCCCCTTCTTTTTGTTGCTTTCCCCACTGCAATTGCTTTCCGCTCCTCCAAACTCATTCGGGCTGGTATTGATTCTTCCCCTTTCACTGGTGTGGCTGAGTTTTGAGCAAGATTTTGCCCCTATTTGAGCGATTTGTGCTTGTTTTGATTGGGATTTAAAGAGATTGACCCTGTGGTGTTCGGTTGGATTTTTTGATATTGTTTGAAGACTTTAGGTCTTTTTTATAGAATTGAAATAAATGTCCGTGGATGTGTCTTGTAAATGCTAACTTAAGGTGTTTGTTGAATTGAAAGGTTTGAACAGAGGTATTTTTGAGGTCGAGGCAAATAAAAAAGATAAAATAGAGATGCTGCTAAAGCTTCTTTAAGGACAAAATATTGTATCCAATCCCATTGAAAATCTAGAAATGGTAACCCCAATAAAAAATGAGCAATTCCTTTTGTTTGTTTGAGCATGGGCATAAATAGGTTGCAGCCATAAATATTGTAATCTTAGCATGGTTCCATATGTGGTTTGGGTACCTACATTTTTTTTTAAGGACATAAGCAGATTCTTAGATTCTTCAATTTCAAATTCCAGCTGCAACATTTGCAGAAAAAAAAATCCTGTTAGCAAATAATGCTCTATGATTTTTACCTTTCTTGCACTAAACAATGGCAAGGATCCCCAAAGTTATAAATCTTAGCTGCAAACTTTTAAGAGAAATGCAAAGTGCATCGCATCATATGACAGATTTGTTTCTTATGATTTCATGAGTGAGAAATGTAAATATTCTCAAGTGCAATGCGAGGCACGAATTCTGTTCCTTTCCCACTAAGGCATATTAATGAAGCCAATCGAATCTACCATCAACAACTTATTTGCATCATTAATCAATCTGTTGGAGCTAAGCCCTTGTTGAGTAAACTTTTGAGGAACCTATTTGCTTTGCCTCTCTCTCCAGTTTTGGCAAACTGATTTATGAGGCATCCAAAGGTACTAGCATTAAGCACATAACCTTTTCCCATCATTTCTTTCAAATGAATTGTAACCTCAATATTGTTGTGGAGTTTGTACCACTCACCAATTAACATGTTGTATGTTGAGGAGCTTGGAGTCAATCCTCTTTGTTGCATTTCATATAGAAGATCCTTTGCTCGACACATTTTACCTGCCTTGGCAAAACCACTGATCAGCACATTGTAAGCACCAACAATAGGAACAAGGCCTTTTCTGACCATCTCATCATGCAACTTGAGGGCCTCCTTTACATTGCCTTTCCTGCAATACCCACCAATAACTGTGCTGTAGGTAATGGAGTTGGGAACACGACCTCTTTTCACTATTTCCTTCAATAGATCATCTGCCTGTTGCATCATTCCTATTCCACAAAGGCCACTGAGGGTATATTGTAAGTTTCAATGGTTGGTGCCAGACCTCTTCTTATTAGTTCACCATACAGCCAGAATGACTCTTCCACATTTCTGTTCTTCCAGTGCCCATTAATGAGAGCATTGTAAGTGTATATATTTGGCGCTATTCCTTTTTCTAACATTTCATCCCAAAGGACCTTTGCTTTTTGTGTCATTCTTTTTGAGCAAAATGCTTTAATCAATGTGTTATAGGTCACAAGATTGGGCACACGACCTTTCTCTAGGAATTGCTTATGCATCTGGAAAAGTTCTTTGGGGGTGCATTTCTTGATACAAGCAGAAACCATAGTGCTATGAGTGATATAATTTGGAGAAAATCCTTTTCTATGCATCTCATCCAAGAGCTCTGTAGCTTCATTAACTTATCCCAGTTCACAGAGTCCACCTATAAGAGTGTTGTATGTAACGAGATTATGTGTTAAACCGTGTCTTGTCATTTCATTGCAAAGTTCAAAAGCCTCACTCATATTGCCTGCTTTACAGTACGCCTCCATCACAATGTTGTATGTAGTGTGGTCTGGAGCCAAACCCTTTTCCAGCATTTCGTTAATAAGATTTTTGGCTTCAGTTAAGTTTCCTTTCTTGTAAAATCCATTAATGAAAACATTGTAAGTGACTACATCAAACACAAGACCTTTTTAATCATTTCTTCTCTAGACTTAAAAGCTTCAGACAGATTTCTTTCCTTGAACAAACCATTAATAAGAGAGGTATAAATAACAGTATCTGGAAACAAATCCTTTTCAGACATTTTTTGGAATAGATCCATTGCTTCCTGCATCTTATCCGTTTTCCTTAAACCATTGAATAATGCATCAAATGTAACAACATTAGGAATCAAACCATTCTGTATCATTTCATTGTGCAAAAAAAAAGCTTCTTCCAGATTTCCTTGCTTACAATATCTATCAATTACGATGCTATAAGTTACACTGCATGGCATCAAACCCTTCTCATGCATTACATTGAACATTTCCACTAATTCATCAATTTGTCCTTTTTTGCTAAGTCCATCCATGATTACATTGTAAGTGACAACATTAGCTTTTAGACCCTCTTTTTCCATCTCCTCTAACAACATTGATGCATCTTGTATGTTTCCCGCTTTACAATATCCATGAATTAGCGTTGTGTAAGTGACATGATTACAGAACAAATTCAAGTTTGGCATTTTCTCAAACATTTCTCTTACTTCCACTAGCTTCCCTTCTTTACAAAGCCCATCTATAAGAACACTGAAAACAACAGTATCTAAAACAAGACCTTTTCTAACCTTTTCATCATGAAGGTTATGTGCTTCCTGTGCTCTTCCAGAATTAAAAAGTGCACGAATAAGTTTTGTGTAAGTGATCTGGTTAGGAAAGACACCCATGCTCTGCATTTTCTTCACAAGATCTATCGCTTCCAACAGCTTGCCCCCTTTGGAAAGCCCATTAACAAGAGAACTGTAAGTTATTTCATTAGGCATGATATCACCTCTCACCATTTCTTCATAGAGAGCAAATGCTTTATAAAGCTTTTTTGCCCTACAATATACACTTATCAAGGTTGTATAAGTAATATGATTTGGCATTGTATACCCACCTTGCCAATAATCGCCAACCTCAGTGCCAATCCCCAATTCAGAGCTATTAACTAGAGAATCATGACTACTATCCACTGCATCATGAGAAAATGAATTCAACATTTGAGATAGGAGGTCTTGAGCTTCCTCTATGTCCCCTCTTATGCAAAACCCGTTCATCGGTGTGTTGAATGTGACAACATCAGGCTGATCCCCATGTCGGACCATATCATCTCTCCACCCAAAAGCCTCCTCCATGCTCCCCTCCTTACAATCCCCATCAGTGATTGTATTATAAGACACAGAATTGTGCACTAAACCCCTCTTCACCATTTGTTTCCACACACTCCGCCCCACGCAGCATCCCTTGTTGGCAATAGCCCTTCAACAAGATATTGAAAGTGTTGACACTTGGATGCAATGACCCCTTTCCAATCATCTGTTCTAGAAATCTAACAGCAACATCCAATTGACCATGTGTGCAGTACCCCCAAATGAGGGTATTATAAGAAACGACATTTGGACTACAACCCTTGCAACCCATCTCACCCGTCAAATCCAATGCTTTCCCCAATCTTCCCTCTTTACACAGAGCATGCAATACTATATTAAAAGTATAGAGATTAGGATTTCTCACATGGGTGAAGAAGAGCTCACATACCATTTTAGTGCACTAGAATCTGTTAAGCATATGGAGAAGGGTGTTCCATTGATAGATGCTGGTGGGCACTGCAACATATTTGGTAAAAGCATGGGTGCCCTCTTCCTGCATCCTTCCAGCTCTTGTTAGGGATTCAATCAACACACCCATCAGGGCAGGTGCCCAATCTGAATTCTGCAAACTTTGGAGGAGGGAGTTGCAAATGTTTGTAACGGGAATATCAGCCCCCTGGTCATATGCAAGTGCTTGTATGAAAGCAAAAGCAAAAGCCCATGCAGTAACATTCTGGGGGAGGGATACCATTTTGCTTATCTACTTCTGCTGATGAAATCTTCAGCCAGGGATTGGGTACTACAGCAAAGTTTTCTGGATTGAAATAGCAAAAAACGGGAGTGAAATCTACGCAGCATAATTGTAATGTCACTGCTCCACTTTCCATTTTAGGATACAAGATTGGGGAATTTTCATTTTTAGGCTTCCGTTTTAGGATACAAGAATGGGGAATTTTTTTATGGGCTATTTTTTTGCCGATTGACCGTTTGTCCACAAAATTAGATTAGTCAGTTGACGAGTTTTTGGAAATTGGAAAACCCAAAGTGTTTGTATATAAATGTATGAGATTTCCCAAAACATACTATTGTTATTTTGGAACAATATACCCCCGTAATAGACATGTATTTCTTATTTTAAATTTTTTTTTAATGTGAAAGATTCGCCACTATTTCATTCTTGTAAAACAATTTCGAGGATTCTCTGATGTGTAGTTTGGTCTGTAGTGTAGATAGACTACCTTGGCATTCGCTGCATGAGGTTTGCTCCAAAGTGGTTGAATACCAAAGTCAACCTCATGTTTCTGTCAGTTTCATCTGAATCACTGTTGCCCATCAGCATTGCCTGATTTAATGCACCCACATCAATTCCAACAAATTATCTCAACATATGACTAGCATAGAAAAGAAGCATTATAAGAAATGATATTTGTCTATTGGTTTACTTACTTCATTGTGATTGAGAAGATGGTTGTTAGATATGGTAGTAGTAGTTGAACCTAAAGTCACATCTATAAGACCATCTACACATTTTGACAGTGTGTTATGATCAATCCATACATCTCTAGAAGTGACTATGGCTATACCATCCCCATCTTGTGGATATATTCTTTCAACTCTTGATTCGGTTATCATAAAAATTACCAGATGAACTTTCCCAACAGTCATGGATGGTTAGTCCATGAATAATAACATTACTCACATTCCACAGTCATATGCAAGATCCTTCTGCAATCTCTACTTTTGCACCCCTTACATCTATAGTAGTATGGCTTGTAACAAAAAGAGGCATTTGAAGCCTTATGTACATATCTCTTTCAAAAACAATCCAAATACGCCGCTGTTGACTTACTCCATATCTAAGACTACCTGGCAAAGGATTGACAAGGTTTTCATCATCTCTGGTTACTATGTAAATCTCTCCTCCGTTGCCTCCTTGAGAAAAACGCCCAAAACCCATTGCACAATATGCAAGCTTCTTCTGTTCCTTGCCCAATTTGGGTCTTTTCTCCAGTAACTATCAATGGTGTTTAGCACTTTATGTTTTGAATAACACAGAGAGACATGGAGAAAAAGCAAAACAATGCCTAAAGAAGTGGCCAATATTCTAGCCATCTTAGCAAAATGGGACAGTTCAATATAGTTTGGATGTTCTCTTGTGTTGTAATTAGTTGTCTATTTTGAGTTAGATTATATACAACTATTATTAGTCCTCAATTTAGACAATAGTGAGTAAGCGATAAATCTGTGGCTGCTATCATTCCTTCTGCACAAATATTATATCAGAGTAAAACCAAGAAGGTTGCAGGATTTGTGTTAATGCTCATTATACAGATTTGTTTCTGGTTGATGATTAGCAGAAGTTATAGACAGTTTCAGTTATTTATGCCTTTCCATCACTTACATTTTCTTTACTATAAAGATAATTATGCCAAATACAGAAGATTTCAGGTGGCAACAAATCCAGCTTTCTCAGTGGAAAAATATTCTCTCACCTGCATTAATCTCCCATCTGTTGATCCGTAGTTTTCTCTCATGGAAGTTTAGGAATAACAAATCCATTGAACTAGCAACAGGGAGCTATACGGCAAGATCAAAAAGTCTCATTCAATGTGTTCCATTGAAATAGCATGGGAAAAGCCAAATAGGAAAATGGGTAGTTAGTAAATGATAAGAGTTAAGGAATAGGTTAATAGTTTCGGGGTTTGTTCAAACCAGAGAAAATAACTGCCTTTGGTTGAGAGTTATTCAAACAAATCCATTATAGAGTAGTTCACAAGCCAAATATGTCAAAATGTTGATGTATTAATTCATCTCAATGGGAAAGTAGATAGATCTAGTGAAGGTAAGATATCAGTGGAAGAATTCCTATCCAAATCCTGTTGTTGTTGGTGTTGTCTAATGGTGTAAAGCCATCCATCAAAATGGGAGCTTTGGAATAGGGTATGGACATCCATCAAAACATAAAGGATAGAGGAATTTTGTCAGATGTTGTAGTTACAGTTGCCCTGTTAGACATGTATGCAAAATGTGGAAGCATAGACAAGGCACGTGAACTGTTTGATAGAATGCCTCAAAGAAATGTGGTCTCATGGACTGCAATGATTGCAGGATATGCACAAAATGGATTTGTTGAAAAGGCTTTAGAAATTTTAAAGCAAATGCAATTGGCTGGTGTAAAGCCAAATTCCAAAACCTTTGCCAGCATCCTCCCTGCCTGTGTCAAAATGGGAGCTTTGGAATAGGTATGGACATCCATCAAAACATAAATGATAGAGGAATTGTGTCGGATGTTGTAGTTGCAACTGCCTTGTTAGACATGTATGCAAAATATGGAAGCATAGACAAGGCATGTGAACTGTTTGACAGAATGCCTCAAAGAAATGTGGTCTCATGGACTGCAATTATTGTAGGATATGCACAAAATGGATTTGTTGAAAAGGCTTTAGAAACTTCAAGCAAAACAGAAGACCACTGCAACACCACAAAAGCCCAATAACCACCTTGCGGAGACCTTCTGTACAAATTGCTCCCCATGGTCACACATTGAATTCATCTAGAAATGAGCAAACACAACAACAGAAAACTAAGGCATTTTGAGGTGTTTTTGCTAACAGAATTCTTTTCAATCTCATCTCTCACTATGAGCTTGCCTGCTCTCTCCGATTCTCCGTATACACAATCTTCGCCATGGAGAAATATGCTTCTTGTGTTCAATAGGTTCTGTTTGGTTTTCTATTATTAAATTTTTAGTTTTTTTTCCCCCTCTGCTTGTTATGTTTTGATGAGCTTAAACTCGTTCGCTCAATAGTTTTTGGGATGTTGAGAGTTTGAATCTTGCAGAGAATATGATCTTTGCATGTTATTTTGGAATCCTTGGGTTTTATTCTATCGCAAGTCGCTAGAAAGCAAGAATCAATTGGGCTTTTTGCTTTTCTTTCCTTTTTAAATCCGTTTCATTCTTTTGCTTCTGAAGTTCTCTTGGCAGTCATTCAAATTCCTCCTACTATTCGGTTTAGTTTTAATTTCATAGTAGACTTTTGGTAAGAATTCCACTTTTTGCTTCGCGAATTCTAGAAGTGTTGAGAGCTAAGCTAGTTGTATGTACTTTTGTATTTGTTGAAAAGGCTTTAGAAACTTTCAAGCAAATGCAATTAGTAGGTGTAAAGCTAAATTCGACAACCTTTGCCACCATACTCCCTGCCTGTGCCAAAATGGGAGCTTTGGAATAGGGTATGGACATCCATCAAAACATAAAGGATAGAGGAATTTTGTCAGATGTTGTAGTTGCAACTGCCCTATTAGACATGTATGCAAAATGTGGAAGCATAGACAAGGCACGTGAATTGTTTGATAGAATGCCTCAAAGAAATGTGGTCTCATGGACTGCAATGATTGCAGGATATGCACAAAATGGATTTGTTGAAAAGGCTTTAGAAATTTTAAAGCAAATGCAATTGGTTGGTGTAAAGCCAAATTCCACAACCTTTGCCAGCATCCTCCCCGCCTGTGTCAAAATGGGAGCTTTGGAATAGGGTATGGACATCCATCAAAACATAAAGGATAGAAGAATTTTGTCAGATGTTGTAGTTGCAACTGCCCTATTAGACATGTATGCAAAATGTGGAAGCATAGACAAGGCACATGAACTGTTTGACAGAATGCCTCAAAGAAATGTGGTCTCATGGACTGTAATGATTGCAGGATATGCAGAAAATGGATTTGTTGAAAAGGCTTTAGAAATTTTAAAGCAAATGCAATTGGCTGGTGTAAAGCCAAATTCCACAACCTTTGCCAGCATCCTCCTTGCCTGTGTCAAAATGGGAGCTTTGGAATAGGGTATGGACATCCATCAAAACATAAAGGATAGAGGCATTTTGTCAGATGTTGTAGTTGCAATTGCCTTGTTAGACATGTATGCAAAATGTGGAAGCATAGACAAGGCATGTGAACTATTTGACAGAACGCCTCAAAGAAATGTGATCTCATGGACTACAGTGATTGCAGGATATGCACAAAATGGATTTGTTGAAAAGGCTTTAGAAATTTTAAAATGGACTGCAATGATTGCAGGATATGCAGAAAATGGATTTGTGAATGTTAATACCTAGAAGCTAACTCATTTCCAGCCATCAAGGGATGCAGTTGTGACAAAAACAAAGACAACTAATGTTGATTCTAATTTACTGCAAGATCGCACTAAAATGGATATTGATGGTACTTTGCCAGATGACATTGAGATTGGAATTAACAGTGAGGTTGGGCAGATTGTCCCTGCCACTGAGCCAAATGTAAGTAAATTAAAATTCCTGCTTTCCTAGTGTGTTTTAATATACATGTATATTATTTTATGATTGTATTGATTGCAGCCATGTTTTTGATATAGATTTATTTTCACAGGGTGCATCAAATGCAGATTATTCCATTGATATCAGGAAAGCGACTTGCAACTTTGGTTGAGTTATTTATAGTTTAACAGGCAATTTTTTTTACCAAGGTGATAAATGAGGCTTTCATGAAGATTCATATCATCGAATAGTACTTTAAAGCAATTTGACCATTTTGTGATCCTTCTTTGCTTAATGGATTAGTAATTTAGTTTTAATTAAATCAAGAAAAGAATGGCCTTCATTCCTGCATTTCTGTTTTGCATCATTTAACAAGTCAAAGCAAGTTATCATTGTATTGGTTGTTTGTATTAATATAATTAATGCCTTCTAGTCTTCACATTCCTTAATTATTTCAGCTAATAGTTTTTTATTTTGAGTTTTGCTTAAAGTTGGATAGAATAGTATGTTGCATACCTTATCTTTTTAATAATAGGATGTAGGACTCAATGCATTTCTTTTGATTGATTGCAGGAGTCGGTACTTCAGGTAGAACTCCTGATGATGCTGATTCAAGGATCATGTTTGTCTCTAATGTAAATACAAAGCTTGACAACCTATTTCTTTACTTTTGTCATCCCTTGTTCACTGGTTGCGTGGGGTGTGGCACTATACTATCCAATTTGTTTGGAGTCATGAGTATAATTTTGTTCTATTAATGGAATGTATCTTATAAATATAGAAGTGTTTATTTGTTTAGGGTGAGTGTATATTTTGTTCTTTTGATTATTACACATCCTGTTCCTTATTGCATTGCATGGAATTACCCTTTGTTAGATGTAAAATTTATCTTTACTTTTTCCTTAAAACATTCACGTGTGTGGATTAATAATTAATGTGGTGAACCGTTTCAGAAATTTTCATTGTCTTCAATAGAGAAGAATATATCTATGGTTGGTCTCTGTTCACTCATTGTTTGCTGACATTTCAGGTTCACTTTGCTGCAACTAAAGAGTCATTATCCAAACATTTCGGCTGTTACGGTGAAGTTGTCAAGGTTATAATACAAATAGATGTTGCAATCAACCAACCCAAAGGGTAGATGCTGATTCTATCAAATTAATTAATTCAATGCTATGTATAAGTTTTTTTTTTTTGAATTATCCTCATTTGATAGTGCAAAGAACTGAAAAAGCTAATGTAATTGTAATCTAACTACTGTAAATAATAGGTCAGCCTATATTGACTTTGCTAGCAAATAAATGGCCGAAATGGCTTTGACCTTGAACGAGACATCATTCATGTCTCGAATGCTAAAGGTAGGTTTCTCAAGGTTTTGAAGATTGTTGTTGTGCTTATTCTTGTAGATTTATATGGCCAACTTTATAATCTGTGCTCATTTGCTGTTTATGCATAGGTTATGCAAAAAATTGCTTTGAATTCAAATGTTGTTCAACTTATGTCATTGCTCAGCCTCCATTACATAATCCTTTCCCATTTCTTACTAGGCCTTCAACAAGAGCTGTGTATGGAAGGGGCTTTCTGGGTATATATAGAAGAGCAGGCTACATGTCAAGGCCTTTTGGTAGTACTCACAGTTTCCAATGGAGAAGAGATAAAGCAAGCGGTACTTCTGAAATTTTAGGAGGTTCTTCTAGTGAGTGCCCAGCAGCATTAAGCTTTGTGCCTGCAAGTGGTGGAATTCCTACTGATCCAAGCTCTGTACAATTGCCGAGGCCTCTTACCTATATTCTTTTTGTCTTTTGGTGCATTGTAACTCAGAAAATCAGTTTCTTGCTCATTCTTTAAACTATGTATTGTAACCATGAAGGTTGTTTTATCAAAGAGAAAGCATTTTAACTTATTTTTAGATCTATATGCTATTTGTAAGCATTTTTTATCAATAAAACAAGCTGTTTTTACCTTCTCAAAGTTGTTTCATTGTGCAAGCTTCAAAATATGCTACTAAATATACTAATGACTAAATGCAAGCTTCAAAATGACTAAATATACTACTAATTGATGTCAATTAATAATTAAATTGACTAAATATACTACTGATTGACAAAAATTAGTGAACGGTGAATAAATGACTAAATATATGACTAGTGTTAAATCAGTGAATAAAAATGACTAAATATACTACCAAATTGATCAAAATGATGATTAAAATTAATGACTAAATACACTACCAATGGACAGAAATTAGTGAATAAAAATGACTAAATAAGTGACCAATTAACAACAATCAATGACTAAATTAATCAATGAATAAAAAATGACTAAATAAGTGACTAGATTACAACAATCAATGACTAAATATACTACCAAATCGATCAATCAAAACAACCAATAAATGACTAAAAATGGTTTAGTCATCAATTTGGTCGTGTTATAAATGACTGACAATAAACTACTAATGGTCATTAATGGTCATGTGACCATGTTTGGTCATTTATAAACAGTTTTTAGTAGTTTTTACAGTCATATGTTGATCTTTCTCTACTAGTGAGAGGTTGAGTCTTAGGAGTTGACTTCAACAGTCAACTAGAGGTGGAAGGAAGAGTGTTGACAAGTGGCTTGGAGAGTTGTATTGGACTCTCTAAGTAGACACTAACCACCTAAGGTGGCTTAAATCCATGTGGGGAATATACACATAATTACTTGTTTAAATAATAAGTAATAGTGTTAATATTCCTACACTAACAGAAAGGACATGCTTCCTTGGAGTGGGAGCATGTGCAACTTAAAAGATAGTGAAGAGGCAAAGAGAAAATCGAAAACATGGAAGAGGATAGTGACAAAATTGAAGGTAAAATTTTTGCCTATAGATTATCAACTCAACTTGTTCAAGAGGCTGCAAAATTTGAAGCAAAGAGAGAAGAATGTACAAGAGTACATCGAGGAGTTCTATCGTTGAGCATCCAGGAAGGACATGTGGATGATGATGTAGGAAAAGTATTAAGGTATATAAATTGTCTTCATAATTCTATTCAAGATGAAATGAACATGCTTCATGTAACTAGTGTAGAAGAGGCATATTAATATGCCTTGCAAGTAGAAGAGAAACTTGCAAGAAAATAACAGCATAATTCCCATGGTAGGGGAAGAGGACAAAACAATGGTGGTAGAGGTTACCAAAAAAAGTAAGATGAGGCAAGTAAATCTCACACGGGTGCACAAGAAAACAAGGGAAGAGGAGAATATTCTAGGGGAAGAGGAGATTATCCTCGTGGTAGAGGATACTTTGGAAGAGGTAGAGGAAGAGGGTTTGGAGGTACATGCTTCCAATGTGGAGAGATAGGGCATAGAGCATTTGAATTCCCATAAATACAAAAAAATAATGGCAAAGGGAAGGAAGCAAGAGTTCATGTAGCGCATGCTGAAAATGAAAGTGTGGCTGCACCAAATCATGGAGAGGGGCCCAAAGATGGAGAGTCTCTCTTTCTACGAAGGGTTTTGTTAAATCCCAAAAGGGAGAAGTTGGAACCAATACAAAGAAGAAATTTGTTTAGAACAAGGTGCAAGGTAGGTGTCAAGTGTTGCAAAATCATAGTGGACAATGATAGCATAGATAACATTATATCCAAAGAGATAGTGGAGAAGTTGAATTTGGAAAGATTGAAACATCCTAGCCCATACTGAGTTTCATGGTTGGAAAAGGATCATAGTTTGGTGGTACATGAGCAATGCCTTGTGAGTTTTCAAATTGGAAACTATATGGATGAAATAATATGTGATGTGATGCCAATGGATGCATGCCATCTACTTTTGGGAAGGCCTTGGCAATTTGATCGAAGAGTTGTTTATGATGGATGGGAAAACACATACCAAATCAAGAAAGATGGAAAAGAGTACACTCTACATCCAATCAAAGATAGGGAAGAAGAAGTGAAAAACAACTCCAAGGTTTGTTTTGTTTCTGATAAATAGTTTTTGAAAGACTTGAAGGGAGGAGGAACCTATTTTTCCATTGTTCCAAAGCTTGCAGTAGTTGGGACAGTGAAAAAAATGAAGAAATACCAATGGAAGTTCAAATATTTTTGGAAGAATATGATGACATAATGATAAAGGAGTTGGTTGATGGATTGCCACCAATGAGTAGCATAAGCCATTGTATGGATTTGATTCCCAGTGCATGTTTGCCCAACAAAGCACCGCATAGAATGACGCCTATGGAGAATGCAAAAATAAATATGTAAGTACATGAGTTGTTGGATAAGGGGCTAATTAGGGAGAGTTGAGTCCATGTGTTGTTCCAACAGTGTTGACACCAAAGAAGGATGTTGAATGGCAGATGTGTATGGACTCAAGAGCCATAAAAAAGATAACTATTAAATATCGGGATCCCTTGCCACGAATGGATGATATGATGTATTATTTGAGTGGAGCCAAGTACTTCACCAAAATTGACTTGAAGAGGGGGTACCATCAAATTCACATAAGAGAGGGAGATAAGTGGAAGACCACCTTCAAAATGAAGGATGGATTGTACGAATGGATGGTGATGTCGTTTGGCTTGACAAATGCACCAAGTACCTTCATGAGGTTGATGAACGAAGTGCTGAAACCATACCTTGGTAAGTTTGTCATTGTGTATTTGGATGAGGGTATGTGCAGGATCATGATGGGCCAAACTATACCTAAGTGGCAATGAAAATACAGAAAATCAGAATTTATCAAGTTCATGTGAAAATTTGAATGGATTATCTACACAATTTGAAAAAGATGTAAGAACGAAATTTGTAGAGAATTGAATCTAGTTTATAGGATACTATTTTTTTTTTAAAAAAACTAAATTTACTTAGTGAAAATTGAATATTTCAAAGAACAGCTATTAAATTTTTCAGAAAAAAATAAAAAGTGGGTGTCTGTCCAGCCAACCTAACTATGAGTAAATTTTTTTTTTTTTTAAAACTTTTAAAATAAGTAGAAGACTCATGTCCGGATGTGACGCATATTTATTTGAAATTTTTTTCCAATAAAATAATTAGTTATGATTTTTTTACTGTGACTTTTTAAAAAAAATAAAAACTAATTTTCCAGCCAACCTAACTCGATTAAAAAAAATTGAAATTGAAATTTTATTTTTTTTAACCTATAGCCAGAAAAGCATAGAGTGTAATGCAGGTTTCGGATCTCAAAAAAGTGAAATGGTTTGAAAGTTATGGATGTTTTTCAATCAGTGTGTCCATCAAGATTTCAGACACGGTATATAGAAAATTATTAATAATTATTTAATAAAATGATAACCAAACAAATATTATATTTTTAGAAAGCTAACAATTTTTTCTACAAACCCTCTTTGTTTTATCAATTTTGCATTAAAAAAAAGTCGTCAGCATGAAGGGTGAAGTTCGAAGAAGAGACTAAAACATGAAAACACGTTAGAATCCATAAAAAGTCAACAACCAAAACGGATATCCGTCTTGCTTTGTACCAAAGCAAGACAGATATCCGTTTTGCTTCTGTAAAAGCAACTCAAAACGGATATCCGTTCTGAAAACGGATATCCATTCTGAAAACGGATATTCGTTTCCTTGATCTATGAAAAATTTTGTACCATTGGTTTTGGATGAAGAGAAGCAACATATTTGAAACATCGAGGCAATAATACAAGAAGTTAAAGTTAGTTGGTCATTTATAGGTGTATCTATTGTTTCATATCACATTACACACAGAATTCTAATTAACAATCTAGTTTCCTCATTTGGGGGAACATTTTTTTATCCATTTCTAATGGAATATTTAGTTAAAAATTGGTGGCTCCTTGTGAAAAGTATGGGCTCTTATCAAGTACGTATAACCAAGAAGGTTGATATCCATTTTTCTTACATGTTTGTTGATCACATCTTATGAAACGGATGTTGCTTGGTGATAGTTCTAGGTTTAGTGAACAATATTCTCAAGCTTATTGCAATATTTACACTTGTGACCAAATTTGGTACCAAATCCTTTCACCTTTTCAATTAATCCTGATAGTGTCATCTCACTCCATGCAAATCAAACCAACATTAGGACTATGTGAATGAGATTAAGGATAGCCTTGAAATATGAATCTTTGTACTATTGACTATTCTTTTAGCATGATAATCCTTTAGGATCATTGTACCCAGGTGCAACAATCCTTCAATCTTCTTTTATTTATATTTCTTTCCTCTTCATACACAAGATTCTCGTGCCTTGTAGTCATGACAATCCACAAATCACCTAACTGTCCTTAGTGAGACTATATCTTATTTTGACAGTGATAGTCATCGTCCATTCACAACTCTCCTCTTTAACATAGATACCCTTTGCACATGTTTTGACTTCATGATTTTCCTTTTGTATGTTGTATTATGGTATGAAAATACTATGGCCCCTTCTTCATCCTCTTGTATAATGAAATTGAAGGTCGACACTTACGGTTACTCTTCTTTATTACTTGGTGATAATGAATCCCTAAGCTCATTTTTGATTGTCTTGAAGCCAAATTTACCACTGTTGAGACAGTCAGAGTTGATTCTTGATCATGAATATTGCGAATTACTTCAAATATCCATGGACAATTTCAATTGTGTTTCTTAAGACACCTATACCTTGACTATCCCTTGATGTTGGTCATGATTGTGCTTGGATGGCACAATAGTTCATAGTTAGATTTTTGCCACTAAAGTTTTCCTTTGACAAAGTCGTATTTGTAGTCCACCTTTTGATGATGTTCAAACAATATAAATACTTATTCTTAACATAAGCAATACATTTCTCACAAATACCAATGCATTCTACTCATAAGGTTCATGGCACCATGCCTAAAGGTATGATAGTCAGCAGTGTACTATTATGGCAGCCTATGGTTGGTTTGACAATCTATAATAGTGATAGCATTCATGCCTAACAGTCCTTATCGTTATTGTCATAATATATTTTATATTTGAGGCCTTGTCTACAACATACAAAGTTTACCTTTCTCACCCATACCTTCAGTATATAAAGGACATTGATAGGGAATTTTTAATTTCCACTCAGTCAGTGCAATCTAGGAGAGGATAGATTGTCTAAAGTTGTAATCTATTTCCATTTACACTTGCCATAACTACAAATGCTTAGTGTTTATTCTCAACCCCGGTATATGAATAAAATGTGACCTATTGTTCTAATAGGCCTATAGGGACAAAGAGGTGATAAAGCCTTTAAGTTTAAACATGACATGGTTTTGATAACTTCCCATAGTGGTAAGGTCCTGGATGACAATCCTTTGATGCACCTAATTGTAATAGGTGTTATGATAGTCCTTGGTATCTTTTCATTTCTTTCTTGAATGGCCTACAAATAAGACATTAGACCTTTTAGATCCTTCATAAATAAGAATTCTCATACATTACATTTAAACTTAAACTCCCTAAACATCCATCAATCCATCCCTTAATATCAAAATGCCATGAATATCCTATGATCAACCATTCTAATTCCTAGGATAGTCATATATTGCAATTTTGGTTCTCTATACTAAAATAGCCCAAGGAATATCTACCCTTGAATTTGTATTTTAACAATCTAATGTCTTTACGAATAACATTGAGCCTTCTTTTGGGACAACATTTTTGCCTTTAGAAGCTCCTCATTTGATGATAGCCTAAAATAGAATAAGTGGATAGTCATAACATTTTAGCATAATGGGAAAACCCTAAAGTGTGATAAAGTCTATACATTATCTATTCCCATCCATGTCACGAAGCAACTATTCAAATGCTAGGCCAACATGATTTAAACAATCATAAGGGCCAACAATCCACTCCAAATGCATGGGAAAAGGACAACTCTTGGATCCCATATTAATCATCTTCACATGGCTACTAGCATCTTCAAGTGAGTCAATACAAAAATTGAAAGCCTCAAACTCATACAATTCAGAAAAATATACCTAATTATAAATTTGATATGCATGAATAAGGAAGTCCTCATGCAATACAAACTAAAATGTGTCATATTTAGACATGTCATCAAGTTGAACTACATCATGTTGAGACTCGTGTTTACTTAAGCATTACAAGTCACTTACCTCTTTGCATGCTTCAAAGTTCCAAACAAAGGACTCAACTTTAGGTGTAGCAGAGTCCTCATCAATGACTGATTTACATGGCCTTCAACAAACTAAATATATATATCATCTTTATGCTTATATGGAGGCTATATCATCTTTACAATTGTATGTCCAGGCTCTTTAGCAGTCTTCACAAATGTGTCCAAAGTAAGATTACTCAAATCAAATAATGGCTTATATCCAGAGCTTTATTAAGTTGATACCTAGGTGGATTAGTGTGTAAACATTCAAATTAAATGGTAATTCACAAGTTTATAGAATAATAAAATGAATCCCTAGTCTAGAATCCAAATGTTCATAATAAAACGGATATCTGTTTTGTAATAGTGATATGGACATTGCAGAGTGTCCGTTGGCAAAGAATTGGGATTTACTTAAATTTGCTTGTTCATGCTTCTCACAGGACGTCACCTCCCCTACCCATCCAGCTCTACAGAAGAAGAGAGACAACAAATGATCAAGAGGGATCACCAATTAGCGGTAAGTGATGAAGAAACTTGTTATTTTGATGTATTTCAACTCCAAACTTGTGCCTAGAAGTGAAGGCGCTAATCCTTGATCAAACTAACCTAAAGTGTGCCTTGGTACTTAGGGCGCTAGATTATGATTGATCAACCTAAAATGTGCGCCTAAGGCTAGATATTGAATTGAAAGGATAAAATGCATCATCAAAGGAGTTTATAGTTATTGAAGGCATCAAATGATGACTTGGGCGCACATCTACCTCTCTACACCATCAAATGTGCACCTAGATTAGTGAGGCACCACTTCATATCTCTATGACTTTGGATATGCGCCTTGATAATGAATTGATCTTGCAAGTTGAGGTTGTCTCCACAAGTTGAAAGAATGTCCAAAGAATACAAGGCGCCAATTATTGAACAAATAACCTAGAATGAGTGCCTTACTATTTGAGTTGCTAGTTCATGCTTCTAGAACACCAAAAGTGAGCCTAGATGTTGAGGTGCTAGCTCTTGCTCAAGCAACCTTGAAAGTGCGCTTTGACAAGGAGGTTAAAATGTATTATCAAAGGATTAAGTTGAATCAAGGAATCATCATTGAAGACAAGTAAAACATGATTGTGAATGAGGTGCACTTTTCATTATCTCCAACCTCACAATTGCGCCTTCCCTTGGAAGCTCATATTGTGCCTAAAGGAATGGTACTAAGATAACATCCATGTCAATGATTGAGAATGTGTCAACTAGAACAATATTTTTTGTTTCTCTCATCGTGGGGTCGAACGGACTGCGCCAACGCATCGGGGTGGGTGGGTAAATGCCAATAGAGGTCTCGTTTTGTGCGCCAAGCATCCCAGTCATTTCGGGCAAGAGGCTACCCGCAAAGTCCCTTAAGATCCCTGAGACCAAAAATGCGCCAAACTTTGACGGAGCAGTTCTCAGAATTTGTGACAGCTAGGAATGTTGTGTTTGGACCTACAGGTGTACGTGGGGTCCGTCGACAATAACCTCTCTCATTTTTGGTCAACTCCATTCCGTTTGACCGTGCTGAAATCAAACGCATTGTTGCAAAATGCTTCAATTTGATGCAGTGGAAAGGTGCAAGGTGTGACATTTTTCATTCCATAGCTCATGGGGTCGAACGGACTGCGCCAACGCGTCGGGGTGGACGGGTAAATGCCAGTGGAGGTCTCCTTTCATCCGCTAAGCATCCCAGTCGTTCCGGGCAAGAGGCTACCGGTAAAGTCCCTTAAGATCCCTAAGACCAAAAATGCGCCAAACTTTGACGGAGGAGTTCTCAAAATTTGTGACAGCTGGGAATGTTGTGTTTGGACCTACAGGTGCACATGGGGTCCATTGACAATAACCTCTCTCGTTTTTGGTCAACTCCATTCTGTTTGACCGTGCCGAAATCAAACGCATTGTTGCAAAATGCTTCAATTTGATGCAGTGGAAAGGTGCTAGGTGTGACATTGTTCATTCCATAGCTCATGGAGTCGAACGGATTGCACCAACGCATCGGGGTGGGTGGGTAAATGCCAGTGGAGGTCTCATTTCGTGCACCAAGCGTCCCAGTCGTTTCGGGCAAGAGGCTACCGGCAAAGTCCCTTAAGATCCCTGAGACCAAAAATGTGCCAAACTTTGACGGAGCAGTTCTTAGAATTCGTGACAGCTGGGAATGTTGTGTTTGGACCTACAGGTGCACATGGGGTCCGTCAATAATAACCTCTCTCATTTTTGGTCAACTCCATTCCGTTTGACTGTGTCGAAATCAAACGCATTGTTGCAAAATGCTTGAATTTGATGCAGTGGAAAGGTGCTAGGTGAGACTTTTTCATTCCATAGCTCGTGGGGTTGAATGGACTGCACCAACGTGTCGGGGTGGGCGGGTAAATGCCAATGGAGGTCTCGTTTTGTGCGCCAAGAGTCCCAGTCGTTCCGGGCAAGAGGCTACCGGCAAAGTCCCTTAAGATCCCTGAGACCAAAAATGCGCCAAACTTTGACAGAGCAGTTCTCAGAATTCATGATAGCTGGGAATGTTGTGTTTGGACCTACAAGTGCACGTGGGGTCCGTCGACAATAACCTCTCTCATTTTTGGTCAACTCCATTTTGTTTGACCATGCCGAAATCAAACGCATTGTTGCAAAATGCTTCAATTTGATGCAATGGAAAGGTGCTAGGTGTGACATTTTTCATTCCATAGCTCGTGGGGTCGAATGGACTACGCCAACGTGTTGGGGTGGGCGGCTAAATGCCAATGGAGGTCTCGTTTCGTGCGCCAACCGTCCTAGTCATTCCGGGCGAGGCTACCAGCAAAGTCCCTTAAGATCCCTAAGACCAAAAATGCGCCAAACTTTGACGGAGCAGTTCTCGGAATTCGTGATAGCTGGGAATGTTGTGTTTGGACCTCCGGGTGCACATGGGGTCTGTCGACAATAACCTCTCTCATTTATGGTCAACTCCATTCTGTTTGACCATGCCGAAATCAAACGCATTGTTGCAAAATGCTTCAATTTGATGCAGTGGAAAGGTGCTAGGTGTGACATTTTTCATTCCATAGCTCATGGGGTCGAACGGACTACACCAACGTGTTGGGGTGGGCGGGTAAATGCTATTGGAGGTCTCATTCCATGCGCCAAGCGTCCCAGTCCTTCTGGGCAAGAGGCTACCGGCAAAGTCCCTTAAGATCCTTGAGACCAAAAATGCGCCAAACTTTGACGGAACAGTTCTCAGAATTCGTGATAGTTGGGAATGTTGTGTTTGGACCAACAGGTGCATGTGGGGTCCGTCGATAATAACCTCTCTCATTTTTGGTCAACTCCATTCTGTTTGACCGTGCCGAAATGAAACGCATTGTTGCAAAATGCTTCAATTTGATGCAGTGGAAAGGTGCTAGGTGTGACATTTTTCATTCCATAGCTCGTGGGATGAAACGGACTGCGCCGACGCGTCGGAGTGGGCAGGTAAATACTAGTGGAGGTCTTGTTTCACGCGCCAAGCATCCCAGTCCTTCCGGGCAAGAGGCTACCGACAAAGTCCCTTAAGATCCTTGAGACCAAAAATCCGCCAAACTTTGACGGAGTAGTTCTTAGAATTCATGATAGCTGGGAATGTTGTGTTTGGACTTACAGGTACACGTGGGGTCTGTTGACAATAACCTCTCTCATTTTTGGTCAACTTCATTCCGTTTGACCGTGCCAAAATCAAACGCATTGTTGCAAAATGCTTCAATTTGATGCAGTGGATAGGTGCTAGGTGTGACATTTTTCATTCCATAGCTCATGGGGTCGAACGGACTGCGCCAACGCGTCGGGGTGAGCGGGTAAATGCTAGTGGAAGTCTCTTTTCGTGCGCCAAGCTTCCCAGTCATTTCGAGCAAGAGGCTATTGACAAAGTCAAAAGTTGCTAGGATTGAAATTTTGTATTCCACAGGACCTGGGGTTGAACGGATTACGCCAACATGTCAGGGTGGGCAGGTAAATACTAGGGGAGGTCTTGTTTTGTGTGCAAAGCATCACAGTCATTCCAAGCTATAAGCTACCGGTAAAGTCACTTTGCTGGTAGCTTACAGCTTAGAAGGACTGGGAGCCTTGGCACATAAAATGAGACCTCCCCTAGCATTTACTCACCCACCCCGACGTGTTGGCGCAATCTGTTTAGCCCCAAGACCTGTAGAATGCAAAATTTCAATCCTAGCAACTTTTGACTTCGTCGGTAGCTTACATCTCAGAACAACTGGGACGCTTGGCGCACAAAACGAGACCTCCACAGGTATTTACCTGCCCACCCCGACTCGTTGGCGCAGTCCGTTCAACCCCACGAGCTATGGAATGAAAAATGTCACACCTAGCACCTTTCCACTGCATCAAATTGAAGCATTTTGCAACAATGCGTTTGATTTCGGCACGGTCAAACAGAATGAAGTTGACCAAAAATGAGAGAGGTTATTGTCGACGGACCCCACATGCACCTATAGGTCCAAACACAACATTCCCATCTATCACGAATTCTAAGAACTGCTCTGTTAGAGTTTGGTGCATTTTTGGTCTCAGGGATCTTAAGGGACTTTGCCGGTAGCCTCTTGCCCGGAAGGACTGGGTTGCTTGGCACGTGAAACAAGACCTCCACTAGTATTTACCTGCCGACCCCGACGCGTCGGCGCAGTCCGTTTGATCCCACGAGCTATGAAATGAAAAATGTCACACCTAGCACCTTTCCACTGCATCAAATTGAAGCATTTTGCAACAATGCGTTTGATTTCGGCACGGTCAAACGGAATGGAGTTGACCAAAAATGAGAGAGGTTACTACCGATGGACCCCACATGCACCTGTAGGTCCAAACACAACATTCCCAGCTATCATGAATTCTGAGAACTGTTCCGTCAAAGTTTGGCGCATTTTTGGTACCAGGGATCTTAAGGGACTTTGCTAGTAGCCTCTTGCCCGGAAGGACTGGGACGCTTGGCGCATGGAATGAGACCTCCAATAGCATTTATCCGCCCACCCAGACACGTTGGTGTAGTCCGTTCGACCCCATGAGCTATGGAATGAAAAATGTCACACCTAGCACCTTTCCACTGCATCAAATTGAAGCATTTTGCAACAATGCGTTTGATTTCGGCATGGTCAAACGGAATGGAGTTGACCAAAAATGAGAGTGGTTATTGTCGACAGACCCCACGTGCACCTGTAGGTCCAAACACAACATTCCCAGCTATCACGAATTCCGAGAACTGCTTCGTCAAAGTTTGGCGCATTTTTGGTCTTAGGGATCTTAAGGGACTTTGTTGGTAGCCTCTTGCCCGAAATGACTGGGACGTTGGCGCACGAAACGAGACCTCCATTGGCATTTACCCACCCACCCCGATGCGTTGGCGTAGTCCGCTCGACCCTACGAGCTATAGAATAAAAAATGTCACACCTAACACCTTTCCACTACATCAAATTGAAGCATTTTGCAACAATGCGTTTGATTTCGGCATGGTCAAACGAAATGGAGTTGACCAAAAACGAGAGAGGTTATTGTCGACGGACCCCACGTGCACTTGTAGGTCCAAACACAACATTCCCAGCTGTCATGAATTCCGAGAACTGCTCCATCAAAGTTTGGCGCATTTTTGGTCTCAGGGATCTTAAGGGACTTTGCCGATAGCCTCTTGCCCGGAACGACTGGGACTCTTGGCACACAAAACGAAACCTCCATTGGCATTTACCCGCCCACCTCGACGCGTTGGTGCAGTCCATTCGACCCCACGAGCTATGGAATGAAAAATGTCACACCTAGCACCTTTCCACTGCATCAAATTCAAGCATTTTGCAACAATGCGTTTGATTTCGACACGATCAAACGGAATGGAGTTGACCAAAAATGAGAGAGGTTATTATCGACGGACCCCACGTGCACCTGTAAGTCCAAACACAACATTCCTAGCTGTCACAAATTCTGAGAACTGCTCCGTCAAAGTTTGGCGCATTTTTGGTCTCAAGGATCTTAAGGGACTTTGTCGGTAGCCTCTTGCCCGGAACGACTGGGATGCTTGGCGCACGAAATGAGACCTCCACTAGCATTTACCCGCCCACCCCGATGCGTTGGTGTAGTCCGTTCGACCCCACAAGCTATGGAATGAAAAATGTCACACCTAGCACCTTTCCATTGCATCAAATTGAAGCATTTTGCAACAATGCATTTGATTTTGGCACGGTCAAATGGAATGGAGTTGACCAAAAATGAGAGAGGTTATTGTCGACAGACCCCATGTGCACCTGTAGGTCCAAACACAACATTCCCAGCTATCACAAATTTTGAGAACTCCTCTGTCAAAGTTTGGCGCATTTTTGGTCTCAAGGATCTTAAGGGACTTTGCCGGTAGCCTCTTGCCTGGAATGACTGGGATGCTTGGCGGACGAAAGGAGACCTCCACTGGCATTTACCCGCCCACCTTGACGCATTGGCGCAGTCTGTTCGATCCCACGATGAGCAAAACAAAAAATATGGCACCTAGCAAGGTTTTTGCTCTTACAGAACAATGTATCGGCAAAGACCCTAGTTTTCATAAGGGGAGACATGTGATTTTAAGAGGTTTTGGGAATGTGACTTTATCCTTCCACTCCTTATCCAATGACGAGTTTATTTGCAGAGTTTGATGGCTTTTATGAGCATATACATGATGTTGTTTTAGGATAGTCATAAAGGGCAGTTTTTGGATAGCCATATGTATTTTTTTAACAATCATAAAGAGCAAGTTGTACATGGATTGTAACCGTCCCAAAACTCATATAAATCATCCATTTTGGTGTTTGACAACCTTATAAATCCATTAGATCATTTATACAAACCCTAATGCAACTTATAAACCCTCTTTGTATAGTAATTTCATGAATGACTATCTTGTATGATTGTTTTGTGCATTTTAACAGCCCAATGAGGATTGTATGGTGTTGTCATATTCATGATTTTAACTTGATGCAGAGATAGGATCCAACTCAACATGATAGAGGCATCATTACAAATGGATTGAATTGCAATAGTTAGAGAGCCAACCTCCTATCAATGAGAGTTCAATGATAGTAAATAGAGAGCTACTTGACCATAAATAGGATTTACATGTACATACATACATACATATATATATGATCTCGTAGGCATCTAGGTTTCATACACAAATTGCAATAGTTGTAGAGCCAACCTCCTATCAACGAGAGTTGAATAATAGTAAATAGAGAGCTTCTCGGCCATAAATGGGATTTGCATACACACACACCCAACTGAAATAGTATCCTTATTGGCCTTATTGGCACCTCCCCCCAAGATGTAAGTTTTTTATGTTTATAATGTGCCCCCAGTGTCCTTATTGGCCTTATTGGCACCTACAACACAAGAAAGTAGATTCCACTAGATTTCAATTACAATTTCTCTTAGGCCCTAACACATCCATACAAGGCTATACTAAACAAAGAAATAGTAGGAAAATAGTAAAATCTGCAAAAACAGAGTTTCTTGACATTAATTTCATTCAAACTTGTCTTCAATTCATCTTCAAAATGTTTTCAATACATCTCCAATGCCTTTTCCACGAAGGTTTATGCATATTTATACATGATTTGAGGGAAACTTGAGAAACCCTAAACCCCAAACCCCTAAACCCTAAACCCAAGTAACCATAAACCACTATCTCCCTATCTCTCCCCTATCTCCCTATCACCTTTGTCCCTCTACCTCTCAATCTCTCTCGCTATGTCTCTCACTCTTTATCTCCCTATCTCTCCCCTCAGACTCCTTTATATCTCCCTATTGGTCTGATGCAGAGCACATAGTGGAAGCTCTCAAAACATGGTGAAATACCCATCAAAACCCATAGTTCAAATAGATTAAAGCTTAATCATCTTTAAGAAACCTTCTCAAAGTCCCAAATAACATCAAATCATATACATTCTTCCTATCGGCAAGATAAACACTATTGGCCAACTCAAAAATTCTCAAACCGATGCTCCGATCACTCCACTTTTGATGAGCCTTTGAACCTTTCGCTGTGACATATATCCATCAGCCCAACTTTAAACTAGTCTTCTGATCTCCCATACCACCCATTTCTCACTCCACAACCTGTATTAACACATGATTAAACCTAATCCCTAAACCCTAACCCCTATTTCCTAACCCCTAAACCCTAAACTTGAGAAACCATAAACCCCTAAATCCTAAACACTAAACCCAATAAACCCTAAACCTCTATCTCTCTATCTCCCTATCTCACTATCTCCCCATCACTATCATTCCTCTACCTCTCAATCTCTCTCCCTATGCTTTGGCCATGTCCCTCACTCTATATCTCCCTATTGGTCCTCTCTTTCTAAACACTAAACCCTAAACCTCTAAACCTTAACCCCTAAACCATAAACCCTAAACCCTAAATAATGCCCCTAAACCTTAACCTCTAACCCCTAAACCCTAAACATGAGCAACCCTAAACCCTATCTCCTATCTCTCCCTTATCTCCCTATCTCTATCATCGGGCTTTAACTCTCAATCCTTCTCCCTATTTCTTTGGACATCTCGCTCACTCTCTATCTCCTTATCTCTCCCCTTTGTCACCTCTATCTCTCCCTATCTGTCTCCTCTCTCTTTCTATCTAGCTATCTCCAAAACTGAGAAACCCTAAACCCAGGTACACCCTAAATCCAATCAACTCTAAACCTATATCTCCCTATCTCTCCCCTATCTCCCTATCTCTATCATCCCTCTACCTCTCTTGATCTCTCTCCCTATGTCCCTGGCCATGTGCCTCACTCTCTAACTCCTTATCTCTCTCCTCGGTCTCCTCTCTCTGTCTCCCTATCATTCCTCTCTCTCTATAAACTCTAAATCCAAAACCCTAAACCTCTAAACCTAACCCCTAACCCCTAAACAATTTAAATCCTAAACCCTAACCCCTAACCCCTAAACCTGAGAAACCCTAAACCCCAAACCCCTAAACCCTAAACCCAAGTAACCCTAAACCACTATATCCCTATCTCTCCCCTATTTCCCTACCACCTTTGTCCCTCTACCTCTCAATCTCTCTCCCTATGTCTCTGGCCATGTCCCTCACTCTTTATCTCCCTATCTCTCCCCTCAGACTCCTCTATATCTCCCTATCATTCCTCTCTCTCTATAAACCCTAAATCCAAAACCCTAAACCTCTAAACCTAACCCCTAACCCCTAAACAATAAATCCTAAACCCTAAATTATAATGCCCCTAAACCCTAACCCCTAACCCCTAAACCTGAGAAACCCTAAACCCCAAACCCCTAAACCCTAAACCCAAGTAACCATAAACCACTATCTCCCTATCTCTCCCCTATCTCCCTATCACCTTTGTCCCTCTACCTCTCAATCTCTCTTGCTAGGTCTCTTGCCATGTCCCTCACTCTTTATCTCCCTATCTCTCCCCTCGGACTCCTCTATATCTCCCTATTGGTCTGATGTAGAGCACATAGTGGAAGCTCTCAAAACACGGTGAAATACCCATCAAAACCCATATTTCAAATAGATTAAAGCTTAATCAGCTTTAAGAAACCTTCTCAAAGTCCCAAATAACATCAAATCATATACATTCTTCCTATTGGCAAGATAAACACTATCGGCCAACTCAAAAATTCTTATACCGATGCTCCGATCATTCCACTTTTGACAAGCCTTTGAACCTTTCGTTGTGACATATATCCATCGGCCCAACTTTAAACTAGTCTTCCAATCTCCCATACCACCCATTTCTCACTCCACAACCTATATTAACACATGATTAAACCTAACCCCTAAACCCTAACCCCTAACCCCTAACCCCTATTTCCTAACCCCTAAACCCTAAACTTGAGAAACCATAAACCCCTAAATCCTAAACACTAAACCCAATAAACCCTAAACCTCTATCTCTCTATCTCCCTATCTCACTATCTCCCCATCACTATCATTCCTCTACCTCTCAATCTCTCTCCCTATGCTTTGGCCATGTCCCTCACTCTATATCTCCCTATTGGTCCTCCCTCTCTAAACACTAAACCCTAAACCTCTAAACCATAAACCCTAAACCCTAAATAATACCCCTAAACCTTAACCCCGAACCCCTAAACCCTAAACCCTAAACACGAGCAACCCTAAACCCTATCTCCTATCTCTCTTATCTCCCTATCTCTATCATCGAGCTCTACTTCTCAATCCTTCTCCCTATTTCTCTGGACATCTTGCTCACTCTCTATCTCCTTATCTCTCCCCTTTGTCACCTCCATCTCTCCCTATCTGTCTCCTCTCTCTTTCTATCTAGCTATCTACAAAACTGAGAAACCTTAAACCCAGGTACACCCTAAATCTAATCAACTCTAAACCTATATCTCCCTATCTCTCCCCTATCTCCCTATCTCTATCATCCCTCTACCTCTCTTGATCTCTCTCCCTATGTCCCTGGCCATGTGCCTCACTCTCTATCTCCTTATCTCTCTCCTCGATCTCCTCTCTCTATCTCCCTATCATTCCTCTCTCTCTATAAACCCTAAATCCAAAGCCCTAAACCTCTAAACCTAACCCCTAACCCCTAATCAATTTAAATCCTAAACCCTAAATAATGCCCCTAAACCCTAACCCCTAACCCCTAAACCTAAGAAACACTAAACCCTAAACCCAAGTAACCCTAAACCACTATCTCCCTATCTCTCCCCTATTTCCCTACCACCTTTGTCCCTCTACCTCTCAATCTCTCTCCCTATGTCTCTGGCCATGTCCCTCACTCTTTTTCTCCCTATCTCTCCCCTCAGACTCCTCTATATCTCCCTATCATTCCTCTCCCTCTATAAACCCTAAATCCAAAAACCTAAACCTCTAAACCTAACCCCTAACCCCTGAACAATAAATCCTAAACCCTAAATTATAATGCCCCTAAACCCTAACCCCTAACCCCTAAACCTGAGAAACCCTAAACCCCAAACCCCTAAGCCCTAAACCCAAGTAACCATAAACCACTATCTCTCTATCTCTCCCCTATCTCCCTATCACCTTTGTCCCTCTACCTCTCAATCTCTCTCGCTATGTCGCTTGCCATGTCCCTCACTCTTTATCTCCCTATCTCTCCCCTCGGAATCCTCTATATCTCCCTATTGGTCCTTTATCTCTCTCTAAACCCTAAACCCTAGACCTCTAAACCTTAACCCCTAACCCCAAGACCCTAAACCCTAAACCCTAGACCTCTAAACCTTAACCCCTAACCCCAAGACCCTAAACCCTAAACCCTAAATAATGCCCCTAAACCCAAGCAACCCTAAACCTCTATCTCCCTATCTCTATCATCCCTCTACCTCTCAATCTCTCTCTCTCTCTATGTCTTTGGACATGTCTCTCACTCTCTATCTCCCTATCTCTCCCCTCTGTCTCCTCTATCTCTCCCAAACTCTTTCAGTCCCCTCTCTCTATCTCTCTTTAAATTGTAAACCCTAAACCCCTAAACCCGAGCAACCCTAAACCTCTAAACCCTAAATAATTCCCCTAACCAACCTCTAAACCACTTCTCTATATAGGTGCAACTAATACCACTTTTTCATTGTTTTCCATATTTAATTATATTCTTTTCCATTTTCCAAGTCCTACATGTGTCCAAGTTGTATTGTTTGTCAAGTTTTTAGTCTAATTGTTAGTCCCAGCTCTCATGGTTATTAAAATGTTAGTATAGTTAGATTTATCCTTCGGTAACATTAATTTACACATTGTTGCACAAACAACCACACTGAAACATAACCTTACCTAATTAAGGTTAACCTTTAAGGTTCTTTCATAAATGGCGAGCTTAACAGATCCAGCTAGTTCAATGTTCTTATAGTCCATGCTTACCCTTCCAAGAGACTTCATGCCATGTTAACTTTGCATTATGTCCTAACATATCACATGAAGGACATCATCATCACAAGGAATAACAATGTCATGAAGGATTAACGAAGGTGTAGCTTCACCACATAAAGTATCATTCATAATTTTATCACTAGAGGGTAAGGGTATATCATGTGTATCCTTCTCAAACCATGTATCATGAATCAAATCATATGAAGGATTGGGTAAAGGAATTTAGGGCATGAAATCCAAAACGCCCCGAAACACATCCCCTACTGCACCACCATTCCTACCCTGAAATATTGGAACATAGTCTAAAAGTGATTATTTCACATGATGAACAAAACTGAATATTTTATTATTGATTATTTGAGTAATTCATTAGTGATGATTCTTAGTGTTTAACAAATCCTTATGGATTAATGTGTAAAGAAGCTACCAATGTTAATTTGATCTCCTCCTTCACTAGAAATGGTCTTTAAGGAGGTTCATATATTGATGGGAGATCCAAGATTTAAGAGGTATATTTTCAAAAAGACTAAAAAGCCTTTTTCCCAAATTTTTCTAGATCCGTTTCTAGAATGAATATCCGTTTCAAAGTCAAACTTTGCCAAGTCACGAATTTGGCTAAGTAAAAACGCAATTTTTTTCCTATTGCCACTGTTTGGCCCATGATGATCCTGCACATACCCATGATATTTTGGTCTTTAGCAAAACAAAAGAAGAGAAGTGGTCTAAAAATGGATCTAGAAAAAGTAAAGGCAATTGTAGATTGGCCTTTGCTAAGGAGTATGTTTGAAGCGAGAAGCTTCCATGGACTAGTGAGATTCTATAGGAAGCTCACATAAAATTTTAGCGATATTTGTGCTCCTATTATGGAAACTATGAAGGGTACTAGGAAGGAATTTGTGTGGGCAGCCACAACTGAGCGGAGTTTCAATTTTTTGAATGCTAAAGTGACAAAATAACCCATGTTAGCACTCCCCAATTTTGGAAAAGTGTTCCAAGTTTATTATTATGCAAGTGGGATAGCGATTGGAGGAGTCTTGAGTCAAGAGGGCAGACCAATAGCATATTTCAGCAAGAAATTGAATGAAGAAAAAAGAAAATATTCTATGTATGATCAAGAGTTTTATGCCATTGTGCAGGCTCTTAAGAATTGGTGACATTACTTGCTAGCAAAGGATTTTGTTTTGTACACTGACCATAATGCGTTGCAGTTCATAAACAATCAAGGTAAGCTTAATCAAAGATGTAAAGTGGGTTGAATTTCTTCAAAGTTATTTCTTTGTGTTGAAACATAGAAGTGGGAAATCAAATAGAGTGGTTGATGCATTACATCGGAGGTGCTTGTTGTTGAATGAGATGAGAGTAAATGTTGTTGGTTTTGACTCTATGCGAGAGTTGTATGATGATGATACTGATTTCAAAGAGGCTTGGACAATGTGTAATAATCCCATGGAGAGGGATAGAACTCCATGGTTGGAGTATTTTGTGCAAGAAGGATTTTTGTTCAAGGGGAAGAGATTGTGTGTACCTCATGGTTCAATGAGGGAGAATTGGATAAGGGAAAAACATAGTGGAGGTTTGAGTGGTCATTTTAAAGTGAACAAAACTTTGGCACAACTGAATGAGAGTTATTATTGGGCGGGAATGAGTGCAGATGTAAATAAGATGGTGCAAGGTTGTAGGATGTGTCAATATGCTAAAGGAGTGATGCAAAATATAGGGTTGTATCATCCATTGCCAATACCAGAGAGACCGTGAGAACATATAAGCATGGATTTTTTTGGGTTTAATGTGAACACAAAGAGATAACGTTTCTATTTTTGTTGTGGTGGATAGATTTTCTAAGATGGCACATTTTATCTCATGTCAAAAGTGTAATTATGCTTCCCACATAGCTACTTTATTTTTCAAAGAAGTAGTTAGATTGCATGGCTTGCTGAAGAGTATTATTTCAGATTGGGACACCAAATTTGTTGGTCATTTTTGGTGTACTTTGTGGAAGAAGATGGGAACACAATTGGGGTTTAGTTCAGCTGACCATCCACAAACTGATGGTCAAATTGAAGTTGTGAATAGAAGTTTGGGAAATTTGTTGAGGTTCTTGGTAGCTAACAAACCAAATCAATGGGATTTGACATTGGCACAAGAAGAATTTGCCTATAATAACTCGGCCAATCAAAGTGTGGGTAAGAGACCTTTTCAAATTATATATGGGTACAACCCTAGGGGTGTGGATGAATTGAGGGATAGTGAAGATTTGGGTAGAAAAAGTGTTGTAGTGGAAGACTTTGCGGAATATATCTATGATTTGCATAAGGAAGTGAAGGAGAATTTGGAGAAGAGTGTCATCAAATACAAGGAGTATGTTGATATGCATCATAGGGAGAAGGAATTTTAGATTGGTGAGTTGGTGATGGCACAATTGAGGAAGGAGAGCTTCCCACAATGAACTTATAACAAGCTGAAGTGGAAGAAGATAGGCCCATGTAAGATTTTGCAGAAATTTTCATCAAATGCATATGAGTTGGAACTTCCAATAGGTATAGATATTTCCCCAATATTTAATGTTGCTGATTTGTATAAATACTATGAAGGAGAGACAAGTGGACATGGGAAAGTACATTAAGATTTGTAGGATACATGCGAGTGGGTTTAGCAGTTGCCTATGAAGAAACTTGAATAAGTAGAGAGAAGGAATATTAGCAATATTTGGTCCATTGGAAGAACTAAGCAACTGATGAGGCTTCATGGGTTAGCATTGTAGGCTTTGTGAAGTTTGGGATTTCAGTCCCAGATTTGCTGAAATGCTCATGAGTTTTGCACTCATGAAGCATTTTTCCTACCCAACTTGTCTAATGTAGGAGCACCTAGGCATATATGCAATCCTGCATCGCCAAAAAGACTGGATGTCTCAGTTTTGTTTGATTTTAATCTAGTTTGTTTTTTTAGTTGTGATTTCTGGGATGGTGGCAGTGTTGTCATGGTTGATAGCGATCATGCATCACATTCTCTTTATGTTTTTTTTTGGGGTTAGTTCAGTTGATATCCATTCACTTTTGATTGTTGTGATTATTTTGGTGATGTGTTCATATAGGAAATCAAAGGTATTGACATTTGGTGTGAAGTCTTCTTGGCCTCTGCTAGCCGTGTCTTAGTTGGGTGACTTCGTGTTACCAATCCATTTCAAAAATTTATCCCTTTGTTTCCTTTTGGAGAATGATGGTTTATTGATTACATTAATGCAATGTGTATTCAATCCATGGATAGGCATATGGAATGCCTTTGGTGCAGCTATAATGACAATTCTATTTACTTTTTTGCAAAATTGACTTTGCCTCCATAGAAGCGTGGTCCAATGTGGTGTGTGGGATATCTCTTGTTTTGTTATTAGCAAAATCTCATTCTATTGGTGGTTAAAAGTGTATATGGAGACACCATATCAAATTTAAAAGACCTTCTTTATACCAAAACCTGCATTGAAAACTAAATGTATTGAAATTAAGAGGTAGCACCTCATATGTTGCTATATATCTCTAAAATGAATCGACATGATATATAATGCATAGAGGATGAATTGGCAAGGCACGTCTAGATACAAAGAGAAAAAAAGAACATCAAAGTAGAGAGGAGAATTTAAGAAGAAAAGGAAGTCGATTTAGAAGTTTTGGGTGGTTGAAATAGAGGACACAACACAAAAAATAAAAGAAATAAAGAAACTAATTAAAAAAGGAGGATCAATTTGCTACAGAAAGGGAGAGAAAAGCCTACCAAGAAGGGTACGACATAGAGGGAGGAGGATTTGAGGAAGATTGAACAGAAATTTCTAGAGGAAAACAATCAAGGAAACAATCAACCAAGTCTTCAACTGTGATGGAACAACAATTGGATATAAAAGAAGGCCCAGAGAAGTGAATTGGATCAACAAGGAGGTGGCCTAGGCATAAAATAGAGGATATGAATATTGGAACAATAGAGAGGAGCTGAAGTAGAATTATATTATTCATTTGCATTGAATTGCTTTGTACAAAATAGAATTTGTAGAATATCATATTGTGAGATTAGGCTTTGGCTAAATTTGAATATCTGAACCATGGTATGCTGGTAATTTGAATATATTGAGGTTGAAACATCTGATTACTCCCATTTCTTGTGATTTTGTTTACTTGAATAAATTTGATATTCTTGTAGTTGCATAAGGATAAATAAAATAATTAAGTTAACTTTGCTGGTGAATGGTGTGAGCATGATGCTAGTGTTGGTTGTTTGATAAGACTCCAAACCTATGTTGCTTCAATGTGGTAGAGAATGGCCTTGACTAGAGGTAGGAGTTAGAGGGACTCTAGCTATAGCACATGGAGCATTGTCCCAGCGATCCAATACCACATAAACATGCACCACCTCAAGTGTAACCTTGTTGGCTTGCACTTGAATTTGCATGAGCACATAAGAATAAATTATAGCCTTAGTGTATAAGGAGAAATTATGATCAATAGAAGAAGTTAAAAATAATGATGAATTTATATCCTTACAAATGTTGAAAAGGATCTCCACCCTAAAATCATGCCAAATCGTATATTTGGAGGGAATTTGAGGTCAATCCCCTAACAAAATCATATGCTAGGAAAAGGGTTCAGGCCTAAAAGGCTTGAAAAAATCATGAATCTAGGTCCAATCAACTTGAGCGCTAGGATAAAACCAAAATAGATTCTTGAGCAACTCTTGATGACCATAAAAGGGGCATCTTGGATCTCTAATTTCAATATGGGTTAACTTGGACCTAACTAGAATAGCTTAAAAAGGAATACACCAAGGAAAGTGTGCAAGCTTTAGCTCTTAATTAGCTGACCAAACTATCTAAAATCTTTGTTTCCAAATGCTCATAGAGGATTGAAGCAACCAACATTGATTAAAACCAAGCAATATAGGAAATTGAGGAGAAATCAAGGAATAACCCTTTGAAGGCTTGTAATTATGAAATGGTGTATTAGGATACCATTTCCAATCTTTCCACCATGTCTTGAAACTATGGACTCCCACTTTGTGAGTCACATCTAGTGGGCATGTAGAGTCAATAATGACCTAAGAAGTTTCAAAGTTTTGATTAGATAAATGAAACTTAGCTTTTGCTTCAAGCTAGGAAATACAATTTATCATAGTTTTATTGAGAAGACTAGGAAGGGACCTAGTTACCTTCTTAAGGAACCTCAAATCCCAAACCCAAGGTTTTTTGGCAAGTGGACAATCTTAATGAGAACTTATAGGAAACCGCCAAATATAATGCTCATTAATGGAAATACTAAAGCATAATACTTTTCCATTCAAATAATCCAAGGCTTAATAGCTTCCCAAGCTCTCCAAATTCTTTTCATCACAAACACACCATGACTTTAGATGGACTCTTGCATAATAAGAAGGGTTTGAAGACCAATCCCCTTCCAGGCTTATCTCACATGCGAGATGTTGGAAGAAGTGCATTGATTGACCAATATCTTCCATGTTTCATTGCCTTCAAGAACATGGATAATTCAGTTGGCACACAAAACCAACCCTTGTCATTGATTGGAAATCAATCCTAGTCTTCCATCATGTGTGAGCCAATAGAAGTTCCAAGCCACATGATGAAAGCCTCTATGATTATCAGAGGAAGCCCCAAGAATATCCCTAAGAAGTTTCCCAATACTCTAATAAGAATCCTTAGAAGGAATCTAGTAGGAGGAATAATACACATGAGTGGTTGCAAGGATCTTAGAACACATGTAAAATTTTCCTACCATGGAGAGGGGCTTTTTAATCCAATAAGACAACTTCTTCTTAATTTTGGAGATGGAAACCTACCATAAGCCAAAAATAGAAATATATCTCCATGATCATCTATTTCCACCCAAATGAATCCATCCAAGGAGTTTTAGATAGAATGGATTGTCTATAACATTGAGTTTTTTGCCATTAAATGTTGGAACCTAAATCCTTACAAAAATTATCAAGGTAATGCAAAGTATGCTTGATAGTGCCTTCCTCCTCAAGAAGAGTGAGAAAGGAGTCATCCAGAAAGTGCCCATTCACAAGATGAGATAAGGAATGTGGAAAGGAAATGCTTTTGACAAGATTTTGAGCCACAAAATGAGCCATAAGCTAACCAAAACCTTCAGAAGATAGAACATAGAGAGTAGGGGCTAATGGGCAACCTTGGTGGATAGACTAAAAATCACAAAAGCATTAGAATAGTGCCTATTGATGGTGAGGCAAGTAGAGGCATCTAAAAAACATTTGAATAGATTGCACAAAGTGGGGCCCAAATCTAAGGGCCTAGAGCATGGTAAGAATGAAGGGCCATTCAATGTGATCATAAGATTTGGCAAAATCAATCTTGACAAATGCAATGTGCTATTGGGAGTGTCTAGACCACTCCATGCCTTCCCATAGCATAATGATGTCCAAAATTTACTTGGACATGATGAAGATGGTCTGCTTTAGTCACAAAATTAAGAAAATAATGTGGCATAATTTCAAAGCAAGAGCCTTAGCTATGACTTTGTAAGAAACATTTAGTAGAGTTATGGGCCACCAATTATAGATGTACTTAGGATTTCTTAACTTAGGTATGAACTTGATAAATTTCCTTTATTTATAATGGATCCTAGGGAATTAGAGTTCCATGAATTTCTTCAAGATACACTTTATGAAGGTCTTCACCAACTAAATCCCATAGAGCCTTATAGAATTCACAAGGACAACCATCATAAATAGGAGCTTTATCATTAGCCATACAAAACACCACTTCCTAGAGATTAGCAATGGAGAGAAATTAATCACAAAAGGCTCACTGAGTAGAAGAAACATTACAAGGGACAACCCTAAGGCATTATTGCAAAGCATTTTCACATTTAGGATAATTCTCTTAATGTTTTCAAAAACCTACTCATAATGATGAACGAAAGATTGGATCGCTTTAGGAAGTTTAGTCTAAAGATGATGTCCATCTTTGATTTGTTTAATAGTCTAGGAAGTGCGATGAGTACGGAAAGAGTGAGAAGCCTCCTTGGAGGCTCTATCCCTCACTTTAACCCAAAACAAGTGAGCTCTGATTTGATCACCTCCAACAGTATGATTATAAGGAATTTGTTTCTATTGTTGAAGCTTAGAAACATTCATTTGTAAAGATAGAGCAAAGGGATTGGCTTCCAACATGGTGGTGCCTTGGTAAAGCTCTGAGGTGGTTGCCTCATATGAGTGGTAGTGAAATTGTGCTAGTTAGTTGTTATATATTTGTAAAAAATGGGATGACATCATTTTACCAGATAATCGATCATGTCTATTGAGTGGGCTTGGGATCAAGATTCTAGACATGTCAAATGTGGAGCAATGTGGGTTGATGAGTTAACAAAGAGGTGTAAATAAAAAGATAAGTCTTGTTAAGTTCGGCCTTAGCAAGTTACCGTTCAATGTAAAATTGAATGGGAGAATGGTCAAGAAGAACAACATCTAGAAAAAGGCTCCATTGGAATAGAAAAATAGCAAGTAAAAGAGAAAAAGGACTGCATTGAAAACATAGCACAATCAAGTCTTTTATACACTCTGTAAAACCAATCTCTAAAATTACATGTATACTAGTGGGGTTGATTAAGGTAGTGACCCATATTAGGATCACAAAGTCCCAATTTATTGCACAAAAAATATGAAGATTCCCTTTCGGTATCAATCTAGCACATGGGAAGGGTGTCATCTTTATCATATGTCATCTCAACCATATTAAAGTCTATAAAAAACCTAAGTGGTGGCAGCCATTGAATTAGCAATCTAGAACTAGAGAGAAGATCACTTAATAGTGTCATTAGAACCATAAAAATTAATAACTACAAATGAAGGATTGTTAGTATTAAAAAGGGCCCATAATTCTCTATTAGTGGGGTCACATCCATGATCCACTAAATGCGGATGCCACTTAGGAGAGAGAAATTTGAAGACCTCTCCATGTATTGCATTGTGATTGCTACACAAGTAAAAGTTGGTTGGAAACATAACACAAGCAATGAAAAGAAAAAAATCCAATAATCTTAACTTCTTGCAAATAAAGAACATCCAAACCTAAAAATCAATGTCAATTATCTCTTATAGAATATTTCCTAGGAAGGTCTGTAAGAACTCAAACATTCTAGGATAAGAAATTCATTGATGGGAGTCAAGAGTCATCTCATCTCTATCCAACTCATCTAGAGTAGCATAGTGATTATAAAAAAAATTATCTCGAGAGAAACTGCCTAATTGAATGTTAGGAAGATTGACCCTTCTTTTATCTAAGCCAATTTCTCCCTCCTCCAAGTGTCCAGGTAGATTGTGAGAGCAATGGTGGAGCATTAGGAGAGAAGGAGGAGAATGGGTCATGAGACTTGGCTAAGAAGGTAAAATTGATGCTAGTTGAGGCATCCTAGTAAACTTAGGCTAGCTAGGCAGGTCACCAATAGGAGGCACCACCTCTTTCCCCTTCTCTAAAGGGTTTGAAAATACACCAGAATACTTCTTAGCAACATGATTACTAGAGTTTCCTAGACTTTTGAAAGAGATCCAATATTGTTAGGGTTCCTATTATTCTTGTAATTCACTTCTATAGTCCATACTTCCCCCTTTTAGGAGTAGGAGCCTTGGAGCATTGAGCAGATTGGTTGTTACTTGGGGAGAATAATCATAATATTATGATATGAGGATTAACATCTAAAGCAAGTGTTTGACAGATTGAGATAAACAACATGTTGACTGTGACATATTTGACCAATTTGAATGTCCACTATTTCTATTAAATCCTTGGAAAGGTCAACCTCAACATAGACTCATTTTATTACAAGCCAAGAAAAATCTATCTAGCTCAATGCATACCACTTTCCCAAGTGTGTGCTAGCAATAGTGTCTACAAAGTGCCAACATGGAAAAGGTAAGCCTAGGAATTCCAACCCAAAAATGGACACAAATGGGCCTTTCATCTGAGATGACAAAGTCTTGAGTCTAAGGCTAGATGACTAGTAGAGACACATGGACAAACTAGAGGCCATGCTTAAGAATGACAATTGTATGATTGGCTTCAACAAAACAAAATAGAAAAAAATATTTAGTAAGGTTTTGGATAATGACCCCATGTGGGGCACAAGCCTTGTTCCCCTAGTCTTTTAGTATGCTTTCAGGGGGGACCCTCCCAACTAAATAACATATCAAAGTAAAATTTTCAAGCCATTTACAAGAACTATCAAACTTCAAGATGGGAAACACTACATCTAGAGGGGATTCAAAGTGCATACCTCATGGAATACCTATCATCAAGAGCTATCAAACCATCAACACTAGAAAAGTTGTTGGGTTGATAAAGTTTGAGGCCATTAAGAAGGGGGATGGATGCCCTAGGGTGGGAAAAACTAAATTCCCCTACAGTAAATGTAGAAGAATGAGACAATATCTAAAAATAGTATGTAGTATGACATCAAAAGATAAAGAAAGACATGACAAGAATCAAAACCCTAGCAAAGATTAACTCTATTATTCAACATAGTCCAAAAAAAAATCTTTAAATTCACTTATAGATGAGTTCACTCTATTTTCCTGGCCCGCCATCTCAACACCAAATAGGGGAGCATATTTTCTAGATGCATTTGGAATAAATTAGGTGAAAATATTTGGCAATCCAAAGTAGATGCGCAATGAAAGCTTACTTCATAGAAATTACTTTATGTTAAATTTTCTACTAATACCAACCTAAATTTTATTTATCCCCTGCCATTTTTGTAATTCACACGAGTCTATTAAACATGCATTCTATTTTTTTCTATATGTCAACAAGCTTTGGTACTATCTCATGTCTTCCCACCCTAATCTTTCCCCATAAATGGTCATGGTAATTTGCATTTCTACGCTTATCAACATCCTACAATGCCATCTCAAATACTTTCCAACATGCTATTATCAAAGCAACACTACCTTCTACCAAACTAAATTTCCCTTTGACTGAAGTTAAAATAATCAACGCTAATTTTCTTTTACACATGAATAACCTATTCACAGCTCTCAAGGATCAACTGAAAGAAAACAAAATTACGGAAACCCAAATACTCCATCTTCAAAAACCTTTTTCTTTTCTCCAACTTTATCTCAGTTATGATTGTCTTATGTTGCTTCCAGCTCGTTAACTATATGTTCCAATGTAGTTACATGGTTGTACCTTTTCATACAGAGCTTCATCAGTCCCAGCAACCTACTTTCAAGGGAGGTTGAAATGGAGAGTTTAACTTATTTATCAAATAAAGAGATCAACTATGTCACCTTTATTTCTAGTACATTTTATGTAGTAATTCAATATTAAGTTTAAGAAAATTGGAATAGAATTTGATATTAAATTAAAGAAATTTATTATATTCAAATATTAAACTTAAAAAGTTTGTAATAATTGAATATTAAATTTTAAAAAATATTAGTTAAATTTAAAAAATTAGATATAAAGAAATTGTGTGTTTCTAAATATTGATGAATATATTTATTATTTTATGAAAAAAAATATTTTTTATATAAATTTTAAAAATTAATAATAACTTTTAAAGTTTTTAAAATATTAATGAGTAAATTTAATTATATTATGTTGAAAATATACAATTATTTTTCAAAATATAGTTATATGTAAAAAGAAAAAATGGTTAAAGGTTTTTACAACAAGAGGTGTTCCTATAGTCATGACGAGAGGTGCTTGATTAAAGTTCAATGGGTTTGATTAAAAAAAACTTCATCTTAACAAGACTTACATCTAGAGATCAAGTTAGTCTTATTCTCATACAAAAGTTGTGGAGGGTAGCACCTAAAGTAATAGACAAAGACTTAAATGTGTGAGCTGAATGAATCCCCACACAAATCCCTGACAACGGTGAGGAAGCATTTGAAACAATCCCATGCACACAAATGGTACCCTACTCATAGCCATAAGAATGTGCATCTTAGTTAAATCAGCTAGAAAACTTTTGTGCTTTATTGACCTCCAACATAGAGCCAATTTTGGGTGAATCATTTGTGAAAAAATCTAAACATAAATGAATTAAAAGCGAATGGTGGGAGTTAAAAGTTTGAGGATTTGGTGTACTATGCATTATTTTATCGTTCTCTGTATAATAATTTTCCCATAAGCTATTCTTGTATCTTGCATAAAGCAAGACAATGGACTGATTTTAAAATAGGGCACACAAAAATGTAATGGTTATAACTTTGAGTGGACGTCTGTGGGGGACTTCTCCCTATTTCAGACCAAATATGGTGGATGTTAAAATGAAAAGTGAGGATAAATTTATGTAATGAATTTGAAGTTTTATTACACTTTTTAATAACCTCAGTCAATGCTGGGTACATGCATGAGATTCGAAGTGTTACCATGTCTTCTTCCCATCCTTCAATATCATTCCACTGTGGTATTTAAATCAAATGTATTTTGGTGAAACTATAATTGATTAAAGAATTCAAGCTTAAGTATGGTATTTAAAGAAAATGTGTTGTCCAATGGGGGAGCTTTAAGTATCTATATTTGTATAAATGCTTATAAAAATATATAACTTTAAATGTTAAATATTAAATAAAGAAAAAATATTATATCCTTGAAAAGGTGGATAGTTTATTAGTGAGTTCTTTGGTAATGAATGAATATATGGAGATTAATTTTTTTTGTTGAGTATAATGTTTTGATATTATAAAAGATGAGGTAGGGTTTAAGTTTTTATATATATTAAAACATATATTTTTGATAAATAATGTGTTTTTAATATTAAATTTATATAAAAATATGATACATTAATTTATAGAAAAAAGGAGTGGAATAGAATCACATTTTTAAAAGTGATGTAAAAGTCTAAAGATAAAAGAAAAATGATACTATGCAATTAAAGTAATTTCAAGTAGAGGAAGATAGTTAGAGATTGTCTTAGATATTTGGAGGTCCTTTACCTCTTTATCTTTTTCCTATTGCCTTTTATTACAATAGAGATATTTTGTGCATTCATTACAAGTTTTCCCCTTTGAACAACCACATATTTGTGTGTATGCCGAAACATCTTCCTAGGTCTCATCTTCCCACTTGGCATAACTCTACACTAAATTCTTGCCTTGAAATTATCATATTGAGTCTAAAATGGTTGAAAACTTCACTATATCTATTGATCTTAATGACTAAGAATCTTTTGATCGTGATGCCCATCTTGAACATGTTGAAAACCAAAATAAATCATATATGACTAATAGGTTGCAAATGCTTAAAAGGGACCTAACCAAGCTTGCCAATGAAGAAAAAATTTTAGCTTTGGTATCTATGCACTCCATAGTTTAATCATGACTAAATTTTTCAGTATGGATGTGCTCTAAGGTATAAGCCAAATTATGAATGGAATTGAGGTTGCTAATTATTCTCCATCCCCTCACATGAATCCCAGCCCTCCTCTTCTATATTCTACCTCTCCAACATCACTCTCCCACCTTTCCTATCCAACATGCCATATCCGTGTCCCTCCCTTTTGGGCCTCCTTAATTCTAGAGAAGGCCATTTAATTTGGTAAAAGAATTACATTAGAAGTTGTTTCACCAATTACAAAAAAATGGAGTATGTACCAATAAGCTCTTATACATTTTGTAGCAACGAATGACCTTGCAAATACAAGAACATAATTCTCGGTGCCAAACAGTGGGCACAAATAGTTATTAAAAAATGATATTGTAAATCAAATGTATGAAATTCCAATGCTAAAACATTGTGAAGTTTGGGACCAAAACATTCTTCTTGAATCTAAAGCATTTGAATCTTTCATAATATTGTAAAAAAAAACATAAAAAATTAAATTTAGAATTTGTGAATGGTTTATAACAATGCAATGTATTCACTCCCTAATGATTTGGTTTGAATTTAGAAAGCGTGTCAAGGGAAAATGTTCATAAATAATTTACATATATCAATTTTAAGATTATGATTAGGGTTAGGGTTATGGTTAGGATTAGAATTAGTGCTAAGGTTAAGGTTGGGTTTGAATTAGGTTAAGGTTAGACTTATAATTAGAGTTAGAATTAGGGTTAGGGTTAGGATTACAGTTAGAGTTAGAATTAGAATTAGAGGGAACTAGAATCAAGGTTAGGATTACAATAAGTGTAAGGATTAGAATTACAGTTAGGGTTAGGGTTAGAATTAGGGTTAGGGTTAGGGTTAGGGTTAGAATTAGAATTAAGATTAGAATTACTGTAGGGTAATAATTAGGCTTAGAATTAGAATTATGCTTATGGTTAGAATTATGGTTAGGATTCAAATTAGTGTTAGGATTGGAAGTAGGGTTAGGGTTAGAATTAGGTTTAGGTTTAGGGTTAGAATTAGGGTTAGGGTTAGATTAGGTTTACATTTAGGGTTAGAATTAGTGTTAAAATTAGAATTATATAAATAGAATTAAGTTAGGGTTAGGGTTTCTATTAAGGTTTAGGTTATGGTTAGGATTACAATTAGGGTTTAGGTTATGGTTAGGTTTAGGGTTATAATTACAATTACAGTTAGGGTTTCAATTAGGGTTTAGGTTAGATATAGGTTTAGGGTTACAATTAAAATTACAATTAGGGCTAGGGTTAGGTTATGGTTACAAGTACAATTACAATTAGGCTTAGGGTTAGGGTTTTAATCAGGGTTTAGATTATGGTTAGGGTTTAGGTTATATTTAGGTTTAGGGTTACAATTACAATTACAATTAGGGTTAGGTTTACAGTTAGGGTTTCAATTAGGGTTTAGGTTAGATTTAGGTTTAGGGTTACAATTACAATTACAATTAGGGTTAGGGTTAGGTTTACAGTTAGGGTTATGGATAGAATTACAATTAATGTAAGTGTTAGAATTAGGGTTAGAATTAAATTTAGGCTCAAGGAAAAAATTAATATTACTGATACAATTAGGGTTACAAATAGAATTAGGGTTAGGGTTAGGTTAAAATTTGATTTAAAATTAGGGAATATATATAAATAGGCATTAGGGTTATAATTATAATAATATATATCTAATCTATATTATATAATTATAATAATTCTTATAATTATATAGACCAGGGCATACAGAGCAAACTAAGGCATATAGAGTAGAGCATAGAGAGCATACTAGAGCATATCGAGTAGGGCATAAAGTGTAGACTAGGGCATACATAGTAGACTAGGGCATACAAGGCAAAGCGTAGAGATCATACCAAAGAATAAAAATCATATCAAAGCATAAAGAGCATATCAGAGGATACATTGTAGACCAGGGCATACAGAGTAGAGCATAGAGAGCATACCAGAGAATATACAGTAGGGCATAAAGAGTAGAACAAAACATACATAGAAGATCAGGGCATACATAACAACACATAGAGAGTAGACCAGACCATTAGAGCAAGGCATAAAGAGCAGACCAAGGTATACAGAGTAGACCATATAGAGTAGACTAGAGCATGTAGAGAGCAGACCATATAGAGTAGACTAGAGCATGTAGAGAGCAGACCAGGGCATAGAGAGAAAATCAAAGCAGAGCATATAGAACAGAGCAGAGCATATATACCAAAGTAGAGTATATTGAATGAAGTTGGAAAAATTATAAAAAAATATATTTTTCACAACCAATAAATATAAAATTGATAAAGAATATACTCTTTTTCATTTAAGTTTTGTTTTTTAATCAATAAAAGTTAGACATGGACATGGATTCCTAGAAGGGCAAGTTACCAATTGATTTTTTTATTTATTAAAATGATTAAAATAACTCTTGATTCTAAAATTATATATACCAATTTTATAATTTAAAAAATGAATCTTTTATGATTTGTCATAATTTTTTGTTTTTAATGAAGTTTATAAATTTTTAAAATTTCTATAGATAGAATTTACAATTATGATAGGAGTTACAAGTTTGTTGGCCTCATTTTCAACTTGTCAAATTTTAAACTTTTACGTCATCCCTAGTCACAAATTTTCTTGAAGTGTCAAGTTGCTTTCTAATTTGAAGGAGGAATTGTTCTCTTGTTTCAATTGAAGTCTTGGAAGCGGTTTTGTTATGCAGAAATTCATAAAAATAATTAAATTTCAAAATCTGCTAGAGCTGGAAATAAATATTTTATAGAGACGTTTCTATGGCTATTTCACCTAATTGAGTTTCAAAATCTTTTAATCTTTCCGACAAAGCTATTAAAACTTCTAGAAATACTGACAAAGGAAAGGTTGTCTTGCTTCAAACACCAATAAATGAGACTCATGCTTCATCAGAGTTTTGGTTTGGTTTCAAAACTACTAATCTCCGCCAAAAATGGGCTTTCTGTTATCATCCCCTAATATTTTTACTTTTGAAAGTATTTGATCTGCACATTTTGAAACTTATTTAGGAGAAACTGGAAGGTTTTGAAACTCCTCTAAAACACCTATAGGACACTCTACTTAAATATCATCAATTTCAATGGTCAAACAATTAATAGTAATTTTACACCTCATTCACAATAAGAAGTGGTAAATATTTGTCCTATTTTTATTGGTCAAAATTGACCTTTGACTGTTGAAGTGGATGTTATTTAAGAACAACCCCATAAGACTTGTCAAAAAGCAATAAACATTGCCAAAAGGGAAGGCGTTGAGGTTTTATTTTTTCTGGCGGTGTTATGTATTTTCTAGAGTGTTTTAAAACAGCGAAGGTAAAAAACAACTTGGTTTCAAATATCTTAATTGGCATTCTTGCAAGGTTGTGAAAGCATTCAAAAAATTTGATAAAAGAAATTGTTGCCGAAAATTTAGGAGGAAGTAGTTTCTATAACTACTCAAGGAGTCCGTTACAAAGAAAATAAACTATTCCTGTTTTGCATTTTCACAACCATGACCAACATTTTCTTTGCCCTTGCGCATCAAAACATGATGTATGGGAGATCTTTGTTAATTATTATAGTGCGAAATGCTTTGGCAGATATATATGCGAGATGTGGACGCCTAGACAAGGCATATCAACTACTAAACCTTTGCCAGCATCCTCCTTATGCAGCATAGACAGAAGGCATTTGAATGTTTTATGGAATGTCTCAAAGAGATGTAATCTCATAGAATGCAATGACAACAGGATATTCACAAAATGGACGTATTGAAAATACTTTAACAGCGAGTGCAAAGAGCAGGTGTAAAAGTGTTCTACAACCCCTGCCAGCATCCTCCTTGTGCAATGTAAACAAATCCAGTGAATCATCTAGTCAAAATGTCTCAAAGAAATGTGGTTTCATGGGCTACAACGAGTGAAGGATATTCACAAAATGGTTTTATTGAAAACATTGCAGGAACTTTTATACAAACGAAATTGGTAGGTGTAAAACTGAAATGCTCAACCCTTGCCAGCGTCCTCCTTACGCAACAAGATAGGGTACGTGAAACTATGAAACAAAATACCTCAAAGAATGGTCTCATGGACTACAATAACAGCAGGACGTTCACAAAATGGGTTTGTTGAAAAGGCCGTGGAAACTTTCGAGTAAATGCAATCTGCAGGCGTAAAGCCAAATTCTACAATCTTTACCGATGTCCCTGCAGCCATTACCAAACCGTGAGCTCCAAGGAAGGGTTTATATCTGATATTATAGCTCGAAATGCTCTGGTAGACACCCATGCAAAATGTAGAAGCACACATAGAAAGCACGCGAACCGTTTGAACAAATGCCTCAAAGAGATGTTTTCTAATGGAGTGCATTAATGATTGCAGGATACGTAGAAAATGGATTTGTTGAATCGGTCTTTAAGATTTTTCTGGTATACCTAAAACCTGCATAAAAAGAGAATCATATGGGATAGTGGAATTTTGTCAGATTTTGTAGTTATAGGCACCATGATATAGGCCGTAATCATCCAATACCTATTTGGTCATTATTGCACATGGATTTTGTGCATATTGCAGTCGAGTATCTTCATACAACATTCCTTACGAGTGAGAGAGAAGTTCTATATGATAGGAAATAATGATTTTTCTTATCTAGGAGCCCTTGTTTGAGAATCACATCCATCTCTCCTTCGTCTTGTACTTAAGAAGCATATCACATGAAAGTCCGATTACAAGGTTGGTGTGCCATATGGTCATGAGCAATGTATATATGTAGACTTAATTGCACTGCACTTGGAGAGAAAGGATTGCATGTCTTGTTGGTGCTTGAACCACGAGAAGAGTTCATTGCCTGAAATAATCAAGGGTATAGCATGCAATAACCAATGTTAATTCAAGTGGCAATGAATCTACTTATCAAGAATGACCTAGCCACTACAATCCTATTATAACTATCAACCTAGATAAAAGAAGAAGACTTGTTCGAACTTGAAAATTAATTTAGTTGTTGCATGGGAGGTTTAAAACAAGACATATGAAGAAGGGAATGAAGTTGAGTTACTTAGCTCAAGAATTGAATGCAATTGACTTTTTAGATTGTCAGGCTTGGTGTGCATTAGGAAATTGCTATCTTTCACAAAAAGATCATGAGACCATCTCAAAAGCATTTCAATGAGCCATTTAGATTGATTGTTGTTTTATGTATGCCTATATACTATTTGTGGTCATGAGAATGTTGTAATAGAGGATTTTGAAAATGGTATTAATTGTCGTCAAAGTGCCTTGCAAATTGATCCCTGACATTATGACACCTGATGCAACCTAGGAATGATATGTCATTAACAGGAGAGGTTATCAAAGTTACAAATGCGGTGGTTTTAAGGCATGTAATACACGGTTTGGTGATTGACTCATACAATGAATCGATCGCCAACATCCATCTAATCAAACAGAAATAAGGTAAATGATGTAAGAAGAAAATGCAGTATCTCCTTCAACTAGCCCTCTCTACATAATGTTGTGACATTAAGGTGAGTAGTGGATGTCAATGGCTTTTTATGATTTTAATTGAGGAAAAATGCACATCAGTTTACCTCTATCATGATGATGTTGCTAGTAGAAGACATACTATTTCTTTATCCATATTTTGTATGCGCAAACACAGGAGTCTAAGATTCAAATATCCAGAGGAGTTGTCAAGATCTGACAAGCTTTGATTGTCAAAATGAAGTCAAAATAGAGTAGATGTGATGGAAAGTAGCTTACTGAAATCCATAACTCAAAATTTGAATGCTCAAGTTACCTTTTTGTAAAAAGTGACTTACGTCACTTATTGTAATTCAAAAGTTAGAAAATGAGCTTTGTTTCCAGAAATGTTAGGTAAAATCTAACTAAAATAAAACTTATTTTTAAATTATTGTATTTCAAAAGTGTAGTTACAAGGTAGTTATCAGGTGGTTACAAAGTAGTTACTAGAGAGAAGCCTATAAATACAAGGCTATTTCATATGTAAGGGGGACTTTTGGGAAGAGACTTTTTGGAGGGGAACTTATGGAGAAGTTTTTCAGAGACTTTTGGTCTAACACTTTGTACATAAAGGCTTTATGAAGTTGTATAATTTCATGAAAGATAATAAAGAGTGAATTTGGTTTGTATGTTCCAATTGTGCTTTTGAGTTATCATTACTAGTTTCTCGTATGTTAAATTGATAATCCTTTGTCTTTGTGTGAGTCATTGGTCATATATTGAAGCATTGATATATAAATCATGTAATTGATGTAATGAAACACAATCATATCTTGGTATCTCAATTTGAATGTGCTGGAGAAACCCACCCACCATAAACAACTAGTGCATTGTAAATGACCCATTGTATGGTGGTTCTAACAAGTTCTAACACAGTCGACTGCTGTTTATGACCAAAAAGGATGAGTCGATGTCAAAGATGCTGTCCGTACTACTCATCGAGGTAGAGTTGACCGCCATCTGGAGTTCGCATGAATGTCGACCAGCCGGTCGTTTACAATGCACTGGCTGGTTAAGCTCTTCCAGAGAAACCTATCTCTTTGTATGTTGAGATTTGTCATCTTCTTTTCATCATATTGCATATTAGAACTTATTGTTGTGTAATTCATCATATAGGTTCAGGAATGTAGTTCCTAACTTCTGTGGTGAAATCCCCTCATAAGTTGTCCTATGTTTGTGAAATCTGAACTAGTATTCGTATGTCTATTGTTAGGGTTTTAGTAAATCATTTTTCTTGTTAGTTTTCCTTTTCCTCCTTTTTGTACTTTTAGGTTAAAAGTACACAAAAACTACAAATACCCCCATATACGAGGGAGCTACCCTTCTCAAATGCAAAGGAAAGAGCTGTTAATCCAATAACAACTTCTCCAACTGTTGGAACATTTGTCATTTGGGTGAGTCAATTTGAAATTTGCAGTGACAAATATGTTTACCAACAAAGTTACAATATGATTTTCATTCCACAATTTGGAGCTCATTAAGAAGATAACTAACCAAAAAGTTACAATTAGCATTGATTTCTCTAATACTAATCATAATCCTAACCTTAATTCCAATCATAACCCTAACCATAATTTCAAACACGATAAAAACCCTAAAACTAACCTTATTTATAAACCTAACCCTAACTCTATCCCTATTTATAAACCTAACCCTAAATCAAATTTATAAGCCTAACTCTATATCTAACCCTATTTATAAGGCTAATTGTAACCCAATTCCTTAACAAAACCCTAACTCTAAATCTGACCTTCATTCTAACCTTAACTCTAAACCTAATTCTAACCATGATCCAAACCCTAATTGTAATCATAAACCCTAATTCTAACCCTAATTTTAAGCATAACCCTAATTCTTACCCAAACCCTAATTGTAAACATAACCCTCAATCTAACCCTAATTTAACCATTATCCTAAACTTACACTTACTATAGATTTCACTAAACATAAATATCATATCCTTGTAACTCTAATCCTAATCATAACCCTAACCCTAACCTTAACGAGATTTATAATTATTAAATGATATAATATATAATTATTATATGATATAATATATAATTATTATATGATATAATATATAATTATAAATATTATATATTATTATAATATATCTAACCGATATATAATATTATATAATTATAATTATTATATAATAAAATATTATATAATTATAATTATTATATAATAAAATATTATAATAATATATCTAACCTATATCCTTCTCGAGGTGCCTAATGTTAGGATTAGTGATTAAAAAATAGATGCCTCTAAATAAAATTACAAAAATAACCTAGGTTTAACATAAAACCATTCATTTCCCTCGTTCATGGGGTTTTGTGAGTTAATTCAGGGGCTCAACTTAGGGATGATGCAAGATGGGTTCTCCCTAGTGTGGGTTGGCACAAGGTCAACTTTGAAGGTGCCTCCAAGGGAAATCCAAGATGCTCTGGAGCTGGTTGTATAGTGCGGGACCATATGGGTTAGATAATTGGTATCTAGAAGCTCGCAAACTTCCCCCAGGTACTAACAATATGATAGAAATGCAAGTAACCTTGCTGGGAATCGAAACTTGTATCTACCTCAAGGTGAAAAACTTCACATTGAAGGTGATTCACTTAACATCATCAATGCATTAATGAAAAGAGAGACCCCTTATTGGAAGATTAATAGTCTTATAACTCCTTTGTGGGAACTCTTGGAAACATTCGAGGACTTTGTAATCTCACATGTCTATTAGGAAGCTAACCGCTTGGCTAATGCAATTGCCAACCAAGCTATACAAATGAATGATGTGGATTTCTTTTCCAACTCAGTGGAGGATGGATTGGAGATGTGGAATTTCTTAGTGAGTATGGGCATCTAAGCATTGAGGGTGGAATAATGAATAGTGCGAGTGGCATTTACCCTCAAGCATGTCAAAGGACTTGGGCATTCATTTCTTGGTAAGCCCGAATGGCTTTAACTTGTCAGTTGAGTTGTGTTCGGACAACATTTTCATCCAAAGAAGTTCAATGGATTCTCTAGTTTGTTTGAAGGAGAGATATAGGCAGATGGCATTCTTCAGGAAGATCACTGAACTACACCTTTAGAAGGTTTTTAAGACCAACTCGAGGATTGTTCTGCATGCGATCAAACTAGTCTTGGGTGGGTCGTTCCTTAATACGCAACATAGATATCAGCTTAACACTAATATTGCAGGGATGTTTATTGCTATCCTATTGAATGCCAGCGAGGAGAAGGTGACAATCCGTGCACTGGGTGCAGCTCTGGTAAAGGCCAAATGGAGGGGAGGGCATTGACGATGTTGTGCTTGGCATTGGTTTTCCTCCAGGGGTTGGTATGTGGCCGAAGGTGATTCCTGAGTTTTGCGACCCCTGGAATCCTTTCATCATCCCAACAAGAGGTGTTTTAGAGGATGCCAGATGACATACTACAAAGTGGGGTATTGCTTTTCTCAAATCAATCATAGGCATAGATCTAGATAGTGATATCGAGGGGGTTTTTACCTTCAAGGAACTAGGCTCTGTAGGTGAGGACTCTATGGCAATGGAAGAGGATAGGCTGAAGGAGGAAAATGCTAAAGCTTAAACTTTACTATGCAGATGTAATAATCAACCTAGTTACTACTAATTTTTTTAGTAGTAACAACATACATATTCACAACCAACTATGATGACAAGCAAGCATCCCACACTACTTGTTGTCATCACTGGCTAAGAAGTAGGTGTACAACAATATACATCACATGCGGCCATTAATAGGATTTCCACATCATGTTGAACATGTCGAGTTGGTGGATCCTAACATCTATCACTTCCATGCCACTGGTCAAAGTTAGTCCAACCCGGTATGGGGTATCTCCTGGCATCTATCACCTGCATGGTACTGGTGAAAGCTGATTAAGCCCTATCATACCAAAGGGTAGCTCCTAGCATCCGTCACCTCCATGGTATTGGTGGCAATCAACTAACCCTAAGATATGGCATATAGCACTTAGTATTTGTCACCTCCACAGTATTGGTGATAACTGGCTAAACCACACCTATATCATAACCTTCCTGGCATTTGTTTGAGAAGGCACATCACGTACGTTTGAGGGAAAATATTTTTAAATTTCTCTAGCTTTCATTAATCTCCTTACCATTCGAGCCTCATCCCACCTGCCCACTATTGTATAGCTTTGCTAATGAAGTATTTACATCCCTCATCCAGTAAAACTCCATGGATGCTTGCAATTAAAGCACATGTAAATCTTACATAATCAGGGTATGCTCCTAAGTGCTTCATTGGTTGAAGGAGTTTGAGAGCATCCTTGTAGAAGCCATTTTGTGCACATCTTGAAACCATGGAATTCCATGAGATGACATTTTTGTGAGGTGTTTTGTCAAACAACTTGTGTGCCTTGTGTATGCTTCCACATTTTGCATATATGTCTATTAGGGCATTTGCAACTACATGTAACAAGAATCCACTTTCAACTACACTTTGATGGATGTCCAAGCCATTTTCCAAAGCTCCCATCTTGGCACAGGTTGGGAGGATGCTTGCAACAATTGTGGAGTTTGGAATTTTACACCCACAGATTGCATTTGCTTGAAAGTTTTGAAGGCCTTTACAACAAATTAATTTTGTACATAGCTGACAATAAGCACATTCCACAAGATCAAATTAATGTTATTAGTATGTATTAGGTTTTAGGGCTTTCATAGATGCCCATGCTATGCTAAAGCTTATATGATGTAGTAGAAGAAGCATAGGTTGATAGATGACAGTTTTTGTATAACTGTAAGACAATGCCCTCCTCTTGGATTAGTTAGGTAATAAAACTATATTTTATACATCTTTTATATGGGTATGGCTCCTTAAAGCCAGACTGATCTATCCCAAAAAAACATAAAACCATTCATTATATATACATGTACTTGAATTTTTTCTCATATAATTTAAATTTAAAATTTGACATGTTATAGTAAAAAAAAAATTCTATCTGAAATATAAATATAAAAAATTAAAATAACAATGAAAAAATATTTATAAAGAAACGTTTTATTTTATTTAAATGATTCTAAAATATTGTTAAATACATTTAATTATAAAATTTTTAAAAAATATATTATTATCATTTTTACATCTATAATCTTTAAAGGAGTAAAATAAAATTTTATTACATTATCAAGAAACACTAACACATTAACAATAAATGAATATTAACATAGAAAAACTTTTAAAGTATTATAACATAAAATATTAAACCAAAAAAATAACTACTAATAATAGCAATTCATAAACAAATCCTAAAATTTCTGATAAAACCACTTAAAACTAATAAAATTCTTGTGAAAACACACTCTACCCTAAACCATATCTAATAAAATTTTCATAAATTTTAAAAAATATATCTAGAGTACATCGTCCACATATCTTCCAATTTTTTTTTTCTTTTTTGGTTTCTGGTTTTTGGTTTTTTGGTTTTGTTTTCTTTTTTAAATAAATTAGTGGTTTTTTTAATCTTTTAGCTCTTCAACTCCACCCTGCTGTGAACGCCTCTCTGCTCAGCTCTTCAACTCTACATTGTAGAACGTTGCCAAATTATAAAATTACATGGAATCTCAACTCTTCAACTCTACATTGTAGAACGTCGCCAAATTATAAAATTACATGGAATCTTTCAGCTCTTCAACTCTACTTTGCTATGATTGTAGAAGGCCTCTCCCCATAATGAAATTCAAAAAACCAAAACAACTCAAACCCAATAACACCACTAAAATGAAAAAAGGACAATATGCAATAAATAGTATCGTCTGAAAATTCTCATAAAACCAAACGATCTCACTTATGAAAATCTCAAGAAAACGCGATATCCATTCATGAAAATTAAAATTCTAATGAAATCAAACAATACAGTTAAACTGAAAATCTCATAAAATCTAAAGCTCTGGACAGTTACTAAAGAGGAGGAGCGGAGCTACTTTCTGCACTATGCCCCATGTCCGGTGAGTCATGTTGGGGAGTTGATAAAAGACGCAGGCTTAGATCAATATTTGGCAAATGTGGAGAAGAATGTTGAGGTATAAAGAGCAGTTAGAAGATTAAATTAATTGAATTAGAGAAGAATGTTGAGGTATTAGAAGATTAAATTAATTGAATAGAATATTAAACAATAAAAGAGAAAACACTAAACAATCACACAGTGACAAGAATTTAATGATTATGTCCATGGAAAAAGCAAGAGAAACTCTATTTTATTATCTTCACAGGGTAAAAGCACAAAGCTGTTAGCCGACTTATCAGCATGAGTGAATTTAAGTATTTCTAACTAAAAATCAATTTTGGTCAAACATATGATTTTGTAAGATTCATTCTAACTAAGATATGTCCATGATTTTTCCAACTAAAATTGTTGGCTAACGCCAATTTACTAAAAAATAAAATTATTTGAACAACTTCTAGTGGTCTAAATAATATTTTTTAAAAAAAATATAAAAATACCTTTTTGTAGATCTATAAGTTTAGTTTTCAAAAATATATATATTTTAATAGTTTAATTATTATTTATATTTTCCTTTCTATTTTTACTAAAAGTAGGTTATCAGCACAAAACATTAGTTCGATTACCATGTCAAGGAAAAATAGTAAAACTTATTAAAAAAAATTGAAAAAAATATGATGCACTAGATAAAAGAATATGGTATAATTTTTTGTCTATTTTAGATAAATAATTAATATGAAAGTTGACGTCGAATGGAAACAACTACGTTTTAATACACGCACATTTTATTATTTATTTAAAAATATATATTTATCAAAATTGGAAAAAAATATATCGTGTAACTTCATTTTTCAGCATTTTATTGGCAACTAAATTATAGTGTCAATTTATTAAAAACTATATTCAAATAAATTTTTAATTTTTTTCAAAAAATACAAACATAAAATATACTAAAAAATAAATATTTTATTAGTTTATATCATTTCAAAATTCAAAACATATATGTCACTTTTTAGTGATTCAAGTTTAAAAGTTGGATCAGCATTGGCCGTTTCCATTATAAAGTGTGACACAGCTTTGTGCTTTTACCCCACAACAATGTATACAACAACAATGTATACAATAGTTTGCATTAGTCTTATCCCATGAGAAATGAAATTTCATTTTATAGAAACAAGGAACAAAGAATAGAAAAAAGAGTGGAATGTGAAGGGATGCAGATCAACAAAGAACTATAGGCATTCATCCCAGTTTGTAGGGTAAGAATTGGCAAGTAAGCAGGCATTGGCAAGTTTGAAGGATGAGGTATAGGTGTATTTAAATTGTTTGAGAAATGTGGAAAAGAACTATAGGCATTCATCCCAGTTTGTAGAGTAAGAATTGGCAAGTAAGCAGGCATTAGCAAGTTCGAAGGATGAGGTATAGGCATTTTTAAATTGTTTGACAAATATGGAGAAGAACTATAGACATTCATCCCAATTTGAAAAGCAAGCATTGGCAATCAACACGTTTGTTATTTTTCGGACATTCATTCCACTTCTTCTTGTGCTTCATCTTCATCTTTCCTTTCGTTCCTTGTGGCTTCCATTGTTGTAACTGGACATTGAAAACAATCCTTCAATGAATGAGATGTTGCATTCACTACTTTGTAATTGCAACTTAATAAGCTTTTCATTTTTAGAATTCTATTTATAGCTTTATATGGTTCATTTTATCCCCATTGAGAATAAAATTAAGATTACATAATCGTTTTGAAAAAAAATCATTTTCTTAAGATGGAAAGCTTTGCATTGAAATGACATCTAAAATTTATTATTCTAAACATTTAAAATTTTAGTTATCTCATTAACCAACTTTTACAACCAAAATAAAACACTTACTCTTCTCTAATTGCAATAGAGCATGAGTTAGAATATCTATGGAGGATTTAATGTATAAAATATAATGTATTTATTTATAATAACTTCTGCCTTGACTAATATGCTTTGATCCTTTTATTTGATATGATAGAACCCTAATAAAAGATAGTTATAAATTAAATTATTGTGTAGTAAATAAAATAACACATAAAACAAAAGGTAACCCTAACAAAATATAATGTACTTACCTTTAAATAACTTCTAACTTACCGAATACACTTTACTCCTTTTATATTTCATATTTTAAAACCCTAATAAAATATAGTTGTAAAATAAATTATTCTTTAATCACAGTTAATTTTTATAAATCAGCTGTGAGTAAAAACCTAATTCTGTAGAAAAGAAAAAAAACTAAATTGAAACCTTTATATGAAAATGTATAAAATATAATGCAGTTACCTTCAAATAAATTCTGCCCTTGGCAATATTCTTTTGCTCTACCTTATTTCATTTCGTATTTTTTTAGTATATTTGACTATTACTTGTTTATATAGATTTGTTACTTTATATCAGCTTTATTGTTATGTCCATTAATTTAATAAAACTATGACGGTTATATATTTTAAATTTAATTCTTATGTGCTTTCATTTATTCAGTATGTTGGTTATATTATAAATTTAAAACACTTAAAAAATTAAAAAAAATATGTGGGCTCTTTTAAGTTTTTTTATTGTTATGTCCATTAATTTAATAAACCTATGGTGGTTATATATTTTTAATTTAAATCTTGTGTGCTTTTATTTAAAAAAATATGTCGGCTATATATTTTTTAAATATAAAATAGTTAGTTTATAATTTTTAGGTGCATTCATTTAATAAAAGTATGCCGGCTCTATTCTAAATTTAAAACACTTACTTTATAAATTTAAAAAATATGTGTGGTCTCTTTTTAGTTTTTATGAACAATCATCCCCTTAATAGGGAACTAAGTTAGGGTTTGTTATAAAAAAAGAGTGTAATGCAAGTGCTTGTAGTAATGGGTGAGTGCATTTTTTAACTCAAGAAATATAGTTGTAGATGCTATTCTATAATTTTTTTTGTTTTCTTTTAGGTTGGAACTATTCTAAAATTGTTTTATACAATAGGATATATGTAATGTTAAGTAAGTTTGAATATCATAAAGAGTTAACAATAGATGAAAGTAGTATCAAACATTACATCCATCGTTTGTAGATACATTATTATGTTGTGTCTTTGTTCTTGTACATATGATTAGGGGTCCAAACCCCAGTGAAACCTATTGCGTTCCAGTACGGGGCAATTTCTCCCTACAATTTCAAGAATTAGTGGGACCCTCCTGTCTTCTCCTCTCACATACTCTAGAGGTCAGACTCCAATTCCAGGCATTGTAGATGCTGCTGAGATGACAGAGATTTGTTGAGGAAGTAACCATGTGCGGCCTGCCCGCATAGAGATTGATTTCCCAGTGGATGGAAAAGGAAAAGTGTGCCAAAATGGCCTCCACCGTTTCCTTGTCGTATTCGTGGCGACGGTGAACATCGTAGTAGAAATGAAGTTTCACGAGGCAACTGCGAGAGAAGTGGGTAATGACGTAGTTGCAAATAGTTGGCATTATGCTTTTGAAACAGAACATGTTCACCGCACAATGTTGCTCGTAAAAATGTTTTGCCCGGGAGGCCACAACCCTCCAACACGACATCAAATTTGCAACATCTATCAATGATAACTTTTCTGCTATTTCATGATTATTTCATCTGGGAGATCTCGCAGCCTCACACGACTACGGCTTGATCTCCTCCTCTCTCCTCTCAACTTGATCATCCTGAACAAAACCTGTAACAAGTATCCACCTTTAACAACATAGGAGACAATGGTTTGCAAAAAGATTTTGATAAGAATGAGTTAGGATTTGTCTTTAAATATAATGCCACATTTTCCATGGCTTCTTTATGAAGTGTATCTTCATAGAGCCCTTCCATAAAAAAAAGGTTTAGAAGTTTCATACAATCTACATGATCATCCACTACATTTACATTTGCATTTAGAAAAACCAAGTTTATTGTACTTTGCATGCTATGGTAGCTTTCATAATCTAGTCATCATTTCCTAGTTATTTCTATTTGTGTACCCTAGTTTGATTTTGTTTAACATATAGTGAATATTTTTTTCTCAGGTTGTTTGTAGGAATAGGTACACAAACTCACATAGAGAAAAATGAAGATCAAATGCACACCGACATCTCTTGTTTTCATCTCTATGTATCCTTTACATTTAATGATTACTTATCACTATATTATTTCCTTTAATAGACTTCCTCCTTAGCCCATCACAAGCCTACTAAAGTGGGGGGAAACATGATAGTGATATTTGCATGTTGTTATCACACATTTCTCACATTTTATCCCCTTTGCCATGTGTGTGCTTTTTGTGTCATTTTGACCCTTTTTAGTCTAGTCTATGTCACCCCTAGCCATGTCCTATTGTTTTTTATTTCCTAAAACCTTTTGTGTGTCCATCCATTTTTATGTCTTTAATTCATTTTATATCTTATATTGAACCTATATTTTCCATCCTTCATGATCCATTACCCTCACCTTGGCCACCTTTTTAAATAATTTAATTGAATAATTTTATGAGAACCTATCCACTTAACCTAGAACCCTAACCGCCTTTGACCACTTCAAAAAAATTAATCAAACCCATTTTCACACTTGTTTCCATCAACCAAGGGTGTAAAGCCTTATCATGAGTCTCTCCTAGTAAATTAAAATATCTAGGGTTCTAATCAATGGCTACCACTTGGCTAAATGAGGGTGAAAATTAAAATTATATGATCAAGATAAATATTACAATCCTACATAATTTTAGGATGATACATGTGGCATACTATTTTTTATGTCAAAATATCTCAAAAAAATAGATTTTATAAGGCCTCCAAAGTCTCATTTTTACACTAGTTTTGCTAAATTTTGACTTGGAGAAATTATAGAGAATTTTTTTCCAAATTGAAAACCTTATTTCATAGTTTGAAATATATATATATATATATAGAATAGGATTTCATATGGAAAATATTTATATTGCATCCTCCACTCTTTAGAGCCAAAACAATCAACCTAAGTAGCTATTTTCAATGTTTTTGCTATAACTAAGCTAAGGTTTGAAGCTAAATCTTACATTTTAAAGGTGACATCTTTGGAGGACTCTCACTCTTCCTTAGATAAAACTAGGGGAGGGGTAGATAGCAAAATTACATCACTGGTTAATCATAATACAAAGATATTTTGTATGCTACACTATATTTAAAATAACGTAATCTAATAGAAAGAAAAGGTTTACCCTCTGTTTTTAATTAGATCACCAGTCGAGTGGAAGTGAGAAGAAAACATTCCAATGGCATCGAACTCCATGATAAATCTCTGTTAACTTACTTGATCAACTTGTTACATAATCACATCATTTATACTGCAATAAACCAGCATTTATAAAGACACGTACGGTGCTGCTGTGTAGAGGTTTGCAGAAATATGAATCCAAGTTACAAAATAGGCATGCCACTTATATATCTGTATATGCCATCTTTCCATAGAATATTGTTTCACTTCATTGAGCTGGCCAACTGAGTTAGGCCCACGTAGAGTCATGCATTTTTCTATGAATCGGCTTCATTTTAATGAATAAAACTTATTACCTATTGACATGTTAGTATAGTTTCCATTATTATGTCAGATGCTTCAAATTAACCTAATATGATGTTGAATGGAGATAATTTTTCCAACACATAGGCTACGTGTTTACCCAACGACCAAAAGAATAATTGCTGTTAGCTATTCTGTCTAATTATCTGAGGGAATCATCAATGTAATCAGAAATGTTGGATAATTTCCAATTCTATCATGAAGTTTCCAATGTCCATAATATCATAATTTATTTCGTAACTGCAATAGAGTTTGTAAGGGTTTTATGTATGTATCTTTATTTAGGTTTGTTTGAATGATAAAGTAATGGTATGAAATGTAATATAATTATTTTATGTGATTTACAATATTACATTTTTTACAATTTGAATAAAGAAAAATATAGTTTAAGTGATTGGGATTAATTAAATAAAATGTTGGGTTTTTATTGTGGAGACTTAAATTCAAATCTTCACAAGGATATTTAATGTGGAATTCTAAGATTAACTTTTAGTCTTTCATAGTTAGTTTTTAATATAGATGTATTTTTTAAATAAAATACATTTCTATGTAGTGATTGTTAATTTCCCATAAATGATTTCTAGTATGTTTGTTCATAAAAAACTGTATTTTACAAAAATATCCACCAAAATAAAATAATATAGTTTCTAAAAGAAGAAGAACAAATTTCCAAAATGAAAAGAAGCAGATTTCTAAAAGAAGAAGAGCAAATTTTAGGAGGCACCAACCTCTTCTGCAAAATATCACCTTGTGGATGTTGCTTCTTCAACGGATGATGAACATATTTTTCTGCACTTTCATACACTCAGAAATCTGCTTTGAATCTGCCTGTAAATCTGATGTAATATTCAAGTGATCTTAGTTCCTTCCTTTCCACTCCCCCATGGGTTTATGCCATTGGATGAGGCATAAAAAATATAGCAAAAATAAATGTAATTCTAAAGGTAAATTAGCACGTGAATAAATAAAATTATTTCACTATATGCTAATATTGTTGCATAGCAAAAAGAAATGTAATTCTAAAGGTAAATTAGCACGTGAATAAATAAAATTATTTCACTATATGCTAATATTGTTGCATTATCAAAATTGAGTAAAAATAAGATAAGAGTTTTTAATTAGATGGGAATGAAAGAAAACATTTTATTATAAGAGAGAGTGCTTCTGCATTAAAGAAGAGAATGTGTGGTTTGGATAGCAGACTTGACCTTATAAAGGAAATAGAGAGCAAGATATGACAAGGAACCCAAAATGAAGGGCGGGAGGGGATGTGTAAAAATGAAAAAAAAATAAAAAAAATTAAGAATTAAAAATAAATTCATACTAGAAATATGTATATCCACATAAACATATGTATGAGCATACAACAATATATATGTGTGTGTACATACTAAACCTAAAATATCATATAATAAATAGACAAAAATATATAAAATATACATAAAAATAAAAAAGGAACAAAACAACCAATAATATATAATAAAAAGAAGGATATAAGAGAATTAAAAAAGAAAAGAGAACAAAAGACTAAATACACAAACCTAGACAAATAATATATATTATTGGTCTGGGTTTGTGTATTTAGTCTTTTGTTCTCTTTTCCATGATCTGAAACGTTGAAGCAAAAACATACACAATTTAATTTAGAAGCACTCTCTCTTAATTCACAAATTGTGGAAAACTCATGCCTACTACAGTTTATTATAATATTAATTACAACACATGTCAATGGTTGATTGCATCACTTAGCTTCAAATATTAATATGAAACTAAAGGTGAGTAGTTTATTGGTGAGGTTGTTCTCTTTTAACATTATCTATTTTTGATACAAAATATTCTTAATATAATTTTTAATTTTAGTTCTAAAATATTTACACAATAATAAATTTCATGATACTGTAGATTTTAAAGTTTTGATTAAATAAAATTGAAATCTAAGATTTTTAACTCTTGAGTAAATAAAATTGAAATCCCTAAAATAATCTAATTACATAAAATAAAATGTGTAGAACCCTAAAAACTAAATTAAAATTAAATTACTTTTAGCTAATGAAGCAAAAAATTAATCGCCATCATTTAGGCATGACTTAACTAGTGGGAGACAAAATTTGTGTTCATAATTTGTTTACTTGCCACGTGCTCCCCTCAAACCAATGACAATAGAGATAAATCATTTTTCAATAATTTTTTGTTAAAAATTTATCATGTTGACATAGGAAAAGTACAAATTTAAATCAAATTTGCTTGAGGTCATTTTTTTTAACCAATGACAATAGAGATAAATCATTTTTCAATAATTTTTTGTTAAAAATATATCATGTTAACATAGGAAAAGTACAAATTTAAGTCAAATTTGCCCAAGGTCCTTTTTTTTAACCAATGACAATAGAGATAAATCATTTTTCAATAATTTTTTGTTAAAAATATATCATGTTGACATAGGAAAAGTACAAATTTAAATCAAATTTTCCCGACAAGAAAAATAATCCTTTCTTTTGATTGGTTTACAATCAATAGATTAATAACTAGATAAGTGTGAACTCATTGCAATAGTACCTGCGAAGGCAGGTACTAATAAAGAGAAGAATTTATTTTAAATATTTGAAATCTACTTAAGAAATAATACTTAATACTATAAAAATTAATAAATTATATATCATTTTTTAATATATAATCTTTTAATATATTTTAAAAAACCCTTAAAGTTAAAAAGATAAAAGACTCTCTATAAAGACTTCTATATTATATAAATATATAAAACAAAATTTTATATGAACAATACTAGCATACTTATTTTTAAAAAATATATCTAAAGTAGGTCGAGAGATAGTGATTAAAAACTAGATGCCTTGATAAGGATATCTTTGGGCCCATATATTTTTTAAATATAGGTATGCTAGTAGCATCCCAGTGACAAGCCTAAATTCTAACTATATTATATAATTATTATAATTATATAATATAATATATATTATATAATATAATATATATAATAATTATAATTATGTATAATATATAATATTAATTATAATATTATAATAATTATATAATATGATATATATTTATAATAATATATTTAACCTATATTTTAATATTAAGGTTATGTTTTTAATTTAATTAGGGTTATGGTTATGTTTATAAATGTAACTTCATGTATCAAATTGTGGTTAGGATTAGGGTTTTATGTAGGTATTGATGTGGTTTTAAGTCACATTCACACAAATAAAAGTTTACACAATAAACCCCTATTTATCTTGAAAGGCTTTAAGATCTCTAAAGATTTGAAGTCCCAAGTCTTCGGTTGTCTAGTCTTCACTTAGGGTTTATTATGTTTTGTTGTTTCCATTTTGGGGCCTTACGTAACCTAAGTCATCTTCTTCTAGATCAGATTAAAATTCATAAATGTCCTGCATATCTTATACAATATGCACATATCCTTAATAATTTATGTCAAATTCTCAAGTAGATAGGTAAGCTTCAAATAGATTATCATCAATTGGACATAACATTGATCAATTCTTTTGAATATCCTTTAATTAATTATTCTTAATGATATTTAGTTGACTGAACTTTACACATGGACTTGAATTCACTTAAAGATCTTTTTAAAGTATGAAATTCATCACTTATTTATAATTATCTGCTTTGGATTTATCATTCTTTGCAATCATTTAGGAAGGTTTGTAAAATGAAAAGACAAAAGATCAGGTTAAGAAGGAAAAGTTCTAAGAATTTAAAGTTTTCAGTGATCACATATGAATATCCAAGAACTTTCATGAAATGAAGCTAATCTAGTTATACTTCACCATGAATTTGACAGCTACGTATAACAGATGTGAATCTTCAAAGGAAAGTTGACAATGGTAAGCAATTAATCAAGTGCACTCCAAAGGGACGCAACAATTTGACATTCCATGCCAGAAATCAACCAAAGATTACTTAGAATTTATGATTTTACTGTAATCTGCATCTCCAATTTCATTATATGCTCAAAAGATATACAAATGTTTCACTGACTAAGAAGGAACCATGAAGTAAGTCATAAACTTGTAAAGGAATACAAACTCAATGCTTAGTAAAGTTCATCAATTTAATCCCCCTATTTACAAATGATCTAGATCCTTTTATAGAACAAGGATCTAGGATCGGTTACAAAGATCAATGATCAAAATTCCATCAAAAAAGAATCCACGGACACAAACACAGAGCATGTGATCGACAATTGGCAATCAAAGGAACATATGACAATTAATACATGGTATATTCTTCAGCATCTTCAAAGTGTGTTCTCTAGAATATTCCATCGAATTTACTCCTACATGTGTCATCCATCAACAAGGTATTCATCTTGATATGCATCTATTGCATTTATATCCTGCTGCTGCAAAATTGATCCCTTGGACATTGGACTACTCCATGTTTGATTCTATTTCCTCTCCAATCATCTCTCCTCTATAATCTAGGGTCTTATAAAGATCATATGTTGTGATAGTTTCATCTATGTTCACCTTGTCAAAATTTTGGACCTTGGTCCTAGCTATTCCTGCATTTGGAGCTGGTCTCCTACTAATATCATTTGTTTGTCTGGACATCCATCTTCTCCAAGTTGTATGCCTTTTTCTTTGAAGATAAGTCCATGACCTCATCAATAGTTTTCTCTAAAAAATGTCCAATGGGATCACTCAAAACCTACACATACCTAGCCTTGAATACTCCAATGGATGCCTGCTCTTCGTATGTTTCCTTTTCGTCCATCAGGGTCCTAGGGAGTTCCTCCAAAACCACCATTTCATCTGTCAAGAGGTCATGTGCCTTAGTGCTAATGTCTACAGCTTTGTGCCTACACCCCTTCAAAATATCTGCCTCAAACTTCAGGTCCTTTATCCATATGGATATTTGTGGCATTATTTGGACCATCATTATGTTTTGGCTCAACAACACCTTGTCGCATAACTTGCGGATGGCCTTTAGTTTGCTAAGATCTTGATCATTTTGATCAAGTCTTGTAGCATGTTCTTTCTTCAAAATATCTCCCTTACTCTTGATGAATTCCAAAGTATACCAATTTGATAATGTGGTTTGGATCACTTCCTTCCCCATATTTTAGGAATTTATGGAACCATCCTTTCATCACCTATGCTTGATGCTTCTTTTCATCTAGGTCACTTATGTCCTCCTATGTCACCAATGCTAAATTGGTTGGGACCTCCGTTATTCGTATCTTGGGAGTTAATAACCCCTTGATGAAATTCTCAAGCTAGGCAATGCACCCCTTTAGCTCCTTCTTCTTCAGCTTATCCTTGCGGATTCTAGCTATTGTGGCCTTCGCACTGCCCATGAGCTCATCAATCTCTTGCTCAGTAGTGGCATGTCCTAGGTCTAGAGTGGTGATCTGGTATTCACTTATTGCGATCTCACCCTTTGCCTTATCAACTATAGGCACAACCAAATGGGTTGTCCTACGACTTGTTGCATCCCTCTTAATGGTGGATAGTTCCCTTGCCTTTCCCCTGGGATTTATTCCTTCTACTAAAAACAAAGCCTTGAAATCAAATGGAATCAAATTTATGGGAGGTTTAATTACCTCCGAAGCTAACCATTCTGGAATGTTTGTGCGGTTTCTTCCTGACCGAATTGATCAATATGAGCATGGACTTTAACATTAGCTCTGTGTCCTTGTCTAGACTTTCCCCATATTGTGAAATTTCTTCTTGGGGAATCTCTTGCTAAGGAACCTCTTGTTGGGGATTCTCCTACTGTGGAACTTCATACTGGGGAATCTCCATATCAACCTCCATAGGATTATGCTCAGGATCTTCCATCTCTTGGTGTGTTTCCTCAACCCCTTGGTCCTGTTGACTTGGTCCTTCAAGTGATAGTGAATGCTGTACTTCTTCATCTTGCTCCTTCTCTACTTGTTCTTCAACCTTCTTTATATCTCCTCTAGGCGCGTCTTGAAGAACTTCTCTTTGATCCTCTGAAAGGGTGATGTCCTTAGCTGATTTCTTTATTACTATTTAATGGGATAGCCCCACCTCTTCCTGTGCCATGACCCCTATACTTGGGACATCTGGTCAATCGGTTGGCACATTAGGAGATATGAATACCTCAATATCAAATATTTCCTCTACTTCTAGACCTTGAGATTTTTCTATGTCCACATCTTCTATCTTTTCCACCTCAGTCTCCACTTGTTGAGGTTCATCTGGTGGCAGCAACGTTGAATGTGCAAGTAAAGAGGAGACTAGATCATTGGTCACTACATGAGTGACCTCATCATCAGTTAGATCCACTACTTAACTCAGTGGAAGTTGTAATTCTTTAGCTCGGGCTTGTTCTTGTGCCCTCACCTCCTTAGCCAGATCTTGTTTTACCTTGATGATCTGTTGATCTGTTTGGCCACGTTGAAGCTCCATCACATGGCCCCCAATGTGAACTTGATATGCTACCACCTGCTATGGGACTATTACCTATTTTATCTTGTTGTCCAAATAGGTTAATCTTAAGTGTTTTAAGTTGAAATTAACTTGTAGTTTGAGAAAAGAAGGGAAAAATCTAAGTTTTTTACCTAAGGAAGTCTTGTTGATCGGCAAGTTCATCAATTGGTGAATCGGGCAATAAGGGAAGAGTTTCAAGGAAAAGAAAAGTGAAAGAAAGACAACACCAAAGGAAAAGGAAGCCTTTCTTAGTAAATTTGAACATCGGTGAACTTCAAGTTTGCTGATCGGCATGTTCGTTGATTGGCAAGTTCATCGATTGGCGAAATCACCGACAAAGGAAGGAGGAAGGAAAGGGAATGAAGGAAGAGTTGTCAGAAAAAAGGAAAGTTGGTGAACCAAATTGTTCATTGATTGGTGAACTCACCGACTTAAGAAGAAACGAATGAAGACAAAGACAATAGGCATGGTTCACGAAATGAAAATTTCACCGACCAAAGAAGCAAGGCTAAAGGCAAGGGAAGAAAGAGTCATTGGCCACAAGAAAAGTTGGCAAACCAAATGGTTCACCGATCGGCAAGTTTATTGATCGGTGAACTGGTTGATAAAGCTAAAGAGAAAGCAAAGTTCACAAGGAGGAGACTTTTTTGACCAAAGAGGAGAAGCTAAGGAAGACCAAGGCAAAGAAGTAGTTCACGAAAGGAGACTTTCACCGATTAAATGAAGAGAGATGAAAGAGATAAGATAAAAGGATGGCTACCATAGTTCACGAAAGTGATATTTCGCTGACCAAAAGGAGAAGTAAAATAAAGCAGAGGAAAAGATACTTTAAAGCATGCAGATAAAGCTGAGCTAAAGAAGGAAAGGAAAAGCATGCATAAGAGCTCATGAAGATGACGCAAAAGAAATCAAATAGTTCAAAAGCAAACTGTTAGGGCTTTAAAGTAGTTATTTTAGCATGCAAAAACATGCAAAGTGACAAAGAGGCACTTCTAGCTGGTCAAAAAGTATATGGAAGGTGGCAAAGCACATACAGTCGAAGCCATAAATAAAGGAATGTATAAGGGTTGACTTCATGTAGTTTTACAACAACGTACAGGTAGTTGACAACAGTTGCAAGCCTTTAGGAGTTAAATTAGGGCATGCAAAGTAAACCAAGTCAAAGACAACAAGGACAACTCGTCCTTAAATGTCTTGCATGGCATAGAGCATTTCAAGGAGGAAAAACATGAGTTCCACACCCGAGCGCCTAGTAAAAGCATGCAAAACTAATTAATAATCGAGAGTCATTCCAAGATTCCCACTTCCATGTTGAAAAAAGATAAAAGGGGATGCCGAGGTTATTGGCAAAAAAGTTAGCATCCCCCTTCAGGATTTGTGACATGGCTTAACCGCCTCCTACTGGTCCTTATCTGGGATGGTAGCGGTTTCCTGATAGGTGCGCCTTTTGGGAGAAATGACCAGCTCAACACCCTACAAGTGGTATCAAAGCTGGGTCATGGGTTCGAATCCCCTCGGGTAACACTAAGAGGGGATTGTTGGCAAAAAAGTCAGCGTCCCCCTTTGGGATTTGTGACATGGCTTAACCGCCTCCCACTGGTCCTTATCTGGGATGGTAGCGGTTTCTTGATAGGTACGAATTTTGGGAGAAACGACCAGTTCAACACCCTACATAGGTTTCCTTTTGGGAGTTCTTGTTGTTTTAGATAGGGATGGTAACCTAAAACAAGGTTCTTTTCTGGATTTTTCTGTATTGTAACTCATCATCATCATCATAAAAGAAGACTTGTATATCAGTTTGTAAGTACCTTTTGGTTAATAATACAAGCATTTTGGTATTCTTAATCTTTGTCTATTGTGTGTAGTTAAATGATTGATGTATATATTTCTATGATTTACATGTAAATCCTTGAGTATATGTCTCATTTCTAACACCTATATATAGAAAATGCATGTTTTGTGTAGGTTGTAGGTTGTGTCATGATGTCAAACAGTCATTAGTTGTGAGAAAGACTTCATTTTTTCCTTCTAATATTGCAAACATCAAAAACCTCCTATGAAATATTATACTTGAACATTAAAAACATATCTGAGTTGTCTTAAAACTAGCTAGTTTATTGAACATATTGTGTATATTAAGTAGTAGTACATGTCATAAACATTTGGTGCATCACCTTCCATTAAGTTTTTCACTTCTTTTATGTCATTTCCCATCCTTTTCCTCTGAGAACAATAGTAGAATAGATTATCTTTTAAGTGATCCATCAAGGGTACTAGCCCTCTCTAGAGATTTATCTCACTTCTATAGGTCCCACACTGAGAGACATTTCAATGTTTCACTAAATAGATTGAGAGCTCCTCTTTCAAGCAAGGGTGTATATTCATATGACAACAATTTTTGACATGCTTGATGGGACAGTGTGATGAACTTTGCATCAAAGTATTGAGAAATGTGGTGTTTTCCCCAGTATTCTTAGCCTTTGGAGGTAGTACAAATAACACCATGGTGACTTGATCACTCACATATCAACTAGTTTTAATAGTCTAGATACATGCAACTAATGAGGTTGGTGCTACTCTTTAGTTTTTTATCATTTGAAAGTACTTTCTCAGCACCTGGTGACTCTATTTTGGTGTTTTGACCCACTTCCTAGTGTTTTGAGAACTTGTTGTCTATCTTGATTTCAAATTTGTTATCTAAAATTTCCTATGCTCTATGCTCCACCCTTGCAATGTTTATTTATCACCATCGCTATGGTTATTCCCCTCCATTTCATGAAAATTTAGGCTTTTTGCCTCCAAGTAGCTCTTTTCCTCATTACAACCAGCATTACCAGCAAGATTACTTTCATACCACTATTGATTATCCTTCTTTACAGCTTGTTCATGCCTATAGTGAACCTTGTGAAAACCATTATGGTCTAAATCAACCATGCAGCCTCCCTAGTCAGTTCCAAAATGATACTGGTTTGGGTAGCATCAAGAGTAAATTTTTTAGATTTTCAAAAAAAATGTTGGAAATAGATAGAGAGAATGATTATAACATGAAGCAAGAGGAGCTATCCAATCCAATTTTTGGTTATCAGCAAGAGGCAGAAAATAAAAGGATGTATGAAGAAGAATGCTTGAATAGGTAGATTGCTCCAAGGAGGAACGGATAAGACAGTTACTTGCTCAAGTGCAAGAACCTAAAGTCCAAAAATCCTCTTCTATTCCTAGTTTCAGACAAATCCATCCTACAAACCAAAGTAAACCTATGAAAGAGCCTCAAACTCCTCTACCATGGCAGCCTTCTTGGACCAAGAATTCTGATTTCAAAATACCAAACCTTGTTGAGGCCACTCCTCTCATACCAAACCTTATTGAGGCAACACCCCCGGAAGCCACATTTTATATATAAATTACCATTGTAAATCTGGACCGTTCATCATCAGGTCACAAATCTGACGGTAGAGATTTTGTTGGCTTGCCTTGCCCTAGAAGGCAACCCCTTTTATAAGGATATTGTATTATGACTGTGTATGAAAGAGTATTACAGGCACTGCTAGATTGAAGACTAGAGAGGAGATTGATAGTGTTGTATTGTAAACTCTATTTAAAGTTAATACAGACTAGTGCATCTCTTCATGTGTGGAGTTTTTTTTTTCTGAAAGGGTTTCTCCATGTAATTTCTTTGTGTTGATTCCATACTATCTCCATTTTGGTTCTAGACACTAGATTAATAGTTACAATTGTTCATTTCTAACATTCCAATCCTATGGTTTGACCTTTTGTGGAACTTTTAGTGGTAGATTTATGATTCTCAATATGCAATGCTATTTGCATAGCTCTCCTAACTGTGCAAAGTTTTGGACAACAAAAAACACCATGCTTAATTTGATCATTAAGTCCATTGATGTAGAGTTGTATCGTTTGATAAGGTGTCACTTCATGAGATGGAAAATTGCCAATATCATATGCTCAACATCATATTCATCTACATACCTTAATTGTTTTAAATTTTTTCATTGGGTATCATAGCTTCCATTCCATGGTTGCTCATAGAGTGTTGCTAAGTCATTACTAAACTCTTTCCAACTAAGTATTTCCCTTGCTTGTTATCGATCCTCCATTTGTACCATAGATGAGGTTTTGATTCTAAATATCATGAGGCTACACCAACCATTGAATTGTCTAGTGTATTATTAAGCTTAAAGTATTATTCCATGAGACTTATCCATGAAGTTACATTAGTACCATCAAATTTAGGGATATTTATTTTGGGTAGTTTCATTTTTGGATCTTGAAAAGGTTGTTTTATCTCTTGATTTTGTCTATTAGAGTTCTACCCGCCTAGGTGATAAATTGTTGGGACTTCAATTCATATAATAGTTTTTGTTTCAACCTATCTAAACCTTTATTGAAACATGATGCAAATGGGTCAATCATATTATCCTTAATAAAATGTACCATTGCTTCACATCCTAGAGGAATTTTACTCTCAATTTTAGGTGGTGGAGAATAAAGGTCATTGGATTCAATTTTTTTAGAAAAGTCTTTGAATCCTAAAGATGACATGGATTTTGATGTGTATGTATTTAAAACTCTAGTTTTTCATATCTTTCCAAAAATTGTGGCCTATAGAGAAAAATAATAAAATATTTTGACCTAACTTTGACCACTAAATTATGGACTATATTTTATCTCTAATAATAAATTACAACTTTCCCAAAATGTAAGAATTTTTACAATTAATGAAAAACATAAAATTAAAATAATTTACACAAAAATTATGATAGAAATCTAAGTTTTTACCTAAAACCTTATTTAATGCTTACCTCAAAACCTAGAAAAATTAATGTCCAAATTCACAATGGTTTGAAAGTTATGGTGGAAACAAAAATCTTTGCCTAAATCGTAGCTCTGATACCACTTGTTATGATATTTCTTGGAAATAAATGTAAAAATCAGTAAAATACTAGACCCCTTCGAGGGGTCACCTCCAATAATTAGAAAATAATATGTGAATTCAATATTAAAAGATATGATGGTATGGGAGAGTATATACATAACTATGTAGGGACACACCCCTTCATCCTAACTAAGATATCTTAAGGAATATCTAAGACTAATAAATGAAACTATTAATGTTAAGCATGTCACAAGTTCTTAACTTATTATAATTAGGAATATATCATATTAGGATCATAATAGAGTCACTAGAATGATTAAAATGGGTAGTGTATTTGCATGCATGAATGGGAGAAGTGGTAGAAGATAGAGGAGGTTGATCAAAAGTATGAGGATCAACATGTAAATAAGGAATGAAAAAGTGAAGGGGGTTGACCTTTTATTCACCAATAAAACAAGGGGTAACATCTAAGGAACCACAATCATCAATGAGACATGCATTAGAAACATAAGAGATTAGAATAATAGATGTAAAATGAGTGGTGGAGGATGAAGGTGAAATTTTGTAGGTCTAGGAACAATAGTAGATGAATAAGGCTCTATTGAAGGAGAAGAGGTAGTAGCAACTAGAGAAGAAAAAGCAAGAGTAGAAGATGCAACTAGATCAAAATGTGGAAAGGGAGAAGAATACAGATGTAATGGGATATGAGATTATATGACCTATAAGCAATGAAAGGGACCCTCATTAGCCATGATAATAAAACATCTACTCATGTAGAAAAACTTTAATGGTTGAAAAAGAGTGGAGGGAATGAAACATGATTCACAAATCCATGGTTTTGCAAGAGGATTATTTGAAAATCTCCCAAGCATGAATGAAATAATGTGGAAAGATTGATGAAGTCAATAGAAATAGGAAGGTTGATAGTACTAAAAATGGTTCATACCAACATTATCAAAGCCTCAAATAAAAGTATCTAACTTCTAAATATTGGAAGTGTCAACACATATGTGCTCCAAGAATTCAATACTATAGGTGTTAAGACTAGATCCATTATCCACCAATGTACATTTAATGCTAATGGTTTTGTACCCTACAATAAGAGGAGGAAGGTTTTCCTATTGGGTGGAGAAAGAAATAAGTTTAGAAGGCAGAAAAGAAATATCCATAATATTAGAATGCATATTTCAAGAATATATTATACTTTAGTTGGCCTTATGTTAGGTTGATGATAGATCTTTTGTAAACCTTGTTGAAGTAGGTCTCTAAGGGAGGAGAAGCTTGAATAAGACCCACATTGAAGTATTATCCTATGTGGATTGAAGTTATTCTAAGAGATGATACTCCTTTGTAATCCTAGAGGGAATGCAGGGAGTAGATGGGATAATATGATCAAGAATAGGTAAAGAAACTATAACACATGGTTGTACTTTTTGTTCCACCTAGTGTCATAAATATGGATCACTAAATGAAAATCAGTGACATGTTGAGCCTCCTCTATAAAAATAGAAGAGGAAGTGGGTGGAATGGAAATAACAATGGAGAAGGAGAATTTGAGGGGTCAGGAAGATCTTAAACAATAGTAGAAGGTTGAAAAGGTGGAGGTGAAGGAGGGGCCTCATGTATAGAAATTCAAGGAGAGACAAAACAAGGGATAAATGTAGGCAACACTAGAGAAGTTATATGTTGTTGGTTAGCATCTATGATTTGGTTATTAGGTCCTTTGATAATGTGTCCTATAAGATGAGCCATAAATAAGAAATGAGTGGTAAGAATAGAAGACATGTGAGGAAGCTTAGGGAGATTGCAACAATGAAAACAATCAAAGAAACACTATTTAATGAAACCTATAAAGGAGTTAACTAATGAAGTGTGCTCATAGACCAATCAAAATTAACAAGAAATGCTAGAACATTATAGAGATAAGTGAGATAGGGCTTTCATCTAAGGGAAGAGGAGTACCAAATCTAACTGCAAAAATAATATTTTCATTAAAACACACACACACATTTTGATATAGAAAGCATGATAACATAAGAGAATAGAGAAGTGAAAATTCGATTACGTTTATTTATACTAGAAGCAAGAAGGAGAGAGTGAGAACAACATCGAATAATTTCCATTTCCAAACAAACAAAAAGATAAGGGGAAGAAGTTTGTCCATTTTTTAAAAAGGCATGGTATCATGAGATATTAAAAAAGAAAGAGTTGTAATCATTTCTATAAGTGCATAAGAAATAGAGAAAGGGATAGAAGAAAATGCAATGCTTTAAATATTGAGAGGTAGAAAAAGAAGAATTGTTAAACCCATAATATTACAAACAAGAAAGGGAAAGGAAAGCACATCACTAGACATTGCAACACATTCTAATAACACATCATAAGGTAAAGAGGAATGACTGGAAAAGATCCCTTCTATATCAAACAACACGTCATCACCCATGTAGAGAGAGGAAGGAAAGTCTACACTTTAGAGCAAGGGATCATCATGAGGGGAAGTAGGGGAAGGACAAGGATCAAGATCAATAAATATGACATTGTCATAAACGTGAAAATAAGAAAGAGGTACTGGTGTAGTCACAGTCAGAGGGTCCACAAAGTGAATTGTCTAGGGCGTACAACAAGAATAAACACAATGGAAGCAACTCCATTATAGAATGCAAAGAGTGATTCAAATTCTTAATATATCATAGAATCAAAATGCTGATATGTTGGCAACATGCGGGCATACAAATTAGGGCTCTCAGGCCTGATTACAGAATAGAAAGATATGGCATTGAAACACCTCTTCCAAAAGAATTCAAACTATATATCAACTTCTAATCATGAACTACTTTCCTATGCATCTAAGACATGTTTATATATCATCTTCAAGATCAATAAATCCTTCGCGTTAGCCAAGGGAAAAGTTATAATCTCCAATGAAGCTGTAACATGCAGGAATGAATAGGTCGGCCTTAAACAACTGGTACTCCTTCGCAAATGATGGAAACTTGATGCGGATCTTAGGGAAGGTCAGATAGGTCTCAAACTATCTTGAATGATGTTTCATTTATCTCTGCAAGTCCTAGAAGTGCTCCGGAAACCTTCTCCTTCAGCTGGCTATCTATATGCTCTACTCTTTGAAGCAGGTGATCTTCTGATAGCGATAACTTTCTGAAAATTGATCCAAATGATCTAAATTTTGGATATGATGTGCATGCTGATGTCTAGATGCTAAGTCCTACTTTGCAAGCTCTAAAATGGCAATGTTGCAAAATGCGGACCAACTACTGGAACTACTTCTGACTGTCTGAACTGGAATGAACTAGAAAATGAAAGAAATCAAAAGAAAATGCAAATATTTTTGGTTGATGCAAGATTGCTCTGCAACTTGGGATGCTCCTACATTAGACACTCAAGGTTGTTGAAAAAGTGAGTCCCTCACTTTGCTGGGGCTAGAGGAAAACCAAGATGGTCCACCTCAGCCTGAGAAATCCATGATGAGTCTTCATCCAGTCTGCCTTTCCACTTCACAAGATATTCTTTGTATTGCTTTCCTCTGATACTATGTCCAGCTCTACTGTCCAAGATGTCTTCTATTTCCTTCAGTCATTGTTGTGGTAACTGATTCTTCAATCCCTCTTCAATGTTGTCATTGGTTTCTCCTTCATGATATTGATATAGGTCTACAATGTTGAATATAGGTGATATACCCAATGTCTCTGGTAGCTCCACTTTGTATGCATTTCCTGAATCAAATTTCAAAAGTATTTTACATGGTCCAAACTTCTTCATCCTCAACTTGTTATATGTCCCTACTGGAAATCTCTCTTTTCTCAAATGTACAATTACTTCATCTCCAACTAAATTATTTTTGTCTTCTCTTCTCATTTGCTTGTTTTTTATACTTATTGTTCATCTTTTCCAAATGTTTCTTAACCTGATTATGCACTATCTCTCATTGAGCTCTTAGGTATACACAACATGTACTACATCATTTGTCTTATTAAAAGGTATGAAATGTGCCATCTTTAAAAATCTATCCATCACTACAAATATAGAATCATGTCCTCTCTGTGTCTTCGACAATCCCAATATGAAATTCATGTTTATGTCTTCCCAAGGTCTCTCTGGTACTCTTAAGGATTTGTACAAACCAGTATTCTAACTACTTCCGTTTGCAACTTGACATACTCCACAACTTTGCACAAACTTCCTGACATCCTTATGTATCTGAGGCCAAAAGTAATGTTCATTTACCAAAGCCATTGTCTTGTCAATTCCAAAATGTCCTACTAATCCACCACTATGCTTCTCCTTGATCAAATTGTCTCTCATCAAGCTCTTAGGTATACACAACTGATTTCCTTTGAACAACATATTTCCCTGAATGAAATAGTCTAACCACTCACTTCTATCTATCACAGCAGGTTCCTTACATGCTTTCCAAGGTTCTGCAAGATCAAGATCTTCCTCATACATGTGCTTCAACTCCTCAAATCCTAACACTTCAACTCTCATCTCTGTCAACAAGTTCCTTCTACTTAATGCATCTGTAACTTTGTTTGACTTCCCACTCCCATGCTTCAATACAAATGTGTAACTCTGCATGAACTCTACCCATCTCATATGTCTCTAATTTAACTTTCCTTGACTATTCAGATATTACAAAGCTTGGTGATCTATATACAACACAAATTCTTTAGGTAACAAATAATGTCTCCACTTCTTCAAGGCTTGAATTATGGCATAGAATTCCTAATAATAAATTAAATATATTCTCCTTGCATCATTCAACTTCTCACTAAAATATGCTACCACTCTACCTTCTTGACTTAATACTGCTCCTATTACATTTCTGCTTGCATCACAATTTACTTGAAATACTTTGTTGAAATCCAGTAATGCTAACATTGGTTGTTCTGTCACTTTCTGCTTCAACAATTTAAAACTTTTATTTGCTCCTAATGTCCACTTAAAGTCCTTTCTGTCACCTCTCATTGTCTCTGTCATAGCTAGTGTGCATACTGAACTAACATTCCTGATGAACTTCCAGTAGAAACTAGCTAATCCATGAAATGATCTAACTTCTCCAATGCTCTCAGGTGTTGGTCACTCAAGAATTTCTCTTTCTCAGGGTCCATCTTCAATCCTTACATAGAAATCACAAATCCCAAGTATACCAATTCTTCCTTCATGAAACTACATTTTCTAATGTTTATCAACAATTTCTCTTCTCTTAGTCTCTACAATACTTGTCTCAGGTGCCACAAATGTTCTTCCTTTGTCTTACTGAAAATTCAAATATCATCCAAGTATACAATAATAAAATTGTTGCAAGTATGAGCAGTAAGTGTTGTCATTGATGTCAATGCCTAAGGTCAACATCGTAGGAAATTATTTGAATGAGTTTGAGAAAATGTCTGAGAAGAATAGTACAGTGTTTTGCTCCACATATCTTATAGATTGAATATATTTGTCTGTAGTTTGGAAGTTATGTTAAGAGATGTCTATAGTTGGTATGTTTCAAGTTTGAGCCTCCGGTGTGAAGATTTGAGTGAGTTCTGTTCACCAGAGTAAAAACTATTTTTCTGTTCCGCATTTCTCTACATTTAAGTTTTATAGTTTACAATTCTGAGATTAAGTCTGGGATGATGTTATGTGCCTTCAGTTCAAATGGTTCATGATTTGGTGCTCTGCAAGTGATCTTTCCTTTATAACAGTGGCCGACAATAATGTTTAAGTGCTTCGATTTGAATAATCTTCTGGATAGAGTCTTTGGGGGTTGTGTGGAAGTTCTTGGTGATTGTAACGTGCTTGTGGATGTCTCTAGATCATGTTCATACCTTTTGATTGGTCCACAAAGTGTAATCTGGATCATACATGAAGTGTGTTCCTAAAGGTCTTAGTGTTAACACCAGTTTTGGTCGACTTTGTTGTTTTCACTACTTGCAGTTATGCTTCGAAGTTTGTGATAGCATGTTGTTGCGTGGAAGATTGTATTTGAGTCCCAACTAAGGTGTGATGTGGTATGCATTTATTTCTTCTCCTTCACAAATATGTTTAGGTCCATACCTATTCTAATGTATGTGTGTATGCCAACCTTGGATATTGTTCCAATGGTTGATGATTGTAATGCCAACCTTGATGTACATTCCAAGGTTGATGAATTGTATAAATACATGTAATGAAGTTGTGAATAATAGAGGACGATGTGAAGATAAGTGCGAAGTGAAAAGGTAGAGCAGAGCAGAGGAGATTTATTGTACTTCAATGGAACTGAACCCTGGCATAGTGTAGATGCTACTATCTCAGTTCACCAACTTCTGGCAGTGAGCCCCTTCTCCTGGCAGTGAGCCGCTTCATTTGCAGTGAGCATTCTAGGTAGTGAGCCCTAAGGCAGTAAGCCTTGTTGTAAATTTTGATTTAGCATTTATATTGTGAGTTAATCCTCACCATGGTTTTTCCCTCATTGGGTTTTCCATGTAAAAAATATGGTGTCTCATGTGTGAATGTGTTTAAGTTTCTGATTACATGGTTAAATTATAATAACAGTGATTAAGTGGTTGATGTGTGGATGTTTGAAAGAAGTTAAGTTTTGGTGACAATTGATTCACCTCCCCCCCTCTCAGTTGTCTTGTGCATTTCAACAATTGGTATCAGAGCAAGGTTCCTTGGAAGAAGCCTAATAGATTAAGGAAGATATGGGAAAGTGAACACATGGAAGCCAAAAGATATCCTACTCCTCCAGAAGCAATTTGTCCAAGTAGTGTCACAATTGATGATTGCACATATGTCAGTAATGAAGAATTAAAACTGCTCTTGAAGATCTTGATAAGTATGAAGCAGATATCTGGGATTTGAAGGAGAATGTCAAGGAAGTTGATGAATGCATCTTGAAGCTAAGGGAGCAAGTTAAGAAATCCAAGGAAAGGAGCAAAGAGCTAAGTGAATAATTGAAAGCAGCAAATGAAACTCTGAATAGTTTATCAATGTTAATTGAAGAAAAAGAAGAGGTTGAGGAGCATTTAAATCAAGTTGTGAAAGGCAAGTCTGAGGAATGTGAAAAACTGGCAAAAGATGTGTTTCTAAAACATGATCTAGAAATAGCTAACAGTTACAAAGAAAAGTTCAAATAAGCTCTGCAAATCTTGATGAGTTGATTGACAGTCAGAAAAGTCTAGATGACAAGCAAGGTTTGGGTTTTGAAAGAGGAGAAAGTTCTAAATTAGGACAAGTTAACACTGAGATGAAGAGAGTCAAAGGCAACTAGGTCCAGAATTAGAGAAACAGACCTAGAAGACCTCCGGTTAGGCAACCAAATGCTCAAAGGTACCCATCTTTCAATGGCTATTATTTTAATTGCAGTAAGTTTGGTCATAAGGCTACTTAGTCTAGAAGCAAAATGAATCAAAATATCATCATTCTCTGGTTAGTGTTTCAATTGTAAGAAAATTGGTCATAGATCTTGAATGAATGCAAAACTCTGGTAAGGAATGGTTTTGACAATGTAAGGAATACTCAATCTTTCAATGGAAAATGCTTTGCATGCAATAGATTTTGGCATATGGCTCACTAATGCAAATCAAGAATGAATCCAATCAATGGAAAGAACCAAGGACAGAGGAATATTGTTTGCTACAATTGCAATAGACCTAGACATGTTACAAAATTCTGTAGAAGCAAGAATGTGAAAAGAAACTATTCTACAGAAAAGAGGAGAACATAGCAGAGGGAAGATAAGGGAAAGAATAAGGTTGATCTGGCAGAAACCAAGAAGGAAATGAGCAAAATTTGGATTAAGAATTATGTAAATGAGGTCAAGGATGGATCCACACCAGCCTCTGGTGCAGATACTTCCTCCGAGAAGTAAATTGGGATCTCTAGCTCAGGGGGAGCTTTTATTAAATATCCTGATCCCCTAGCTCTATAGTAGGTGCTGAGATCCAGCACTAAGGTAAGAAGAAATTTGAAAGTAGACCTAGAATCATAAAGAAATGTTATTATGTTAGAGACTTTGATGATGATGGTGTAATAGATGACAAGTCTGATGATACTAGTGCAAATGAATGCTTGTTTATTGCTATTAAGGAAGAACCTGTGTCTACTAATCCTACTAGCTGTGTGAAGGAAGAAAAACCAGTAGAAGAGAGTGCTTTGTCTGTCTACCAAGTTGAGAAGGATAAGGATGAATGGATTATTGATAGTGGATGTTCCCATCACATGACATGTGATAAAAGTAACTTTATAAGTTTGGAAAAGTATGATGGAGGATTGGTTAGGTTTGGAGATGATTCAGCTGGTAAGATTTGTGGAAGATGGTCTATTTCTTTTGATGGAAAGCATAATACAGATGATTTCCTATATGTGAAGAGTTTGAAGCATAATCTTTTAAGTGTTGGTCAGATGTGTGACAAATGGTATGCTCTAAGATTCAAGGATAATGGATGCAAGATCATGGAAAGCTCTGGAATAGTGATTGCTACTGGTAAGAAGACTAGATTTATCATTTGAAAGGAACTAATGATTGTTGTCTGTTGGCTCAGACAAATGAGAGTTAGTTGTGGCATAGAAGGATGTGTCATATCAATTTTGACAACTTGGTGAAGATAAGCTCAGTACAAGCTGTGAGAGATTTGTCCAAGCTTGTGAAGCCTACTAATACTATTTGCAAGGAATTTCAATTGGGGAAATAGACAAGGACAAGTTTCAAAAGTAAAGAACAATTTTCTACTGGATTGCTTGAGATGGTGCATACAGATTTGTGTGGTCCTACAAGAACAAGAAGTTTGCATGGAGATGGGTACTTTATGCTGCTTATTGATGATTATTATAGAATGACTTGGGTCACTTTTCTAAAAGATAAATCATAAGCCCTCGACAAGTTCAAATCTTTCAAGGTGATGGTTGAGAATGAGCTAGAATTGAAGATCAAATGCTTAAGGTATGATAGAGGAGGTGAGTTTACATTAAATGAATTAAATAATTTTTGTGAAGAACATGGGATAAAGAGATGGTTGTCTGCTCCTAGGACTCCTGAGTAGAATGGAGTTATTGAAAGAAAGAACAGGACAGTTCAAGAGGCTACTAGTTCAATGATGATGGAGGCTAACCTATCGGAAGTGTATTGGAGAGAAGCTATACATACTATTATCTACATTCAAAACAAAGTTCAAGTCAAAGGTAATGGTACTTTAAAACTCCTTATGAATTGCGGTATGGAAGAATTCAAATAGTTGAATATTTCAAAGTTTTTGGAAGCAAATGGTACATTAGAAGAGATGAAGAGTTAGACAAGTTTGATGCTAGGTGTGATAAGGAATTTTCCTTGGATACTCCACTAAGAGTAAGGCCTACTGGTGCTATAATAAGAGATTGAGAAAGATCATTGAGAGTGCTAATGTGAAAGTTGATGAAGACAGAGAAAGATTATTAGATTTGAGTGGGTATGAATCAGATGAACCTGTTGCTACAGCAAATGAAGAAAAAATTAAACAAGATGACAGTCAAGTTGAAGAAGAAAAGGCTCCGAAAAGTGCTGTTAAAACTCCCAGGTATGTAAGGATTAATCATTCTGAGGATCAGATTATTGGTGATAAAAGCAAAGGGGTATTGACAAGGAAAAGAGCTGTAGAAGAACAAGTTAATTACTGTTTACTTTCAAATATTAAACCTAAAATTGTAAGTGAAGCCTACAAAGATGAAAGTTGGGTAAAGGATATGGAAGAGGAGCTATTGCAGATAGAGAAGAATCAACACTTGGGAACTAGTTCCTAGACCTGTTGATAAGAATGTGATTGGAACTAAATGGGTTTTCATAAACAAGTTGAATGAAAATGGAGAGCTAGTAAGAAACAAAGTGAGCCTGGTATGCAAGGTTGGATTAGTATTTGATGCAATTAGGGTTCAGTAAATGTACTACAAACAATAATCTCTATTTCAAAATTAATGATAATCAAATTCTGATTGTTGTAGTCTTTGTTGATGATATTATCTTTGGAGGCAATGAAGGTATGTGTAAGAGATTTGTAGAAGAAATGCAAAAGGAGTTTGAGATGTCTATGTTTGGTGAAATGAATTTCTTTTTAGGACTGCAGATTACTCAATCAGAAAAAGGAATTTTCATTTCTCAGTCCAAGTATGTGAAAGAGTTTTTGAAAAAGTTTGGAATGGAGTATTCTAAGCCATTATGTGCTCCTATGGTAACTGGTTGCAAGCTGAGCAAGAATGATGAATCACCTAAGACTGATCAGAAAAAATATAGGTCTATGATTGGAGGACTACTTTATCTAACCCATACAAGACCAGATATAATGCACACAATTTGTCTTGTGGCAAGATTTTAAGAAGATCCTAGAGAGTCACATGTGATGGAAGTTAAGAGGATCATAAGGTATTTAAAAGGGCACTTTAGACTATGGATTGTGGTATCTAAAAGATACTGATTTCACTCTTAGTGCTTATACAGATGTAGATTGGGCTGGAGATGTTGATGATAGAAAAAGTACAAGTGGAGGTACTTTTCTCTTAGGTAACAGATTGGTTTCATGGTTAAACAAGAAGCCAGAATCTGTTTCTTTGTCTACTATAGAAGAAAAATATATTGCTACAACATGTTGCTACACTCAAGTGCTATGGATGAAGCAAACATTGAAGGATATAAGAGTTGTGTATGAAGAACCAATTTCAATCTTTTGTGACAATACAAGTGCTATAAACATTTCAAAAAATCCAGCGATGCACTCAAGAACAAAGCATATATCAATAAGGTATCACTTTCTGAGAGAAAAGGTAATAGAGAATGAAGTAAATATGGAATATGTGTCTACAAAGTATTAGATTGCAGATATTTTCACAAAGCCTCTGCCTAAGGATACTTTTGAGTATCTCAGGAAAAAGTTAGGGGTTATTACCCCTCCTGCTCTAAACTAAGATGCATGGGAAGCGCATTAGTACAGTGGTGCCCAAAGTCTTATTCTTTGATCTGGATTGATGTTTTGAAGGCTACCTCTCAGGGGCAGTAGGTAGGTGGTGCTGATATGAGTTCCTGATAAAGAGCAATAAGTGTTGTAGTTTTGCTAACAGGGGGAGTCGTGTAGTATTAATAAGATCTGGATTGAGCCTTGATAACTAAAGAAAGAAAAGATCTGGCACCCTTTTCCATTGATGTCAAAGGGGGAGAGAAGTTCATGTGAAAAACTCAAGGAGAAAATTGCAGTAAGAGAAAGCATAAAGTAAGGGGAGCAAAGAAGCAAAGCAAGTTTGTTTATCTTGATGGTTTTTCATATCATGTGTTGCCATCAATGACAAAGGGGGATATTGTTGCAAGTATGAGTAGTAAGTGTTGTCATTGATGTCAACACCTAAGGTCAATATCTAAAGAAATTATTTGAATGAGTTTGAGCAAGTGTTTGAGAAGAATAGTACAGTGTTTTGCTCTGCATATCCTGTAGATTGAATATCTTTGTCTGTGGTTTAGAAGTTATGTTAAGGGATGTTTGTAGTTGATATGTTTCAAGTTTGAGCCTCCGGTGTGAAGATTTGAGTGAGTTCTGTTCACCAGAGTAAAAACTATTTTTCTGAGTATTTAATGGTGACAAGGAGAATGTATTTAGCTCCGCATTTCTCTACATTTAAGTTTTATAGTCTATGGTTCTGAGATTAAGTTTGGGATAATGTCATGTGCTTTCAATTAAAATGGTTCATGATTTGGTGTTCTACAAGTGATCTTTCCTTTATAACAGTAGCCAACAATAATGTTTAAAAGCTCTGGTTTGAAGAATCTTTTGGATAGAGTGTTTGGGGGTTGTACGGAATTTCTTGGTGATTGTAACGTGCTTGTGGATGTCTCTAGATCATGTTCTTTCCTTTTGATTGGTCCACAAAGTGTAATCTAGATCGTGCATGAAGCGTGTTCCTAAAGGTCTTAGTGTTAACACTAGTTTTGGCCAACTTGGTTGTTTTCACTACTTGTGGTTATGCTTTGAAGTTTGTGATAGCATGTTGTTGCATGGAAGATTGCATTTGAGTCCCAACTAAGGTGTGGTTTGGTCTACATTCATTTCTTCTCCTTCACAAATCTGTTTAGGTCCAAACCTATTCTAATGTATGTGTGTATGTCGACCTTGTAGATTGTTCCAATGGTTGATGATTGTAATACCGACCTTGATGTACATTCCAAGGTTTGTGAATTGTATAAATACATGTAATAAAGTTGGGAATAATAGAGGATGATTCGAAGATGCGAAGATAAGTGTGAAGTGAAAAAGTAGAGCAGAGAAGAGGAGATTTATTGCGCTTCAATGGAACTGAACCTTGGAATAGTGTAGATGCTACTATCTCAATTCACCAACTTCTGGTAGTGAACCCCTTCTCCTGGCAGTGAGCTGCTTCTTTTGTAGTGAGCCTTGCAAATTTTGATTTATCATTTATATTGTGAGTTAATCCTCACCGTGGTTTTTCCCTTATTAGATTTTCCACGTAAAAAGTCTAGTGTTGAATGTGTTTAATTTTCTGATTTCATGCTTTCATGGTTAAATTATAATAACAGTGATTAAGTGGTTGATGTGTTGATGTTTGAAAGAAGTTAAGTTTTGGTGACAACTGATTCACCCCCCCTCAGTTGTCTTGTGCACTTCAATAAAACTTACCCAAGAATTTCTTCAAAACTTCATTGATCAATCTCATGAAATTACTCAATGCATTTGTCAATCCAAAAGGCATCACTAACCACTCATACAATCCTTCATTTGTCTTAAAAGTAGTCTTCCATTCATCTCCTTTGATTCTGATCTGAGGGTATCTACTCTTCAAATCTATCTTTGTAAAATATTTTGCTCCACTCAAACAATCCATAATTTCATCCATCCTAGGCAATGGAAATCTATACTTAACTGTGATCTTGTTGATTTCTCTAGAGTCTGTACACATTCTCCATACTCCATCCTTCTTTGGTGCTAGCACTATAGGTACTACACATGGGCTCAAACTTTCTCTAATCAAACCTTTCCTCAACAACTCCTGTATATGTCTATTCAGTTTTGCATTCTCTGTTGGTGTCATCTAGTGTGCTACTTTGTTATGCAAACTAGCTCTAGGTATAAGATCCATATGATGAATGATACTCTAGATTGGTTGCAATCCTTTAGGTACATTATTTGATATGATGTCTTCATATTCTGTCAACAATTTGGTTATTTCCTCTGGCTGTGATTCTTGAGTTTCTATCTTTAGGGTTCCATGCTTCTTAGTAATCAAAGCATAACACATATTCTCATGTCTCAAACCATCTAGAAATTTCCTTCCATCTACCAAACAGATTCTAACATTCCCACATATTTCACTTTTAGGTTCATTCTCCAAAGGTATCAATGTGTTTTTCCTTCCATTAGATACTACAATGTAGGTATTCTTTCTTCCATCATGTATAGCTTTTATATCATACTGTCATGGTCTACCCAACAATATATGACATATATCCATTGGCATAATATCACACAATACTTCATCATGATAAGATCCAATATGAAATTTCACCAAACATTGTTCACTCACCAGTACCTTGTGTTCATCCCGAATCCATGCTATCTGATAGGGTTTAGGGTGTTTCAATCTCTCTAGGTTCAATTTAGTCACCATCTCCTCTAAAACCAAATTATCAATACTACCACTATCAATTATAACCTTACAACATTTACCTCCTGATTTCCATCTGGTCCGGAACAAACTTTTCCTCTGTGGTGGTTCCTTAATTGTCTCTACTTGAAATAGGGCTCTCCTCATGACTAATGACCTCCTTTCTCTGGTTTGCCAACTGAATTAGGTGATCCAACAGGTTCTTCTTCTACATAAGCTATTCTTGCACTATTCTATGTCTTCTTGTTTGTACTTCCCTGATGACATTCAAATGCTTTGTGTCCACCTCCACACTTAAAACAAGTTCCTCTGAATGTTCTCTTATCAAATCTTCTTTCATCTCTTCTATACCCTTCACTCTGGTATGAATTATGATGTCCTCTGCGGTAAAAAGTCATGTCATCGCTCCAATATGCATTGTTATCTCTATCCTCTTTCTTAAATGTACTATCTTGTTTGTTCTACTTTGTATATGATCTTTCTCCTCCAAAATATGTTCTACCTCTTTGTCTTTGCTCATGCTTCTTATTCAACTTTTCTTCAACCTTTAGGGCAAACTGATATGCTGCTTCTATTGTTGTCATCCTCACCAAACTCAGTTCTTCTTGAATGTTCAATCTTAGTCCATTGATATATCTTGCCACTTTCTCCTTGCTAGCTGGGTAAGTACACAAAGATGAGGGACCAAAATGGGGTCTTAAGTTGCCACTTTTTTTCTAAAATCAGGAAACATTGATGTTGGATGAGAAATTGAAGATAGCTACACTCAAAATTTGAAGATGGTTCAACAAAAACAAGAGTTGTATTGCTCCGAATCTAGTTTCTAAACTACTAATGTTTTTCCAAAAATGGTTAAGATTAAGGGGTTCAAAAAGGGGGAGCACACAAATTGGTCTTATTTTTCTCAAAAGAACATAACATAGCGTCTAGTGTGCTCCCCCTAAAATATTAACTTTTTTTTAGTATTTCAATAATCGCTCCAGTGGGAAATTAGGTAACACCATGTAGTTTATCCCTAATTTTTCTAATAATTTTTTAATGAATAATTGATTTTTTAGTAATTTTTAAAGTGGACACATTTTGAAAAATAGAAATTTGAGCATGCTCCCCCCTAAAATGTTTGAAAACTAATCGAATATGGATTTTTTTTTGAATTCGTTTAGAATGGAGTCTAGTTTCTAAAAATATAACTTGTTTCAATTTTCAATGAACGGTTAAAAAAAGTCAAACATACTAGACACTAGTTTTTGACAAAAACTGGACACACTTACTATTGATAACTGAGGGGGGGGTGAATCAGTTATCCTAATTATTTCTGCTTTTTGAACTTTCTTAATAATCAATGCAACATTAATTCAAATAAGCAAACATAGCTATGAAATGGAAATACACATGACACAATATTTTTGACGTGGAAACCCTGTTAAGGGAGAAAACCACAGGGTGATTAACCCAAGATTGTATTCTTTGTTAGAAGAATGGAAATACAAAATGGCACTTGCCAATTAGGGCTCACTGCCCGAGCACACTGCTCACAAGAGGCACACTACCTACAAGAGACTCACTGTCTACAAAAAGAGTGTTTATACAATACTTGAACTGATTGGGAGCATCTACATATGTTGGAGTTTAGTTCCGGTTAGGCTCAGTACACTGATCTGCTGCACTTCATCTTTCCTCTTCTTTTATTCTGCTTTCCTTTCACATACCGGACCTTCCTTACTACTTCTACTCTGCTCTTCTACTTTTATTTGCACATCGCAAAACAAACACAACACTTCTCACAACTAAATCCATCTTGTATATATATCCGCACAAGTGATTTCATCACCTTTCATGTCAGCATCTGAAATAGTCAATCTTTTCACAAACTCTGATCTGTCAGTTGAATCCTTGCACATCAAGTAATGCGGATCAAGCATATACTTGTAGAAGTCACCAATCACGTCAGCCAAACATAACTTATGCCTTAAGAACCTTTTCCATCATTAGTAACACATCCGGAATAAAGTCTGATGTTCTGCCAGTTAGTTCTTCCTCTGTTCATACTGTCACTTGGGAACCCGACACTCAAGCATTCATATCTCTTTATCCTTTCCACACCGGAGGCTCAAACCTTGGAATCTATCATTCAAGATACTCCTCTTGACTTTCCCAAATCTGCACTTCACCAATATACTTCCTCTGAGAGATCCAGACCTGTCTGTTAGACCTCACCACATGCTCTGTTCTTGTTTACCGGACCACAACATTCTTCACTCTGACTTCCGGTAGAGACATACCATGTCCTAGGGATGTGTGGGATGAACTTTGTTGCCATCAATGACAACAATCATGAATCCATATAGTGTCTCTTGCCAACAATCTCCCCCTTTGGCATTGATGGCAACACTTAGTGAAAAATGGCTAAGTGTGTACACTATGCTCCCCCTTGGCTGATGCTCTATTTTTATATACATTTTCCGGAGCTCCCCCTTAGTTGGATTCCTCATTTTTCACTGCTCCTCACTCCCCCTTTGACATCAATGGCAAAGGGTAGGGTCCGCATACCAAAATTCTCAAAATCTTGTTCGCATAAGTATATACATATGGAATACTTACATATACCGAAGTATGTTTACAAAAGTTGTTTTCAATTGGATGAGTTCTGTAGCCCAACTTTGCTTCATTCTGTCCAAAATTGATATATGACCACTCAACAGGAATGCAAACACATCTGCCCTTTTTAGATCTGTTGGATCATTGGTCTGGGCTGTGATTTGAGCTTCTTTTATGGCCTCATGCATGGCCTCTAACTTAGGGACAATTATCCCTCTGAGCTCACTCAACCTACTTATTCTATTTTTCTTTTCCCTCTCCAGCTTCTTGATTTCATTCAAGACTGCAATAGTCTGACATTCTTGATTTATTATGGAGGATGAGAGAGGATCAAAATTCTTTAATAGATTTGTTAGTTTGTCCTCCTATTCTTTTACTTTCTTCTCAATGTCCAATGTTGCTTTGGACCATAATAAACAAAATTTGTATATTTGTCCACCATCTTTAAGAGCATTTTCTAAGCTCTTTATCCCAATATTCATATTTCTCCTATCATTAATGATCAACCCTTGTACCTCTGAGAATCTCTTATCCAAAAACTCCTTCCAGACCTTTTCTTTAGCTGACTTCTCTAGAGAATCAAAATGTGTGCTAATACTATTGGCTAGAATTTTGAGATTACCGGATGAGGAGGCTGTGGGATCCTTCTAAAACGATGGCATAGTCTTTTCTAACACTCCGGAAGTAGCTTCTATCAACTCACAGTCTTCCATGTGAGACTTTAGGAGTTTATCTTTAGCCTTTACATTAGCAAATGAAGCTATCTTCATTGTCTGTACTGGAGAAAGTGAATCAAAATTAAATGGTCCTTGTAGAAGCTCTGGTTCATCAATCTCCATTGTTTCTTTGTTCAGGAATTCTTGGACAGTTTTTGCAGTGTCTCTTGCCAGAGACAGATGTTTCTTCTCTTCTGCATTCTTAGAGTTGTCTCTTAGAGCTTTCTCTCCTTCTACATTCTTACCACTAGCAGTTGTGTTCTTCTCTGTTGAGGTCTTCTCTCCTTCTGCAACCTTGGTACTGTCATCTTCTTTCACCTCTGCTTCTTTCTCCTGTATTCTTTCTTCTCCTTTAGATCCGAAGACTGTAGGGGAAACCGAAGGAGAGATATTTATTTGTTCATGAGCCACTTCTTCCGGATTAGAAGATTCCAAGTCCTTATCCTTTTCTGCACCGGTGTCCATGACTTGCTCAGTGGATTCTTTTTCAACACTTGTGGTCGAGGGGTCAGTACCCAAGTCCTCTATAATTGAAATGTTGAATTTCTTAAAAGCATTTCGGAGGATCTCTTCGGTCTCTCTTGCCACTTTGTCAGTTTCACCAAGCATGAGCTAATTCATCCTGGCTTTGCTCTGGAACTCATCCTTGCAATCTTTGAAGATCATGTTCATTTGTTGCAGAGTGATTGAAGGGTATAGTTGAATTGCTATCTGATCTTGGATTTCTAGATCTTTTGCTCAAGCATTGTTCTTCCTCATTTCAAGCCTTTTCTCTAAGCTTTTGGGAATTAGAGAGATAATTTCAATAAAAGCTTTATTGTAAATGTTTAAAAACTAAATAGTGGGTTCCTCCAGAATCTTTTTATCTGCTTTATTATATGCATCATAGAATTCTGTTAAGGGTTGCAGGTTCCCATCCATAGTGACTGCTTTCACTACAACATCTAAGGATAGAGTGGATTTTTCAACAAATTCCTCTTCCTTCTCTTCTTATCCTTGACCGGTAGAGTGTTCACCAGATGATTTCTTCTTCTTCTTTAGTTTCTTTATCTCCTCATCTGATTCAGTTTCCTCATCATCCTTTAGGCTAACATAGGACCTTGTTGCCTTTTTCTTTGTTCTCTTTTCTCCTTTTCCAGATGCTTGGACTTCCAGTTTTGATGTCCTTGAGCTTTTAGCAGTGACAAGTGCTAATCTCTTTGATGATCTAGTCCGGGTGGAGGTTTCTACCGGAGAACTTTCCTTGCTTTCCTTTTCTGCCTCTTTCTTCTCTTCCTCAGCCCTTTGCCTCTTTTTCCTGTTGGCATCAAGTGCCTCCTTTGAGATGCCAAATCCTTTGGCAACATCTTCAATTTCTTTTCTCACTTTCCTCTTGATCTCTGGCTACCTTAGCTCTGTATGAATTTTCACACTTAGTTCTTCAAAGGTTCCAAATCTTTCTACTTTTGGGTCCTTTGGGTGACTGAGCATGTGTTGAACATGCAGCTCTACAATTTGTTCATCAACTTCATACCCCATAGGCATGATCTAGACTGTCCTTGGTTCTACTGCCTCCATTAGGCATTGATCAGTGTATACCATGAAGCACACTGTATCCTTGTACTTCTCAACTACTGATTTGGGGATTCTTTCTTTGATTTGCATTGTATTTTGAAAGTGTTTGAAGTAACCCCACAGAGTTGTATTCCTTGCCTTAGCATCCCCAAGTTCATGCAAGTAATCTCTGATCTAAATTGCTACTGGTTTGTTATTTTCCCATACCCATCCATTGGATCCGGGTAGTTCATTCATGAAGTAGAAAAATAAGCACAATATCAGTCCACCATATTTGAAGGAGTTCTTCTTGTCTTTTTTGATCTTCTGTATGTTTTCCATCAATTGACTCAGAAGGAGTTCACAGAGATCATACTCTGCATTCTTTCTCAGCATCTCATAGGCAGTATATACTGCAGTTTTGGATACTGAATTTTCCCTACTGGAGTGATATATCTTATATCCTATTATCATAGATGCAAACTTGACATCCGGGTCAATAATATCTTCAATGGTCATTGCCCTCTTATCAAATTTTGATCCAGTGGCCTCAGTTACAATGTTGTTTTTGACAGATTTGAGAATAGGTATCCCTCCGGAGGAGTATAAAGTAGTTACTGCCCTAATTGCCTCCTTAGTGATCTTGTAAGGTCAGTTCAGCCATAGGAAGTTATCATGCACCCTACTCAATACATACCGGACCCATTCATCTTCTTCAAAGCAAGGGAAATGAATGAACTAATCAAAATGCTTCTCCTGGATGCCCTTATATTCTGGTTTAAGCTCAAAAGCATCATCTATCAATTGTTTGTGATAGATGTCTCTTAGTCTGAATTCCCCACACTCTTCAATATTTGCATGTATGTAAACCCTAATGTCTTCTGTGTGCAAAACGCCATGCGGAACACTAGAGAATGCTCCTAGGGGATCTAACTCCAATGATTTGTATGGATGTTTCTTAAATTCAGGGCAGGGCCTATAAGAGATTTTTACAATATTTGGAGTACCCATCATTCAAGGATTTAGAGAGAGATATTTGATAACAAAGAATACCTTTTGCGCCTTTCAATTTCACAGATTTGGCTGGATCAATTTCTGGATGAATTGACTTCTGCAAATGATCTTTGATGAACTTGAAGAATTTTGTTGTAGAGCTTCACTTTTTGTTTCTTCTTGAATGCAGAATGAACAAGTGATTAATGAGAAATCCCTTATATTGCTCTGCAAACCCTAATGTCAGGTTGCAATAAATGCTCAACCTAAGTTATTCCGGTTTGCCTTATTCAGATGACTTGAAGAACCGGATCAATCCTGATCTTTAAACATCATGCGGATCTTCCAAATCTTAACCATATTTTGTTTGGATGTTTCCCTTATGAACCCTTCAATCCGCAACTCTTCTTGTGCCAGTTCCAGCACCAATTGACTGGTTGGGGGAACAAGGTTTTCTTTGTGTCTCCCCCTAAGCCAAAGCTCACTTTTTAATTTCCAGAAGGAATATCAGCACCAGAGTCTGGTGCGGATCCATCCTCTACATTCTCTGTACTTTTCTTCACCCAAATCTTGTTCATCTCACTTTGAACTTCATCCGCATTCACTTTTGTTTCCCCTTATCTTGATTCTGATTATGATATACTGGACCTCTTTTGTCCTGATTCTTGCTTCTACAAAATTTTGCAATATGACTGGATCTATTGCAAATTTGGATAATAACATTTCTTTGCATATTTGATTGATATCCTCTTGATCTACATTGATTAGCCATATGACCTATTCTATTGCATGCAAAGCATCTACCATTGAATGATTTGTTCATTTGCATATTTCTACATTCATGAGATTTGTGACCATACCTTTTGCAGTTAAAACACTATCCAGAGAAGGATGAATTAGTTTGATTCATTCTCTTTCTGTACTAATTAGCTTTATGACCAAAGTTATTGCAGTTGTGGCAGTATCCATTGAAGGATGGATATCTTTGAGCATTAGGTTGTCTTACCGGAGGTCTTCTAGGCCTGTTCCTTGGATTTTCTGATCCAAAATTCTTCTGACCGGATCTGGAGCTTTCTCCTTTCTCATATTCCAAACCACACTTGTCATCTACCCTCTTTTGACTTCCAAGAAGAACTTCAAGTTGAGCAGAACTTATCTTGAATTTCTCTTTATATTCATTTGTTGTTTGAAGATCCCTTTTGAGAGAGACAATTTGATCCTCAAGTTTTTCTTCATTATCTTTAGTATCTTCAAGATCAGATTCAAGATGTCTAATAATTCTATCCATCTAGTGGCAATCTTTTGATTTCTCTTTGAGAGATTGTCTTATATTATCTTCAGTTTTGCTTTTCTCTTCAACTTCTTGGGTAAACTTCATAACTCCTGATTCTATTTCATGTCTTACCATAATGATTTCTTTTGATAACTTTTCACATAACTTGGTTTTCTCCTTCAGCTCGTCATTTGCATCATTTGCTTCACCTTGACTTGCCAATTGCTGAAGCAACTCCTTTCTCTTTTTCATAGAGAGACTTAATTTGTCTTTTAGTTCTCTCATGAAATCATCAGCCTGTTTGAGTCTTTCCTTTAATTCATTGACTTCAGAGTTTGACTGTTCAAGATCATCAAGGGTAGTCTTGAGTTGCTCCTCCCTTAAACCATATGCATCCATTTGAATTCCCAGATCTTCCTCAAGCTGTTAGACTCTATTAGGAGGAACTTGGCTCTGATACCAATTGTTGATAACTGAGAGGGGGGGTGAATCAGTTATCCTAATTATTTCTTCTTTCTGAACTTTCTTAATAATCAATGCAGCATTAATTCAAATTAGCAAACATAGCTATGAAATGGAAATACACATGACATAATATTTTTGACGTGGAAACCCTATTATAGGAGAAACCCACGGGGTGATTAACCCAAGAAGAAATACAAAATGGCACTTGCCAATTAGGGCTCACTGCCCGAGCACACTGCTCACAAGAGGCACACTACCTACAAGAGACTCACTATCTACAAAAAGAGTGTTTATACAATACTTGAACTGATTGGGAGCATCTACATATGCTGGAGTTCAGTTCTGGTTAGGCTCAGTACATTGATCTGCTGCACTTCATCTTTCCTCTTCTTTTATGCGGCTTTCCTTTCACATACTCGACCTTCCTTACTACTTCTGCTCTGCCCTACTCCTTTTATTCACACATCGCAAAACAAACACAACACTTCTCACAACTAAATCCATCTTGTATATATATCCGCACAAGTGATTTCATCACCTTTCAAGTTAGCATCCGGAATAGTCAATCTTTTCACAAACTCTGATCTGTCGGCTGAATCTTTGCACATCAAGTAATGTGGATCAAGCATATACTTGTAGAAGTCATCAATCACGTCGACCAAACATAACTTATGTCTTAAGAACCTTTTCCATCATCAGTAACACATCCAGAATAAAGTCTGATGTTCTGCCAGTCAGTTCTTCCTCTATTCATATTGTCACTTGGGAACCTGACACTCAAGCATTCATATCTCTTTATCCTTTCCACATCGGAGGCTCAAACCTTGGAACAGTCAAGATACTCCTCTTGACTTTCCAAAATCTGCACTTCACCAAGATACTTCCTCTGAGAGATCCGGACCTATCTGTCAGACCTCGCCACATGCTCTGTTCTTATTTACCGGACCACAACATTCTTCACTCTGACTTCCGGTAGGGACATACCATGTCCTGCAGATGTGTGGGATGAACTTTGTTGCCATCAATGACAACAATCATGAATCCATATAGTGTCTCTTGCCAACACTTACAAAATAAATTCAAGATGAAACACTAAATGTACTCAAAATGTGAAAAACATTATATGGTTAGATAGCTAACAGAGAGCTTAATATTATGGTGATATTTTTTTGAGTTTTTATTGAAAAAAGTGACATCTTGATGGGGAGCACGCTCCAGATTATCTCTAGATTTTACTAAAAACTGATAAAAACACGTCAAACAAAGATGAGCATAACTGGCAATACACATGCCAATTGAATTTTCTTGAAAGTTTCTAAAGCCTTTTCAACAAATCCATTTTTTGCATATCTTGCAATCATTGCATTCCATTATAGAACATCTCTTTGAGGTGTTACGTCATACAATTGACATGCCTTGTCTATGCTTCCACACTTTACATACACGTCTACAAGGGCAGTTGCACTTCCTATCGTCTCTCTCACTCTATTTCTCTCCCCTCTCTATGTCCTACCCTTTCTCTGAGTCTCTACTTCCCTCCCCTCTCTACCTCCCACCTTCTCTCTCACTCTCTGCCTCCCTCCCCTATCTACCTTCTACCCTCTCTCTCACTCTCTACTTCCCTCCCCTATCTACCTCCTACCCTATTTCTGAATCTTTGCTTCCCTCACCTCTCTACCTCCTACCTTCTCTCTCACTCTCTTCTCCCCCCTCCCTCTCTACCTCTTACCCTCTCTCTCACTTTCTACTTCCTTCCCCTGTCTACCTCCTACCCTCTCTCTCAATCTCCGCTTCCCTCCCCTGTCTACCTCCTATCATCTCTCTCTTCTTCCTTCCCCTGTCTACCTCCTACGGTCCTCTCCCACTCTCTACTTCCCTCCTATCTCTACCTCCTATCCTCTCTCTCACTCTCTACTTCCCTCCCCTCTCTACCTCTCCTCCTCATTCTTCCCATCCAATGAAATTTCATAAATTATCTTGTTTCCATTTCATCATCCCAATTTATATCCTCATCAATCTTTACATGTCCTATTTTTCTTGTTTCCATGTTCTTTGTTGACAAGGGAGAGCAAGAGGGAGGAAAAGGGAGAGAGGATGGAGATGGAGGGGAGAGAAAGTGGAGAGAGAGAGAGAGAGAGAGAGTCCTAGTTTTCTTGTTTTGGAGAGAGAGAGAGAGGGTGGGTCAGGTTAATGAGTTTACGGTTGCTTAAGTTTAGGGTTTAGGGGAATTATTTAGGGTTTAGGGGTTTAGGACTGCTTAGGTTTATGGTTTATGGTTTAAGGGTTAGGATTTAGGGGCATTATTTAGGGGTTTGGGGTTTTGGGAGAGAGAGAGAGAGGTTTAGAGTTGCTCAAGTTTAGGGTCATTATTTAGGGTTTATGAGCTTAGGGTTGCTTAGACCTTTAGGGGCATTATTTATGGTTTATGAGTTTAGGGTTGCTTAAGTTTAGGGTTTAGGGTTAGGGTTTAGGGGAATTATTTAGGGTTTAGGGGTTTATGGTTGCTCAAGTTTATGGTTTAGGGTTTAGGGGTTAGGGATTTAAGGTTGCTCGGGTTTAGGGTTTAGGGGTTAGGGTTTAGAGAGAGAGAGAGGGGATCGATAGATATTAGGAGAGATAGGGAGATAGAGGTTTAGATTTGCTTCTAGGGTTTATGGTTTAGAGGTTTGGGGTTTAGGGTTGTTCAGTTTTAGGGTTTAGGGGTTAGGGGTTAGGGTTTAGGGGCATTATTTAGGGTAACTTAAGGTTTATGTTTTAGGGGTTAGGGGTTAAGGTTTAGAGGTTTAGGTTAGGGTTTAGAGAGAGAGGACCGATAGGGAGATATAGAGGAGATTGAGGGGAGACATAGGGAGATAGAGGGTGAGGGACATGGCTAGAGACATAGGCAAAGAGAGTGAGAGGTAGAGGGATGATAGAGACAAGGAGATAGGGTTTAGAGTTGATCGTATTTAGGGTTGATCGAGTTTAGGGTTTAGCCTGGTTAGGAGTTTAGAGAGGGAGAGATATGGAGATAGAGGGTGAGGGACATGGCCAGAGACATAGCCAGAGAGATTGAGAGGTAAAGAGATGATAGAGACAAGGAGATAGGGGTTTAGGGTTGATCAGGTTTAGAGTTTAGGGGTTAGGAGTTTAGAGAGGGAGAGATAGGGAGATAGAGGGTGATGGACATGGCCAAAGACATAGGTAGAGAGATTGAGAGGTAGAGAGATGATAGAGACAAGGAGATAAGGGTTTAGGGTCGATCAAGTTTAGGGTTGATTGGGTTTAGGGTTTATGGTTGGTATATATGATGTATGGAATGGTGTAAACAACTAACATATTGGCACTTATGATGTTCTGATGGCTCTTGTGGCTGGCAGAGGGTAGAATGACACTTGTGACTAGCTAGGTGTAGAATGATGTTTGTGATTGATAGGTAGGTGCTACTAAGGAGCATATTGGCACATACGATATACAAAATGGTGCAAATAACTAACAGATTGGCACTATGATCTTCTAATTCCTCCTAATGAGGTATTTGTTTAATTTTGATTATTTTTTGGATTGTTTGAGATGGAGCTTAGATTGATTTGGGATGGATTTGGGATGAAATGGATTTGTTTAGGGATGATGAGAGGTGAAAAGGACTAGATTAGGAATGATTTGGGAATGATTAGAATGGTTTTAGGGATGGTTTGAAGTGGTTTAGTGTTGATTAGGGAATGATTAGAATGATTTAGGAATAGTTTATGGATGGTATTTGAGATGAAATCTAGGTTGATTTGAAAATGATCAGGGATGAAGTTAAATTGATTTAGATGTGATTTGGTATGGTGTGAAGTGGTTTAGGGCTGATTATAATTGGTTTAGGGATGATTAGAGATGAAATTGAATGGATTAGCTATGATTTGGGATTGATTCTAGGAATGAACTTGGTTGGAATGAAATCTTAATATTTTCATGAACTTTCATGTTATAGAGATTGGGAGAGATAGGGAGATAGAGGTTTAGGGTTGCTTCCAGGTTTTATGGTTTAGGGGTTAGGAGTTTAGGGGTTTATCCCATTGTTCATTTTTAGGGTTTAGGGGTTAGGGGTTAGGGTTTAGGGGCATTATTTATGGTTTAGGGGTTAGGAGTTAAGGTTTAGAGGTTTAGGTTTATGGTTTAGGTAGAGAGGTGAATAGGGAGATACAGAGGAGACCGAGCCTGGGAGAGATATGTTTGTCTCCTCTATCCCTCTCTCTAACTATACCTACCTCTCTATCTCTCTCTCTCTTCATGTCTCTCTATCTTACTAGATCGCTTTCGATCCCCTCTCTCTAACTCTACCTTTGTATCTCTCCCTCCCTCACTATTTGAGGTTTAAATTAGATTAGGGTTGCTCAAGTAAATAGGGTTTAGGGTTTTGGGTAAGGGTTTAGGGGAATTATTTAGGCTTTAGGGGTTTAGGGATGCTTGAGTTTAGGGTTTAGGGTCTAGGGGTTAGGTTTTATGGTTTACGAGTTAGGGGTTTAGGGTTGCTTGAGTTTAGGGTTTAGGGGTTTAGGGTTGCTCAATTTTAGGGTTTAGGGGTTAGGGGTTAGGGGTTAGGGTTTAGGGGCATTATTTAGGGTTTAGAGGTTTAGGTTTATAGTTTAGGTAGAGGGGAGAATAGGGATCCCTATCCCTATCTCTCTGGACATATGGATCCCTATCTCTTAATCTATCCCTCTCTACCTCTCTCTACTCTTTATATCTCTCCCCATCCCTCTACCTCTTGAAATCTCTCTCCCTATGTCTCTAGACATCTCTTGATCTCTTTCCCTATTGAGCTATCTATCCTCATAACCCCATCTCTTAATATACCCCTCTCTACCTCTCTCTTTGTATTTCCCTATCTATCTCTCCCTTGCAAGATCTATCTCCCTATATCTCCCCCCTCTCTATATATATGTATCTCTATATTTCTCCCTCTATAGACCCCTTTCTCTATCTCAATCCCCATCTCTCCCTCTCCCTATCTCTATCTCACCTATCCTCTCTATCTCCATGTCCCTCTCTATCTCTCCATGTCTCCCAATCCTTCTCTATATATAGGATAGAGAAATGAAGAGAGAGAGAGAGAGAGACTCTCCAATGTAGATACAAGGTTACCTTTATGTTATCATGCTTCCCAGACCCCACATGACTATTATTCCTACTTTTCACAAGTATATCAGACAAAATAACGCTTTTCATGTTGTTTGACTAATTGAGAATCATTTTTATATGAATCCACCACCTTTTTTGTTTTTTCAACGTAGAAGAAGTGATTTTTCATGTTTTTGGAGAAAACTTGATAATTTAAACTGAAAGTTTCATGTTTCATGTGTGATTTTGTTTCAAAGATAATTACCATTGATATATAGATTGAATTTGATGATATATGTTTGTTTTTTCCATAAATTTTACTAATCCTATTCTAGAATTATATAGAATTCATAATCAAACTTGCGAAAAACAAGAATTTGAGGATTTTGAGGCCATCTTTTAGAGAATTGGTCAACTGCAATATCAAATTCTAAGATATGTTCAATTTAAATGTCCATTTTAATTCACATATCTATGTTCTTATGTTCTTTATGTCTTTAAATGTCTTTATGTCTTTATGTTTTTTATGTTCTTTATGTTCTAAGATATATATGTGTCTAGGTATATCAGTTAGTTCAGTCAAAGAGACTCCAAATTCCTCATGTTTCCACCTTGTTTTGGCCCTTCATGCCTTCATTTCACCTATTTTTCAGCTATATAAGAGAAAAACATTATCAAATACTTCATAAAATAATTTTAGTGAACAATTGTTTGTCATACTCATATTCGAGTGTATACATGGAGCCAAAATTGATTTTGGAAGACTCTTAATTTTTGTCCTAGGATGATATAGAAGGATTTATTCCTTAATACATGCATAATTCAATTCATTTAATAGAACCATGCATGAAATGATAGTTTTCTTACAAAAATGGAGGAAATGAGCACCACAACCTATTTGACAAATTGTTACAACTCATTTTGATACCACTCAATCCATAAAAAAATATGATGGAGATTATATACAACATAACAAAATTTTAGAGAAGAGAGTTATATACAAATATGCACAGACATACAAGCATCATGACACAAGATGATACAAAGGGAGTTACAAGGAGATAAAACATTAAAAAGGAGGTTTTCATGACTATAGGATAGTCACAAGTCTCTATATCAGTCCACTATCATAGTCATGACCATCATGAAGTTTTTAATTTATGCATTACTTAAAATGTCTTTGATCTTTTGTCATGAGTATCCATAAGGTTATCTTCAATGGTTAATGTTCTTTTGACTAAAACAAAGTTTTTGGACTGGTTTAAGACTATTAGGATAGTCAATTTATGTTGATTACAGTCCCCTTTGATGGTATTCATTTTGTCATCCTTCAAAATCACCTCCATACAACTCATATATGAAAAAAATTAACCATACAATTCATGATTTACAAACCTAAAATAGTGATTTAATACTCATATAGGAGTCTAAACAATCGCCTTCAAGGGGCAAGATAGTCAAGAGAAGTCAAGGTGATGTTCTTAAGAGTTGATAGGGTCAAAGGGAGGCTTAGTATTAGAGATATACCTTTACATAGCACAATCTCTCAACACCTTATGGTCTCCTCAAACTCTCGCAACAAAAAAGTTTCACAAACAACTTGATTTGTATAAAGTTTCACAAACTTGTGTTCTAGATTGGCTTCCCAAACTCTCACAATGACCCTTCAATGAATTAGGTCTCCAAGGTTTACAACTTGCACCCAAGGATTCAGACCTTCACATGGGCTTGATGAGGCATCTAACAAGATTAAGTTCACCAACCAAACACAACCAAATCTAATTTCCTTATATGGTTTCAAACCCAAAACTTAATTAATGTTTTGAACACCCATTAAATAGTTACATCACATATCTCAAACTCAACCTTGACTTCTTTGGATTGTGTGACTCAAAAATCACCTTTTTTTCGTTGTCCTAAAAGGGCTAATTAGGCCTATATTACAAAGGAACTAGCCTTTAAACTTTCCACAAACCCCTAAACTTGTTGGGGAAGCATTCTTCATGTGTCCAAACCCTCAAAAACCTAATTTGTTTCAAGAGAAACATTCACCTACATACCAAACTAGAAAACCCTTAGTTTGAGCAAAAATGAGGAGGGTTTATTGAAAATAATGGTTCCTAACAATTTCTCCTCATACCACTACTTTAGACACCTTATAATACACCTGCACATGCTCACAAAACCATTAGACAAACATTTTCTTTTGATATTTTGTGAAATACCCTCTTTGGTTCCTCTTTCCCACATGAAAACACTCTTTAAAACCCTAGGGCATCACCCTACAACCACACCAACTGATCTTCTTTTCCTACCAAATCATGAGAAGACTTAGATTACTCTTTGAAGAGTCATTCCAGCAAGATACAAGTCATGACAGTAGGCAGAATGACTAAAACATTGTTTAAACCCCAACTAGAGCCCTCACTGGCCTTATACAGGCAGTTGGAGACTTATTACATCATTTGTCAACCATTTTCCAACTGATCCAACCACATTTTTGGAGGATATGACCGCTGGATTTGTTTTAAAATGGACAAAACATGTAATTTGCATAAGCAATATTATGACACTTGACAAAACTTAACTACTTGACCCCCCTAAAGGACTCTAAGACATAAAAATGGTCTTTTATAGACCTTATTACATAAAAATATGATACCACACATGGAAAGAAACATTTGAACTCAATTACATTGCATTTTCCATAATTGGCCTTAAGGGACTAGGTGCTCCTGCACCATTTATGACTTTGTATGTTCAAGTGTATACTACACATGACTTATATGTATTCAAATGCATACTCCATGACTTATGTATGTTCAAGTTATCTTGATATGAGGTGTCTTATTCAAAAGTTTGTAAAACCTTGTTATTCATTCTGACTGTGCTATTCATTGTCATTATAAAATTTCTAATTATCATTGTCTTATTCTTCATGCTTGTAGAAATCATCATCATGTCGAGGAAACAAGCAAAGACTCTAACACCAGAAGAGTGTGAAGTTGAGAATGAGAGGAAAAGAGAAAGAATGAGGCAAATTTAGGAAAGTAGGAAATTGTTAACCATACAAGAAGACATTCCACCATTGCCAATTGAAGAGGAACGTGACACGTCTAACGAAACTAAGAGAGAGATGGAATTGGTGGCATAAAGGGAATGAATGCAAAACCTTCATACAATGGGGAAAGTGAATCTCCAAGTTGGAGGCACTCCATTGTCCATAGGTCAAGTTGAAGGAACACCATCATTAGCTTCTCGAATTGGAGACACTCCATCTTTCACAGGTGAAGTAGAAGGCACATCTACATTTTCTTCTCAAGTTGGTGACATGCCATCATTCACACTCAAGTTGAAGGTACGTCATTTTTAACCTTTTCACCTCCAATCAAAGGTACATCATCTATCCCATCTCAAGTAAATATTGAAGAAATTCCTAATGTTCAATCTACCGTACCAAATAAAATGCTCCTAGAATTTTGCATAGGAGGCCTAAGTTTCTAACTGATATTGATGAGAATATATTGGAGCCCATGTAGGATAAGATTCCCATGCGCACTTGCCAAAGATATGCAAATAAGATATGGAAATTATTCTTTGAGAATTTAAATGAAATTGGAAGATGTCAACTCTTTGTTGAACCGATGAGAAATCTAAAATTTAAGCCCATTATGAAGATTCTTGGCCTAAGAACATTGAATGTGTTAAGTGAAAAATTAGTTGTCAAGAATCTAATGAGTGTGTATGAGAGTGTGGGTTCCACCTCACGCACCAAGGATAGTAATGTCACATGACGTGTCATTACATCAATAATTGTAAGCTAACAAACAAAAAAAGCTAGCCTCATTAGAAAGACAAGTCAAGCATAGAAAATAAATAGAAAAACTCTAAGGAGAGCCGTTGGAAGACATCAAAGAGTTGAGGATCCAAACACTAATGAATTATGGGCATTCTCTGGGAGACTCCCACGGAAAGACAAAGTTGTTGTTGAAGCTTTGAGATCACTAATTGAAGACTTTTGGAAGAATTACACAAGGGTATCTCCGAATCAAAGGGATGTGGTAAGAAGGAGAATTGGTAGTTGAAACTATGAGCCACATCCAAAGCATTTTTTCGACGACTCAAACACAATTTTTTAGTAAATTTCTAGAGAAGTATCCTCAAATTAAAATTTCTCAAAGATATTTTGAAATGCTAAAACCTTTCTTTGTCAAAATAAATCACACACGCACTACTTGTTGTTGTATATTACATATTGAATTTTCTAACCATTTTGATGTTTATCGGTCTATATGTTTAGATTTGCATACTAACAATGTTTTGCAGGATTGTGGCATATGTGCCCCACCAACTACCTTAAGAGACTTCATATCAATGATTTTATGTGATAGAGAGGAAGGTCAAATATTCTACAGGAAATTATGCTTGGATGGCACATGTCAACATTGCAGTGGCTTGCAACGTATGCCAATATGTGAACATATGGAAAGAACACATGCAGTTGGAAACAAACTAGTAGAGTTCAGCAAGTATAAAATAGTGGCATACAATACAAGAGATGGTAAAGAAGTAAAGAGGTGTGAATATGTTATTCAGAAGAATCCAGTGTATCAGTTTATGCCTATATTTCGTGACAACATAGTGTATGAGTATGTAAGACATGCGCATAGAGCTTGATGGTTGGACTTGCAATTCAAGTTATGCAAGGACACATTTCCAGTTGGTAGCATTGTTTCAGTTGTCAAATTTACCTAGAACTATAGTCCACAGCCACAGTGTGAGGTGCAATCCTAATATTATAACTCGACACCGGTTTCTATATTTGTGCACATTGCATTCATTCATGCGAATGATAGTATAGAGGATGATAGAAAGATCATAAGGGAGTATCATTTTTATATAAGTGATGATCGCACGCATTCTGTGGAGTTCGTGCAAGGTTGTTTTCAGGTGTTCTACAATGATCTGGCTAGAAGGGGCATATCATTCAGTCATCATATCATATGTTCAGATAACTATGCATCACAACTCAAGAACTCACATAATTTCTATTAGCTGAGCAGGAGGCATAATATTGCAGGGGTTCAGCATATGTGGAACTTTTGTGAGGCCGAGCATGGAAAGGGGGAGCATGATGGTGTAGGAGCGTGTATCAAAAGAGCCATAGCATGAGAACAGTTAAAGTATAAAGACAATGTAAAGTTGATAGATGCAAAATCAATCATCGAGTGGTGTAATGATTTGATGGGTCCAGGTAATGAAGGTAAGTCTTTAGTTCATAGATTTTTTGATTGATAGATGATACTAACATTGCACCATATGAGGACTATTGTACATTGACAGGATCAAGTGAGCTACACTCTATCAGAAGCTCAATTGTAGGTTCTTGGAGTATACATACACGGAAGATGGCATGCTTTTGTTCTACATGTACAATTCAAGCCTGGAATGAGTGCGAGTCACATGAGTGGATTGACGAATGGCAGTATAATTATCTTAGCCTACTTGACACGTATCGACCCCCGATGGCACTGGAATTGATAGAGATGGAATCGTTAGTTGACTTTGACCACATATCAGATCTAGTTCAACCAGGTAATATATCTACTTGCATAGTTAAATTTGAAATTCCTAATGTTATCTTAAACTAAGTTGTAGTATTTTTGTAATGTTGACTAATTTCATCTAATTTGTTGCACATATCATTGTAAGGCATGTTTATGCAGTTATTACAGATGAAGCTAATGAAGAGGGAACAAATTATTACTTGTGTCATTGTGTTGAGGCCAAAAAGAAATTAGAGGCCCCAGTTACAGATGGAGAAAACATCGAATACCCTACAGGCTCAGTGGTTGTTACTCGAACATGGCTTAGAAGGTACCCACATAAGAGTGTTAATGTTTGGCTATTTGAGGACTTTGACATGCATCAGAAGATTCTTCATTAAACCAACCTTGTCATGGTAACCAATGTTTATTTGATACAATATCGAGGTAGATCTTTGAACAAGACCTTGTGGAAGGTGTGTGACTCTGACCATGAGGCAATACTTGACACAATAAAGAGTAGAGAAGACCTAGATGGTTCATTGGATTAATTTGTAAGTATGCATAAAACTTTCCTAGATGGTTACTTGTACTTTATTTTGTATATAAATAGTAGTATGAATTGCTTCCTTCCAGTATATTTATGTTTAGTCAATTTTTTTGATGCTTCTCACAGGAGGTCACAACTCCAGTCCATCCAACTACGGACAAAGAAGCTCTAGAAAAGATGATGGGGAGTGATCATCAGATTGTGGTAAGTGATCAATTACATATGTGATGTTATATATTTCATGTACATTTTGTTATAGTAATGAGCATATTGTTTGATTGTATTAACAGGTGGAGTTGTATGAGCTTGAACTATCAAAGAGGTCTACTCGACGATAGAGAGAGGATGAGTCATGGATATCCTGTTCACTTGTGTTTCACTCATGTCATATCAAGATTCATGTCACAAGGTTTGGATGTTAGTTCATAACATTCATGTTTATCATGTTACAATAGTAGGACATAGTTGCTTATGTCATTGGTTCATGCCATTGGATCATTGGATTTGGTTGTGGTTCTTCATTATAACATGTCATGCTTTCAAGAGTTGGATTGGGTTGTGGTTCTTCCTCATGATAGGAGTTTGTTCATGTCTTCATGCTTCTTTGTCCTCTATGTCTTCAGTGTTCTCAGTGTCTTCATGTGTCAAGGATTTCTTCAAATGCATTCTTGCAAAATGCTTCAGTTTCATGTAGTGGAAAGGTGCTAGGAGTGACATTTTGCATTCTATAGCTCATCGGGTCGAACGAACTTCACCAATGCGTCAGGGTAGGTGGGTAAATGCCAGGTGAGGTCTTGTTTCATGTGTCGAGTGTCACAGTCATTCGAGGCAACAAGCTACTGACAAAGTCCCTTAAGATCCCTAAGACGAAAAAACTGCCAAACTTTGACGGAGCAATTCTTAGAATTTGTGGCATTTGGGAACATTTTGTTTGGATGTACAGGTGCACATAGGGTTCATAAAAAATAACCTCTCTTAGTTTTGGTCAACTCCAGTTCATTTGACCGTGCCGAAATCAAATGCATTCTTGCAAAATGCTTCAGTTTCATGCAGTGGAAAGGTGCTAGGAATGACATTTTGCATTCCATAGCTCGTGGGGTGGAATGGACTTTGCCAATGCATCGGGGTGGGTGGGTAAATGCCAAGGGAGGTCTCATTTTATGTGCCAAGCGTCGCAGTCATTCAGGATAACAGGGTACCGACAAAGTCCCTTAAGCTCCCTAAGACGAAAAAATTGCCAAACTTGGATGGGGCAGTTCTTAGAATTCTTGACAGATGGGAACATTTCATTTGGACCTACAGGTGTATGTGGAGTCCGTCTACAATAACCTCTCTTAGTTTCATTCAACTCCTGTCCATTTGACCGTGCCAGAATCAAACACATTCTTGCAAAATGCTTCAGTCTCATGCAATGGAAAGGTTGCCAGGTGCCATATTTTTTGTTCTGCTCATTGTGGGGCCAAATGGACTATGTCAGCACGTCGGGGTGGGTGGGTAAATGGTAGGAAGGTCTCATTTCATGTGCCAAGCATCCCAGTCGTTCTGGCCTGCAAGCTACTGAGACCTAGCACTTTTCAAGTTTGCCGCTAGCTTGTAGCCTAGAATGACTGAGACACTTGGCACATGAAACGAGACCTCCCCTAGCATTTACCCACCCACCTCGACATGTTGGCAAAGTTTGTTCGGCCCCACGATGAGCAGAACAAAAAAATGGCACCTAGCAACCTTTCCATTGCATGAAACTGAAGCATTTTGCAAGAATGTGTTTGATTTTGACACAGTCAAACAGACAGGAGTTGAACGAAACCGAGAGAGGTTATTGTAGATGGACTCCACATAAACCTATAGGTCCAAATGAAACGTTCCCATCTGCCATAAATTCTGAGAACTGCCCAGTCAAAGTTTGGCAATTTTTTCATCTTAGGGAGCTTAAGGGACTTTGATGGTAGCCTACTACCCCGAATGACTGTGATGCTTGGTACATGAAACGAGACCTCCCCTGGCATTTATCCACCCACCCTGACACGTTGGCGAAGTCTGTTCTGCCCCATGAGCTATGGAATGCAAAATGTCACTCCTAGCACCTTTCCACTTCATGAAACTAAAGCATTTTGCAAGAATGCATTTGATTTCGGCACGGTCAAACGAACTGGAGTTGACCAAAACTGAGAGAGGTTATTGTGGATGGACCCCACGTGCACTTGTACATCCAAACAAAACATTCCCAAATGCCACGAATTCTAAGAACTGCTTCGTCAAAGTTTGGCAATTTTTTCGTCTTAGGGATCTTAAGGGACTTTGCCGGTAGCCTGTTGCCCTGACCATTTGCAACGCTTGGCACATGAAACGAGACCTCCCCTGGCATTTACCTACCCACCCTGACATGTTGACAAAGTTCGTTTAGCTCCATGAGCTATGGAATGCAAAATGTCACTCCTAGCACCTTTCCACTACATGAAACTGAAGCATTTTGCAAGAATGCATTTGATTTCGGCATGGTGAAACAGATTGGAGTTGACAAAAACTGAGAGAGGTTATTATGGACAGACCCCAGGTGCCCCTGTACATCTAAACAAAATGTTTCCAAATGCCACGAATTCTAAGAACTGCTCCGTCAAAGTTTGGCAGTTTTTTTGTCTAAGGGATCTTAAGGGACTTTGACGGTAGCCTACTGCCCTGAATGACTGCAATGTTTGGCACATGAAACGAGACCTCCCTTGGGATTTACCTGCCCACCCCGATATGTTGGCAAAGTCCGTTCTGCCCCACGAGCTATGAAATGCAAAATGTCACTCCTAGCACCTTTCCATTGTATACATGTTAACAACTTTTATAAAATAAACTCAAAATGACTCTATTGACCTTGCACATGGTCTATTATGACCTTATTAGACCAAATAAACTAAAAACACCCAAAAAAAAAACCTATCATTAGACCTCATTTGACCAAACTTGCAAAAAAAATGAATTTGGTGCCCCTGCACCAAATTGGCGAGTGTAAAGCTGATGCAATAAGGGGTTGTTCGACCATTCAATAAACTCAATTACATGTGAATCAAACAACCTTCAAAGTGCCTAGTCTCAATCTTCACACTCTTCATGTTTCAATCAGGCCTAATCTAATAGGACAACAGACCCTATTTTTGTGGTTTTTCTCTCAAACTTTCCAAAAGACCTCCCAAAGTAAATACAGATTTAGATACCCATTTCCAAGTTACATAACATATCTCAAAACCAATAGTGACTCCTTTGGACCATGTACCTCAAAAATGACATTTTTCGCTATCTAAAATAGGCTAATTAGGCCTAGTTTGTGAAGAAACATACCTCTAAACATCCAACAACCCCCTAGACTTGATGGGGCAGCATCTCCCATGTGTCCAAATTCTCAAAACTATAATTAGTTTTAGGAGAAACCCTTGCTAACATACCAAACCCCAAAAATCCTCAATCTAGGCCAATTTGAGGAGGGTTTATTTAAACTCTACCTTCCACACACTCTCAGACTTTGACAACACTTAGAACACTTCAAAAATGGTCTGCATATGCTTTAGGAACCATCTCCTAGTACTTTCCAACCTTCTTTTAACAAACCCTAGCCTGAAACGACCCTTTCTTGCTTGGAAACAAGGCAAAACTTGCCTAGGACAACACCATAGTTTGGTCAAACTCCATCTCCTGCTTCCCTGACTTCATGGCCATCTAAAACACATCCAAACCAAACCATTCCGCTGAGTTACAGGGTCATACAGCAAGTGGAATGGTCTGAAACATCCCTTTACACACTCAAACCTTTGTTTTGAGGGTTACACAGGCAGTTTCAGAAAAAAAAAAAAATGAAGATATCTCATTCATAACTCAATGGTTTCTCCTCAAACTAAGTGCATTTGAAAGTTAAGACATACCAGTACCATTTCCAATAGATTTTAGCACATGGTTGGGCCATACAGGGTCGTGGTACAGCCTGGAACAACATTTTTGCAGAAAAAATCAGAAAAAACAAAAAAAACACTAAATTTTTATTCAAATGTTGTAATACAAATCTCATCTCCCTTCTCTCCTCGAGGTATGTGAGGGATTTAATACATGTTTTAAGAAGTTTCAAATGACCTACAAATGCCAACATCCTCCCTATATGTACACCAATATAGAATGTTTGGAACAACTTATCAACATCCATCAAAGCATAAAGGATATAGGAAATTTGTCGCATGTTGTAATTGCAGTTGCCCTTTGGTGTAGGGGCACCTAGCCTATTTCATGAACATGATCAAATGATGAATTTTGATGTGTTGAGTCATTTTGGCATTGTAATGAGGTCATACTAGACCACTCCTAATGTAATAAGGGTCATTGGAGTTTAGGAGGTCATAGGCTGCAAAAGTTGTCAAGTTGCAAGAAAAGTTGTCAAGCAACTTTTCTTGCAACCAAATGGCTAATAGTTGTCATAGTTGTTTAAATTAGTGTTTTTGCATCCATTTTGATGTAATAAGGCCTATGAGGGCCATTTGTCATGTCAAAAGGTCAAATATGTAAGTTTTTGAACAAGTTGTATATGTTGTCAAAAAAACTTGTCAATGTAGCAAATGTGCAAAATTGCAAAAAATAAGGCAGCCTATGTGTTTTTGGTCTATTTGACAATGCAATGATGAGGGTTTTAAAAAATGGTTAAAGAAGGGTCTTGAATAATTATGCTAATGAGTGATTCTATCCGTATAGGACCTAACTTAACCTCTGGAGTGCAATTTTTAGTTTAAGGGTCAAGAATAGTAGTTGATGCTTTGTAAAAGTAGGCTAATTAGGCCTCATATACAAATTACCAGTCCTTTTTTGAAGGTAATGTTCCAAAAAAACACATGGTACATTTGAGATATGTTGTAAAACATCCAAATAGGTATCCTAATCTGTCATCCTTTGTGTCAGAGGTCTTGGATCAATAAGTTGTGTTCCAAAAATCAATTTTTTGGAGGGCTACTAGCTTGTAAGGGCAGTCTATGAGGAAGAATAACCTATATGCAAAGTTTATGTTTTGGTGACCATGAGTGGTCTTTTTATGTCACATTCATCATTTCAAGGGTGTTTCATGAGTTAGTTTGAAGAGATTGAGGTTTTGAACCAAGTGTTGGGTTTGTAGTCTTGATTGAGTTCATGTCTAGTTGAAAAAGGGTTTTGGGTCTTAGCCCATTATTGTCAAATGATGCAATTTGGGTACCTACACAACCCTACCAACCTTCCCCATTCACTACCTTTCACAGAAAACAAGGATTATGGAGACTTCCTTCACAAACAGGCCTCAAGCCTTGTAGCCCTGTTTTTGGGTCTAACAGAGGTTTTCTTTCACATGGGACAGAATCTTGGAAAGGTACAAGTAGTTTTGAGTACCAATTATCCTCCTTGTCAACATATCAAAAATGGGACATGGGTTGTTTTGGACAGGAGGCTCCAAATTCATGACAATTCAATTTGAGACTAGGCCTAATTAGGCCTCCTTTACAAGGCAACTACTATGCCAATGCAAACCCACCACACCAAACCACTTGGGAACCCTAGAATACATGGAAAAGGAACCAATTTCACTAGTTTTGGCCTTTGAAACACTTGTTAAGGCACTATTGTATGGATTGCACCCTCGTTTTGCCTAATACATGGTCATATTAGGCCATTGCATCCTCATACTCTGCTATATTCTTGTTTCCTGACCTAGGGCTTATTGGGAACAGTGATCCTACCTTATTCCATCCCATTCAACCAATCTAGAATGATTAACTTGGTGGAATGGCAAAGAAATACATAGTTTTTAGCCTCAAAACCCTAGTTCATGGTTTTATGACAATTTCCAGAAAAACATGATTTTCTCCCTCCAAATTCAATGAAAATGCCTCAAACAAGATGTAAATGAAAGGTCATTCACTCCCCTTCACAATGTAGGTGGTTTCAAACCATGATAGTACTATACGGATGAGCAGTACATCCTAGAACAGTCAAATTTCAGGAAAAGTAGCAGAAAACTCAGTTTTATTCAACTTTGCCCTTCAAAACCTTCTTCACCAATCCCTCCTTAGTGTGTGTGAAGGTTTTTATACATGTTTACAATAGTTCCAATCAATCATAACTGACTTTCAACCTGTTTGATCGTTGGGTAACCTCCTTATTACATGATTTGTTATGCTGACAAAGCAACTTCTTACCACTACTTGCATTATTAGACTTTTTGTTTGACAACAACATAAAACATGACTCCAAACACAAATGACATTGGTCATTTGACCTTATTACATGCAAAATGATGACACAAGACCATCAACTTGTCCTATGGTATCCTAGGACCTTGTTAGGACATGCTCCTAGCCAAGATTGGTTATGGCTAAGGTGCTCCTGCACCATGAAATATGTTTCCATGGTGTTGAGTCGTCCTCCTTACCTACTGCATCACCCTTGTAGACATGTATGCAAAGTGTGGAAGCATAGACAAGGCACGTGAACTATTTGGCATGATGTCCCAAAGAAATGTCACCTCATTGAATGCAATGATTGCAAGATATGAACAAAATGGATTTTTTGATAAGGCATTAGAAACTTTCAAGCAAATGCAATTGGCAGGTGTAAAGAAAAATTCCACAACCTTAGCCAGTATCCTCCTTGCCTATGCCAAAATGGACATCCATCGAAAGGATAAAACATATGGGAATTTTGTTAGATGTTGTAGTTGCAACTGCCCTCAGAGACATGTATGCAAAGTGTGGAAGCATAGACAAGGCACGTGAACTGTTTGGTATGATGCCTCAAAGAAATGTCGCCTCATGGAATACAATGATTATAAGATATGAACACAATGGATTTACTGATAAGCCTTTAGAAAGTTCCAAGAAAATGCAATTGGCAAGTGTAAAGCCAAATTCCAAAACCTTAGAAATGGTATGTTTGGAGCATGGTATAGACATCCATCAAAGCATAAAGGATATAGGAATTTTGTCAAATGTCATAGTTGCAAGTACCCTGCAAGACATGTATGCAACTTGTGTGGAAGCATATATAATGAACATGAATTGTTTGACACGATGCCTCAAAGAAATGTCGTCTCATGGAATGCGATGATTGCAAGATATGCACGAAATGGATTTTTCATAAGGCTTTAAAAACTCTCAAGCAAATGCACAAAAATAAATTTCAGCCATTTACAAAAATTTTGGCACATCTAAAACCAAATTGCACAACCTTAACCAAGTTCCTCCTTGCTTATGCTATAATGAGATCTAGAGAACATGGTGTGGACAACCATCAAACATAAATGATATAGGAATTTTGTCACATGTATTGTATTTGCTAAGTTGCCCTTGTAGACATGTATGAAAAGTATGGAAGCATAGACAAGGCACGTGAACAATTTGAAATGATGCCTCAAAGAAATGTATAGTCCCACAAAATTTAATGATTGCAAGATATGCACAAAATGGATTATTTGAAAACGATTTATAAACTTTCAAGCAAATGTAATTGGCACTTGTAAAACCAAATTCTTGTAACAATAATTGATTATCATATAAAATATTTAATATAAACTGTCATATACATAATGTCATGAACATAACATCTAGTTTATATAAAAAGCCATATAGGCATGTCCAAACAAAGCCATACAGGCAAATATACAAAAATATACATCAGATTAACATACAAAAGTATGTATACAAAGCCATCTAGGCATACAAAAAAGTTCCCAAAAACTAGTTTCCTATGGAATTTTAGGAAATAATCGGTGGCCCTTCTTTGACTATGAAGATGGAGAGACAGTCAGTGACACATCCTCTCTCTACCATTGAGTAGACCTCTTCAAATAAAGTTCATCCAGCTGCAACTATTAATACAAACAAACAATATGCGCATTAGTATAGAAAATGTATGAAATATATAACATCACATATGTAATTGATCACTTACCACCAACCGATGATCACTCTCCATCATCTTGTTTCTCTCTTCATCCGTAGTTGGACAGACTGGAGTTGTGACTTCCTGTGAGAAGCATCAAGAAGCAAATCTGACTAAACATAAATATCATTTATGTACATCAAATGACATGAGATAAAAAAATAAATACAAAATTATGATATTTTCATGTTATTGGCTCATACCTCAGTCAAAGGATTTGCAGACATCATGGCTGCATCAATGCCTATCTATGCTAACTCATGAAGATGAGGAGTCTCTCCTGTATTCAACATCTAAAAATCAAGTTCAAGATTATTCAAACAAAATAAATACATAACATTATTTTAAAAATTCATAATGATTAGAAATGGTTAAATTTACCTCCGTAAAAGAGGTGGTTTGGCATCCAGGGGACCAAGGAAAATGTGGAGGTGCTGGTGACTGTTGAAATCATCAAATTTTCACAAAATAATATTACCATTGACATATCTACAATAATTATGATTATGTGATAAATTACATACCTGCTGACTTGACCTCCTCTCATAACCTGCCAATGGATAGCTAATGGAGGCAAGATAAAGACTCTGACACTGGGATTTCATTGCACAAACAATTACATTCATTAATTTTAACTTATAATATAGATAATCATATAAAATTAATTACAAATGTCAAATAACAATAAACTAAATCAAGATGAAACTTGTAACAAATTACTTGAGAGTCAATACCAAATGTATGATGTAAGAGATCGTCACTAAAAATAAGATCATCCAATATGTCCTGCCCCTATGTCACATCATGCTGCCCCTGTGTGATAGCATGCTGCCCCTATGTCACAGATTCCTATCGTGCCTCCTGCGTCCCATAATCACATAGGTTCCCACATGTACTGCACAAATGTGGGGACACATGACGCCTACTACTCTCAACCTCATCACCCTGGGTAAAATCATATGCATGTTGTGATAGAGTTTGGGTGAGAGTAGTCAATGAATGTAAAGTCTCCATCCCAACACTCTCCTTCAAAGCCAAAGGGAGTGAACTACGTTCTAGCCTCGCTTGGGGTATAGGCACATGGTCTTCATCTCGCTGAGCCCCGGGTCTATCTTGGGTAGAGCCACCACCTCTACCTTGGAACTCACGAATGTCAAAATAATTCAAAATCTTGTTGAGGACGAACTCACAATAGAGTTTCCTCAAGAAATATTGTGGAAGCTCATCATTGTTGCATGGCCGCTCATCAAAGACCATGTACCATCTATCCCAAAAGTTTTAGGATATGTCTTCATTCCTACACCAATGTATAGGAAACTGTTTGCATCTTTCCTCTAATCTTTGGTTAGTTTTGGGATTAATAAATTCTGCACATAATTGAGATTTTGTAATTTTTTCCTTCTTGACTTGTTCATATGACAACTTGTCGGCATAATATTGCCGACTCCTCTCCCTATAGTCTTGGAATTTAGTGATTTGTTTTGTCATCAAATCCGTGTGGGAAACAATCTCCTGTAGTGATTTTGCAAGTGCTCTCCTATGTTCAGTGGTTCCACTTGGATTGTTTAGGGTTTGAATAATAGTTTCAAGATGTTTCTTGTTTTCTTCTATTATCCCTAGGTAATCTTCTTGATCATCCCTTACATAAAAAGGAGGTGAAGGTGGGTTTGGAGGGTTGTTTTCACCCTCAACTAGATTTAGGTTTTCTACTTCTCCAATAACTGTAAATGCACTATAGAAACAAATCAAACATTGCAAAACTAAAAAATTATTCTAAAACTAACAAAATCAGACAAACCCTACCTTCTTCCTCTGCTGGAGCCTCCAAATTTGCATGATGATGGTGGCATTGTGAATTTCTTGTTTTCTCAGGTGCACTTGATTCAATGGCCTCTTCTTCAATGCGATCGTGTTTTTGCTTGGTTTCTTTGCTGCTGTGAAGAGAGAAGTCGCGCGGTGAATGAGTAGAAAATGGTTTTTTTTCTTTTATTAAAAGCAAAACGCAAGCGCATTATAATGCACTCACGTTTTGTTTTTAATAAAAGAAAAATCACTCGCGTTTTGTTTTAATTTTGGAGATGATGGTGACTTTTTGGTCCCCCATCTCCTTGAATTTACCCAGCTTCATCATGTCCTGTCCTTATGATTATCTTATGAAATTCTTCAGTATACTCCACAGATTTCTCCTTTTATCTCAGGCTCTGTAATCTCTTCAACAGTTCCAACTCATAGTCTACAGGTATAAACTCATTCTTCAACTTTGTCACCATTCTATCCCATTTTATGATCTTTTATTTTCCTCTTCTGTTTCTATCCAACTGTACTTCTTTCCACCAAATAGCAACATGTCCCTTCAACTTAGTTTTTTGCAAATCTCACCTTCTCTAGATCTTTAATTTCTTCATATTCAAAGTATTCTTCCAAGTCATTTATCCAGTCAATTAATTCCTCCGGATTCAAATTTCCAGTTTAATTCGGTACTTCCACTCTAGGTCTCTTTCCAATCTTTGAAATAGATCTCAACATCTTCACTTGATCTGATTCTTCTTCTTCTCCTAGGGTTTCTTCATTTTGGTCGGCTAATTGAAATTCTTTATCATCATCACTTTCAACATTAGGTCGAGGTGTTAATCCTCTTCTTCAATCTTCTTCAACAACATCCAATTGAAATTTCATTGTTTTCATCATCTCCATCATCTCATCCATTCTTCTAGCCATAGAACCAATAGCAGGTAGTCTCCTTGACATCATATCTTCCTACCTGATCAAGTGTAACTACCTCAAATTCGGTGATCAGGGCTGATAGCGATAACTTTCTGGAAACTGATCCAAATGATCTAAATTTTGGATATGATGTGCATGATGATGTCTAGATGCTAAGTCCTGCTCTACAATCTCTGAAATGACAATGTAGAAAAATGCAGACCAACTACTAGAACTGCTTCTGACTATCTAAATTGGAATGAACTAGAAAATGAAAGAAATCAAAAGAAAATGCAATTTATATTTTTGGTTGATGCAAGATTGCTCTACAACCTAGGATGCTCCTGCATCAGGTATAGGTCCATAACTAATAGGAGAAAGGTTAGGAGGTGTGCACAAAGAAAGAGAGTGTCTAGGATAGGGATCAACAAAGTTGGAGAACGTTAGAAACCAAGGGAAAAAAGTATATGGTATTGAAAGGAAACTACCATAAAGAAGGGTCTATAAGAAAAAGACCTATCTAAAGGTGGATGGGAAGAATGGAATAGCAAAAAAGAGAACAAAGAAAAAAGGTGTAGGTAGGCTTGAGTTCACCAAAATGAAAAAATGGAAAAGTGAAATGGTTCTATCTAGATGTACAATAAATAGAATAAAAGCCAATGATTTAACCTTTCTAGATAAGCATAAAATAATTAAAAATCTTGTCTTATCTATGTGTAATTTAACATAGGAAAAATTATGTTCATTGCCTAACCAAAGATACTAAATCTTTGTTGTACTAAAAATAAACTACTTAAATGGAGGGAAAAGTAAATGTGATTTAATTTTAAAGGTTGCAAAAGAGGTTGAAGGTTTGAGGAAAGGTGCACAAACTAATACAGGTGATTACAAAGATTTTTGGTTAGGGTAAACTTTAAGAACTAGCCCCTAAAAATTCTATACAAATCCAAGTGAATCTTCTATGTTGTGATATAATTGTCTTAGCAATTTGTTCCAAAAATTGAACTGAAGTCATAGAGAGGGTGGATATTTTATGTTAAGAATATAATTTAAAAATAAATTGTAGGTGATTTGAAACCTAAAATACATTCTTATTTTTAATCAAATTAGTGAATGAGTACCTAAAATTTCTCTAAAATATTGATTTAGTTGGCGAAATAATGCTAAATTTTTGCTAATTTTTTAATTGAGGTGGTGAATATAGGCTAGATTTTTGATATTTTTAATTGAGGTGGCGAATTAAAGATTTTTTTTTTTTAAAAGAGGGTAAAAAATTTATTAATCAAAGAGAGTAGTACAAAGCATAAAAGTAGCAAGAGGCCCAAATGGGCCCAGAGACAACAAACAAGAAATCAAGAAGTGGTCATACAACATCTCACATCCTCCATGACCAAATTCACCAAATCCTGAGCAAGATCCCCAGGTAAACTGTCCCAATCATCCACCATCCAGGTCCCATTCTTCTCAGAAGCCCATTTGGCCAACCCATCAGCCACCTTATTCCATTCCCAAGGGATATGAGAGAAGGTGATAGAATCAAATAAATCTACAAGACTGGTGATTTGCTTAGCCACCAATGCAAGCTGCCAACTAACATCATCAAACTGCCTTCTATTTATCAAATCTATCACAACCTGAGAATCTGACTCACAGATAATCTTATTCTAGCCAAGGGCATATGCCTTCTTCAAAGCTAAAAGAATAGCCAAGGCCTCCATAAGATTATTAGAGTGTAGCCCCCTATATTCCAAGAAGAAAAACACAACCACCCCAAAACTGTCTCTGCCCACCCCACCAATGCTAGTGTGCCCAGGGTTACCCCTTGCAGACCCATCAGTATTGATTTTCAAGACTCTAGTGGGAGGGGGAAGCCAATGCCCTTCCCTAGAAACCTTCCTTCTAGAACACCCACTCCACCCAATCTTGGGCCTTCTGGGACCCCCAACAAGAATCCCCAGATTACGAATCACTCGAGTATCGCTAGGATCTGCCGGGGCTGACATATCACATTTAACATACAAGGTCTCCTACAAAGCCCCAAGAATGCGAGACCAAACTTGACCCACCAACAACTTCTTATCTAGAAAGACCCTGCGGTTGCACTCCAACCAGATGTGCCATATAATCATACTAGGGCCAATTGGCCATGCTATGTGCAGAAACAAAGTCCTCACCAGAATGGGCCCAAAGTTACGCCAAAAATCCTCCAGAGAAGAAGGGTGCCTGCACGACAAACTCCAGGCCCCCCACCAAAAATACCAAATAGTCCTAGCAAAAGGGCACTGGAAGAAACTATGTGAAACAGTCTTGACATCTTTTAGACATAAGAAGCATAAGGAAGGACCTTGGAAGCCACGCTTACAGAGGTTATCCCAAGTCAAACACCTGTCATAAACCACCAGCCAAGAAAAGAAATTGCATTTTGGCCAAGAGAATTTATTCCAAATATTTTTCCACCAAGGAACCTCAACACTACCCTAGGCCTGTCTGTCCAAAACATGATACCCTGAAGCAATAGTGAACTTCCCTTTTGGAACCAGACCCCAAGCCAACACATCCCACTCTGGGAGAGAACAACAGACTCTATCAGCCAAAATGGAGGACAACTCCCTCCTATCCTCCAAAGATCCACCCATGGGCCATTCTTGCATATCCTTCCACTAGTAAACAATAGTCTACCCCAAAGCCTGAGGAGCTTTGAAATCCATCACTCGACTCCAATCAGCTTGAACAAAAATCCTACATAAGTCCCCAAGTGAGGGTGCGAGGAGAGGATAGGCGGGAAGCCATCCTAGTAGTCATGCCAAAAAAGAGCATTAAAGCCTCTATTACAGATCCAAAACAGGCCTTGTTGAACCAGTGCAGCCCCCCTCTTGAGAGTATCCTAGATCATAGAACCTCTCCCTGAAAGACTAAAACGAGGCACCTCAGCGCCCTCCACCTCCCCAAGGTACTTGAAGGTAAGGATCTTGGCCCAATATTGATGCTGATATGAACACCATCTCTAGTATAGCTTAGCAGCCAAAGCCTGTCCATTCTAATTTGTCCTACGCAAACCCAGACCACCATCCTCCTTTGGCTGACAAACAACTTCCCACTTAATTAAGCTCCACTTCTTCAAAAGGAGATTACCCAACCAAAGAAACTGCTGACAGATGGCCTCAAAATCTTTGATGAAACTTGAGGGAGCTGTCAACACAAAACATGTGTATATAGGAAGGGCTTGTACCACAGACTTCAACAGAGTAACTCCTCCAGCCGTAGATAACCATCTATAGGTCTAGTGACAAACCAGCCCATGAAATTTATCCATAACATCTGCCAAAAATACCTGGGAAGTGGGCGCACATCTAGAAGGATTCCAAGGTATATAAAGGGAAGTTTCCCCACTTCAAACCTTAAGATCCTGGCAATACACTGCTAAATAAGCCTGGGGGTATTAAAGAAATAAATTGGTGTAGGAGCACCCCTTCAACAAGCTAAATATACATCTGCGAGAGAAGACTAAGGTGTAATATGTTTTATGCATTTTATGTTGTCATGTAGTATTTGTGTTAACATTTCATGTTTGTAAGAACCGACCCCACCATGAGAATTTGTATCAGCCAATTTAGACATCATTAGGCATTTGGGGTATGTGGAGGATTAAACCAAGGTGTCGAATTATTAAGTGTTTGTTGTCTTATGCTAAACAGATGTCATGTGATTAGTTAGAGTTTTTTGATATAATCTTGGTTTAAGTAAAAGGAGAACAAGGGATTCAAAGATAGAAAAAAAGAGTCGGAGGTGGTGGTAAAAATAGTTCGCATTCCACCTTCTAAAATTATCAAATGTATGAACCTGGAATGAAGAAATAGAAATTATGTCAGTTGCGTTTTACAAAGTCTAGATTCTGTGTAAATACTTTGTACATCAAATTATTCTATGTATATTATTTGTATAGAATTATTTTGTACTTAACTTAGTTTTCTGTTGTTGAGATGCACGATTAAAACCATTCCACTGGTGGATTTCTGAGAAATCAGTGGAATGGGTTTTGTACAATATTTCCCATTTTGTTTCTTCCTTTTTGGTTTGTGGTTTTGGCAGAGTGGAACAATGGGTCCAATCTGTGGCCGAAATGCCATAGTAGAGGGCCTACCAATCTGTGGTGCTAGGGTTCGACAGTTAGGAGATTGTGGGGGTTTGTTGAAGAGGAGGTTCAAATATACATTTTTTGTATATACATCAATTGTATGCCAGGAACAATGTGTTAGTATATCGCATTTGGATGCAAGCATCATCCGGTGTATTTCTTGTGAAGAATGGTATGTATATAAGTCCTTTTGGGTTAAGTTTGTGTTGATTGCTGAATGTACAAGTAGTGTGTGTATCATTAATGTACCTGAGTACATTTCATGTGTGTATCGCAATTGTATGAGGAGATACATTTCCTGTGTATACGTCAATTGTATGTCACAAGTAGTGTGTGTGTATCAGAGTTGTATGTGAAAGCATTTTATGTATATACTGCATTTGCATGTCAGATATACAGTCTGTGTATATATTGTAAAGCATATCAGGTGTGAAAACATGTTGGAAATGCATGTTATGAAGATACAAGGATAAAACATATCGGATATACAATTCCTGTGTATACCACTTTTGTATGCTGTGGATAGTTCATGTGTATATCGCTATTGTATGCGAGTACCAGTTTGTGTGTATCTGGCAATCACATATCGTTGTTGTATGTTGTGAAGATACAATGAAAACATACATTTCATATGGTACAAAGTGTGACCGATTGGGGTGGTAACTGGAAGGTATGTTTGGAAGGATATTTGTCTGCGGATACAAGGAATGACTAGTAATAGCGGTGAAGAGGACTGGTGATAGGGAGTTGTCAATTGTATGTTCCGTTTGCATGTTACAATTGTATGTTGAAACATACATTGGTTTGCGATACAAGTGTTGACCAACAGTAGCAGGTAAGACCCTTTTTGCCCATCGGAAAAGCAAGTCATGGTTTGCATATGAGGTTTGTTTGTATCGGCATTGCACATTTAGTTGTATGCGGTGAACATACAACAGTTGAGTGGAGGTCAAGGGCCCCACCAAATGCATATCCCGAATGTATATGACATTGAGAATGTATATCGCGAATATACATTTAGAACATACAAGAACCTAATACAATTTGTGATTGGTTGTCATGGTAAACCGGTGTATAATGCACTTTAGCAAACCGGTGATAATAAGTAGAGTATTGTATGAAAGTTGAGAATACAATCTATGGCATTTCACCGTTGAATTGAAGGTTTCCGCTGTGTCGCTTTGCATCATAGTGGTATCAGAGCAAAGGAGTATCCTTTGGGTAGAAGAAGAAGACAAGATGTCAGACGAAGAGGGGTCACAAGAGTACCCAACAAAGATGACCAACAATGAGTTGGCGGCCTTAGTGAGAAAGAAAATGGCAGAGAGCAGAGCAGCTCGGGCTCAAAATTAGGCCTTGAAAAAAGAGGTAGGGAAGTTGAGGGACAGAGTAGAGAAAGGGGAAGAAGATTTTGGTAAGCGAGAAGATAGGGATGAAGAGGAGATCCCTAAGTAGGAAGAGATAGAGGTTCATGCAGACCAGAGACCCTTACTTAACGCCCTCAAATCCATGGAGAGAAGGACCATGGATATGAAAATAGACCTGCCAGTGTTTGCAGGAAAAATGGAACCTGATTCAATGATGGAGTGGATAGACTCCTTGAATAACTTCTTTGAGACCGAGGAAATACCAGACCACCAAAGGGTGAAGATGGCTCAATCCAAAGGGTTGCACTAACTTGGTGGAATTTCATCCAAGATGACAGGGTGAAAGAGGGAAAGAGCAGAGTTGCAACTTGGAAGAAGATGATGGCTTTAGTGAAGGAGGCCTATGTTCCATTGGATTACAACATCCAATTACATAAGAGGAAACAAAACTTGAAGCAGAAAGAGTTAGATGTCAGTTCATACACAGAAGAGTTCATGAAACTATGTGTCAAAACAAAGGTAAAAGAGAATGAAGAAGAGAAGGTGACAAGGTACCTCAATGGATTGAGGTTTACCATCAAAGAAGTCATAAATCTGCATAACCCAGAGACAGTCCAAAAGTGCTATCAATTGGCACTCAAGGTGGAAGAAATATTCAAGAGAAGACAAGAACAAAACAGTAGAGGAAGAGGGAGACAGCAAAGGGGAGGAAGAAGTCCTTTAAGGGGCAGAGGAAATGGATTTGGATCCCAAGGTGAATCAAACCAAGAGAGCAACAAAGGAGACAACAGTCAAACCCAAGGGGGAAGTTACAATCAAAGAGGAAACTTTAGTGGTAGAAGACCATCATTTAGAGGGAGATCTTAGGGCAGAGGACCTATTAGATGTTACAATTGCAATCAAGAAGGCCCTATAGCCAGTAGAAGTCCAGGAAAGGCAACAAGTTCAATAGGAGAAAGGAGGATCAATCTGATCTAAGAATCTAATTGTCAAAGTGTGACAAGCTCAAACACTTCTCAAAGTGTGAATGCTCCTGACAGTTATGGATATCCTAAGAAAGGAGAATCTTTGATGATTAGGAGAGCAATGACCACCGTGAAGGTGCCTGACAAAGAACCCCCACAAAGGAAGTCTCTCTTCAGAACTATTTGCAAGGTAGGAGGAAAGGTATGTAAAGTTCTGATTGACTCCGGATCCACTAAAAATTGTGTCATTTGAAATGGTAGAAAATCTTAAGCTTAGAAGACTGCCACATCCTTGCCCATACAAGATCGCATGGCTCACCCAAGGTCAGCAAACAATTGTGGAAGAACAAGCTTGGGTGGAGTTCCAAATTGGACCATACAAGGATAGGTTATTGTTTGACATTGCCAAGATGGATGCTTGCCATCTCCTATTTGGAAGACCATGGCAGCATGACTCAAAAGCACACCATGATGGAGTTAGAAACACATATTCAATCATCAAGGATGGTAAGGTGATAGAGTTACTACCATTGATGGAGAATGAGGTGGAATCAAAAGGGAAAGAAGTCAAGGTGATGATGGTAGAAGGAAAACATTTCATCAAAGAGATAGTAGAAGAAAGAGCAGTTGCATATGCTCTAATTCCATGCCTAAAGGTGAACAAGGAGCAGCAACAAGAAGTCAAGGGAGAGAAGAGGCAAAGGTTCATAGATCCAGTTGTCCAAGAGTTATTGGACAAATACAAGGGCATCATCTCTGATGGAATGCCAAGGTCACTACCACCTATGAGGGACATCATCCATTGCATAGATCTGATTCCAGGATCTACACTTCCAAACAAAGTAGCATACAAGCTTACCCCATAGTAGAATACAGAGGTAGCAAGGCAGATTGAGGAGTTGTTGGAGACATGCCTAATTGGCAAGAGTTTAAGCCCATTTGCAATACCGGCTGTACTAGCACCAAAGAAGGAAGGCACTTGGAGACTTTGTACTAATTCAAGGGCTATCAACAAGATAACAATCAAGTATAGGTTCCCAATCCCTAGGATAGAAAATTTGCTTGATTGTTTGGGGGGTGCTAAATATTTCACAAAAATAGATCTAAAGAGTGGCTATCATCAGATTAGGATTAGGCCAGGAGATGAGTGGAAAACTGCATTTAAGACCAATGAGGGGTTATATGAGTGGAAGGTCATGTCTTTTGGTTTGTCCAATGCCCCTAGTACCTTTATGAGACTAATGAATGAGGTCTTGAGAGAATTTATAGGCAAATTTGTCATATTATATCTAGATGACATCCTGATTTTCAGTAATACAAGGGAAGAACACCTCAAACATATAGACTTGGTCCTCAAAAGGTGACATGAAGAGCAGCTAATGATCAACTTGGAGAAGTGTTTGTTCATGCAGGAAGAGCTCATCTACTTGGGTTTTGTCATCTCACATAACAAACTGAAAATGGATCAAGAAAAGGTAAGTGCCATATTGTCTTGGCCAACTCCTAAAACTTTGCATAATGTTAGAAGTTTCCATGGGTTAGCAACCTTCTATAGGAAGTTTATGAAAGGGTTTAGTCATGTTTGTACACCCATGCTTGACACCATAAAAGGAGGACAGAAGTGCAGATTCACTTGGACAAAGGAGGCAGATGATTCATTTGAAACATTGAAGAAGAAGGTGGCAGAGTAGCTAGTCCTTGCACTTCCTGACTTCAACAAGATTTTCTAGGTAGAATGTGATGCAAGCCACATGGCAATTGGGGCAGTACTCAGTCAAGAAGGTAGGCCTATTGCATTTTTCAGTGAGAAACTAAATGATGCAAAGAAGAGATACTCATCATATGATTTGGAGATGTACGCTCTAGTACAGTCACTTAAAAAGTGGAGGCATTACTTGATGCCAAAAGAATTCATAGTGTTCACAGATAATCAGGCCCTTAGTTTCATAAACAGTCAAGAGAAGCTAAACCATAGGCACATGAAGTGGGTGGAAACTTTGCAAGTTTTCACCTTCACACTCAAACACAAGAAAGGGGTCAAGAATAAGGTAGCAGATGCTTTGAGCAAGAGGGTCTTAACCATAAATCAGATCCAATTGGAGAGTGTTGGCATTGATTCCTTGAAGGCCATGTATGATGTTGATGAAGACTTTGGAGAAATCTATAAGGTATGTACTTCCTTTGGTCACAAATATCATGTTGAGTTCTCTAAATTTCTGATCCAAGATGGATTACTTTTCAAGGGTGGACAGTTGTGCATTCCACAGTGTTCTATGAGACTGAATATCATTAGGGAGAAACATTGTGGGGCCATGGCAGGACATTTTGGTCAAGATAAAACTCTTGATCTGGTGAAGAGGCATTACTATTGGCCCAAGTTACAGTCAGATGTGAGGAGATTTGTGGAGGTATGTGTGATATGTCAGAAAGCAAAAGGGAGATCCACTAATGCAGGTTTGTATCAACCACTACCCATTCCTTCTAGGTCGTGGGAGAGCATAAGCATGGACTGTGTATTGGGTTTACCTAGGACCAGGAAGGGATATGATAGTGTTTTTGTTGTGGTAGACAGATTTAGTAAAATGACACACTTCTTGCCATGCAAAACCACTTGTGATGCTTCATATGTTGTAGATCTATTTTTTAAAGAGATAGTAAGGATACATGGTTTGCCATTGAGCATAGTGTCAGATAGAGATGTGAAGTTTATTGGCCACTTTTGGAAGACTCTTTGGAAGAAGCTTGGAACAAATTTATCCTTCTTATCATCCTACCATCCTCAGACAGATGGTCAGACTGAAGTAGTTAACCATTCATTAGGAAATCTGTTAAGGTGTTTGACAAGGCAGTATGGAGAGAAGTGGGATAACATTCTATCATAAGCAGAATTTTCCTATAATGACACTATCAATAGGAGTACAGGGAAATCACCTTTTCAGGTGATATTTGGTATTCATCCCAGGGGTATTTTAGAGTTGAGAGATCTACCTACAGGAGAGTCTATTAGTGCAGATGGAGAATCTTTTGCATCAGCCATCAAAGAGGTGCATGATCAAGTCAAGACACAACTCCAACAAACTACATTGAAGTACAAAGCATATGCTGATAAGAAGAAGAGAGATGTACAATTTGATGTTGAAGATTTGGTGTGGGTTAATCTGAAGAAGGAGAGGCTCCCAAAAGGTAAACACACCAAGCTAATGTAGCGAAAGATTGGACCATATCAAATTTTGAAGAAGTGTGGGCAGAATGCTTATGAGATCCAACTTCCTCCTGATCTTGGATTGTCACCCATTTTCAATATATGTGATTTAACTCCATACAAGTAGAATATAGATGTAGAATATGAACCATTGCAGGATGCAGCAGATGATGATATTCCTAAGCAAGATCCACCAAAATTGAAGAAGATATTAGACTCAAGAGTGACAAAGAAGACAAGGAACAAAGAGTACATGGAGTACTTGGTGGCTTGGCATGGGAAACCTACTTTAGAGGCAGTTTGGATGACTGAAGAGCAGATCACAAACCATGTTGCAGACCTTCAAACTCTGATCTCAAGTGGGCTTGAGATCTCTTCTCCTAGGGGAGTATGGTGCAGGAGCACCCCTTCAACAAGCTAAGTATACATCTGAGGGAGAAGACTAAGGTGTAATATGTTTTATGCATTTTATGTTGTCGTGTAGTATTTGTGTTAACATTTCATGTTTGTAAGAACCAACCCCACCATGAGAATTTGTATCCGCCAATTTAGACATCATTAGGCATTTGGGGTATGTGGAGGATTAAACCAAGGTGTCGAATTATTAAGTGCTTGTTGTCTTATGATAAACAGATGTCGTGTGATTAGTTAGGGTTTTTTGATATAATCTTGGTTTAAGTAAAAGGAGAACATGGGAGTCAAAGATAGAAAAAAAGAGTTGGAGGTGGTAGTAAAAACAGTTTGCATTCCACCTTCTAAAATTATCAAATGTATGAACCTGGAATGAAGAAATAGAAATTCTGTCAGTTGCGTTTTACAAAGTCTGGATTCTATGTAAATACTCTGTACATCGAATTATTCTATGTATATTATCTGTATAGAATTGTTTTGTACTTAACTTAGTTTTTTGTTGTCGAGATGCATGATTAAAACCATTCCACTGGTGGATTTCTGAGAAATTAGTGGAATGGGTTTTGTACAATAGTTCCCATTTTGTTTCTTCCTTTTTGGTTCATGGTTTTGGCATAGTGGAACAATGGGTCCAATCTGTGGCCGAAATGCCATAGTAGAGGGCCTACCAATCTATGGTGCTAGGGTTCGACAGTTAGGAGATTGTGGGGGTTTGTTGAAGAGGAGGTTCAAATATACATTTTATGTATATACATCAATTGTATGCCAGGAACAGTGTGTGAGTATATCGCATTTGGATGTGAGCATCATCTGGTGTATTTCTTGTGAAGAATGGTATGTATAAAAGTCCTTTTGGGTTAAGTTTGTGTTGATTGCTGAATGTACAAGTAGTGTGTATATCGTTAATGTACCTGAGTACATTTCATGTGTGTATCGCAATTGTATGAGGAGATACATTTCCTGTGTATACGTCAATTGTATGTCGCAGGTAGTGTGTGTGTATCAGAGTTGTATGTGAAAGCATTTTGTGTATATATTACATTTGCATGTTAGATATACAGTCTGTGTATATATTGTAAAGCATATTGGGTGTGAAAACATGTTGGAAATGCATGTTATGAAGATACACCAATAAAACATATCGGATATACAATTCCTCTGTATACCACTTTTGTATGCTGTGGATAGTTCGTGTATATCGCTATTGTATACGAGTACCAGTTTGTGTGTATCCGGCAATCGCATACTGTTGTTGTATGTTGTGAAGATACAATGAAAACATACATTTCATATGGTACAAAGGGTGACCGGCTGGGGTGGTAACTGGAAGGTATGGTGGAAGGATATTTGTCTGCAGATACAAGGAATGACTGGTAATAGCGGTGAAGAGGACCGGCGATAGGGAGTTGTCGATTGTATGTTCTGTTTGCATGTTACAATTGTATGTTGAAACATACATTGGTTTGCGATACAAGTGTTGACTGGAAGTAGCAGGTAAGACCCTTTTTGCCCATCAGAAAAGCAAGTCATGGTTTGCATATGAGGTTTGTTTGTATCGGCATTGCGCATTTAGTTGTATGCGGTGAACATACAACAGTTGAGTGGAGGTCAAGGGCCCCACCAAATGCATATCCTGAATGTATATGACATTGAGAATGTATATTGTGAATATACATTTAGAACATACAAGCACCTGATGCAATTTGTGATTGGCTGTTGTGGTAAACCGGTGTATAATGCACTGTAGCAAATCGGTGTATAATGCACTGTAGCAAACCAGTGATAATAAGTAAAGTATTGTATGAAAGTTGAGAATGCGATCTATGGCATTTCACTGTTGAATTGAAGGTTTCCACTGTCTCACTCTACATCATAAATGCAAGACTTACTTTCATTAATGCTTTGACCTGAGGCAGCCAAGTAACAATCTAAAATCTGACGCAAAGCAACTGCTTCAGCCACCTTAGCAACACCCATCAAAGCCGTATCATCCACAAACTGAAGATGAGTTTAAGGAGGAAGAGAATTGCTCCATTTCCATCCTTGAGAGAGCCCATCCATAACACGGAACTTAATGAATCTCCCCAAGCCTTTAGCCATCAAGATGAACAAAAATGGGGATAAGGGGTCCTCCTGTCGAAGACCTCTAGAAGCACCAAACAGATCCAAATACTCCCCATTTATGAGAACAAAAAATAAGGATGTCCTCACACAGCTCATGACCCAATCAATCCACTCACAACTGAACCTGAAGGCTCTGAGAATTTTGATCAAAAAGCCCCAGTTAACTCTGTCATAAGCTTTAGCCATGTCCAACGTTATAAACATAGCCTTTTCCTTAGAAGAGGCCATAGAGTGAATAGTCTCATCTGCAATAACTACTCCATCCAAAATCTGTCTACTGGCACCAAAGCCCCCTTGTTCCTCCAAGATCAACTTATCTAGACATGGCTTCAAACGTTCAGCAATTAGCTTTGTAATGATTTTATACAACACATTGCACAAAGCAATTGGTCAAAAAATATCCAGAGAATTAGCACCCTCGCGTTTTGGGATAAGAGCAAAAAATGTGGCATTCATGGCTCGCAACATTTGCTTATTCTTAAAAGACTCCTGCACCACCTCCAATAGATCAAGGTTGACGACTTCCCAAAATTCTTGAAAGAACTCAGCTGGGAACCCATCAGGACCAGGAGCCTTCCCTTTTTTCAACTGAGGCAACACATCCTCCAACTCCTTCAAAGATATAGGTTTAAGAAGAGAAGCATTCATATCCATAGTCACCAGAGAGGGAATACAAGCTAGGATAGAAGCTTCCTCCTCACTAGCAGGTGGGGTATCTTCAGAAAAGAGAGCAGAGAAAAAATGAACCTCCTCACTAGAGATCCCCGAAGAGGAAGAAAGAACAGAACCCTCAGGAGAGCGGAGAGAAGAGATAAAGTTACCTTGTCTTCGAGCCTTCACTGATTTATGAAAGAAGGAAGTATTCCTATCCCCTTCCTGAAGCCAATCAACACTGGCCTTCTATTTCCAAAAAAATTCCTCACGAAGTTCCCATTCCTCGAGGTCTTTAACCGCACTAACCTCAAGCCTACTTAAACTTGCATCAAGACCCTAGTCCCAAATCTGCTTGGTAATAGAATCCAAGCACTCCTGGGTAACCCTTTTCTGCTGAAACATGTTGCCAAACTGATACTTATTCCAATGTTTCAATTTATACTTCACATATTGAAAAATCTTCACAAATGAGTACATAGTTGTACCAAAAGTAGGTCATCCTTCAGTCCACCATCTAGAAATCAAGTCAAGAAGACTCTCCTCCTTGAGCCACATAAGCTAAAATCTAAAAGTTTGTTTCTTAGGACCATCAACCAAATGGGTAGAGAATTTGATCGACCAATGGTCTAATCCTCGCCAATCTAAAATTTTAGATCTTGACAGCCACTTGTCACCCACCCAAAAATAGGAAACAAAAAACCTATCTAACCATTTAGAAATGGCATCATCCCCAAGCCTCCTATTATTCCAAGTAAACATGCCATTTGAAGGTTTGATATCCACAAGCCGAAGCCGAGCCAAATTATCCCTTAGAAGATCAGAAGAGGGGTCCAAACAAGGCACACCCCCCTTTTCTCCTCGAGGGAGGCAATTGCATTGAAGTCACTTGCCATAATCCAGGGGAGGAAAGGATCCAACGATCTCAGAAGATTGATATGAGACCACAAGAGAGTCTTACCAAGGACATCTGTCAGAGAATAAATGTTAGAAAGAAGAATTCTTTCCCCTGTCTCCAAACTAATTGCAACCAGAGAAATGGAAAATATACTAGAGATCCACTAAACAGGAGAAATTCACCAAGGATCCTAGAGGCAAGCAAGACCCCCTGAGCTACCTTACACACCCACACATTGGCAAAACCCTCTGTTCCAAATCTTAGAAACACATTGCATCATACCATCCACAGATAACTTCGTCTCCTAGAGGAAAACCACATCCAGAGAATGAGCACTAACCAAGTCTTGAATAGCCTTTTGTCTAGGGATGCTATTCATACCTCTTACATTCCATGATAACACAATCATCGTGAAGGGTGAGAGAAGTGAGTATCTAATGTCTTCACCAACCCAGATTCCACCAATGTCTCTCCAACCATCTTAACTTTCTCTTGATCCTTCTTCCTCCCCACCTTTTGGGGCTTATCAGGAGCACACTTTTTCAGGGATTTTTGCTGTAGACCTAGAATATGAGAAGAAGAGAGGGCTTTTTTCTTACCAGAGTCTTCCAAACCTAGTCCACTGGCTAAACTCACCCTTTCATCGGAAGAGGCCAAGGGGGCTTCCACCAAACCACAAGAGTCCCCAAACATAGCATCGGGGGGAGAAGAAACTAAATCCATCACCACCTCGGAAGCCAACACAGGAACTAGGACTGAGGTAGTGACAGGCAAAGACTCAGAATTATGATCAACTAAAGGAGAAGCTTCAACATGCATGTCAGAAGAAACCCCCTCCTCATGGACTAATTCATCCAAAGTGTCAAACTTGTTAAAAGTCTCCTCCTCTTGATGATCCTGAAGAGTCCTCTTCTAACCCTGATTCTTGTTTCGTACCTTAACTGGCACAAAGCCATCTTTATCCAGTACCACCCCCTGCATGGGTGCTTTACCCTTTTCCGCCCTTGGATTAGATGGAGCATTCACATTATCTGAACCACCAGCACCTGAGGCATGAGGACACCTCCTTTGAAGATGGCCATACTCATGGCACAACCAGCACCTGAAAGGTAAAGTCTCATAGTCTAACTGTTGAGTCCAGAAGCTAGACCCAATAGTCAAATCAATAAAATCTGGCAGAGGTTGGCTCAGATCAATCTCCACACAGACCCGGGCATAGGAAAAAAATTGCTTCTCTAGAGTTTGCTGAGACGGGCCAATAGGCTTCCCCAACAGCAACACAATTGATTGCAGAATATCTTGTCTCCAACATTCCAATGGCAATCGAGGAAAATGAACCCACACTGAGGAAAATGAACCCACACTGGCACCTTCGAGGGCATATTCTCCGCTGAATTAAAGCATGCATGCCAAGGCTTCATGAAAAGGCCAACTTGATTATAAAAGTAGGGCCCTCCCTCAAAAACCTTGTTACAATCGGAGATACATGAAAAGACCACCAAAAAGAAGTTATTCATAGCTAGCAAGATTTCAAAATCACCTTCTAGATTCCATGACTTGCGAATCCAGGGTTCCAGAAAAGGCATCGAAACCCTCAATCCCATAAATTTGTAGATTAAAACATGTTTGTTATAATACTCCAGGTCCTTAGCTACCGCCTTTGTTTGAATCACCAGCTTCAGACGAACTTGAGCTCTTTCCAAGCATCTATTTATCTTGTGCAATTTCAAAGCACCAGTGCTAAAAACCCCAACATCAGGCGAGGATGGATGAGGAAACCCGTCACCAACCCCTGCCATAGCAGCATCCCCTGACGTCTCACCCAAAGGCATAGACCCTACCATTAGAAAATCCCCTCAAGCCCTCGTACCCCACACTTGCACCGAACAATGCACACACTTAAGAAACCCCCCCCTGAAAGCTAAAAAACCCCACCCCTTGCTAAAAACAACCCCACAGAGCCTGATCTATAAAGAAAAAACACATGCAATAGAGAACAAACACATGCAGACCGCGACCTGCTACAGGTCGCGGGACTACACAAAGCTCCCGCTCACACGCTCCATCGATTCCTAAGCTATATCAGGTGATGAATTAAAGCTTAATTTGTCATAAATTTTTTAATTGAGGTGGTGAATTAAAACCTAAGGTAATATAAATTTTTAATCGTGGGGGCAAATTAAAACCTAGTATAATATAAATTTTTAATTCTAGTTTTTGTACTTTTGGTTTCCAATTAATACTGATTTGAAAGTTGTGTGTCAAATTAATGTAAATGTAAATATTTGTGCATATTTTGCATCACATTCATGTGATACATCATTAAGATTTCTATTTAATTTATGAAAACTTTAAAGAAAAGCTATACCATACTACCATCCACGTGATCGTCATCTATAACATTTGTGTTTAATTCTGTGCACCAAAACTATCTATCCGAATTGTTTTTGAGATATATACAAATATTATTTGGACATCTATAATATTATTTCAAAGTTTGAAGGTCATGTCCTTTCACTCAAAATATCACATGGATGTCATTTAAAATTAGCTTAGGTAAAAATATTATGTGTGCATGTGTAATGTGATTACTATATTCTTATTCACTTTATTTAATTTAAAGAAAATATTCATTTGATTTAGCTTTAAATTACATAAATGAAGAGGTATAATCACACACTTTACCAACCATTAAAATTTTGCTCTGTTCTCTTCATTTTGTAGAAATCTTATTGAGCTCTTCAAATCTTGGCCTACAAGATCATGGAACCTCTCTTCTTCTTGCATTGTAACCATAGAGAGATGGCTTTCCATAGACCAGTCTTGCAAAGTAGGTTAAGCTACATTATCTTCAATTTGCACATGAATGAGGTAAAGGTGGTCATTAAGCAAGTCATTGGCATCGACTATGTGGAACTTGATATCAAGAGTCATTGGCATCTTATTTCTTGTCCAATTTCTTGTAGGTTACACATTATGTGGCATCAATGGTATTGGTGCAAGAAACGTTTGTTCAACCATAGTTCAAAGTTAGGTTGGTTGTAGTGGCAACAATGGACTGGCAGTTCTCACAGGAGACTTTACCAGTTGTTGGAGATGAGTTTAGAGATGTTACTTCTACATGGGAGAACTCTAGGAATTGTAGCAGAGAATAATGAGGATTGTGCAAAATCTTCAAACACTCTAGGAAGTCATAAATTTGGGAATTGCTTCTGCATGTGTTATGGATATTTTGGATGAAATGTGAACTCCTTCCATTAGTTTCCATCCCTTTGCAGTCAAAGTTTAATTCAAGCATGCAAGTCGAGTGGCACTATTTCTTCTAAGTTTAGCTCAAAATGCTAATTGCAATAGAGCCTTGAGGAAGGTTACTAACATAGTTTTTAATGATTAGTGAAAATTTTTATAAATATTATAGTAAATACTATAGTTTTTTTGTAAATTGTTTAGTAGTTTTAAGATATTTCCTTGGAACTTCAAGTTCAAGTCTTCAACTCATTTAATCTTTTTGAAGCTCAAATATAATACAAGTTATTTTAATATAGTTATATAGAATATTTATATTTTATCTTTAGTTGATTTTATAATATTAAAAATGTGTAGGTGATTAATTTATATTCTTTATATTCTAGAAACATTAAATAATCCTCGCTTTTATCCAAAGAGATAATAAAATGCATAAAGAATTGTTTTATATTAATCTTATTTAAATCCTTACCTAGGGCAAATAGTAAATTTTTTAATTGTTTATATTGAAATTAAACTACTATAGTCCCCACCAACTGACATGTCACCTTCTCTAGCCAATGACATTGTCTCCAACTCTCACGGTCTTCATTTTCTCCTTGGACATCTGTGAGTGGTTGATGTTGTTGGCCTAACTATGCCAACTTAGCATTCGATTTACTTTAAATAGAAATATTATATTTTGACGTGGTTAAAACTTAAATTGTAATTTGCTTATTATTTTATGTTCCTACAAATTTATATTTTCATTAAAGTACACACAATTTATAGAGAGGAGAGGAGTGAGACAGGGATTTCATCTAAGGGAAGAGGAGTACCAAATCTAACTGCAAAAATAATATTTCCATTAAAACACACACAAATTAATAAGAAATGCTAGAACATTATAGAGAAGAGTGAGACAGAGATTTCATCTAAGAGGAATACTAAGAGGAATACTAAGTCTAACTGAAAAATAATATTTTCATTAAATACTAACAATGAAAACTATCATAGAAACACTATTTAATGAAACCTCTAAAGGAGGTAGATCTTCTATAAAGCTTGTTTAAGTAGGTCTCTAAGGGAGGAGAAGCTTGAATAAGACCCACATTGAAGTCTTATCCTATGTGGACCGAAGCTATTATAAGAGATGATACTCCTTAGGAATCCTAGAAGGAATGCAAGGAGTAGATGGGAGAATATGATCAAAAATAGGTATAGAAACTATAACATGATTGTACTGTTTGTTCCACCTAATGATATGTATCACTACATGAAAATTAGTGATACCTGAAAATTAGGAGTCAGAAGAATATTTGTAAACCGAAATACAACCATTTTGCTAATATTTAAAGTAAACAATGTGCAAGTAAATGGCTGAAACATTGCCCTAACGTCTCATTCAACCTAAAATTGAATAATGATTGGTTGAGACTATCAAGATTAATCACCCACTAAAACCTGCCTCAGAGCAATAGTTCTTGGCAGGAACTGATAATACATAAAAGTAAATTAGAAAAAGCAGAGAGCTACTTTTGGTTTTCATGGAGAGGCATATTCCTTTGGGTTCAAACAAATGTGCCCTTTGGGTTTAAACAGTTGTCCTTATGTGTTTGTTTGGTTCCAAACATACCGCCCTGATATTGTAGATTGCCATATTTAAAATCCCAAACAGCCATAGATATCTACATATATTCAGATTTATTGTAAAGCCAAAATCCAAATTGGATCGGTCTTTATTCTTTGAATAACAAACACCCATAAGCCACAAGAACTTTAATTTCATCATAAAAGGCAAAATTCCCAATTGGGTTTGTCTTTATTTCATGGAGCACATTTCGATGCAGCTAGCAGGACTACAAGGAGATATAAATAATAATATTGGATTCTATTGGCAGGCCAAGACATTGAGGTTTTCTCAATTTATTTGTATATATATGGTAATTCATATGCAATGTGCACAGAGAAAGTTATCAGAAAAGGAAATGGCAGATATGTGGAAGTTGGTTGCTCTCCAAATTGTTTTTCCTGTAATGATAGTAGTTGTTTTCTCTGTGTTGTTGAGTTTGAGAAGAAAAAGAAAGGGAGATGAAGGTGCAGGGATGGTGGTGCCAGGACACACAGGATTTCCCTTAGTTGGGGAAACCCTTTCATTTTTTTCATCATTGAAAAACCCAACAGGAGTCCAAAGCTTCACAGAGAAAAGAGCCAAGCTGTATGACTTCTTTAACATTTTAAGGGCGACCCTGTTCTTTTCTTTTTATTGATTCAGCACAGTTTGAATGGATTTCCAAGATTGTATATACTAATTATGTTTTCGTCATCATGCAGGTATGGAAGAACGTTTCTGAGCAACATTCTTGGAGAAAACAGGGTGTTTACATCAGAAAGAGAAGCAGTGAAATTTGTATGGTCAAAAGAGCACAGTTTGTTCAGATTTGCAGGTGGCAGAGCAGCTGAAGATATGCTCGGGAATAACAGTTTGTTTTATGCAGGAGCAGATGTTCATAAGAAAATGAGGAGGTTGGTTGGAGAGCCATTGGCAAGAGATATTTTGAAGAAAAATTTTGAGCAAATGGAAGCCATCTGCCTTGATATTCTTGATGGGTGGTCAGGGAAAACCGTCTCTGCCATGGATGGCACTTCAAATGTAAGTAATTTGGCTTATAGATTATTTTGGTTTACAGTGATTAAAATAATGGCTACTGCTAGGTATATCTATGTTCCGACGAATAAGTAGAAAAATACAACTGTTTTTTTATTCTGTTTTTTTTGGTTTGGATATATATATATATATATATATATATATATATATATATATATATATATATATATATATATATATATATATAGTCCAACTGTAAGAATTAAGGATGGAGTATCTATTTTGTCATTTTATATTTTAATAATATTAAAAATTTAATTGTTGAGAAGGGTGTGGTTGGGTGGTAAGTTGCATGGTTGTTGTGGTGGCCATCAAAGTTCAAACCCCTACAGGGTCAAAGAACTTGAAGGCCACCCAACTGTCATGCTCGCCATAGGCCCCCTTGAAGTAGTCTCTAAAAACCTATTTCTTCAATAAAAAAATATTACAATTTAGGTTCAGCTGTTTTAAAAAAAATTCTAAATAAATTTAATCATATGTTTCTGTTCTCTTGTTTTAGTCATATTTCATGTTTTAAAAATAATTTATGAATAGGGTCAAGGAGTCAGAAAAAATTTGGTTTCTTAAAATTTAAATTTTTTGCACAACATTTGTTGAAGGTTTTATAAATGGAGTAGCAAATTAAGTGGGTTTGATTTTGGAAGAAATTCTATAGTTAAGTGTATTTGAGTCAGAATAGTATTGGGATAGGTGACCTCCCAAGAAGTCCCCATAGTTCACCCCCTATAAGTATCATTTAAATACAGCCAGTGCTAAGTAAACCATTCATACTCATGAGTGAGGTTCTTGTGAACCACTACTCATGAAATATGAATTAATAAAAAATAGTTCAAAACTACAAGTTAAACCCAAAAAAAATTATATAATTTAATACACTTCCAAAACACTAACTAAATATAAGTCATTAAGAATAATTAAAAATTGGCCACTTTAAAGGTTTTTATTTATTATCTATACTTGCACTGTCATTTTAATCTTAATGATTGTTTTTCTAAGTATCTTGGCCTTCCTTTTTTCACAATTCTGTTATTCAAGCTGCTATGAGATTGTTTTATATTATACTGATTGTTTTATTTCTTCTAACTAACTACTGTTGAAATATAATTCTATACATTGGACTTTTTGCAGTTTGCATTTCAAATCATAAGCTACATAACAACAAGCATATCAAAAGGGCCAGAACTCTCTCTTTTACAGAAAAGATTTACTGATGTCATAAATGCAACCGGTACCTTTGCCATTAAAATACCAGGAACAAGTTATTACAAAGGACATAAGGTGCTCATCTCTTACCTTCACACTAATATTTTGAGCTGAAACTGATAATAATTATGTTAAAAATTCTCAGCTGGAAACAAGTTTAGATGCAGGCCAAGTGACAACAAATTACAAACCAAGCTAATAAATGAATACCATCATTGAAAACCTGTACTAATTGTAATATAATTATTAGTTTCTGCCAATATATTTACTAGAATTATGTTGTGATTTTCAGGCTAGACAACATTTGATGGCCTCGTTGGACACCATAATTGATAGGCGAAGAAAGGGAGATGAAATCAAAGATGACTTCATTCAATCAATGGTTTCAAGAGATGGGCTTCCTCCAGATGAGAGATTGAGTGACGTGGAGATAAAAGATAATTGTCTTCTTCTTCTTTTAGCAGGGCATGCTACAACAGGGGCAGCTCTCACATGGGCAATGAAATATTTGGAAGACAATCCTATAGCAAAAGAAGCACTTATGGTAATCATACCCCTTTTTTAATAGAAATATAAAATTATTATTATTATTTTAATTTTTTTTTAAAATAAAAATTTATATTTTACAATTTATGATTTTTTTAATAATATAGATTTTATATTTATTAATAATTTTTTGTAAATATTTGTTTCTATTTTGTATTTATGTATATTTTATATTTTTTAACATTTTCTTTGTTGTGATGTAAAATAGAAGGAGTACAAGAAAATTCAAGAAAAGAAGGATGAATCAAACTCAACTAATTTAACATGGGATGATATCAATGATATGCCATATACTTTAAAAGTATTTTAGTTCACTTTTCTTTACAAAACTCTTTTCTCCACATTTTCTTTTTAAAAGCTTGTGAATATTTCACTATATTCTTTTAATATATATGAAACCTGACTTATATTTATCTTATTTTCAAATTCTATTAGGTAATATTTGAAACTTTAAGAATGTCAAATCCATCTCCATGGATTTCTAGAGGAGTGGTTCAAGATACTTTATTGTAAGGTATATTTTCTCTTATTATATATAGAGTATTGTTAATTGCTATACTTAATTTTTTAAAAATAATAGTAAAATTTTAAAGATATTGATTGTTTTCATTTTTGTAGGGTTTTATATCAAAAAGAATTGGAATGTAACTATTGATGGCAATGGACTACATTATGATCCCAATCTTTTTGAAAATCCAACAAAGTTTAACCCTTCAAGATTTGATGTAAGTTTAAAAATATTTATGCAACTTTACAAAATACAATTTTATTACAATTGTTTATATTTTGAATTTTTTCTAATAAAAATATTTTAAATGAAAGGATGCATTAGAGAAAAGGTGGAACAAAGTCTGCCTAATATTTATGTTTTTAAATGTAATACCAACTACAAGACCCAATAAAAAGGGTTTTTTCCTATTATGACATAAAAGATACAATGTTGCTTATTGTATATTAGCATATAATAGAAGTTATTGAGGGCATTAATCAGCAAATAAATGGACTATGCTTTAAAGTTGAATAAGAGTTCAATGATTTTTTTAATGAACTAGAATTCAAAGTATAAATCACTTAAAATTCATGCAGGAAACACCAAAACCTTATTCATTTGTTGGCTTTGGAGGAGGTTTAAGAACATGTCTTGGAGTGAATCTTGCAAAGTTAGAAATGACCATTTTTCTTTATCACTTATGTACTAAATATAGGTAAATATTTATAAAGCTCTATTTTATTTTCAAATTTTCATTTATTAATCTCTTGTAAAATCTAAATAAAAATATCATTATTTTCTTTCTTTACAAGATGCATACACTTTTACTTGTTATTTCTAATTAACGTATTCTTTTACTTTGTATGTGCTACAGGTGGAAAAGTGTGAGCAATGATAACACCTTAAAGTCAACTTTTATAAGAACCTTGAAGAATGGATATTTAATAGAAGTACAACCTAAATAAAGTATTGATCATCTTTTGAGATGAAGGATGAATTTTGTGATTTGGAACTTATTTTCATAATTTACACTTTGCTCATATGTTATGTACATCTTAGTTGAATATTGTTGATTTCTTATTGTTATCCTCCAATAATACTATTACATATATTAATATAAATTTTAATTTTTTTTGTACCATTACATTTTTTAAAGTTCTATATTATAAAATTAATTAGTATATTTTTTTTCCCATTTTTATATTTGTTAATTTAATTTAAATTTTGTAAATCATTAATATTGGGAATTGAATTAAAAATAAATGGATTTGATGGTTAAGGTTCTGGTATTTCATTATGAGAGGAGATCCCAATGGAGTTAGCATACACATGCTATATATAAAATGTCAATCTTAAAATTCAAAGAAAAATTTTGTTTGCTGGTTTATTAATATTAGAAACTTAATTAATGATATATTATGAACAATATTTTGATTAAATGTAAAAAGAGATTTTGAAAGGGCCCAATCCTTTTACAAAGACAAGATAGTTACATCAAGTGGAAGAAAAACACATGGTGAACCCCTCGAAAAATAAGGGACCAACTAACTCAAGGTGGCTTGAAGTCGTACCGCTCTAGAGACTTCTTGACACTACTAATAGCCCTAGACATAGACTCATTGAAGCATATTTCCTTCTTGGTTGCTCTCTCTCTCTCTCTCTCTCTCTCTCTCTCTCTCTCTCTCTCTCTCTCTCTCTCTCTCTCTCTCTCTCTCTCTCTCTCTCTCTCTCTCTTATTTTCCAAACTTGAAATTGAAGAGATCAAAGGGCTTTTAGAAAACTTCTTGTTTGGTTCCATCTTCTATTTTTCCTTAATTGCAAAGAGTGAGTTGGGCGAATGTTGACTCACAAGCATTGGAGTAAAGAGATTTTCTTTAGCACTAGCTAGACTCTTGCTAACAATTATCCATTCCCTACAATCCTCCTCTAGAATCCTCACTTATGAATGCATCCTGCCAAGGGGCTCAAAACTAGAAACATTACTAAAATTTTCTTCAAAGTTAATCATAATCGGAGAGGGGTGATCCTCCCCGACTCTATAAATTTTGGCTTTAGCAAGGGAAACTCATCCTTATTCTAGGAGTGCACCTAATCTCATTTCTCCTTTTTTACTCTAGAAATTTTGTTTCTACTTGTTATTAATGCAAACCATAACAATATGGCCAAATTTGAAGCACTTTTGGCACACAACTGAGGACCCCTCATAATCAATCTGTTGCCCCCATTCAAGAAATTTTGATGACAAGGTGACCAAAGTAGGAAGTTCTTTATCCACATCTCCATTCATGTAAAATCTGACAAATAGAAAATGTTTTCTAGATTTGGTCACCACATCAAAAGCTAAGAGCTAATCAAAAGAGTTAGCTATACCCATCAAAACATCATCCTCTCAATATTTCAATGACAAACCTAGAAGCCTAACCTAGATTAGAACCTTGTTAATGAATTCCCTCTTAGGATCAAATACTACTTTCTATTTTGTAAAAAGAGCCCTACTATCTATTTTGTAAGAAGAGCCCTAAGTTACCAAGAAACCAGAGGCCATCGAAGAGGGTTTGGAAACAATCTTCATGGTTTGAAAAGGAGAACAAAAAGAAGCCTTTAATCATAACTAAAATCTTAACTTGACTATCAACTTTCCATTTTCTTTGAGCCCATTTTCTTACAACATCAATATCAGGCCTAGCACCTAAAAACTTCCCAATAAGGGTTTTCAAGCATTAGAGTCGACCTTTCAATTTAATAGAGTTAAAGCACCTAAGATGAATGCCCTGTGTTAGCAAGAGAAACTGGGACTCGTACAGTCCAGAGACCTATATCCCGATACTTCTTGTGTAGTCTAATTTATACCTTGAAAGACACAGTATGAGAATAAGTTTGATTATCAAAGGTGAACAACCATGCATCATACATATTAAAAGAAGATAATCATATCCTTCCATAAACTACAGAACCCATCTATTAATTTAGGCATCTTTGTATATAGATATATATGTATATTCAGAATACTAATTGGGCAGGTCTAGTCTCTGCTTCGGTTACTCCATTGCATTCTTATCCTTATTCTCCATATTATATTTCATAAGTTTATATACATGTATTCTTTTGAAGTGTCATGACTTTTCCTCTTTGTATCATGCCTTTTCTGGAAGTGAAGTCTTTCTCTGGTATCTTCCGGTATCCCTGTTCCAGTACCTGACTGGCTAACATCATGCCCCCTTTTAAAATGATGTCTTATCCTCAAGACATCAGACTTATTTTGGTAGTATGTTGTGATATGCAATTTTTAGTCGGGCAAATGTAGTGGCCCAGTGTGCCTGTGCTTGGAGGACCATGTTTATCTTAGTCTAAATTTGAGCCAATGTGCCTTCTGCTTCTGGGAGAGAGGTGGGGATGGTTATGCTGTCAGTTGTTTTCTTTGCTTCTTCTAGAATGAGTTGGAGGAACCTTAATTCATTATCTATTGCCTCCCGAAGTTGTTGAAGCTGCTCTTTGACCAATTCCCGCTAAGTATGGAAATGTTGGCGCTGAATGTGTAGGTGCTTGATATCTTCCCTTTCTATTCTGGTGGGATCTCGTAACAGGTCAAAACTAGTTTGTGCTATTTGATTTTCTATCTTATTTATTTGGTCTCGGAGGTCTTTTATAGTATTTGGCCATTGTAGACAAAAGTGATAGATTATCCCAACCTCTTGGATGTCATCCTCAGCTTGTTTGATTTGTAGCTCTAGTTGAATTTATGCGGAAGCACACTTTTTTATAGACTGATGTGTAATCTGTTTCATCAACTCCTCCTGAGTTTCTTTCCTTATTTGGTCTTTCTGGGATGTGACCTTTGTTTGCAACTTGGTTACTAACTATTGTAATTGCTGTGGGATGGGAAGGAATTGGTTTCTAACAAATTGTAGAATTACCTTTTGTAATGTGTCAGTGGCTTCATGTAGTTGCTCTGTCTGTTGTATGTGCTCTTGAAGGAGCTCCTCTCTAGTGATGGTATGGAATATGTCCCCTAATTGCAACTTATGTATGGGTGACATTCGAGACAGGTTCACATGGGAGTCTACTAATGGAACTTGGATCAGTTTAGGGATTGGTACTGTTTGTACCTGTTGTTGTTTTTCCATGAAATTCCTTATTTCTAAAATAGTGTCAGATGGTGTAGTCATTTCTTCTGACTCAATTTTGTTCTCTATATTATCTTCTCCTGATTCCCTCCTGTTGTCTTTTGTTTCTAGCTCTGGATTGTCTCTGGGAGTGTCTATATTATTGTCCTGGTCTATTTGTTCTTTCCTAGAACCCTCTTCAATATTTACTTTGTTTTCTTCTGATTTTTCTTTAACATCGCCTGGTTCTAATGTCTCTTTTTGTGGTGTCTTATCGGTGTCTCCTAGGTTGGCCTTGTCTAGATTTGTCCCTATATATTGCTCCATCTTTTTCCTTATTTCTTCAAAGTTTTTAGGTTATTTCCTCAGTCTCCTTCCAGATAGTCTCTACATCCTTCAGATCCCAGTCATCAACTTGTCAATTCTATGCTTAGTTCGCAATTCCATTGCTTGTGCTTGTGTTGGGTCTTGCCTTTGTTCTTTGGTGAATTTGTGAGAGTTTAATGCTGAGATAGCCTTCTCCTTTATTTCTTTATCTTTGGCTAGAGCTTTAGCTCTTTTTCTCTTATGGCAGTTGTAATTTCTTCTAGAAATTTAGACAGATAAGGGTATTTTCATTTCTCAATCAAAGTATGTAAAAGAGTTGTTAAATAAGTTTGGAATGGAAGAATCTAAACCAGTTTGTACTCCTATGGGTACTAGTTGTAAGTTGAACAAGAATGATGAATCTTCTAAGGCTGATAAGAGCAAGTATAGATCAATGATTGGAGGATTATTGTATCTGACTGTTACTAGACCAGATATTATGCATGTAGTCTATCTTGTGGCTAGATTTCAAGAAGATCAGGTAGAGAGTCACATGTTATGGCAGTGAAGAGGATTCTAAGATACTTAAAGGGCACTCCAAATCATGGCTTGTGGTATCCAAAAGATACTAACTTTACTCTAAATGCTTATACAGATGCAAATTGGGCTGGTTGTATAAATGACAGGAAAAGTACAAGTGGTGGTGAATTCTTTCTTGGATGCAATTGGTGTCTTGGCTAAGTAAGAAACAAGATTCAGTGTCTTTATCTACTGCAGAGGTAGAATATCTTGTTGCAACATCATGTTGCACAAAGGTTTAATGGATGAGACAAACCTTGAAGGATATCAAAGTTGTGTATGATGAGCCAATTTCTATTTTCTGTGATAATACAAGTGCTATTAACATTTCAAAGAATCCAGTGATGCATTCAAGGATAAAGCATATTTCAATTAGGTATCACTTTCTGAGAGAGAAGGTTGCAGAGATTGAAGTAAAGCTTGAGTATGTGCCTACAAAGGATCAGGTTGCTAAGATATTCACTAAGGCTCTTCCTAAGGATAAATTTGAGTATCTCTAGGAAAAGTTAGGGGTTATTGCCCCTCCTTCTTTGAACTAGATGCATAAGGAGATGCATTAGTCCAATGGACTTCAAGATTCATTCTTTTATGGATTGATGTTGGAAGCTACCTCTCAGGGGGAGCAGGTAGTGGTCATGATGATTGTTGTAGACAAGGGGAGTAAGAGTTGATACAGTTTGGTGTGCACTCCTAAGGGGGAGTATTCAGAGAAGTGAAAATAAAAGATCATGTGACCTAATAAGAGTAAAAGAAGAGGTGTGTTACCCTTTGCCATTGATGTCAAAGGAGGGAGAGAGCAATGTGAAAAAGAAAAGAATCAATGATTAGGGAAAGAGAGTGAGATGTGCAAAACAAAGGGGGAGAGTAAGAAAGAAAAGAAGTTGTGTAGATTTATGTGTTGATGGTTTTTCACATTATGTGTTGCCATCAATGAAAAAGGGGGAGATTGTTGCAAGTATGTACTATCGGTGTTGTCATTGATATCAACAAGCTTGTGTTGTCATTAGCGTCAACTATGTCAAGAGTATGAGTAGTTTGTGTTGAACAGATATCAAAGATAAGGTTATGCAAAGATGAGGATATGAGCTATTTGATTAAGTTGCCTTGTTGAAGGTAACTTGGTTGCTTTGTAGAAGTGATGAAGATGTTAGGAATATGCTTCTATTGGTTGGTTTCCAAGTGCTTTTAAGAAAATTCGATTAATAAAGGAAATAGTGTGCTGAAGATGTGTTCTGACTTAACAGAGTAATGTTCTGGTTTTGCTTCGCATTCCTTCCTTATTGAAGATCTACTTTTGTGATTTGAATATGTTGTTTAGAGGTGTTCAAAGATGTTATATTCCAAATTTGGTGCTCTGGTTCATTGTACAAAGAAAGTTGTGTTCACCAGTGTGTGGACTGTGTTTCTGAGTTGTGTAGAAGTGTCTAAGAGAAACTGTTTTGCTCTGCATTTCTCTATTTCTAGCCTTGTAGTTCTAGATTTATGATTATAAGGTCTATATCTTCCTTCAGTTCAATTGGTCCATGGTTTGGTGCTCCACAAGTTTATTTCTTGAGTTGTAGTTGATGACAGAGTAATCTAAGTGCTCCTGTGTGAACTTTCTTCAGGTGAAAGATGTTGAAAAGGATTTTGTTGGTTTTCAGGTGCTTGTGGATGTTTCTAGATCATGTTCAAGCTTGGAGCATAGTCCACATGTCATCTTTTGGTCTTGAGGAAGCGTACACTTAAAAGTTCATAGTGTTAACACAAGTTTGGCCGACTTGGTTGTTTACACTAATTATGGTTGTGCTTCGTTGATTATGGAAGCATGGAATAACGTGTAAGAGTGGATTTAGGTCCGCGGGAATGTTCTGGTCCAAACCTAATTTGAATTTTATGGGTTAAGATGTGTTGCCGACATTGGAGAATTTTTTCAACGATGATGATGGTATAAATAAATGTTAAGGATTCATGATTGGATGTATGTGTGAAGAATATGATGTCTATGATGTAAATTTGATCAGTGCAGTGAGAGCTTTCATGTGTTAGGCTACTGGATGTAGTGAGCAGAAGGTGTCTACTATTTTTTAGTGTTGTTGGGAAGGTGATGTTTGTGGTTTGGTGAATATTGAGCTTCATTGGAACTATACTCATGCATAGGTTAGATGCAATTATATCAGTTCAATTCTGGCAGTGAGCCTCCTCTTCTATCTCTTTCTTCTGGATAGTGATTCCTTTGGCAGTGAGCCTTTCTTTCTTTCTTTTGGGTAGTGAGCCTCTTGTAATTCGATGTTGCTACTACTTAATATTGTGATCTAATCCTCATCGTGGTTTTTCCCTTCTTGGGTTTTCCATGTAAAAATTGGTGGTCTTGTGTTTGGTGTTGTTGTGATTTAGTTTCTATTATTTGCTTTCCATGCTTAATCATCATAACAAGTTTAACGATTAATGTGGATCTGAATGTTTGTGAGGGTTTGAAATTTATGATACAACTGATTCACTCCCCCTCTCAATTGTCTTATGCATTCAACAGTTGCATAATAGTCCTTGTAGATTTCTAGGATTTGTGGTAGCATCCCATGGTAGACAATTGTATTAAATGTTGTTAGGACATCGATGGATCCACTCATTAGTACCAGAAATTTTGATCCCAGAGATTCCTTTATGTCATTTTCTTTTTGTTTGTCTGATTGTGGCGGAAGTATATCTGGAGTCTTTTTCTTCCTTTTTATAGGTTGCTCCTCTTCTTCTTCTGAGATTTCTTTGATCTCAGGCTCCTCTATTTCTCCTGTTTGCCTTTGAGCCTTCATCTTTTTCCTCAGCTACCGGGTTCTTTTTGTCACCGATGGTTTTTTTGATTTCTCTATTACCGGTGCTAATCTTGACGATCCTGATGTTTCTATTGTTGTAGATTGTTACCTTGTTTCTCTGATCCCAAAAGATTCAGCGTTTAGCAGATTTATTGTTGCCAGTTTTACTCCCTCTAGTTCACTTTCCTGTTTATGAGTTACATTCTTCTTTTATTTTTCTTCTTGTATTTCCTATTCCAATTTCTGATCCATTATCTCCTAGTAGGTTTGAAACCTTTATGCATTAGGGTCCTTCAGGATCTAGAGGAGGGTTGTTGCATATGCCTCAATTTCTTGTGCTATGATTTCATATGGTAATGCCAGAATCCAGACCATGCAGGGCTCAACCGCCTACATGTATGTGGCTTCTTTATCCACTAGGAATGTTATATTTTGTTCATATTTCTTTGTTGAAAGGAATGGAACCCGATCTCTAGCCCGCATTTGTTATTGGAAGGTTTTAAAGAATCCCTAGTATAAGGCTTGTCGGTGTTCAAAGGTGATAAATTGTAGGGTATGGGCTTTTATCTGGGCTACTATAGTCTGGTGGAGGCTCCATATCTTTCCCTTATAGCTAGGTAATTCATTTAGGAAATAAAACAATAAGCAAAAGAGTAGTGTTCCATACCAGAAATGAAATTTTGAAGTCTTGATTTTGTGTAGGTTCTCTAGGAGTTGTTCTTGCATCACCTCACACAAATCAAAGTCTTTTCCCTCTTCTACCATTTGATAAGTTGTATGAATGGCGGTAGTGGTTACCAAATCTTCTCGGTTGGCATAGTAGATTTTCCACACTATCCCCATCACCGCATACTTTCCTACCAGGTTCGTGATCATTTTTAGGCTCAAGCTTCTGCCGTCAAACTTGGCCCCGATTAGCCTCTCCACCTCATTATCTTTTATGGCCTTTTTGGCTAGAATTTCTACTACCATTCTTAACCCAATTATTGTGTGAATGGCTTCTTTTGTAATTTGGTGAGGCTTGTCCATATATATGAAATCGTGATGTACTCAACTTAACACTATTTGTTCCCATTCTTCATCCATGTAGACATTTGGATAGTCCTTCCATATATCTAGGTTCTTCTTGGCAATTTCTTTATAGTCTAGCTTATATGTCCTATCATCTTGTAATAGATGATGGTGAAGATCTTCCAGCTTGTCATGATTCAGCTCGGCCATGGATCCGTGGATATATTTCATAACATCCTCTAGGTGAACCACATTATGTGGTATGGATGAAAATGCACCTTCTTTGTCAGTAAGTGTGTCTTTGAATGGGACCATTTTCAACACCGATCTCGACTTTTTGGATATGTTGATTACTATTGGGGTGTCCATTTGTTTGTAGGGGTTGTGGTGGGTTCTTCTCTTTTTCTTTTTACTCTTCGAATCTTACCCTGGTTGGTTGTTTGATAAATTACTGAATTGAGTCTAATTTTATAGACTTTTGTGTTAGTGGTGTGTGAGTTGTCCGATGGTGAGCCTGCATTTAATTACTTAGAGTTATTAATGGTAGTGTGTAGACTTGCCTATAACACTTAGCCATGATTTTTGCATAAATATCATGTTTCCCCAGTTATATTAATTTATCCTTTTTTCCAATTACATATTACAAAATTGCCCCCTTCCCATTTCAGGGCTCTGGTACTTCTTTTTCTTTACACCATATATATAATTTGTATGCTTTCCGGGATTACAACAAAAAAACTTTTAACATTCATTTTACAAAACATAATCACATTTCATTTTTTAATCCAACACAATGACATCTTCCGCCTACACCATATTGTGAAATTCGTGTATCCATTCCATCCTGAAGATGGGTTCTAGGTTGGAATATTTCTTCACGAATACACATCCCTGGTTGCCTTGAACTGGTGTTCTTTAAGGGTCATTGTAGAGAAATTAGCAAGGAAAGGCAATAGGAGCACATTGTGGTCTCCATTTTGGTACCGGTTGTACTCTCTGGGTTGAGGAATCCCCATGCCGAGTGTCACCATCTCCACCACTTCTTCCAGGCCTCCCAGATAGTCTGCTTTGATTATTCCTTGGTCAGCTGGATCACCATGTCCTTATTCTCCCCTAAATCTAGTAGGGAAGCTACAAAGCATGAAGATATGTTAGTCTTCACCCAGTAGCGGTCAGCTGCTTGTAAGAAATCTTTTCCCAATATCCATTTGATGGCTGCAATGGCTAAATGGTGTTTAGTCTTAAAGACTCTTTTTATTCTTACTTCTAAAATTTCACCTAGGAAGGACATTTGGCTCTTTTGAGTGACCAGTCTTATCGAGGTATGATCCATTTCTAGCTAAGTTCAGCTAATACCAGACTTGTTTTATTTTTTTTCCTTCTCCTCATTTCCTTTTAAAGACAGGGATGTGAGTGAGGAGAGTACAAAATCATAATTATCCTTACCATGTCAAATCTCTTGTTTTGATTTGTTATTTATTTATGTGACAAGTTTGCTGATGTGAAATTTATTTTATTTGTGCCCGAATGGGCGGCTCTGTCAATTCGTTATCGCTCACTTGTCTTTTTAGTGATTTTGTGTATCGAGTGTCTTGTGTGGCGAGCTTGGTGACATTTAATGAATTCATCAGCTGCTAGAGTGGTAATCGTGTCATTTTTTATTGTGTTCTTATTTCCTTTTTCCTATTGGTTCCTAATGTTAGAATATTTACATTATGTATACTATGTACAATTGGGTTTGAGGTATTGTGTTTGTTGGACTATTATGTCAAGTAATTTTTGATGCGTACCCCATTCACATGTCCTATCAATAGTGAATTATCCATTTTTCTAAGTTTGATTGCCCTTGATTCAGTGATATGGTGAATATAGTAGGTCCCAGCCACTAGACTTTTAGTTTTCTTGGTTTTTTGGATTTGTTGTCATATAGTAACACCAAGTCTCCTATCTTAAATGTTTTAAGACAAAGGTTCCTATCATGACAATCATTTTGTCTTTGCCTTTCTACCTGTTGGTTATACTGGGCAATTTGCCAAAATTCATCTAACTTTTCTAGTTCTTCCACTCGCATTCATAATGATTCATCTTTGTCCAACCAAAGTGCCAGGGCTGTGCACATGTTAGGGATTAGAAATTTCATCGAAACCATTGCATTCAACCCATACACTAGTTCGAATGGTGTGAATTTGTTGGTTCCTTTATAAGAAGTCCAGTATGCCCATAATATTGCCAGTTCTTTTATATCCCAATCTGTCTAGTGGCTGTTGCATAATTTTGTCAATGCTTTCCCAATTATTTTGCTAAGGGCCTTGCTAGCTCCATTTTCCTGTGGATGATATGGGGAACTTTTATTGTGGGTAATCATGAAGTTCTGTAATAGTTATGTTATCATGTTGTTTACAAAGTGTTTCCCTTGATCGCTTACTATGCTTACCAGACATCCATACTGGGTGATAATATTTTTGTATAGGAATTTGGTAGCGGTTTTGGTGGTACAATCTCTAGTGGGTTCTGCCTTTGCCCATTTAGTCATATACTCTACTCTAGTAATGATAAATTGGATTTGGAGCATTTTGTTGGTGGGTCGATGGGTCTGATGAAATCTATTACCCATTTTTTGAAGGGTGTTCCATCACTGGTCATAGAGGCATCTCATCTCGATTATTAGGTTTACCTACTCTTTGACATATATCACATCTTCTAGCATGTTCCTTAGCGTCATTGTATAGAGTTGGCCACCACAGACCGGCTAGTTTAATTCTTTAGCTTCTCTAGAATTATGCCCTCCAACAATTCCACTATGTGCCTCCTACAGGATAGATTTCCTTTCATGATTATACACCACTCTTCTTAGGATGTCATTGGTCCCTTTATGATGTAATTCTCCCTCTATCAATGTGTAGGGTGCCTCTCTGTGTGTGAGTGCTTATTTTTCTTATTGTGTAAGATTTTCTAGAAATTCTCCGGTTGATAATAAGATTGCAATATTTTCCAGTTCTTCCAGTACTGCTGTTATCCGAAATAAGTGTGTTCTAAGTAGTTCTTCCCCGTATATGTGTGGTTCATCCATTGTTTCAAGTCTTGATAGATAGTCTGGGCCTTGGTTGTTTTTCCTAGGTTTCACCACTATTTTGAAATCAAATTCTTGAAACAACAGTAGCCATCTTGATATCCAACCATGATTTATCAGTTTGTTTAGTAAATATTTTAGAGGTTTGTCGTCTGTGAAAAAGATGAACAATGTGGATAGTAGGTAGTGCCGGTAATTTTTTAGTGCATAGACCATGGCTAATGCTTCTCTTTCAGTGGTAGTGTAGTTTTTCTTGGCTATTGATAGCTTCCTACTGGCAAAGGATATTAGTTAATCCTTATTTCCTTTTGGTTGAGTCAAGACTGCCCCTATAGCTATCTCAGAAGTGTCCACATGCACATGAAATGAATTATTCCAATCCAGGAAGATAAGTATGGGTGCTTCTGTAATTTTTTGTTTTAGTGTATCAAAAGCGTGTTGGGCTTCCCCTATCCATTTAATGTTTCGTCTCACCTTTTTGTTCAATAGATCCTCTAAGGGGTTGTGATTTCGGCATATCCTTTAGTAAATTTTCTGTGATATCCGATATACCCTAAGAATGTCTCGACTTCTGGAGAATTTCTTGGTGTTGGTAAATTCTAAATTAAGGCTATCTTCATTGGGTCCACCATTAATCCTTCTTTGCATATGATATGTCCCAAAAGGGTTCCATAACACTAGTAGAATTTGGCAAATAAATGAATATGTGACTAGAAATTTTAATCACAACAACTAAAAATGACTAAATTCTACTAATTTTTTGTAACACAACTATAAATGACTAAATAAATGACTACTTTGATTGTCGGATAAAAAAACAACTAAATAATTAGTAACACAAATAAAAATGACTAAATAATTAGTCACACAAATATTAAAGTGGGTAATTAAAAAAAATATTTTGAATTGGCAAATTATTGGCAGGAGTGGGTTGTATTGCCTATAGGGTTAATAGCTGAAGTTTTATCTCCAATTCAGAGGCATATTACAGAAACCACATCGATCTCCCAACTAGAATAAAACTTGCCAATGCACAGTAGGTGTTTGGCATTGTATTGTGTTTGGATCGGCACCAGCATCAACCAACATATAAGTAATCCTCATTGCTTATGTTGAATAAATTAGGTTTTTCACCTCACAGTTGCTTATGTATGACTAAACCCTAATATTTAAGTGGTTAAAATGCTAAACAACTCCTTTAAAGAAGTAAAAAATGGCCTCAAGGTTACTCTTCCTCAAAAGATTGTCTTGTTGGGCAAAGGCAACAACAACAACTTCTTCTTCTTATTTATCATCATCTTCAATTTATTCTTCAAATGGGCTCTACAATGGAGTAAGGAGTCTGCATCCAGTAGCAACATTTACAAACCCTAGATGGAGTGGATTGCACCCTCACAATAGCAGCAATGGGAGGAGGAACATAACCCTTCTCGCGCTAAATGATTTGAGTGACAACAAAGGGTCAAGGAAGAAGAAGACGCGAAAGGGTAGGGGAATAGGGTCAGGGAAGAAGAAAATAGTAGGGAGAGGGCACAAGGGGCAAAGGGCAAGAAGTGGCATTAAGTTAGGCTTTGAAGGTGGCCAAACTCTTCTTCGAAGAAGATTAACAAAACGAGGGTTTAAGAATCCCTTCACTCTTCACTTCTAGTCATGCCTCTCGTCTCTTCACTTTTTTAAATGTATTTTTTTGAATATGCATCTTATATTACTTTGAAGATCATAAAAGCGTATCCTAGGTTTGGCCCGGTTTGGAGCTTTGGGATGTGATGTCATTCAGTTCTTTATTTTTTTTTGAATTTACTATACAATATTTGTGATATAATATATAAATCTATTACCAAAAAAAAAGTTACATCAATCTTACAACATGTTTATATGGAATACCTCTTCCTGACAAAGAGCCAGCGAGGATCACAGGTGTCTTTGTCCTTAGAGCAATGATTTATAGCTTTGTTGGTTCTCTTGGTGTTGATACACAATGCTAGTTTGTGGCCGAAGGATTCTTCTTAGAACATGGCCATACATCTTAACTTCCAAAAAATTCATGCATCCATCAACCACATTATGTACCATATTGTTTGCAGTTACCCTTGTTTTCATTAATATCAAAATGTGTTCTTACTCATGGTTCATTGTTGAATGTGTCTCAAATCAAGGGATTGAAGGGATCTAGCAACATTGCACGTGCAGTGGATTTTTTGTTATTGATAAATTTGGGTTGTGTCGTGAGCTTTGGCTTTATTGCTACAACTGAGGGGTACATCTGTAGTTAAAGTCATCTGGGACTTGTGCGCTGCCTAGTCCTTTGGGGTATGCTGCATCCAATGTTGGTTGCAGTATTTTACTCAACAACACTTAATATTTTATGAGGTTATGCTGCATCCAATTTAGGTTGCAGTTTTATACACAACACCACTAAAAAAATGTTCTATGGGTAATAAACCTGGATTTTGTAATGACAGCTCTGACAATTTACAAGTTAAGTCCATCCCATTAGATAACACTTGAACTGGATCTTTTATATATGCATTGCCTATAAACGCCACCATCCTAAGAGTGTATGGTTAGCCCCACCACTCTTTTCTTCTAGTTATGCTTCCTATCATTACCCTTTTCATTGATATCAAAACATCTCCATTTAAATATTTTAAGATTTCACAGTCCATCATTTATTGCAAGAAAGTTTCTAGATAAGAATTTAGTGCAAACTTTTTAAAGTATTGATAATTTAGGATCACTCTTCATGATTCATACTAGATTTTGTTTACAAGTAGCTTTACAAAAATCTCCTTTTTCATGATTAGTTGCTAAGTTTATCTCAAATTAAAGAATAATACTACTCTCACAACTTTGCACATGCACTAAATCTTTTTTATTGGTATATGTCTTGGGCAATAGCCTTCACCTTTGATGCTACACAGCTAAAGGGTTTCTTATCTCTTCAGTCAAAGTCATTCCATACAACCTTTTCTAGGATATGATGCATTCAGTGTTGGATATGGTATTTTACCCAACAACACTCTGTTAGTCTCAACTAGGACTTAACTATGAAATCTCCAATTATTTACCACATAAATGCTTCCCATTGGACAATTTGCATGCACTGGATTTGTAAATATGCAGTGTCTGCAAACACTATCATTCAAGGGTTGCATGTTTGCAAAGAATAATATTTTTGATTTACTATAGTGTGTGTACTTAAAAAATATCTCAAGACTCCTTACTCCTCTCACTTCTAGGCACACCTCTTGTCCATTTAGTCCTTTTCTACTTAGCAAAACATCTCCCTTTTCATGATTACTTTATGGGTCCCATTCAATGCAATGTGGGTAAGCTTGGACTGCACTCTCAATATTTGTAAACATAGGTCACCCTTAAATGTACCCCATTATCATTACACTTGATTGTCACTGTATGTCCTCAAGAGTTATGCTTATCACATCGAGGAAAAATTCAATTTGTGCCACTCATTTTTTCTTGAGAAATTTGTCTTGTATTACTTCAAGGAATAGAGAAATTATATGAATCTTACAATAGGGTCACATTGGAGGCATCTTCCTCAAAATGGCAGCATAATTAGTATATTTTTCTTTGCCCCTGAGGCAATGACTCAACATTTTTGTTGATATTCCTAGTTTGCTTTGATAGACAATGCCAATTCTTGCAAGATTGCCTTCAACTACCCTAGTTTGTTGAGTGGGGAGGGGTCCTCGTAAAACATCATTTTACATCTTGATTACTATAAGAATTATAGAATCTTATAGTTTTCAACTACGTTGTATACCATAATTGCTTGCAACTATCCTTTGTTTCAGTAATATCAAAAGATATTTTTGATGGTTAGTTTTTTAGTGAGGTTATGGGTCTCCTTTAATGTGGCATGAGGTAAAATTGGACCACATTTGTAAATATGCTTCTTTTCCAGAGCTATGAGAAGCCTTGTTGCATTGAGGGAAATTCAACCTGTGGCACACTGATGTAGGAGCATCCTTGCAAGATAAGAGTATTCTTGCATAGATGTTGATTCAATAGGATCAATGAGAGAGGAACATTTTGAAGGTTTAATAGAGCACATTTCTTTGGCTTCTCTTGTTCTTGAAATGGTTTGAGAGTCATTGGATCAATCTAGAATAAGAACCTTTTGTGCTTTTAGAAGTTAAGGGAAGCTTTGGATCTCTTATACTTGTAAAGTAACTTGAGATCCATCAAATCAGTCTTTCTTAATGACTTTTTAGGCATCTAAGTACTAAAAAGGATTTAAAGTCCTTTAATTCACCAGGAAGAATCAACACTGTTGGATCAATTTTAATGTATAATATTTCAGTTATCAAAATGCTCAAAAGAGCTAAACCAAAGAGCCAACTATTTCATATAGTATTTTAGTACCAAAGAACTAACTATTTCATATAAGTTCTACCTATAACTAATAACAAAATTAATTACAAGAATACTTCCACTACAAACATCACAGTTAAACACCATCTTGCTGAACGCCTTACCCAAAACCACTACCAAGAAAACCAAATTGTCAATGTTCATATGTGCAATTTTACACCACTAAACCTGACACGAGGGTGAGCTTGAATTTGGCATCTACAACCTTCTCTGCAGCTTTTACCAGATCATGAAATTTGATCCCATGCACCACTGCATTTTATCGTTCAGCATGTGTCAACAAACCATGTTTGAAGAAAGGCATTGTATAACCACTGGTTATTTCAAGTGTTCTTTTATGAATTGAAATCACCATATTTCTCATTATGGTGCACATATCTTTCATGAAATTCTTTAGAATCTCTGCATTAATCTGCAAATCCCTAATATCTATCCTCATATGATTCAGCTAGCAATCAATCTCTTCCTCCTTCATAAGGCCATTAGCTTTCCACTTCTGTTCTTCCCATATCCAATCAACTTCTTGTAATGTAATCTATTTCAATGAGGGTTCCAAAACCAACAGCTCCATAATACTATTCCTCATCTCTGCATTACTTACTAGTTGCTTCAAATTCTCCTTGATTCTGCCAATATGGTTGAACAAGACTGTAATAAACCATTATCAACCAAGCCCTCTTTTCCCAGTACAGCTTTAACTATCTTAAGGTTGGCTGCTAAATTGCAATTGAAAATATGCTTCAATCAATGATTAGAGATCAGCCCTTGCCTTATGGGGTCTTGAGAAGAGGATCCACCTATCATGACTATAAAATACATAGTCACAGAAAACACTAGCCACAAAAACCATAAAGGCCCCTTTGCATGCTAGATAACACTACCTACAAATATGCATAAATACACAAAAGAAAAAATCCATATTGTTGTTGGAGATCTCCTACGCATCCTTATAATTAATGAGGTATTTCTAGAGCATGTGAAAGGTAGTACTCATGCTATCTAGCCGCTATCATCCTACCTCAAACACCATCTTCACTTCACTACAAAATAAATGCATTCTATGGGTAGTACTCTTCTATTATAGCATGCAGATTATCCCAATCATCAATCTCTGTGCTTTCCACCATGGACTAATGGTAATTGTTTGTAGGCTAAATGGTGTGCACATAGAGCCCTTGAGCCTTACAAGAAGATGAAGAGAGTAACAATTGATTTGTAATGTGCCTGGAGGTCAAGGATTGCAAGAAAGGACCTTAAAAAGCTCAAAATAGTGAGCTTCTAATCATATCTTGCTATTTGTTCTCTTATAGACTTATTCATGACAATATTTCTTATCTAAAATTATAGATATCACATAGTTATTGGGAGTAGATTGCTTCAATATATAGTCTTTTTTATCTCCTTTTTTTCATTTTTCATTAATAAACATTATTTAATAAGAGTATTCTGGGCTCATTGTTGTTCATTTTGGTTTCATGATATTTTAACTTTTCTCTTGGTCATTCATAATATATCCTGCCTTAGATGTTTTTCTCCCATATGCTTTTAAAATATGTCTCAACAACATATGATTTCCTTAAGCGTTAAAATTCTCTTAATGCAAGCTGCAAGGGAAACAGGGGCATTGAAAGAAGCAAAGGACAAATTGGAGAAGCATGTTGAGGAGCTTACATGGCACTTGGACTTGGAAAAACACATGAGGGTAATGTTTATTTATTTTGGTCAGAAGCTCATTCTATTTTTTCTTTGAAAATATCACAAGAATAAAATTGGTTGAGTAAAGGCAAAAAACTGTGTCAGCTTAATGATGTAGCAAGTATGTAGTGCTTTCAGTTCAAGGAATTTTGTATAGAATTTTTTAAATAAAATAGAAGTAGCTTATGTGTAAAAGGAAGATGGCTACATTTGTCTTAAATTAAGTACAGAAAGTCCATCATATGTTATTTGTCGATGTTGTTCTAAATTGTAGATTAACTAGTACTCTTTTAAAAAGAAGTTAAACAAATACAACATGATCTGCCACAAAACATTCTTGCAAGAGATTATATACATGATGCAAGTCTTGTCATTAGCTCAGAATTCCAAGGCACATGGTTAACCGTTTGCAACCTTAGGTCATGCTCTAACTCAAGTTGTAGGAATCTCAAATGAAGCATGACTATATTTAAATCATTCTTATATACACTAACTTGGAAGAATCTAAAGCACAAGAGATTGTGAAACTACAATCAACAATAGAGAAGATGCAAACTCAAGCACAAGAAACCAATGCCATGTTGGTGAAGGAACGTGAAGTAGCCAAAATAGCCATACAAGAGGCACTACCTATAATTAATGAGGTAGCTGTTGTGGACATAGCTAAAGTTGAAAAGGTTACAAATGAAAATGAGGAACTAAAGGTGGCAACATTGAGTCTCTAGAACATTGAAATATTCATTTTCTGTAATTTTCATTTTTTATGGAATAGATATATGTATTATGATATTTGGTGAAGTATGCATGAAATTTGATCTCCCTTAACATGATCAAGAATCAATTTAACAATGAAGATCTTACAGGCTTTAGTGGAATCACTAGAGAACAAGGCAGATGAAGCTAAGAGAAAATATTTAGAAGTCCAACAAGAAAGTGAAGAGAGGTTTAAACTTATAGAAGATCAAAAGCCAAAGATAGATCAATTTTAGGACTCTTTACAAAGGTTTGTAAAAACCTTCTATCTTCTACTTGGTTTGTTCACACATATGATATATACAATTTTGATTTTATGCTTGCAGATGAATGTAACATGTGGTAAACTTCACTGCATTTGTATTAGTGTAGACCATGTTTATTCTCTTGTTTCTCATATTTCTTTCTAATATTACACTCAAATAAGGGTGAATAAAAGTAACTAATTAATTCTTTATCCATAAGTTCCTTCAGTTTATTCCATTGGACACAATGTAAATGATATCAAGAACATAAATTAATCAAAATTATTCATGAGTTGGAATCATATTTTAATTGTATTATATGTATATATTTTCATCCTGCCGGTATTTTGATTACCTTTTCTATGTTGATTTAGAAGCTTCAATAGCTGATGCACGGGCACAAAATGCTCTTGGGCATCTGTAGGTATTTATACTTGTTTCTTCTTCAACATGTTTTAGGAATGAAAATGTGGTATATGTAAATAGGGTGCTAAATCTAGATAAAAATGCAATTAGAAATATTATGAAAAGGTGCATTCCATGTTAAGTATATTTTATCCACCCTCTAATATTCTTCAACATAATGCGTGGATTGCCATAAGTTGAGTTCTAAAGGTATTTCAATTCATGGTATGCTTTTTTCTTTTGCTTGTTCAAGTAGGCATTTGTTTGAAATTTGAAAATAATATCTTTATTAAAGCTCTGCAACTAGGATAAAAAGGACTATCTACTAGCCATTACAACAAGGGTGCTTTGTTTATTTATGGAACACACATTATTTTGATTGCAGTGGCATGCTTTACCACTTGTTCTTAAGATCCAAAATTTTAATGCATTTATGGTAAAAGTAAAATTTCTAGTTCTAATTGTTGGATGCATAAATGCTTATTTTGGAAAACTTGTATTGTATCTTAAACAATGGCAAGTCTTTCCCTAATTTTCCATGACACATATCCCAGATTGTTAACTTTGGAAAAGATGTTTTGCATTTCCACATGTTACCTAAATCTGTTTGCACCTTTATCTTATGGTTACGAACAAATTGACAAGTATTTCGTACTATGCAGGAATTTGCTACATTCATGAGAGTACTTGGAAGCTACCCCATGGATATGAGCTTAAGTGATTGACTGGCTACATACTTTCCTAGGGAGGAATTGGGCAGGGTGTTATTATTTCAATTGAATGTACAAACACATAGTAGCTTACCTAAAAATAAATCGGGTAAGTTAGTGGGGTAAATGATGAACAAATTCTATTTGCACATTTGAATAGAGTATTGTTTAGTTAGAGTCAAAGAAACTATACATTATTTTCAAGTACATCGTAAAATGTTATTATATATTCTTTGCCCAGGACATTAAAATTGCCCAAATATGGACTAAAATTACTTCTTTAAGCTTTTTGAGAAGAAATGTGTACAATTAATTTCTCCTAGAATCATGTAAATTACATGCCTCATTATTATATATTTTATTTGTATCTATATTTGTATACTAGTGTTGACTTTGTATGGTTTGATGACATTAACCTCATGGTCCCATGTAGGATATTTTTTTAAGCATAATGTATATGATATGGAATCTTTTCCTAAAATGGTGGAGAGCTACAGTTTAGGAAGTAGAATTTTAGCTATTGATGAATAGGAGGGTTGGAATTATGTAGCCATTGCTTGATTTGTAATCTGAGGCAACTATGTTGTACTTTGACATACTAGCAATATGGATTTGTTTGGAGAAGTACCCAAACAACTACCTCAAGATGAATTTACAATAATGCACGTATATTCTTAAAGTATGTGCTATTCAACTCCCACAGATGTCTAATCATCATTGATAGCACATTCTAGAGATAATTTATGTAATGTTGTATTTATAGTGGCCCTTTGGCAGTTTTGAGAGCTAATTTTGATTATTTCTCTAACTCTCTCATAAATACTTCTGATTGCAGTATGCTAGCTCATCTTGGAATGAACTCAAACATATTATGTAGGCTATGGGATTTCTTGTAAGTATATTATTCTAAGTAATGCAAAATTGTTTTTCATTACTCTTTCAACTTTTAAAACTTAGATTACTCACTTTATGTTTCATAAATGTAAGTAATGTCAAATATTCTCTTGAATCTTCCAATTGATATTTGAAGTTTATACAGAAGAAGACACAAAATTCAATGTTTAAACAGTCATTCTGCCTTATTCAGTCATTCCATTTCAATGTTTAACTAGTCATTCCACCTTATTCACAACAAAAAGTGGTAAATATTTGTTCTATTTTTATTCACCTAAATTGACCTTTGCCTATTGAAGTGAATGATATTTAAGAATAGCCTTGTTTCAGTTATCTAATTTCCTTTTCTCTTTTATTTGTTTCAGTTGTATTCAGGTCCCTTCTTTATGAAGCTTGTGGAAGAGTTATTAATCCCATATACGGATATGTGGGGCTACAGTGGACTGGCAATTGGCATAGCTGTCAAACTACAGTGGAAAGTGTTCTCAAGAGCCATCCCTTACAAAGAAAGGGACCTCTTGACTGTCTACTTTCAGAGTGCTTAGATATAAAACCATCTCCATCAAGATTAACTGATTCGATGTCAATAGACAATTCTGTCAAACTCAAGAATCGAAATCGATTCAAGCATTCTCTACACAGAAAATCAAGGACCCATTTAGAAAATCTCAATGTCAGCACTGATTCTCAAGTGTGCAACTTAAAATGGCACAATTCTTGTCCAGAAGAATTTGAATCAATGTAAGCATGAAGCATTCTCAATTCACTTATTGAAAATAAATTCAATAAGCTCTTGTGCGTTGTTCACTCTTCTTTACTCTTTGACTGCCTACATTAGTGGTTGATTAATACTATCTTAAATATAGATTTTAGGTAGCCCAGGAGGAGAATGAAATGAAAACCAGCAATAACAATGAGACTACAACTTATTGAGTCTAGGATACAGTGAAGGCAGGGGGCAATGTTGAACCTGCACAAGTTCAAGGAGAAGTGGCTAAAGAAGAAGCAGTTGAAGAAATGTTTCTCAGTAATGAGATGGAGAATTTGAGTGATGATAGCCATAGTAAAGAGATTGATGAGAATGACATGGAATTAGAACTTAGACTTGGATCTCCAACGTCCCATGAAGCAGTGCAGCAGCTCCTCCATGATTTCAAACAATTTCACATGCATTGGAGTAGTAAAATTGGGTGCAAAGATCCTCCCCCTCCTAACATTACATCTCTTAGCCTTGCTTTAAGCTAAGCATAACATTGTATAGATCATTTGCCTAAGAGCAAACAATTTTCTAGTTTTGTGCCATTCATTCATAGGCCGTAGGTTGCATTTTTTATAGTGCAATTTTAGCTTTTCTATAATATGTAACAGTGTGACAGTTCAGAATGGTCATGAATGGTTTTCTTAATAATCATTTTTGTCATTTTTGTGCATTGTAACTCAGATTTTTAGTCTTGTGACTGAAAATAAACATTGTAAGACTCTATTTCTAAGCATTTTTCAAGTAAGATAGATATTTCAGACTTGTGTAACCTGTAAGAACACCTTTCTTTTAATAAAGTTCAATGATTTTGCCTTCTCAATGGCTATCTTATTGTGTGCAATTGATGATTGATGTGTATTTCTGTGTTTTATGTTTAAATCCTCAAATATAAGACTAAATATACTACCAATTGACAAAAATCAATGAATAAATATGACTAAACATATGACTAAATATACTACCAATTGACAGAAATCAGTGAATAAATATACTACCAATTGACACAAATTTGGTCGCACTATAAATTTGGTCATGTGAGAAAATAAATGACCGGCAATAAACTACTAATGGTCATGTGACCAAGCTCAGTGAATAAATATGACTAAATATATGACTAAATCAATAACTAAATTACTGACTAAATATACTACCAAATCAATCAATCAAATCAACCAATAAATGACTAAAAATGGTTTAGTCATCAATTCAGTCATGTTATAAATGACTAGCAATAAACTACTAATGGTTACGTGACCATGTTTAGTCATTTATATGCAGTTTTTAGTAGTTTTTTTAATCATATATTGTTGTTTTTGTACTAGTGTAAGGTACTGCGAATGTGCTCTTCTTTAGGTTTAATGAAATTTTCATGCTTTTGCATCGGTTCAACATCATCTGGAGGTCCTGAATGTGATCCTTTATTAATCCATGAACTGTCCAATCGTCTAAATATACTTCTAGGAAATCATGGATGAACTCTTTAAATGTGTTAATCATTATCCGGTTGAATACTATTGGTGTAATCTTCAACCCGAATGACATAACCATGTACATGTATGATCCCCACTCAGTTGCAAAAGTGGTTTTGGGTTGGTCTTATTCACGGATCTTCACCCGATGGTATCCGGAGAACCCATCTATGATTGAATAGATTTCTCTTCCTATCACTGATTCCAATATTTCTTCCATAAATGGGGTGGGAAAGGGGTCGTGCATACATGCTTTATTCAGTTCTCTAAAGTCAATGCACACCTAGATTTCTCTTGTTTTCTTATTTTGTACCACCATGGGGCTTATCCACTCTGCGTCTTCTACCGGTTTGATGAGATCTTCGCAGGGAACATTTTGTCTATTTCTATTTTCACTTTCTTTTTCATGTTTGGGTTTAATATGTATGGTCTTTTCCGGACTGGTTTGGTACCCTCCTTCAGTTGTATTTTCATTACGCCTACTTCTTCTTTAATTCCTTTCATTTCTATGAAACTTCAGGGAAATAAGTCTTGGAACTCTGTTAGAATTTCAATTGTTTGTGCTATTAGTTTCTCATCCCAATAATCTCCTATTTTTTCTAACTTGGGATCACCCTCCGTTACAATGTTGGCTTCTTTGATTTTGAGAGGTTTATTATAATATTTTTCTTTTGGTTACTTAATTTCTTCTATTTGTCTTTCTCCTTGATTGATCTTGATTTTTGGTATTGGTTCTTCTTCCTTATCTTGTCTTTTGCAGCAATGTTTCTCTAATCCAGAATCCTCCCATTCTATTAAATCTTTAAATATATACATCTTCCTCTTTCAGTGTTGTGGAATGGGATTTTAGTGCCGGTATTTCTTGTTCTTCAATGGGACTAAAAAAGATTTGTTTTATTCTTCCCAATGCAATTTTTATTTGTAAATTCTTACTGAAGAATGAGAAAGTCTAGATGAAACCATAGTTAGTTCTTCCCATGTGCTGGTTTCTGTTTGCTTTTCTTGATCCATGTACCAAGTCCCAACTACTGGACATAGGGCCTTTACCTTTCCACTTCTGTTCTTCCCAGATCCAATCAACTTCTTGTGATGTAATCTATTTCAATGAGGGTTCCAAAACCAATAGCTCCACAATAATCTTCCTCAGCTCTGCTTTACTTACTAGCTGCTTCAAATTCTCCTTGATTCTACCAATATGGTTGCATGAGACTATAATAACCCATTATTAACCAAGCCCTCTTTTCCTAGTACAACTTTAACTATCTTGAGGTTGGTTGCTGAATTGCAATTGAAAATATGCTTCAATCTATGATTAGAGACCAGCCCTTGCCTTATGGGGTCTTGAGAAGAGGAGCCACCTATCATGACTATAAAATACACAGCCACAGAAAACACTAGCCACAGAAACCATAAAGGCCCCTTTGCATGCTAGTTAACACCACCTATAGATATGGACAAATACTCAAAAGAAAAAATCCACATTGCTATTGGAGATCTCCTACGCATCCTTATAATTAATGAGGTATTTCTAGAGCATGTGAAAGGTAGTACTCATGCTATCTAGCTGCTATCATCCTACCTCAAACACCATCTTCACTTCTCTACAAAATAAATGCATGCTATGGGTAGTACTCTTCTATTATAGCATGCAGATTATCCCAATCATCAATCTCTATGCTTTCAGCCATGGACTAATGGTAATTGTCTGCAGGCTAAATGATGTGCATATAGAGCCCTTGAGTCTTACAAGAAGATGAAGAGAGCAACAATTGATTTGCAATGTGCCTGGAGCTCAAGGATTGCAAAAAAGGAGCTTAAAAAGCTCAAAATAGTGAGCTTCTAATCATATCTTTCCATTTATTCTCTTATGGACTTATTCATGACAATATTTCTTATCTAAAATTATAGATATCACATAGTTATTGGGAGCAGATTGCTTCAATATATTATCTTTTTTATCTCATTTTTTTCCATTTTTCATTAATAAACATCATTTAATAAGAGTACTTTGGGTTCATTGTTGTTCATTTTGGTTTTATGATATTTTAACTTTTGTTTTGGTCATTCATAATATATCCTACCTTAGATGTTTTTCTCCCACATGCTTTTAAAATATGTCTCAGCAACATATGATTTCCTTAAGCATTGAAATTCTCTTAATGCAGGCTGCAAGGGAAATAGGGGCATTGAAAGAAGCAAAGGACAAATTGGAGAAGCATGTTGAGGAGCTTACATGGCGCTTGGACTTGGAAAAACACATGAGGGTAATGTTTATTTATTTTGGTCAGAAGCTCATTCTATTTTTTCTTTGAAAATATCACAAGAATAAAATTGGTTGAGTAAAGGCAAAAAACTATGTCAACTTAATCATGTAGCATGTATGTAGTGCTTTCAGTTCAAGGAATTTTGTATAGAATGTTTTTAAATAAAATAGAAGTAGATTATGTGTAAAAGGAAGATGGCTACATTTGTCTTAAATTCAGTACAGAAAGTCCATCATATGTTGTTTGTGGGTGTTGTTCTAAATTGTAGATTAACTAGTACTCTTTTAAAAAGAAGTTGAACAAATACAACATGATCTGCCACAAAACATTCTCGCAAGAGATTATATACATAATGCAAGTCTTGTCATTAGCTCAGAATTACAAGGCACATGGTTAATAGTTTGCAACCTTAGGTCATGCTCTAACTCAAGTTGTAGTAATCTCGAATGAAGCATGATTGTATTTAAATCATTCTTATATACACTAACTTCGAAGAATCTAAAGCACAAGAGATTATGAAACTACAATCAACAATAGAGAAGATGCAAACTCAAGTAGAAGAAGCTGATGCCATGTTGGTGAAGGAACTTGAAGCAGCCAAAATAGCCATACAGGAGGCACTGCCTATAATTAAAGAGGTAGCTGTTGTGGACACAACTAAAGTTGAAAAGCTTAAAATGAAAATGAGGAACTAAAGGTGGGAACATTGAGTCTCTAGAACATTGAAATATTCATATTTTGTAATTTTCATTTTTGATGGAATAGATATATGTATTATGATATTTGGTGAAGTATGCATGAAATTTGACCCCCCTTAACATGATCAAGAATCAATTTAACAATGAAGATCTTATAGGCTTTAGTGGAATCACTGGAGAAGAAGGTAGATGAAGTTGAGAGAAAATATTCAGAAGTCTAATGAGAAAGTGAAGAGAGGTTTAAACTTATAGAAGATCAAAAGTCAAAGATAGATCAACTTGAGGACTCTTTACAAAGGTTTGTAAAAACCTTCTATCTTCTACTTGGTTTGATCACATATATGATATATACAATTTTGATTTTATGCTTGCAGATGAATGTAACACATGGTAAACGTCACTGCATTTGTATTTGTGTAGACCATGTTTATTCTCTTGTTTCTCATTTTTTTTTCTAATATTACGTTCAAATAAGGGTCAATAAAAGGAACTAATTAATTCTTTATCCATAAGTTCCTTCAGTTTATTCCATCGGACACAATATAAATGATATCAAGAACGTAAATTAATCAAAATTATTGATGAGTTGGAATCGTATTTTAATTGTATTATATGTATATATTTTCATCCTGCAGGTATTTTGATTACCTTTTCTATGTTGATTTTGAAGCTTCAATGGCTGATGCACGGGCACAAAATGCTCTTGGGCATTTGCAGGTATTTATACTTGTTTCTTCTTCAACATGTTTTAGGAAGGAAAATGTGGCATATGTAAATAGGGTGCTAAATCTAGATGAAAATGCATTTAGAAATGTTCTGAAAAAGTGCATTCCATGTTAAGTATATTTTATCCACCCTCTAATATTCTTCAACGTAATGAGTGGATTGCCATAAATTGAGTTCTAAAGGTATTTCAATTCATGGTATGCTTTTTTCTTTTGCTTGTTCAAGTAGGCATTTGTCTGAAATTTGAAAATAATGTCTTTATTAAAGCTCTGCAACTAGGATAAAAAGGACTATCTGCTAGCCATTACAACAAGGGTGCTTTGTTTGTTTATGGAATGCACATTGTTTTGATTGCAGTGGCATGATTTACCACTTGTTCTTAAGATCCAAAATTTTAATGCATTTATGGTAAAAGTGAAATTTCTAGTTCTAATTGTTGGATGCATAAATACTTATTTTGGAAAACTTGTATTGTATCTTAAACAATAGCAAGTCTTTCCCTAATTTTCCATGACACATAACCCAGATTGTTAATTTTGGAAAGGATGTTTTGCGTTTCCACGTGTTACCTAAATCTATTTGCACCTTTATCTTATAGTTGTGAACAGATTGACAAATATGTCGTACCGTGTAGGAATTTGCTACATTCACGAGAGTACTTGGAAGCTACTTCATGGATGTGAGCTCGATTGGATGGCTAGCTACATACTTTCCTAGGGAGGAATTGGGTAGGGTGTTATTGTTTCAATTGAATGTACAAACATATAATAGCTTACCTAAAATTGAACTGGGTAAGTTATCGGGGTAAATGATGAACAAATTCTATTTGCACATTTGAATATAGTATTGTTTAGTTGTAGTCAAAGAAAGTATACATTCTTTGCAAGTACATCGTGAAATGTTATTATATATTCTTTGCCTGGGACATTAAAATTGCCCAAAGATGGACTAAAATTACTACTTTAAGCTTGTTGAGAAGAAATGTATACAATTAATTTCTCCTAGAATCCTATAAATTATGTGCCTCATTATTATGTATTTTATTTGTATCTATATTTATATACTAGTGTTGACTTTGTATGGTTTGATGACATGAACCTCATGGTTCCATGTAGGAATTTTTTTTAAGAATAATGTATATGATATGGAATCTTTTCCTAAAATGGTGGAGCAACTACAATTTAGGAATTAGAATTTTAGCTATTGATGAATAGGAGGGTTGGAATTATGTAGCCATTGTTTGATTTGTAATCTAAGGCAGCTATCTTGTACTCTGACATACTAGCAATATGGATTTGTTTGGAGAAGTACGCAAACAACTACCTCAAGATGAATTTACAATAATGCATGTATATTCTTAAAGTATGTGCTATTCAACTCCCACAGATGTCTAATCAGCATTGATAGCACATTCCAGAGATAATTTATGTAATGTTGTATTTATAGTGGCCCTTTGGCAGTTTTGAGAGCTAATTTTGATTATTTCTCTAACTCTCTCATAAATACTGCTTATTGCAGTATGCTGGCTCAACTTGGAATGAACTCAGACATATCAGACAAGCTATGGGATTTCTTGTAAGTATACTATTCTGAGTAATGCAAAACTATTTTTCATTGCTCTTTCAACTTTTAAAACTTAGATTACTCACTTTATGTTTCATAAATGTAAGTAATGTCAAATAGTCTCTTGAATCTTACAATTGATATTTGAAGGTTATACAAAAGAAGACACATAAATCAATGTTTAAATAGTCATTCCACCTTATTCACAACAAAAAGTGGTAAATATTTGTTCTATTTTTATTCACCTAAATTGACCTTTGCCTATTGAAGTGAATGATATTTAAGAATAGCCTTGTTTCAGTTATCTAATTTCCTTTTCTCTTTTATTTGTTTCAGTTGTATTCAGGTCCCTTCTTTATGAAGCTTGTGGAAGAGTTATTAATCCCATATACGGATATGTGGGGCTACAGTGGACTAGCAATTGGCATAGCTGTCAAACTACAGTGGAAAGTGTTCTCAAGAGCCATCCCTTACAAACAAAGGGACCTCTTGACTGTCTACTTTCAGAGTGCTTAGATATAAAACCATCTCCATCAAGATTAACTGATTTGATGTCAATAGACAAATCTCTCAAACTCAAGAATTGGAATCAATTCAAGCATTCTCTGCATAGAAAATCAAGGACCCATTTAGAAAAGCTTGATGTCACCATTGATTCTTAAGTGTGCAACATAAAATGGCACAATTCTTGTCCAGAAGAATTTGAATCAATGTAAGTATGAAGCATTCTCAATTTCTCTTATTGAAAATAAATTCAATAAGCTCTTGTGCCTTATTCACTCTTCTTTACTCTTTGACTTCCTACATTAGTGGTTGATTAATACTATCTTAAATGCAGGTTTCAGGTAGCCTAAGAGGAGAATGAAATGAAAGCCTGCAATAAAAATGAGACTATATCTTATTGTGTCCAGGATACAGTAAAGGCAGAGGGCAATGTTGAACCTGTACAAGTTCAAGGAGAAGTGGCTAAAGAAGAAGCAGTTGAAGAAATGTTTCTCAATAATGAGATGGAGAATTTGAGTGATGATAGCCATAGTAAAGAGATTGATGAGAACAATGTGGAATTAGAACTTAGACTTGGATCTCCAATGTCCCATGAAGCAGTGCAACAACCCCTCCATGATTTCAAACAGTTTCACAAGCATTGGAGTAGTAAAACTAGGTGCAAAGATCCTCCTCCTCCTAACATTACATCTCTTAGCCTTGCTTTAAGCTAAGAATGTAACATTTTATAGATCATCTGCCTAAGAGAAAACAATTTTCTGGTTTTGTGCCATTCATTCACAAGCCATAGGTTGCATTTTTTATTGTGCAATTTTAGCTTTTCTGTAAGATGTAACAGAGTGATAGTTTAGAGTGGTCATGAATGGTTTTCTTAATAATCCTTTTTGTCATTTTGTGCATTGTAACTCAGATTTTCAATCTTGTGACTGAAAATAAACATTGTAATACTCTATTTCTAAGCATTTTTCAAGTAGGATAGATATTTCAGACTTGTACAAGCTGTAAGAATACCTTTCTTTAAATAAAGTTCAATGATTTTGCCTTCTCAATGGTTGTCTTATTGTGTGCAATTGATGATTGATGTGTATTTTTGTGTTTTATGTTTAAATCCTCAAATATTAGACTAAATATACTACCAATTGACAGAAATCAGTGAATAAATATGACTAAACATATGAGTTTAAATATACTACCAATTAACAGAAATTAGTGAATAAATATACTACCAATTGACACAAATTTGGTCACATTATAAATTTGGTCATGTGAAAAAATAAATGACCAGCAATAAACTACTAATGGTCATGTGACCAAGCTCAGTGAATAAATATGACTAAATCAATGACTAAATTAACGACTAAATATACTACCAAATCGATCAATCAAAACAACCAATAAATGACTAAAAATGGTTTAGTCATCAATTCAGTCGCGTTATAAATGACTAGTAATAAACTACTAATGGTCACGTGACCATGTTTAGTCATTTATATGCAGTTTTTAGTAGTTTTTTTAATCATATATTGTTGTTTTTGTACTAGTGTAAGGTACTGCGAATGTGCACTTCATTAGGTTTAATAAAATTTTCATGCTTTTGCATCGGTTCAACATCATCCGGAGGTCCTGAATGTGATCCTTTATTAACCCATAAACTATCCTATCATCTAAATATACTTCTAGGAAATCATGAATGAAATCTTTAAATGTGTTAATCATTTTCTGGTTGAATACTGCCGATGCATTCTTCAACCCGAATGGCATAACTGTGTACATGTATGATCCCCACTCAATTGCAAAAGTGGTTTTGGGTTGGTCTTATTCGCAGATCTTTACCTGATGGTATCTGAAGAACCCATCTGTGAATGAATAGATTTCTCTACCCGCCACTGATTCCAATATTTCTTCCACAAACGGTGTGGGAAAGGGGTCATGTATACATGCTTTATTCAGCTCCCTAAAGTCAATGCACACCCAGATTTGTCTTGTTTTCTTAGTTTGTACTAGTGCCAATGTTGACACTTTTTGGCCAAAGTTGACATTGAAATGAACATTTTGAAAAAAAATCTTCACTTTCGGACACCTATAGTTGCTAAACCGTGAGGAATTTAAAGATGATGTAAACTAATGATTTATCACATTTTATCTGTAGATTCTAAATATATAATTTTTATTTTTTTTGGAATCAAATTATATTTCCTTTTCCATCTCCTTCAAGAACTAGTTTCTAATACTAAACAACATTTTTAAAGAGTGACGTGTACTGTGTAAAACATAACCTTTTTTCTATGAAGGTTAAAATTCTATTTTTTTTGAATTTAGATTTTTAACTACGATATCTAGAGGATGCATTTGGTTTCATAATGTGTTATTGAATATTTTTCTTTTCATTAACTTTTGAAGTCAAACCAATTACAATTTAAACATAGGTGTACTGTGTAAAGCATAACGTTTTTTGTATCTATCAGAATTCAATTTATTTTTTTTGTTGGAATAAGGACATCAATACCTAGAGGACACATATTTTTTAGAATTTTTTTCCTATATTTCCTATTTTTTCGTATGTATGAAACATAGACCTTGATGTTCATTAAAAAACCTACATTCACAAGAAATAAAAAATGAATATAATAATCAAATTAAATATATTTAAAATTATACTTTTTGGGAAGCATATAATAAGGACTACATACTTACAAAACATAAAATTTTAAATGAATTCATTTGATCCCGCAAAAGGTAAATCAAAAGTGGTTTTTTATCATCATTTTGATAGGTGTAGAGAAGACTCCATGATAGGTATGATTTAAAACTAGCGGGGTTCTATCCAAGGGGGTTTGATCTAAGGGGGTTTGATCAAACCCTATTCAATTACAATCCTTTAAATGGATCCTTTCAAGGCTTAAATCATTATATTTTATAAAACTATGTGATTTCAACAAAAATTAGGATATCCCAGAAAGTGTAACCCATTATTGTGGTAGCATACAATGGCGCTTATCCACTCTGTGTCTTCTACCAGTTTGATGATCCTCGCATCCAACATTTTGTCTATTTCTATTTTCACTTTCTTTTACATGTTTGGGTTTAATCTATATGGTCTTTTCTGGACCGGTTTGGTACCCTCCTTCAATTGTATTTTCATTACGCCTACTTCTTCTTTAATTCCTTTCATTTCTATAAAACTTCGGGGAAATAAATCTTGGAACTCTGTTAGAGTTTCAATCGTTTGTGCTACTACTTTCTCATCCTAGTAATCTCCTATCTTTTCTAACTTCGGGTTACCCTCGGTTACAATGTTGGCTTCTTTGATTTTGAGAGGTTTATTATATTATTTTTCTTTTGGTTACTTAATTTCTTCTATTTGTCTTTCTCCTTGATTGATCTTGATTTCTGGTATTGTTTCTTCTTCCTTATCTTGTATTTTGTAGCAATGTTTCTCTAATCTGGAATCCTCCCATTCTGTCCAATCCTTATATATATATACATCTTCCTCTTTCAGTGGTGTGGAATGGGATTTTAGTTTTGGTATTTCTTGTTCTTTAATGGGACTAAAAATGATTTGTTTTATTCTTCCCAATGTAATTTGTATTTGTAAATTCTTACTGAAGAATGAGAAATTTTGGATGAAATCCTTAGTTAGTTCTTCCCATGTGTTGGTTTTTGTCCACTTTTCTTGATCCATGTACCAAGTCCTAGCTACTAGACATAGTGTCCAATATAATAATTGTATATACAACTAATCATCATATTCATAGTTCTCAGGCTTCGTCATCCCACAATAATGGGTTACACTTTTTGGCCAAACTTAACATTGAAATCAACATTTTGAACTAAATCGTCACTTTCTAACACCTATAGCCGCTAAACCATTAGGAATTTGAAGATGATGCGAACTAGTGATTTGTGAGATTTTGTTTGTAGATTATAAATATATTTTAAAAAAATTGGAGTTAAATTGTAAAATGTTTTACGTCTCCTTTGATAACTAGTTTTTAATGGTAAACAACATTTTTTAAAGTGATTTGTATTCCGTAGCACATAAATTTTTTTCTACAAAGGATAAAATTCTTATTCTTTTGAATTTAGATTGGTAACACCGATATATAGGGCATGCATTTGGTTTCATAATGTTTTGTTGAATATTTTTTTAATTAAGTTTTGAAGTCAAACCAATTATAATTTAGACCTAGGCGTATTCCGTAAAACATAACTTTTTCTGTATATATCGAAATTCAATTTTTCTTTTTTTTTTGAAACAAGGACAACAATACCTAGGGCATAGATATTTTTAAGAATTTTTTTCACTAATTTACTAATTTTCCATGCATGTATCTAACAAAGAACTTGATGTTTGGTGAAAAACCTACATTCACAAGAAATAAAAAAAATAAATATAATAATCAAATTAAATATATTTAAAATTATACTTTTTGGGAAGCCTATAATAAGGACTACATACTTAAAAAACATAAATTTTAAATGAATTAATTTGATCCACCAAAAGGTAAATCAAAAGTGGTATTTATCAGCATTTTGATAGGTGTAGAGGAGACTCCATTATAGGTATTGTTTAAAACTAGCAAGGTTCTATCCAAGGGGGTTTGAATCTAAGGGGGTTTGATCAAACCCTCTTCAATTAAAATCCTTTAAATGGAACCTTTCAAGGCTTAAATCATTATATTTTCTAAAAATATGTGATTTTAGCAAAAATCAGGATGTCCCAGAAAGTGTAACCCATTATTGTGGCAGCACTATTGGCATATCTCCAAGTGTTTCTCGGGTGGGATATCACCTTCATAAGGGGGAATGTCTTCATATTCTTCCAATTTCTATTAAGAATCTTGATGATATCAGAGTTTTGGAGGTCTCCCAATTTCTTATAGTTCATTTGTGGGTGTTATAGCAGCATGTTGTAGTGCAGGTAAGGGTATGTGGTATTCTAATCATTCTACCTACTTCATCCAGAATGGTTTCCTCATTTTGATTTAGATATTCTTGTAACTCCCCTATTCCAGAATATTTTGGAAGTTTGGTCTGGGGATTTTGAGAAACTAGACAGACTATTCATTGGTTTTTTATGTTGCTTTCCTCCTCTATTTCTATTGTACCACACATGTCTTGTCCTACAATGTTCTGTTCTTGTTTTGTTTTCTTAATCATGAATATCCTCTAGGAGCCAAAAAGTCTCCGAGAGTACAATTCTTGGTTGTTTTGTATCCAAGCTTCTAATACTACCTCATTGTCTGTACTATCATTAGTACTCTCTATTTCCAATTCCCCTTGCGAGTTGGGTTCTTCTAGGTTTCATCTCCCGGTATAGTGATGGTGTTAATTGTTTGGTCATTATCTTCATAATCCTCTATATTAACTTCTTCCACATAGGCTTCTTCTGCCTTCCTCCCTAGGGGTATATGGACCACCCTTTTATTATCAAAAAATGACATCTCCTCCTTTCTGGCATCAATGATCCCTTTAGAGTCCACAAATCATCTCAGCCCTAGGAGGGCATCAAATGAATCAAATATTGTTTCTTTCAGAGTTACTACCTCAAAGTCAACAGATTGATTTACTCCTTTCACATTTACTTCCACTTTTTTCCATGTTCCCAGAGTCTTCATTCTGATACCATTCGCCAAACTAATGCTATTTAAGGAGTTGGTTCTAGTGTGGGTTTTCCCATATGCTGCCATATTCTTTTCGGAATCAAATTGACATCCGACCCTAAGACAATCATAACCTTGGGGATTTTCTTTTGTAGGATCCGAAGTTTAATCATGATTGATCTTAACTTCCAGTGTCTCCCTACTATCCTGACTTGAGGTAGAGTTCTTTTATTCCAGTATTTACTAAGTTGGATTAATTTAGTGAGAAGATCTTGGTGTCCTGCTACTTTTGCAAATTGTTTGAGGATTTTACTTCTTGTTCTATATAGTAGCTTTGTTCTAGCTTCTCCCTTTCCTCTTCTTGTTCTAGAATCTGCTTGGTTTGTTCAACAATCTGATCATGTTGTTCCTTGGTAGGATAAAATTCATCCTCCTCCTCAAAACTACTCTCTTCTTCTGAGGTTTCCCAGTTTGGTTTTCTCGTATATGTGCCCTTTTGGGTTACTACTGTAGCCTTACTTTGGTTCTTAGTTCTTGAGTTGGTATGTATTCACTTCTAGTAGTATCTTCTTCTATCATGTATCTATCATTTTTCCCAATTTTCTAGCATTGTTTCCTTCCTTCTTCTAACTCCTTGGGTGTCTTCCGAAGGAGCCTAGCCCCTCTTGTGGATATGAAATTAGTCTGTTTGTCTTTTTGGTTCTGTGCACTGTAGTGTTGTCAAGCCTTCTCACAATTAAATGCATCATGATCTTCTTCACCATAGAATCCACATTGTTTCATCTTTTCTCCCCAACATTTTATGGTGAAGTGTCCTAGTTTTCCACAATTAAAGCAAGTTGCATCCGCTTGCCTACCTCTTCCTCTTCCACCTCAAAAGGATCCATTGCCATTATAGCTTCCTGGTCCTTTAATAGCATTAACACTTTGCCATGATGGGGCCTGTTATCCATGATCTAGTGCATACAACAACCTTTCTGCCAATCCTTTTATATAGGTCATCTCCCGATCATGATCTGGTTCTTTGTTTATTCAGAAATTAATGGATGGACATTTTGAAGTTTCATGACTATTCCATTCTCTGCATAGCCCACAGTATACTGAATTTGGTTTTTTAATAGTGTGGAGGTCCACCCTTAGGGCATTTTCTCTCTTTTCTCCTATTTCCATTGGACAGTCATTCTGGAGGTGGCCTTCTCTGCCACAATAGGAGCACCAAATACTAGACCTTTGTGGGCCAATCTCCCTTTTCATCAGTTCTTGCCTCAATCGTAGCTGGTCCATTTCTAGTTGCAATCTCTCCATTTTCCTATTTTCTTTCTCTCTTTCTATTTTTCTCTAGGATTGCCCCTCTATCCGGCATGCTAGTGCAACCAGGTCCAAATATGAATTGAAACTTCTACCATCTAGAGCCATCCTTAATTCTGGGACGATGGCTGATAGGAACCATTCTCTCTTTTATTTATCGTTCAGTTGTTCATCTAATCACCTAACCACTTCCTTAAACCTTTTATCAAATTCTAAGATAGACTCGTCATCTCTCTGAGACAATTCCCTTAATTTTCTTATTCCTTATGTTGGAAGTTCTGGGCTATCAAAGTTTTCCAAGAATGTTGCTTTTACTTCATCCCAAGTTTTATTGTTTTGGGGGTACATCTTTCTGTACCACTTCAGCAGTTCTTCCCTTAATGAGCTAATAAAATCAAATAATTTTATGCTATATCTTTGCTTGTTCCGGCTCTACCAGATGATCTCTAATAGAAAGACATGTTATGTGGCATTGCTGGTGTCTCTTTCAAAGACTGGCATTTTCTTTGATGTGGCCATATCTTCTTCATCTAATGACTTTTCTTCCATACTTGTAGTATCGCTACCTTCATCTCCTGATATATGGCTACATTTAATTTCTTTTGTTGTTCTTTCATATTCACTTCTCCCTCCTATGGTCTCCCACTCAACTAAATGATCACTATTTAAAATATCCCAATTGACTGTAAAAGTTGTCCAAAATTCCCTTTTCTTGCTTCCTTCTATCTCTTTGGTGGTTCCTATATATGATATGATTGGCTCAAGAGGTGACTCCTGGTTCAGGGGTGATGTCTATTCTTTATACTATTTTAATCTTAATTGTGTCTCTTCATCAGTAATGATGTTTAGTTTATTTAACAAATCATCAGGGTCCAGTTTTGGTGATTCTTCCTTCCGTTTAGTTGTAGTACTATTGGCTTCTAATTTTTGTCCTCCTCCTTTCTTGTTTCTGGCTACACCCACATTGGCACACTTAGCAGCAACCTTCTTAGCGCACTCCCCATGTTTCCTTAAGATTTCTTTTACCATCCTTTCCACTTGTTATGTTTCCTTTCTTTCTCTCTCGCTTTTTCGGTATCTTTCTTCCCTTTCTTGGGTCTGTTTTCATCTCCTTTCCTCCATGTTCATTTCTATTTCTAATTGAATGATTTATGATATCTTTCTTCCTACTTTGGATTTCCTTATCCCCATATATGCATTTGTTCTAGATTTCTTTCCTTCCTATATCATCTTTCAAAAATAATTTTCTAAATAGTCACATCTTTACAAGGACCTTTGAGGTCCTCCCCCTTTCCATTCATCATCCCCTAATGGCCTACCCCCTCTCACAGAGGTGGATTTAGGATCTGACGAAGGCTTTATTATTTTGTTCTCTTCTCTCTTCTAGACTTCTAATTTCTTTTACTATTCTTTCCAAGGTCCCGGTAATGAACCAATGTTAGCATGAGAAACTGGGACCAGTACAGTCTAGAGACATGTATCCCAATACTTCTTATGTAGTCTAATTTATGCCCTAAAAGACATAGTATGAGAATAAGTCTGATTATCAAAGGTGAACAACCATGCATCATACATATTAAAAGAAGATAACCATATCCTTACATAAACTATAGAACCCATCTATTAATTTAGGCATCTTTGTTTATAGATATATATGTATATTCAGAATACTAATTGGGTAGGTCTAGTCTCTTCTCTAGTTAGTCCATTACATTCTTATCCTTATTCTCCACATTCTATTTCATAAGTTTATATGTACATGTATTCTTTTGAAGTGTCATGACTTTTCCTCTTTATCTCATGCCTTTTCTAGAAGTGAAGTCTTTCTCTGATATCTTTCAGTATCCTTGTTCCGGTACCTAACCAGCTAACACCCTGGTCATCTAGAACCAATTTTAAAAATAAGGAATGTAAAGGTACAAAATAGGACTTGTGTTTAAGTACATTGACCCAGGATTTCCTCAATGGTATCCCTCTACTAGTTTCTTTAGTATCTATAGGAATAGGAGCCTTCTCATAGATCCTACCATGAGGATCATTCCTTGGCTTCATAAATAGATCATTAGAGCTATAGTCTCTATCCTAACAAGAGAGAAGGGGGCTTAGAAACTACAACTCCAACATCACATAAGGCAGAGACAGATAAACCAACTCTATACTGCTACACCTCCATCGCAACCTATAATCCATGATCAAAGCCAATAGGGGAACAACCAAGAAGTGAACAGTTGACATTTTTGTTAGGCATGCAAGGGGATAAGAAAGTTGTCTCAACCCCTAACATGCACCCATAGAAGCACAATAACCTTTATTAGTAGGAGTGACCATGGAACCTAAGATCTTAGGGCTCCCCATGGGTGATTCAAAGGCTTTCTGGTGGGACTCCATCTAGAGATCAATAAGTCTTTCTTCCATTTCCTCATCCACTAATCCATTCCACTCCGCCATTGCATCCCCTTCCCCATAGGCTAGGTATCATCATCATTGTCGTCTTCATTACAACCTCTTGCTCACTATACTTAAACATCATCCATTTCAATGATTAGACAGTCAATAGTAATTCTACACCTCATCCACAACAAAAAGTGTTAAATATTTGTCTTATTTTCATTGGTCAAAATTGACATGGTGCTCTTGCTCAATGCCATTTGAAAGAATAATGCAAGAAGTTTTCTCTTTAGACACCATTCAAAGAAATCTATATTGATATACTATGAATAAAGTTGATGGTAAAGGCCTAAAATGATAAATTATATATTATTCTTCCCCTAATAATTAATATTAAATATATAATGTCAAGGTAACTAAAGATATACAAGTTAAATTTCAAATAGAAATAATATTTAGTATATTAAAATAATATTTAAATAACTTAAAATAATAATAAAATTAAATAAGTTTTGTATCCTCTAAATGTATACTAGAGAACTAATAATAATTAAATATTTGTGAAAAATTTAAGTACTATGCACAATTTTCTTTATATCATTGTAATGTTGAAATTTGCATACCCATGCCAATTCTCATATATTTTAAGGCTTATGTTCATGGAATGACTTAACAAAATTATCTATCGATAAATGGTGCACTCTTGTGTAAAGTTGGCTCATTCTCGAAACCTTTCCCCACCCTCATTGGTACATACTTCCATACATTTACCTTATCTTATCAATATATGTACTTATTCTTATGTAGTCACCATTTATTATACTTATCCTTGCACCCATTCCCATACATTATTTCCCTACGTTGATACTATCACTTTATTATCTGAGGTCAATTAGGTTTAGTGTGTGAGATCGATCTCGCACCATGTGGAATTGACCAAAATTCAAAAACACAAATTTCAAATCTTTGATACTATCCATCATGAGTTGACAAGTAGTACACATTCGTGTGATTAGTTGTTATGTCTTGGTATTTAAAAACATTTAATGTGTTGGAGCAACCAAGATCACTTGCAAAATCAAGAACACTTCCACAAATGAATTTGAGATAAATAAAGTCCTATCAATAAACATATGAATGTGGAGCATAAACATATATTAACCTCACTTACTAATTTACATAAGCATGCCTCATTATATAGGCATGGAAGAGGCAATCCACCTTGCACATGGATTGACAAATGCCCCATGATGTGGCACATGCATGAAGACAAGTGTCCTATAGGTGTCAACTTTTAGATCACTTGGAATGTGCAAACCAAAAACCTTGTGTGACAAGTGTTGGATAACTACAAAGTTCCTTTTGAGGTGAGATGGAAAGTCTTCCAACCTCAAAAGCTATGCACATGAGGTTTACCAAACAACTAGGTAACCTCTAACCTCTAAAAGGTTACACATTCAATTAGACAAGATGTTGTCTAACCTCATCAACCTAAGTACACTTAAGCTATAGTGAATAGATAAATTATTCACTCTAACATAATGTGCATTCAAACCAAACAATATGATGATGTTATAGAAGGTACCCTAAGGTGTGGTGAAAGCAATTTTAAACTAGTCTTAGAGGTTAATGGAATATGGTTGTAAAAAAAACTATCCATGAAGGAAAGAAGGGCATGTCTAGTAGTGGGGTCAACAATCATATCAATATTATGTAGAGGAAATTCACCTTTAGGAGATGCTTTATTAATATCTCTAAATTTTTTATAGATGTGGATATGACCATTAGGTTTTGCTACAGGAATAATGTTATATATCCAAGGAGAATAATCAATGGGATAGAACTGAAACTAACTTTTAAAAGTTTCTCAATTTTAATGTTGACCATTAGAGAAACATTAGGATGCATCTTAAATATATTTGTTATGAACCACAAGTTCTTCATATGTACCAAGCATATCTTCATATGTCTAATTAAATATATTAGGGAAGTCATGAAGAAGCATAGAATGAGAAGTACATTCTAAAGGAGAAAGGCACTTGTTGGTCATGAGGACGTTATCATGATCAGAGACATCCATGGTATCACCCATTGTGAGGGTAATATAGGTTGTAATGAAGGGAAGAGTGGGAAGAATATCATGAAGCTCAAGGGGAAGAACCTACTTAGAAGCAACTTGTATGATGAATTCCCAAAAATAAGCACATGAGTTTAAGTGATATGGAAAGCTATAATCATGATAAAAAGAAGGGGCATTAACATAAACACCCATAAACTCAACTATTGCCTCCTAGTGGAGAAGACATCCAAAGAAAGTGGAGCCAAAGTAGAAGGATTGAGAAGGAGATCAAGATGCTAAAGAGGAAGAGGGAAATCATGGGAAAGAAACACCATAGTGACCTTTACAAAAGGATGGTAAGATGTCTTAGTTGTTTAGGGATGCTTATGACCTATACTAGTAGTAGAGAGGTGTTGATCTAGTTCAACAAGAACCTTAATTCCTTGCTAATGATGACCAAGACCAAACCCACTATAGCCATGTTTAGAGACTAGTCTAAAGCCAAGGCCTAACATTTTTCTAGTTCTAGAAAAGGAAGAGAATAGTCACTAGAATGATTAAAATGGGTAGTGCATTTGCATGCATTAATGGGAGAGGAAGTGATAGAAGATAGAGGAGGTTGATCAAAAGTATGAGGATCAACATGTACAAAGAAGGGATGTCAAAGTGAATCGGGATTGATCTTTTATTCACCAATAGAAGAAGAGCTGACATCTAAGGAGCCACAATCATCACTAAGACATGCATTAGAAATATAAGAGACTAGAATAATAGATGTAAAAGGAGTGGTGGAGGATGAAGTTGAAACTTTGTAGGTCTAGGAACAATAGTAGATGAATAAGGCTCTATCAAAGGAGAAGATGTAATAGTAACCATAGAAGAAGAAGCAAGAGTAGAAGATGCAACCAGATCAAAATATGGAAAGGGAGAAGAATAAGGATGCAATGGGATATGAGATTACATGACCTAGAAATAACGAAAGGGACCATCATTAGCCATGATCATAAAACATATACTTATGTAAACAAACTTTAATGATTAACACAGAGTGGAGGGAATGAAACATGATGCATGAATCCATGGTTTTCTAAGAGGATTAAATGAAAATATCCCAAACATGAATGAAATAATGTGGAAAGATATATGGAGCCAATAGAAATTGATAGTACTGAAAAGGGCTCATACCAACATTGTCAAAACCTCAAATAAAAGCATCTAACTTCTAAATATTGGAAGTTTCAACACATATGTACTCCAAGAATTCAATACTATAGGTACATTAAGACTAAATCCATTGTCCACCAATGTACATTTAATGCTAATGGTGTCATGTCCCATTTCTAGAAAAATTAATTTGGTGAGATTATTAGTCCATTCCTATTTTCCCGTGGACTAATATATTTTACTAGGGAAAATATTTATTTAATATTTTATTTGTGTTTTCCAAAATTTATGGACATTATATTTATGGGAAATAATAAAATATTAAATATTGTTATTTATTTGCACAAGTGGGGAGCATGGAATATGGATGAGGTGATTTTGTAACAATCAAAATCTATTTTAAGAATATTTATGATAGTTATGACAAGATTCTATGACAATACCTATGACAAGTTGTCATAGTGGGAGTTACTTTCTAATTTTAGTCAAGAATCTTGCATGGGCTATTTTGGTGAGCATATTTGGAGGGAAATTAATGAAAATTATACTAGCATATTTATATTAAATATAATATATCTAAAGTACACCAAGAGATATCCTTCTCGAGGCGCCTAATGTTAGGATTAATGATTAAAAAAATAGGCACCTCGAGAAGGATATCTCTTGGTGTACTTTAGATATATTATATTTTATATAAATATGCTAGTAGCATCTGGAGCCGCAAGCCTAATTCTGACTATATTATATAATTATATGAATTATTATAATTATATAATATAATAATATAATATAGATTAGATATATTATTATAATATATTATAATAATTATTAAACATAATATAATATAATATTATATATAATAATTCTAATTCTAATTATAATATAGCTTAATTCTAAGTATATTATATAATTATATGAATTATTATAATTATATAATATAATATTATAATATATTATATTTAGGATTAGAGTTATAATATTATATAATTATATGAATTATTATAATTACATATTCTAATTATATTATATATCATATTTAGGATTAGAGTTAGGGGTTATAATTAGGGTTAGGGTTACTGTATAATTTAGAATTAGAGTTAGAATTAGGGTTAGGAATATAATCACGATTCAAATTAGGGTTGGGATTATGGTTAGCAGTAGGGTTAGTTTTATTATTAGAGTTACAACAAAAATTATGGTTAGAATTAGGTTAAATAGGGTTAGATTTAGAAATACGTTTAGATTGCTCAGGTTTATAAAACAATGCTAATTATAACCCTAACCCTAACATTAATTTTAATTGTAACCCTAAATTTCACCCAAACCCTAACCCTTATTATAACCCTAAGCCTAATTTTTACCCTAATATTAATTCTAATTGTCACCCTTTTTTCAAACAGTAACTCTAATTTTAATTGTAATTCTAACCCTAGATCTAACCCTAACCCTAACCTTAAATATAGCTCTAATTTTAACCCTAAGGCTAATCCTAATTGAAACACTATCCCTAACCTTAATACTAAACTTAACACTAATTGTAACTCTAATTCTTACCCTAATTCTAATAGTAACGCACTTTAATTCTAACCCTAATTATAGTAGGAACCCCAACCCTAATTCTAACCCTGGCCCTAATTCTAATCATAACATTGATTCTACCCTAACTATAACCCTAATTTTAAATCTAACAATAATCCTAACCGTTACCTTTATAACTATGATTTTAACCCTAACCCTAACCTAAATTCTAACCCTAACTCTAGCCCTAACCCTATCCCTAACTATAACTCTAATGCTTTCCCTAACTCTAATTCTTAGCCTAACTCTAATAGTAACTCACCTTAATTCTAAACCTAATTCTAATAGGAACCCTAATCCTAATCCTATCTCTAACCCTAACCCTAATTCTAATCATAACTTTGATTCTACCCTAGCTATAACCCTAATTTTAAATCTAACAATAACCCTGATCCTAATTCTAACTATGATTTTAACCCTAACCCTAACCTGAATTCTAAACCTAACTCTAGCCCTAACCCTAACCCTAATTGTAATTCTAATTCTTACTCTAATTTAGTAACCCTAACTCTAAATCTAATCCTAACCTCAATTGCAAACCTAACCCTAATTATAACCCTAACTTGATTCTAACATTAACCCTATTTCTAATCCTAACCCTAACACAAATTCTAACTCTAACTCTAGCCCTAACTCTAACCCTAAATGTAACTCTAATGCTTACCCTAATTTAGTAACCCTAATTCTTACTCTAACCCTAACCTCAATTCCAACCCTATTTTATAACCTAATGTTAGGATTAGTGATTAAAAAGTAGGCACCTCAAGAAGGATATCTCTCAGCGTACTTTAGATATATTATATTTAATATAAATATGCTAGTAGCATCTGGAGCGGCAAGCTTAATTCCAACTATATTATATATCTTAAGAATTATTATAATTATATAATATAATATTATAATATACATTAGATATATTATCATAATATTTTATATAATAATTATATTATTATATATAATATTATAATATAGTTTAGATATATTATTATAATATATTAAATAATTATATATTATTTTTTAGGGTTGGAATGAAGGTTAGATTTAGAATTATGGTTTTTTTAGGGATTGGTTTAGGATTAGGCTTATAAATAGGGTTAGATATAAAGTTAGACTTATAAATCAATGCTAAGTGTAATCTTAAGATTATGGTTAGAATTAGAATTAGGGTTAAATTGAGGTTATGATTACAATTATGGTTTGGGCTAGGGTTAGAACCAAGGTTAGATTAGAATTAGGGTTTTGTTTAGGGATATGGTTAGGGTCAAGGTTATAAAATAGGGTTAGATTTAGGGTTTTAATCATGTTTTAAACTATGGTTATGGTAAGTATTAGAATTAGGGTTAAGGTTATGTTTAGGAATATAGTTATGATGTTGGGATATTTATATTTAGATGAATATGTGCTAAGTGGATTTTTAGGATCATGGTTTAATTAGGGTCAGGGTTAGATTAGGGTTATTTTAAAATTAGGGTTACAATAAGGTTTTAATCTAATTAGGGTTATGGTTATGTTTATAAATCTTGTTAGATTTAATTTTTTATTCATGTACCAAATTATGGTTAGGGTTCCATGTATGGTTATGGTTTGAATGAAGGTCATATTTAGAATTAGGGTTTTGTTTAGGGATTGGGTTAGGATTAGGCTTATAAATGGGGTTAGATATAGGGTTAGGCTTCTAAATCAATGCTAAGTGTAATCTTATGGTTATGGTTAGAATAGGGTTAGATATAGAGTTAGTTTTAGGTTAAGGGTTATGATTATAAATAGGGTTTGGGTTATTGTCAAAACCAATGTTAGATTAGAATTAGGGTTTTGTTTAGGGATATAGTTAGGTTGAGGGTTATAAATAGGGTTATATTTATAATTAGGGTTAGATTGATTGTTATTATTGTAATTAAGGTTTGGGTTAGAATTATGATTATGCTTAAATTAGGGTTTGAATAAGAATTGTAATCCTGACTGTAATTGTAACCCTAAATGTAATTGTAATCCTGATCATAATTGTAATCCAAACCCTAATTCTACCCATAGGTCTACTTAATCCTAACTCTTTAAATAACCCAAACCCTAATACTAACCCTGATTCTAATTTTAACCCTAATTATATTTCTAATCCTAACATAAAGCTTGACCCTAATTCTAACCCTAACCATAAAACTGATTGTAAAACCCTAATTCTAACTACAATTCCAACCCTAACCCTATTTATAACCCTAATGATAACCATAACCCTAACCCCAACTATAACCTTAATTCTAATCGTAACCCTAAATCTCACCCTAACCCTAACCCTTATTATAACGCTAACCCTAGTTTTGACTCTAATTTTGATTCTAATTGTCACCCTTTTTCAAACTATAACCCTAATTCTAATTGCAATTCTAACTATAAATCTAACCCTAACCCTAACCCTAACTCTAACCCTAACCCTAACCTTTATTCTAACCCTAAACATAGCTCTAATTTTAACCCTAAGGTTGATCCTAATTGAAACCCTATCCCTAACCTTAATACTAAACTTAACCTTTATTATAACCCTAACCCTAACTTTAATTCTAACATTAACCCTAATTATAGTCGTAACCCTAATTATAACCCTAACCCTTATCGCAACCCTAATTATAATTCTAACCCTAACCCTAACTCTAACCCTAAGCCTGACTATAGTTCAAAACCTAACCCTAACCTTAATATTAACCTTAACCCTAATTCAACTCTAACCCTAACTCTAATTTAAACCCTAATTCAAACAGTAACCCACCTTAATTCTAACCGTAATTCTAATAGGAACCTTAACCCTAACTCTAACCCTAACCCTAATTCTATTCATAACCCTAATTCTACCCTAACTATAACCCTAATTTTAAATCTAACAATAACCATAATTCTAACCCTTACCTTAATCCTAATTCTAATTATGATTTTAACCCTAACTCTAACTTGAATTCTAACCCTAACTCTAGCCCTAACCCTAAACCTAACTATAAATCTAATGCTTACCCTAACTCTAATTCTTACCCTAATTCTAATATTAACCCACCTTAATTCTAACCCTAATCTTAACTCTAACCCTAAACCTAATTCTAATTCCAATCATAACCCTGATTCTACCCTAACTATAACCCTAATTTTAAATCTAACAATAACCCTAATTCTAACATTAACCCTTATTCTAACCCTAAACATAGTTCTAATTTTTAACCCTAACCCTAACTCTAACCCTACGCCTGACTATAATTCAAATTCTAACCCTAACCTTAATACTAACCTTCCTTAATTGAACTCTAACCCTAACCCTAATTTGAACCCTAACCCTAATTTGAACCCTAACCCTAATTGTAATTCTAATTCTTGCCCTAATTCTAATAGTAACCCACCTAATTCTAACCCTAATTCTAATAGGAACCCTAATCCTAACCTTAACCCTAACCCTAATTCTAATAATAACGTTGATTCTAACCCTAATCACTATTAGAATTAGTTGAAATGTAATTTGAACCCTAACCCTAATTCTAACTCTAATTCTTACCCTAATTCTAATAGTAACCCACCTTAATTCTAACCCTAATTCTAATAGGAACCCTAATCCTAACTCTAACCTTAACCCTAATTCTAATCATAACGTTGATTCTAAACCTAAACCTAACCCTAATTCTAACCTTAATTAGAATTATGGTTAGGGTTAGGGTTGGGTCATTTCAAATGCTTACTTATCTTTATTCCATTATTATATCTTTTATTTTAGTGTTTTGTACTTTTTTGAGATCTATTATATGTAATATACCACTAATTCTAATCCTAACACTATTCTAATAAGCTTGTAGTTTAAATATTTCCATAATTAGTAATGTATTTTCTATTGTGTTGTGTGAATTTTTCACAATACAATTGAATTGCATAGCAAAACTCTATTTTTTAACACTTATATTAATAAGAGTTGTTTTCTCATTTATTAATCTTTTCTAACTAAAATTGTGTTCACTTTAAAAATATTGACCCTAATATATTTTTAATATTAAATTAATATTAAAATTTGAAGTTTAATATATTTTTAATGGAATAATCAATCCTTTACTAAATAATAGAAATATTAATAAGAGTTGTTTTCTCATTTATTAATCTTTTCTAACTAAAATTGTGTTCACTTTAAAAATATTAACCCTAAGTTAATATTAAAACTTAAACCTTGATATGTTTTTAATGGAATAATTATTTTAATGGAATAATCAACCCTAGTGAATTTTTAATATTAAGTTAATATTAAAATCTACATTTGGCATGTCTAAAGACCCTTTTAAATTTAATTATCATCATTTAAATAAATCTAAATATATCATTTAGAACTCTAATTATAAATTTGAAAATGGCATTTAAACAATGAAGTAATAGACATTTTTAAATTTAATTATAAATATCTCAACTAATTATAATTTCAAAAAGGTTAAAAGGAAACATTTGAAAAAAAACCTCACACATTATGTTAACTCACAAAAATAAAATAAAATTTGAACTTACTATTTAAATAAAATTAAATCAATAAAATAAAATAAAAATACCTCACAAAATCAATAATTTTTAATAGAGTTATATACTAATTTAATGATTACACTTCATAAATTTAATAAGCATGCCTACCGTCATTTATTTTTTGTGGTAAATCTAAGAGGGAGAGACTCTATGGAAGAAGTTGGAGGAACTCCATAGCCATGAATTATTATTATTTTTATTTGATTATATTTGCTTTGCAATCATATTTTATTTTCCTCTCCATTCTTTTCGAACCCAAACTATTTTTTTTTGTCTAAGCTCAAGTTTTTTTATTTGAGGAGTTGCATGTTGCAAGAAGTAAGCTCTCAAATTATTCTATGAGAAAATAAAAAACATGCAAATGCATCCAAAGAAATGAAGAGTAAAATCTCTTCAACTTTGTTACGATTGAATGTAGGTTTTCATGAGAGCATCTATTGATTACAAAATATTGCAATCTCTCAAAGGTAGATATGGATTAAAAATAAATGAAAGAAAATATTCTTTGTATTCTATATTGTGGATTGCAAAATTATGAACTCAAAATCTATAAAAATAAATAAAATACTATATAATACCTTTTGGTTTTGGATACAAAGTTTAGAAACTTTTATATTCTATGAATTCATTTCAAAAACTTTTCTAATTTATTCAAATTTTAGAAACCTTTATGAATTCATTTTAGAGACTTTTGTAATTTATTCAATTTACAAACTTTAGTAGTTTAGCAATTTATTCATTTTAAAAACTTTAGAAAATAAGTAAGAAATGGGTATTTACTTCTTTGTATATTAAGACTAAAAAGTAAACAAATATGAAGCAAAAAATATATTATCTTGATTACATCTCTTAAAATGTATGCCTACATTATATATAGAGGTTAGAGGAACAAATATATTTTAGTCCCAAATATTTAAAAATTAATGACTATATGATTTTTATTCCAATATATTTTCTATTCTATCCTCTTTAAAAGGTAAATATGTAAAAATCAAATTAATTTCTAATTTTTTAAGAAAGAGTATAATGTGTACATGATGAATTTTATATATATAGAGTAGATTAGAGGTCATCTTGATAGTTGTCAAAATAAATATATCTTGAACTTATATTTAAACATGAGTGACATTTCCTTGATAAGAGAGATTAACCCCTTTGATAACTAAGTCTTGCATTTTTCAAAGTAGTATTGGGAACTCTGTATACTTGTAATGACAGATTGAAAATATATGGAAGTATTCCCATTAAGAATACTTTTTAATTTGATTATCAAGTTTGATTAAAATAAATAAAATAAATAAATAAATGAGAAAATATTAATAAATGATTCCTCTTGTCTCTATCTTTAGAAGTAGTTTTTTTGAGCTAACATTTGTTTTTTTGGCAGGTTCTATTTCCGGGAGATATTTGCTTTTATTAATCTTCTTTGCCTTCACATCAAAGGGTATTTCTGCTCTGGCCGCGTAAATGATGAATGGTTCTGGAAATCTCTTCATTTGCTTTGATCTTAGGTGAAGCAATATGCCACCGATTCCCAATGCCTACTTTGATCATTTGGCTTTTATTTCTCGTGTGGTAACAATTCTTAAATATCTCTCGGACGGCTTCTTTGTTCATTGTTCATTGTTAGTGCTTTCCTTTTTTGTCAAGTTCTTTGCTCTGCTATTTGTTCTTCCTGCGGCTATGGGGTCTTTGCGCAGAAATGTTAGAATTCATCTCCCTATCCAGAAATGGGAGAGGCCAATTCAGGGTTTCGCTAGGGCAGACTCCCTGGCGGAGGTTTTCAAGGTATATGATGTTGTTGTGGAAATCTCAATTGATTCCATTTCCTCTGTTTCATTTTGTTTCTCAATTCCTGTCTAATGCAATGGTCTTGACACAGTGTATAGATCTGGTTAGTAATTTAGGGTTTTTGTTTGTGTAAAGCCATCTCTTTCTGGTAGAACAGTTCATTATGGCTGCTCGGGAGTATAATTTACATGTTGGGTTTACTTTGCACCCCCTCATTAATGTAAATGTTTTACTTCTCCTGGGGGATGAGGGCTTTCTAGTTCTTTTTTGTTTATGCAGGTTGTCTTGCTAAATTATGCCTGCCTTACCCTCTTTTGGGCATTTCTATGCTATTGTAACAACTTTTATATTAATATAATACTATGTTTAGGTGTTATGCACCTTTTTCTTTAAATAAAAAATAAATAAATTTTATAGATTTGTATGCATTTCTGAACTATCGTATCTCTTTCTTTTCAAAACTATTTTTTTAAGAAAATAAAAAAAATATAAAGCAAAACAAACATATATATATGGTTTTGGCCACGGTGGGTGTGCACCTGTGACACTACATATCAAAGGAAAAACTCATTGAATCTATATCCATAAGCACTATTAGGGTTTACAAAAAAAAGGGGCATTGTAAGCATGCTATTTTTATAGATAAAACAAACCAAGGCCTCTGCAACCCTCCCACTCCATTATCCACAGCAGATGTGCTTCTTGAGGCAGAAGGGCTGGGCTTAAACATCACACACTAAGCTTTGACTTGCTTAGGTGGCTGGTGGACCCCTCTCTTATTGACACATTAACAAAACAGAGTAAGAGAAAGGGCCCACTAACCACCTAAGCAAGTCAAAGCTTAGTGTGTGATGATCTTGGTGAGCTTGAACTTTGTCCCACCTCACCTTACATTCATCACCACACTCTGCAAACAAACAACACCCTTTTAAAAAGGGAGAAAAGCCATAAAGAGAAAGATTAGAATAGAGGAAGCCATACAATAGAGACGTGTAATGAAGGCCAATATCTCTTCATCTCCATAGTAAGAGGAAATTGCTCCAAGCCTATCTAGCAGCTTTATCTATCTTTGGGGGATTTATAGGCGTTGTGAGGGGTTTAGTATTGTTAAATTATTAAAATGGGAAAAGATCATGCCAGACAAATTGCACCACTCCCACAATAAATGAAATGCCAAAATTTAACATAGTTGAAACACCAGCATTAAATGAAATGCCAAAATTTAACACCCACCACGAATAGAAAAGTAACAGCCAAGACAAAAGAGCTTCCAATTGTAGTCCTAAATTTTTATGAATTTTTATTTAGTTTTCTTTTTTTGAAATTTTATTTTTCATTTTTTTGTTTATAATTACAACCAAAAAATGAGTGCTCTCATCTCCACCCCTACTGCAACTGTAGTTCGCCTCTAGGTGAAATTATTTTATTTATTTTTCCAAAGTAATTTTATATTTTAGGCATCTCATTTTATCATACAAAAACTCTGTCGAAATTTGTTTGAACACTTGTGTTCATAAGAAAATCTTCTTTGGATGAAAAACCATTGGAGATTGATATTAAAGGATGAAACCCCTTTGGTACTTGAGGGTGATCTCATTCAGAGGTTCAATCAGTTGTAGATTCAGTTGTGAAACTTGGAGTGTGTTATTGTCGTAGCTTAGTTTCTTTCGGTATATCAGTGTTTTTTTTTTTAATGTTAATTTTTCCTTCCAGATCATCTTCCAAAATTGAGAAGAGTCATCTTTCAAATTGAGACAAAATAGTGTTGCTAGTGTTGTGTAGTTTGAGCAGATTTCAATGTGGTGTTTTCAGATTTGTTCTAGTTGTTTATTGCTGTTTTTGTGACTATACAACAGTCCCTTTTTCTGTACTTCCATCAAATATTCCAATAATATAATCTAGATTTCATGATTTATCAATTCTGCATTTTTCGGTGAAATCGGGTGATGTGAAATTGATAGTTTTGTATTCAAATTTGTGTTGATTGTTAAATACGATAATTTTCTGATATAGAACAGCCATGGGCCATACCATTACTGATATTTTATGTTAATTTTCCATAATTTTTTATCTAAAGAAATGTCCATTGGCATTTGTGAAGAAATTATTGAATTCGGGATCAATCGGTGTAAGGGAAATCAGGTGTTTTGAAGGTAATTAAAAATTCATTTTCAAATTTGATTGTTAGATGCAAATATTTTGATTGGGGAATTATAGTGGTATCAAAGCTAAGATTTTTCCAGTCTACAAGGTAGAAAACTAATGCAAAAGATCAATACATTTGAAGAATCCATGATATAATTATTTCAAGAATTTCAAAAATATAAAAAGAATTTAATAGCATTGATGGAGGATCCATACACACAGAAAATGTTTTTGAATAAAAAACCAATGAATTTTGAAGGAAAGTTATATAAAGTGCCAGAGAAGAAGATAGAGGAACAAACTTTTGAGAAAATCACAAAGGAATCTGCTTTAGATGTTGAAGACAAAAGAAGCAAGAATGATAGTATAAATGAGCTCAGAAGATGGGAGCATTGTTTCTCATGCAAAGAACATTGGGAGCAAAGCCACAAATGTCTAAGAAAAGGACAAGTGCAAGTGGTTACAGAGAAAAAATTAAAAGAGATAGAGAAGAAAACTTTTGAACCTGAGGTACAAGCTACAGTGGTTGAAGGTAAAAGTTATCACATTAAAGAAGTTGTTCCAATGATTTCTAGTGTGCTCTCACATCATGAAAATGTTCTTTTTGATGAAGTTAATGTGAATTCAGTTTTCAAAATTGGAGATAAAGATTTAATATTGGAGGGAGTTTCAATGGTTCCTAACATTGAAAAGAATGAGCTATTGTCATATAAAATGGATTTACAAGATGGTGGTGTTGATGAGCATAAGTTTGTGAAAGGTGTTGATTCTTTTTACTAGTCTTCACTTGAAAAGCATGTGTCACAAGAGTGGTAGTGTTGTTTCAAATTTCTCGGACGCTTCGTATTCAACAATAGAAGGTAAACATTTTGATGATCATTTCCTTAAGGATGTAAGTAGAAGCAAGGGTTTATTGCAACATTCTAATATGAAGTCATTACAATATTCTTGTCACAATGAGGAGTATCCTAAAAATGATGAAAAGGTTAAGGGCACAAAATGGAAAGGAATTCCTCTCTCTCAACTTCAAAATTACTCTTACACGATGATGTGGGATCCTTGTTCTTTATTCAAAGAACTACAAAAAGAAGTCATTTTGGGGCATACAAGGCTATAGATGTTGATGGGAACAATAACTTTGTTGATGATATATTTACCACTACATGCTCTTGGATAAGAAAACAACCTAGAGTATCGGTAAGAATAAGGTATACAATGAATTTTATGTCATGATAACTAACACGGTTTGGTTACATCCTAGTGGTGAATCTCTATAGGATCATAATCCAAGGAGCTTAAGTTTACATCTGAAGGGAAAGATGTCATGCATGGAGGTGATTCTAAGGAAACTTTGAAAATGGACATGGCCAAGAGGACTTCTTACATGGGACAAGTTTTTTGGGTAGCAAGTTGCCTATTTGTGGAGAGCATGCAAACCATTTCATTATTTGGTAAGCAACATAGGTTTAATTTTGATATTAATATGCTACAAAATCTACATATTATGGTATTCTATTATATGTCCCCAAGATCATTATTAGAAAAAGGGTTTCAATGTGCCATACAATTTGAAATTGGTGGTGATCACTTAGATCTTGTTCCATATTTCTCAAGGACTAATTTGACAACACAATTTCCTCAAAACTCTATTTACAAGGAGGATGTGCTCAACACAACTTTTAGATGTTTTATTGATTAAATTCTAGTGAATTAGGTATTCAATGATTGATTGAAACATTTTGTTTTGATATCTCTTGATGATTCTACAATGAGTAGAAAAATAGGGAAGGATCGTATAAGACACCAAAATTTGATCATTAGGATTCTAGAGAAACAAGATCTAATTGCAAGAGAATCTATGTCATCCTTAAATTACATGAGAAATAAAAGAGCTTTTGCATGGAGGGATAGAACTCAAGAAGATTATTACAAGTTTCAGAAGGTAACCAACTCAAATTTTATATTTTATATTTCATATTTCTCACAACCATTGGTTATAGAATGTGATGTTTCAGGAAGGAGATATGTGGGAAATAGTTTTCCTATTGAGGAAGCAATTAGCACCATAAGAAAATTTGAAGAAGGTGATCAATATAGCATGAGATTAGAGCTACATAATCCTTGTGTAATGACTTCCAAAGGTATAATCAAGTTAAAATGAGAAAGAGTAATGAGGTTGTCATGATCCCAAGTTGTCGGAGAGTTGTTTCCTTCTCACACAACTACTTCAACCCACTACTTTCAGGGTTGTTGATTTTGAAGGGTTACAAAAGTGTGCAGATGTTTGTTAAGGAATTTTCTATCATTGCATGGATAATTGTAGCTTCCATTTTGCAAACATTGTTGATTTACTATTACTGTACCATTTTGATATTGCTGATTTCAATGCTTCTTGACTTTGGATGGCTGACTATAATAATGTGCACTTGTGTATGAGCTGATTTGTACACATTCATGAGTATTGCCACTTATGGTATAGTGGGAATTCTAGTATTGGGAGAAATTATTTTCCAGTTTGTGACTACTGATGGGGAGTTTTCAGTTCTTATATGGCTTCCCACCAATTTTACATTGATCAAATTGATGAATGTCACTTAGGTTTGCCATTTTTGCAGTTGCTACATTATATGTATATTTCTAAATTTCATGATTTTAGTTATGAACAACTATAGATTGGTGCATTTTGAAGAAGTTCACTTGCATGATGTTCATAGAGGAAGGTCTTCATTATTAGTGACAATCACTCCAACCATCATGACACTACCTGGGAGGAGATTTAAAGAGATGATAGTTACAATGAGGTTAATGAGTCCATCTTCCACATGGATAGGGTGTATCTTTACCTTGAGCCTAAGGTGAAGAGAATTTTGAGGGTAGCTCATAACACATTTTTGAAGGTCCATCCAAGGCAACATGAAACACGGGACAAACATTAGCACCTTGGAGATTGCTGCTACAATGCTACTTATTTTAAGTTCACTGGTATGATTTCATGTAAGGCATTGAGTGTTTATGAAACACTAACTTTCATTGAATTGTTGTATACAGATGAAAAGATGGAAGTTACAAATTCCCACATATCCACACGAGTGTTCCAAATCATAGTTTTACCAAAGTGTTGCAAATGGAGTTGGATAAAGTAGATATTGGAGAGTTTACAAAAACTCTAGAGGAGGATTTTGACCAGTTTGAATTGCAAAGTAGAACATCCAAATTTGAATTGCTTGAGGACAAGAAGTTTTGGGGAGGGGAGACTTGTCATGTCCCCTTTCTAGAAAAATTAATTTGGTTAGATTATTCTTCCATTCCTATTTTCTCATGGACTAATATATTTTACTAGGGAAAATATTTATTTAATATTTATTATGTGTTTTCCAAAATTTATGGACATTATATTTATGGGAAAAAATAAAATATTAAATATTATTATTTATTTGCACAAGTGAAGGCATGAAATATGGATGAGGTGGTTGTGTAACAAACAATATCTATTTTAAGAAGATTTATGATGATTATGACAAGATTCTATGACAGCATCTATGACAAGTTGTCATAGTGGGAGTTATTTTCTAATTTTAGTCAAGAATCTTGCATGGGGTATTTTGGTGAGCATCTTTGGAGGGAAATTAATGAAAATTATATTATTTTATTTATTTTTCCAAGAAGGGTCATTTGGACTTGCTCCTCTATATATTTGCAGGCAATTTAATATTTCAAGCATCTCATTTTATCATATAAAAACTCTGCCAAAATTTGTCTGGACACTTTTGTTCATATAGAAATCTTCTTTGGACGAAAACCCATTGGAGATTGGTATCAAAGGATGAAACCCCTTTGGTAATTTAGGGTGATCTCATTCATAGTTTGCATTAGAGATTCAATTAATTGCATATTCTGTTGTTTTAGTTGTGCATTATGTGTGTGTTGTTTACAGGTTTCCAGTGAAGTTGAGTGGAGATTTGTGGATGTTGTATTTTGTGGAGTGGGTTTATGTTGTAGCTCAGTTTCTTTCTATATATTAGTATTTTTTCATGTTCATTTTTCCTTCTAGATCATCTTCTAGAGTTGAGAAGAGTCGTCTTTCAAATTGGAACAAAACAATGTTGTTAGTGTTGTGTAGTTTGAGCATATTTCAGTGTGGTGTTTTCAGATTTGTTTCAGTTGTTTATTGCTATTGTTGTGACTATACAAAAGTCCATTTTTTATGTACTTCCATCACATATTCCAATAATATAAGATGGAGTTCATGATTTATCAATTATGTGTTTTTTTATGAAATCGAGTGATATGAAATTGATAGTTTTGTATTCAAATTGGTGTTGATTGTTAAATATGATAAATTTATGATTTAGAATAGGCATGGGCCGAACCATTAATTATATTTTCTATTAATTTTCCATATTTTTGATCTAAAGAAGTGTCCCTTGGCATTTGTGAAGAAATCATCGAATTTGAGATCAATCGGTGTAAGGGAAAATCAGGTGTTTGAAAGCTAATTAAAAAATTTATTTTCAAATTTGTTTGTTGGATGCAAATATTTTGATTGGGACATCACAAATGCTCTTATACCCTACTATAATAAGAGGAGGAAGGTTTTTTTATTGGATGTAAAAAGGAGGAAGTTTAGAAGGGAGAAAAGAAATCTCCATAGAATTAGAATTCATATATTCAAGAATATATTATACTTTATTTGGCCTTATGTTAGGTTAGCGATAGATCTTCTATAAATCTTGTTGAAGTAGGTCTCTAAAGGAGGAGAAGCTTGAATATGACCCACATTGAAGTCTTATCTTATGTGGATTGAAGATATTCTAAGAGATGATACTCCTTAGAAATCCTAGAGGGAATGTAAGGAGCAGATGGGAGAATATGTTCAAGAATAGGTAAAGAAATAACATGGTTGCACTTTCTATTCCACCTAGTGTCATAAATATAGATCACTACATGAAAATTAGTGACATGTTGAGCCTCCTATATAACAATAGAAGAGTAAGTGGGTGGACTAAAAAATAGCAATGGAGAAGGAGAACTTGAGGGGTCAAGAAGACCTTAATCAATAGTAGAAGGTTGAAAAGGTGGAGGTGAAAGAGGGGCCTCACGTATAGAAATTTGAAAGGAAGCACAAGAAGGGGTAAATCTAGGCAACACTAGAGAAGTCGTATGTTGTCAGGTTAGCATCTATGATTTGGTTATCAAGTCCTTTGATATTGTATCTAATAAGATGAACCATAAATAAGGAATGAGTGGTAAGAATGGAAGACATGTGAAGAAACTTAGGGGGATTGCAACAATCAAAACAATCATAGACACACTATTTAATGAAACCTATAATGAAGTGTGGTCAAAGACCAATAAAAAATAACAAGAAATTCTAGAACATTATAAAGAGAAGTGAGATGCCCGGATTTCATCTAAGGGAAGAGGAGTACCAAATCTAACTACAAAAATAATATTTTCATTAAAACAGAGAACAAAGAATTGAAAATTCTATTACATTCATTTATACTAGAAGCAATAAGGAGAGAGGAAGAACAATTTTCATTTCCAAAAAAAGAGAAAGATAAGGTGAAGAATAAGAGAACAAAGAAGTGAAAATTCCATTACATTCATTTATACTAGAAGCAATAAGGAGAGATAGAGAATAATTTCCATTTCCAAACAAAGAGAAAGATAAGGGGAAGAAGTTTGTTCATTAAAAAAAAGGTTTGGTATCATGAGATATGAAAAAAGAAAGAGTTGTAATCATTTCTATAAATGCATAAGAAATGGGAAGGGATAGAAGAACATGCAATGATCTTAATATTGAGAGATAGAAAAAGAAGAATTGCTACCCAGAACATTACAAACAAGAGAGGGAAAGGAAGGCACATTGCTAGACATTGTAACACATTCTAATAACACATCATAAGGTAAAGAGGAATGACTGGAAAGGATCTCTTCTATATCAAACAACACATCATCACCCATGTAGGGAGAGAAAGGAAAGTCTACACTTAAGAGCAAGGGATCATCATGAGGGAAAGTAGTGGAAGGAGAAGGATCAAGACCACTGAATAAGATATTGTCATAAATGTGAAAATAAGAGAGAGGTATAGGCCCATAATTAATATGAGAAAGGTTAGGAGGTGTGCAAGAAGAAAGATGGTATCTAGGATAGGGATCAAAGAAGTTGGAGAAAGTTAGAAACCAAGGAAAAATAGTATATGGTATTTAAAGGAAACTACCACAAAGAAGGATCTGCAAGAAAAAGACCTATCTAAAGGTGGATGCGAAGAATGGGATAGAAAAAAGAGATAACAAAGAAAGAAGAAGGTGTAGGTAGGCTTGTGTTCACCAAAATGAAAAACTAGAAAAGTGAAATGGTTCTATCTAAATGTACAATAAATAGAATAAAATCCAATGATTTAACCTTTTCTAGATAAGCATAAAACAATTCAAAATATTGTCTTATCTATGTGTAATTTAACATAGGAAAAACTATATTCATTGTCTAACCAACGATACTAAATATTTGTTGTACTAAAAATAAACCACTTAAATGGAGGAAAAAAATAGCGTGTCCCAAATTTTAAATGTTGAAAAAGATGTTGAAGGTTTGAGGAAAGGTGCTCAAACTAATGTAGGTGATTCCAAAGATTTTTGGTTAGGTATAGGACCCAAAATAAAGAGTTATAGTGGTGTCCTACCATTGAAAATATAAAGTGTTCAAGAGGTTAAGAAACATAGGTAAGAGAAATTCTAGAATAGTTGTAGTCACATCCATTTATGGTAGAAAGATTAGTATTACAATAGTATCATTTTTCTGTATAAAATATAGATTTTTTAAGTAGGTTTGCAATAGTATGTGGGTGTTCATAGTGGTTACAAAATTTAGATATGAAGCTTTTGTGTGTAGAAAAATGAGAATTTATACAAAGTCTTGTTACAGTGTCTAGTATGCTCAACTCAGTTGAAGGTAATGATAATTCAAGTGATTAAACCACTCGTGCCATATTTTATTCAAATAATTGGTGAAAGGAATTAGAGGTGTGGATTATGCTTCCTACACTAATCTATGAGATGAGGTATGTGCAATAATTAAATTGATCATAATTAATTTACTAAGGAAATAAAAGATAAAAGCAATAGAGCATAACATAGTGATTTATGCGGGGAAACCTTTTTAGGAAAAGAGCCCCACACTCCAAAGCAACCCAATGTATTATTTGGTAGTCAATGGTTACAATACACTTGTAGAGTCTAAGTCTTTATAGAAGTATCGCCAACAAGAGATTCTGGAGTAATTCTAGTAGCATAATGGTACTTGCAAAACTCACTATGAAACCTCCATCTCTAGCATTCAATAAATATGCATCTGATAAACCACAAACCAAATATGATTTACCAAAGCCATGTGCCAAAACTATGACCCAAAAGTGGCTCCATATTTGGTCCAAAATCTAATTCCCAAGTTGGTCATGGTCTTTCAAGATAAAAATAAAATATGCTCTTATAGTTATCATAACTTAGCAAAGAATCTATCATATGTAACTCCTTAATTTGGGTGCTCTATTTTGACATACTTAAAACCATTCAGAGATGCCTTATGACATTTGTCACGGATTGTCATAATGTTGGTCTAGATTGTAATGTAATTCCTCTCTTACATTCTTTTATGCATCATAGAATTTGTCATAAGTATCTCCCTTATTACAATGTCATAAATTGCTCTTACACATCAGGATGACATTAGATTCTCGTACAAATTCTTACACAAAACACGAAATATCTAACATGTGGAAAAGAGTGCTATCTCAAAATGGGATACCCCCTTTCTTGTGTGAGGATAAAATAATAAATAGTTACAAGTAATTAATAAATACAAATATTAGGATGCAAGTTTAAAACATCTTTCCCATCATTCTCCCACTTGTCAAATGCCTTGTAAAGAGAAAAGGGGAGGGTGGTGCCACAATAATGGGTTACACTTTCTGGGACATCCTGATTTTTGCTGAAATCACATATTTTTAGAAAATATAATGAGTTAAGCCTTGAAAGGTTCCATTTAAAGGATTTTAATTGAAGAGGCTTTGATCAAACCCCCTTAGATTCAAACCCCCTTAGATGGAACCCCGCTAGTTTTAAACCATACCTATAATGGAGTCTCCTCTACACCTATCAAAATGCTGATAAAAAACCACTTCTAATTTACCTTTCAAGGGATCAAATGAATTAATTTAAAATTTATGTTTTGTAAGTATGTAGTCCTTATTATAAGATTCCCAAAAACTATAATTTTAAATATATTTAATTTGATTATTATATTTATTTTTATTTCTTGTAAATATAAGTTTTTCACCGAACATCAAGTTCTATGTTCTACACACATGGAAAATTAGTAAATTAGTGAAATTTTTTTTTAAAAAATATCTATGCCCTAGGTATCGATGTCCTTGTTTCAACAAAAAAAAATTGAATTTCGATACATACAGAAAAAGTTATATTTTACGGAATACGCTTATGTCTAAATTGTAATTGGTTTGACTTCAAAACTTAATTTAAAAAAATATATTTAACAAAACATTATAAAACCAAATGCATGCCCTATATATCGATGTTACCAATCTAAATTCAAAAGAATCAGAATTTAATCCTTTGTAGAAAAAAAGTTGTGTTACAGAATACACATCACTTTAAAAAAATATTGTTTTCTATTAAAAACTAGTTATCCAAGAAGACACAAAAAAAATTACAATTTAACTCCAATTTAAAAAAAAAATATTTAGAATCTACAAACAAAATCTCACAAATCATTAGTTCGCATCATCTTCAAATTCCTAACGATTAAGCGGCTATAGGTGTCAAAAAGTGAAGATTTAGTTCAAAATGTTGATTTCAATGTCAAGTTTGGCTAAAAAGTGTAACCCATTATTGTGGGATGACCCGGGAATCCCAACACTAAAATCTAATGGCTAGGGGCTGAGACCCATAGACTCATTACACCCCTTGAACTTCTCTACGCTCAGTAGGTTCATCAAAACATTTGCAACATTTTGTAAAATGTCAAATTTGTCTACCATCACCCTATAATCCTCTAGCATGTCTTGAACAAAATGACATTGGACATCTATTAGGTTCATCCTTGCATGAAAGGTTGGGTTCCTTGGTAGACATATGGCACTCTGACTATCACATAGAACTCTAATAACTCCCTTACTTAGCCCCACATCTAAACATAATATCTTGAGCTATATGGCCTCCTTATAGCCATGATTAGATTCCACATACTTAGCCTCTATAGTGGACAAGGTGTCCATATCTTACCACTTACTCATCCAGCTAATAGCACCACCAAATAAATTGAAAACATATCTCCTAGTGGATCTTCTTCTATTTACATCTCCTAGACCTAATTTGAATTCATAAATTAATGAATATTAATTGAGTGTTGGTTCTCTATAGAATGGTGCAGGAGCACCTTGGGATTTCATGCCTCCATGAAGCAATTTTGTTAAATTATGCTTTAATATTGTGTGTTTGATGTAATAAGGTCAATTAAGACCACTTTATATGTGTTTGAGTCAATATTAGGTTGTTAGGTGGTTTATGAAGTCATAATGCAAAAATGTTGTCATAGTTGTAAAAGTGCAAAAATCATGGAAGTTGAAGAGTCATCAGTTGCCATGGGTTGGTTAGACCGTTGGGGTTCCAATGGTAGTTGGAAAAACATTGTAATGGTTTCAAATATGCTCTATGAAGGTGAGTGAAAGAGGAGGATGGTGGAAAAAGGATGTATGTGTGAGAATTTCAATAAAAGACCTCTGTTTTTTGCAAATTTAAAACGTTCTTTGTTGTTCCTGAAGTTTGTATAGCCTTGTATGGTTAGTTCTTGATTTCTAATCATGTGTAGATGGTAGTTCTCTGAATCTACTTTAATTTGGTGGTGATTTCATGTGATTTGATTAAGTTTAGAGCAAGATATCTTAGTTTTTTTTTTTTTTTTTTTTTTTCTGAAAACGGGTTTATAACCCTAGGCATTGAGGGTTTTGAGCAAGAAAATGGTATAACTTTCATTTCCATTAGTGGAAACTGCTATAACTCGGTGGAATGGAAGATGTTAGGCTATATTTTGTTTTCTCCAGGTTGCAGAAGCAGGAGGTGGAGTTTGATGTGATTTTGATGATGCCCTAGCTGTGTTTCTTCATGTTTTTAACCATTGAAAGAGCCATAGGAGTTGGAAATTGTAATAAAGCCATTGGAAGAAGGTTGGTAAGGGTTGGAATAGTCTAAACAAGTTCCCCACGTCATATTTTGGGAGTTCAAATTAATGGTCAAATCCTGGAATGTATAGAACCAATAAATCCATGTTCATGCAAGCCTAATTATGCCTCTTCTCCAAACGGGACAGTCAATTTTAAGGCCCTATGTTGCAAAACAACCACCCCTTATTTCCCCATATGTTAAATAACCTCCAAATGGGTACTCAAAACAGTTTTTAAATTGTGGGTTTGAGGTCTACCCTGAAAGTTATGTCAGAAAAAACCCATTTGTTGTCCTAATTGGCCTAATTTGAGCAGTAGTAGTCCAATTTTGAGGGTTTCATTTCAAAATAACCCAATCTGCAAATTTGATATGTTTCCAAATGTCCAAAAGGGTATCCAAAACAACAATTATTTTCTAGGTATGAGGTCTGGTTAGAAATTGAGTTGGAAAAACCACTTTTGAAGTACTACTAGGGGATTGAAGGATTGGAGAGAAAACCCACCAAGTTAGAATTTCAAAGTTGCAAAGTTTGTTCATTTGGGATTCTGTTAGTAACCTCCACCCTGCTCTGCATCATAGAATCACCATGATAAAAAATAGAGTACTTAAAATTAGCTCACAAATATCTTAAGACCCTCTTATTGCATCCTAATGATCTTTTCAAAGATTAACTATGAAATGGATAAGAATCCCACTATTTGGGCAATGTCTAGTCTAGTATAGACCATTGCATACATCAAAATCCCAACTACACTGGCATAAGTGTCACATCTTGTTTGCTTTGCCTAGTTATTATTGATTAATAGATTGATTAGAAAAGATAATTTAGTAAGAAAATTGTCTTTTGAATTTAAATTTAAATGATTTCTAATAACGTTTACTTATTTATGAGTTTATATTAGATATCAACTTGATGATGATTAATTATGTGTTTTATTAAGCGATAGGAAATACTATGCTCTATTTAACCGTATCATCGAAGATAAGAATTTAATCGTTTGAAGGCAATATGATATGAAGGGATCTATTTACACACTCACCTAGGTGCATTTAGCTTAAGTTACATATGTGTGTGTTCCCTATATTTGAAATAATTGCTTAATTGCAATATTTTTATGAATTGAAAACTAAATAAATGTATTTTTTTAATTATTAAATAATGAAAGCAATTTAAAATAAGTAAAAATAGTTTGCTTTATTAATTAAAGCAAATAAAAAGATTTTAAAAAAAGATAGTTGAGATTTATGTTTTATTTTTCTTTAATTTACTTTACTATGCTTTATTTTGCTTAAGAAAATATATGAGTAAATATAATTTTTTCTATAAAAAGTATATTTTTGAGGGGCTTTAATTACACTCTCTAAATGAGTTGTGTACAGCTATGTGGTTTCACTCAGATTTATCTATGCTTTGTTGATGTGATTTTTTTTAAACCATATTATCCTACTTTGCTAACTGCATTGGTGTCATCTAGTTTTCCTTTCCTTGCCATAAGTTATCAATCTTTGACAGCTGTTATAGTATTTGATGAGTTGATTCTTCAAATGAAATCTGTATTACCTAAGTGTACAACTTACTGGTAAATACATTTCCCTGAAAGTTTCTTAAGCCTTAAAATCAGATTCTTATCATGAATATTTCACAAATCATTGCATTCCATGAGATCACTTCACTTTTGAGGAAATTTATAAATCTGTCGTGCCTTTGAATGACTGTTAAGGTGGAATTTATCTTTTATTAATACCGAATATCTTTTGCTTGCAAGAATAAAAGCCTTTTCAACGAATCCATTATTGTATATCCTACTACAACAGAATTCTAGGAAATCATATTTCTTAAGTCAATTTGTGAAACTGTTCTAAAAGATTGTAATTGCATAATAAATGACTGGAATTCCTCTATCCTTTATGCTCTGATATAATACAGAAGAGAGTTTAACTTTCACCCAAGTCTTAGAGGATGTTTTTTCTTTGAAAATCTTTAAAGATAAGTTTTTACCTTAAAAATAAAAGATAAGCATAATCTTTTAAGGATTTTAAGGAAAGCCCACACGAATTCTTCTTTTCATGAATTTTAAGTTAAATTATGAATTTAAATTTTAGTTTTTTTTTAAAGTGGACTCTTCCTTTAAAAGCCTTGTCAATTGAAGGGAAGGCTCTAACATTTTATTTTATTTTTTTTAAATTTCGCAATGTTCCATAGATGAATGTGTAGAGGCCTACTGTGAGTGAAAATGTAATGATAATAAGGAGAAAATCAGTTACATGCTTATTTTCTTGAACTTTGAATAAGTTGACAATTGGAAATTTCACATTTATGTTTCCTATTTGTTACACACAATTTGTGAAAAGGTGAGTAAGGATGAGATGTGTACTTTTAGGTTTGAATGAGATTCAAAAATTGTTTTCTTGAAGTAATACTTGTTCAGATGTGAAGTCGTAGTATGGATCGAACTTCAAGTGGGAGATTGTTTGGATGTGAAGTCCAACTGTTCATTTCATCTTCCATGCTTTGTCTCTTCATCTTCCTTGAAGACTATTGTATATATATGAGGGAATACTTTATGTATGCTGCTGCGATCAATAATAAAACTAATGCCCTACTTTCCCGTGGATGTAGTCACATTGGCGAACCACGTTAAATTCTTGTCTATGTGTGCTACTTGATGTGTTCTTTATTTGTCTTATTTCTTAATAATACTAACCATCAATCAAATTTCCCAATCAAACATGTTTGTTTACAAGATACTTAAGATCGTGATGGTAATGAAAACTTGATTTTTAGATACTAACATATAGTGTCATGACACCTACAAGATATAGATTATGGATAGAACATAGATGGTGGAAGTACATTTCAACTCAAGGGTGGGTGCAAAAAGTTGGGGGGCCAAAAAGTGGCCAACTTTTTTTTTTAAAAATAGTAATAACGTGAGCGCGTTATGTGCTGCTATATATAAAAAAAAAGTAGCATTCTATTTCATTATTTCACAACAAATTGCAAGAAACCCGTAGCTTGAAGAAAGAAAGGAGCGCACTTGCATTATTTGAGGTCCAATCATCATCTATTTCTCGCCGATTCATCATCAAAATGCTGCCACGACGTCGGGGAAATCGAAGAAGTAATTTTTTTGCTTTCTTCTGTGAATTGTTGCTAAATAGGTAGGTTAAAATAGTTTTTGATGTAAATTTCTTAAATTTACAGGAGTTGATAATGCACCTCCTCCTCCTCTTGAAAATCTACAAAATCCCCCAGCAAATGAACAACAAATACCTGCTGAAGAAGAACCCCAACCACAAACACCTCCATTTATTCCTGAATATGCCCCTGGAACACAAGAAAATCTAATGGGGCAAATTGAAAATAATAAGAAACAAATTGAGGACATAATTGCAAGGTTGAAAGAACCTACAACTTCAACCTTGCATAGATCCACGCTTGCTCAATCCATTGAATCTATGTTATCAAATGTAGATTCAATAAGCAAGCAAATCACTAGTTGGACAGAAAAGAGGAGAGAATTTAGAGAGTATTATGCTGACAATTTATCATATGAACAAGTGAAAAAGGAACAAATTACAAAACTTGACTTGTGTTCTATTTTCACAGACCCACGAACAAATGAATCTCTACCCCTTACATGCAAGAGGTTCCCTATCCATTAGTGTAACAACCAAGCGATAAGGGACAATTTTGCGCAGAGGTGGTGGATCATTTTTTACCATCCTCTATGCAACAATAATGAGGTCCTGCAATATTTTTTGAGGAAAATCTACTATGAGTTTGTCAAAAACAAAGTGCCAAATTATTTTGATATGCGGGAGTTCCAGGGTAGAGGTAGGGGGTCAACACAAGATAGACCAGGGGCACATGTTGATCCACAACAGCCAGCGAGATGAGCACTCGCTAGACTGGCCCATGAGCCGTTTCTATCCCTTCTGTTGTGAAGGGTAGTGTTGAGGTGGAGGCACTTCAGTCCATTAGTGTCTTGACCCAGAGCATCTTACAGCATGCTAGCCTACAGCACAGTGTGGGCCAGGGGAGAGTTTGAGTATGGTTCCACCTCATACTTATCAGACTTGTGGGTCAGCATGTGGTTTTGACCCCATGGATAGTCATGACACGGGTGTGTAGGCTACATCTACAGCTGAGCAGATGGTGATGACAGATGCCCTCCTGAGTGAGACTTTCAGGCTTGATACTCAGGTAAATCTTAGCAAGTTCATTGAATTTAATTTATTAAATTTTATTTTTGAAATGCAAGATTAACTAATTTAGTTTAATGATTTAAATGCAATTTTAGGGTCATAGCGTTGATGCAGTTTTCAGTGGTTCTCCACCTACATATTACACTACATCATCTACTGTCAGGGTATGCAACTAGTAAACAATTATAAATATTACATGTGAATAGCATCGTTATATGAATGGTATTGACGCAGAGTAAGCAACAGAAAAGTGGAGTTTTGATGTCAGCTCCTCATCAATAAACATTTACCATTGTCTGTTTACCCATCGGTCAGAAACATTCGGTTTTGTAGATTAGAATTACTGGACTGTCTCTATGGTTGACCCTTTAACCACTTGACACCCCCTCTGTTCATTGAACCCATGAACCCATCGAACCAAATGAACTAGTTCAACCGCCGGTTCAACTATCGCACACTTAAACGCTATCAGCGATGAACCCGTTGAACTGTCAATTTTTCAGTTCAACATATACTATCGGTTCAATATACTCCTGTCACATAGACTATACTGATTGAACCTTCGAGTTCATTGAACCATTGAACCCGATGTTCCTTGTTGAACCGACGAACCAACTGAACCCACTGTATCCATTAAACCGTTGAACCGGTTCAACCGGTGATTCAACTGTTGGCAACCCTTACTACGATGAACCATTGAACCTGTTAAACCTTTGAATTGGTTCAACCACCTGCAATCCCCTATTATCAGTTCCTCGATATGCTTCAACCTGATACACAGATATAGGATATATATAGAAATTGTATATTCAGCGACCAACACAAATTTGACTCTAACAGACTTTTATACGTACCATTTTCATAGCATATATACAAGAAGTTGCTTGCATGCAAATGTGATATATTCACCGACTGTCTCCGCATACAGTTGATGTGTATTTGTACTTCCCGCCAATAACTTCCTCTGCGATGAATTCCAAAATTTCTATTCTGCAATGTCCATCGAACAAAAGAAAGACAACCTAAAAACTAATATACACAATCCATTCCACTGATTTCACATAAATCCACCAGTAGAATGGATTTAATTGTGCATCTCAACCACAGAAGAACTAAATTAAATACAAAGCAAATCTATACAAATAATATACAAAACGATTTGATATATAGGGAATTTACACAGAATCCAGAATTGGTAGAGCACAATTTACAGAATTTCTATTTCTTCACTTCAACTTTTTTGACCATAGACTAATTACAGAGATTTTTTTTTCTGAAGGTGGAAGAACTCTCATTCCTCGACCACCTTCCCTGTTTTGTTACCCAACTCTCCTCTCCTTTGTTTTTAGGAATTTTATTAAACCAAGATTATAGTCATAAACCCTAATTAATCCCACGACACCTGTTTTACATAAGACAGCAAAACACTTAATAATAAGACACCTAGATTTAATTCTCCACATAACCCAACATGTCTAAAATGTCAATTTGGATGTTTATAAACATGAAATGCTACATTTGTCAATGACATATAAATGCTGCATGGTAACATGAAATGTCTAAAACATAATAAAATCTTATTCTTCTCCCTCTTGTGCATATTTATATTGTTGAAGGGGTGCTACTGCACCATACTCCCTGGGAGAAGAAATCTCAAGCCTCTTTGAGATGAGAGTTTGAAGGTCTGCACCATTGTTTGTGATCAAATCTTCAGTCATCCAAATTGCTTTTGAATCAGGTTTCCCCTGCCAAGCCACCAAGTACTCCATGTATTCTTTGTTCTGTGTATTCTTTATCACCCTTGAGTCTAAGATCTTTTCTAATTTCGGTGGATCATGCTTAGGAATATCATCAGCTGCTGCATCCTGTAATGATTCCTATGTTACATCTGTATTTTGCTTGTATGGAGTTAAATCACATACATTTAATATGGGTGACAATCCAAGATCAGGAGGAAGTTGGATCTCATAGGCATTCTGCCCACACTTCTTCAAAATATGACATGGTCAAATCTTCCTCTGCATTAGCTTGGTATATTTACCTTTTGGGAGCCTCTCCTTCTTCAGATTGACCCATACTAAATCTCCAACATCAAATTGTACATCCCTCTTCTTCTTATCAGCATATGTTTTATACTTCAATGTGGTATGTTGAAGCTGGTTCTTTACTTGATCATGCACTTCTTTGATAGCTGAAGTAAAAGCTTCTCCATCTGCACTAATAGGCTCTCCTATAGGCATATCTCTCAGCTCCAAAATACCTCTTGGATGAATACCATATACCACCTGAAAAGATGACTTCCCTGTACTCCTATTGATGGTGTCATTATAGGAAAATTCTGCTTGTGGTAGGATGTTATCCCACTTATCTCGATGTTGCCTTGTCAAACATCTTAACAAATTTCCCAATGAATGGTTAACTACTTCAGTTTGCCCATCTGTTTGAGGATGGTAGACTGATGGTAGGTAATCCATGTATCCTCACTACTTCCTTGAAAAACAGGTCTGCAACATATGAAGCATCACAGGTGGTTTTGCATGGCGAGAAGTGTGCCATTTTACTAAATCTGTCTACTACCACAAAAACACTGTCATATCCTTTCCTTGTTCTAGGTAAACCCAATACAAAATACATGCTTATGCTCTCCCACGGCCTAGAAGGAATGGGTAATGGCTGATACAAACCTGCATTAGTGGGTCGTCCTTTAGCTTTCTGGCATATCACACATGCCTCCACGAATTTCCTCACATCTGACTGCAACTTGGGCCAATAGTAATGTCTCCTTACTAGATCAAGAGTCTTATCTAGACCAAAATGTCTTGCCATGGCCCCACAATGTTTCTCCTGAATAATATTCAGTCTCATAGAACATCTTGGGATACACATTTGTCCACCTTTGAAAAGTAATCCATCTTGGATCAGAAATTCAGAGAACTCAACATGATATTTGTCTCCAAAAGAAGTACATACCTTGTAGATCTCTTCAAAGTCTTCATCATCATCATACATGGCCTTCAAAGAATCAATGCCAATGCTTTCTAATTGAATCTGATTTACGGTTAGAACCCTCCTGCTCAAAGCATCTGCTACTTTGTTCTTGACCCCTTTCTTGTGCTTGAGTGTGAAGGTGAAAGCTTGCAAAGTTTCCACCCACTTCATATGCCTATGGTTCAGTTTCTCTTGACTATTTATACAACTAAGGGCCTGATTATCTGTGAACACTATGAATTCTTTTGGCATCAAGTAATGCCTCCACTTTTTGAGTGACTGTACTAGAGCATACATCTCCAAATCATATGATGAGTATCTCTTCTTTGCATCATTTAGTTTCTCACTAAAAAATGCAATAGGCCTACCTTCTTGACTGAGTACTGATCCAATTACCATGTGATTGGCATCACATTCTACTTGAAAAACCTTGTTGAAGTCAGGAAGTGCAAGAACTGGCTTCTCTGCGACCTTCTTCTTCAATGTTTCAAATGAATCATCTGCCTCCTTTGTCCAAGTGAATCCGCACTTCTATCCTCCTTTTTTGGTGTCAAGCATGGGTGCATAAACATGACTAACCCCTTTTATAAACTTCCTATAAAAGGTTGCTAACCCATGGAAACTTCTAACATCACTCAAGGTTTTGGGAGTTGGCCAAGACAATATGGCACTTACCTTCTCTTGATCCATTTTCAGTTTGTTATGTGAGATAACAAATCCCAAGTAGATGATCTCTTCCTGCATGAACAAACACTTTGCTAAGTTGATCATTAGCTGCTCTTCATGTAACTTTTTGAGGACCAAGTCTCAATGGTTGAGGTGCTCTTCCCTTGCATTACTGAAAATCAAGATGTCATCTAGATATACTATGACAAATTCACCTATGAATTCCCTCAAGACCTCATTCATCAACCTCATGAAGGTACTAGGGACGTTGGACTTACCAAAAGGTGTGACCTTCCACTCATATAACCCCTCATTAGTCTTAAATGCAGTTTTCCACTCATCTCCTGGCCTAATCCTAATATGATGATAGCCACTCTTTAAATCTATTTTTGTGAAATATTTAGCACCCCCCAAGAAATCAAGTAAATCTTCTATCCTAGGGATTAGGAACCTATACCTGATTGTTAGCTTGTTGATAGCCCTTGAATCAGTACAAAGTCTCCAAGTGCCTTCCTTCTTTGGTGCTAGTACAGTCGGTACTACACATGGACTTAAACTTTTTCCAATTAGGCCTGTCTCCAACAATTCCTCAATCTGCCTTGCTACCTCTGTATTCTGCTCTGGGGTAAGCTTGTATGCTCCTTTGTTTGGGAGTGTAGATCCAGGGATCAGATCTATGCAATGGCTGATGTCCCTCATAGGTGGTAGGGACCTTGGTATTCCATCAGAGATGATGCCTTGGTACTTGTCCAATTGCTCTTGGACAGCAGGATCTATGAACCTTTGCCTCTTCTCCCCCTTGACTTCTTATTGCTGTTCCTTGTTCACCTTTGGGCATGGAATTAGAGCATATGCAACTGCTCCTTCTTCTACTATCCCTTTCATGAATTGTTTGCCTTCTACCATCATCACCTTAACTGCTTTTCCTTTTGATTCCACCTCATTCTCCATTAATGGTAGCATCTCTATCACCTTACCATTCTTGGTGATTGACTATGTGTTTCTAACTCCATCATGGTATGCTTTCAAGTCATACTGCCATGGTCTTCCAAATAGGAGATGGCAAGCATCCATCTTGGCAATGTCAAACAACAACCTATCCTTGTATGGTCCAATTTGAAGTTCTACCCAAGCCTGTTCTTCTACAATTGTTTGCTAACCTTGGGTGAGACATGAAATTTTATAGGGGCAAGGATGTGGCAGTCTCCTAAGCTTAAGCTTTTCTACCATCTCAATGGCTACAAAATTCTCAGTAGATCCAGAGTCAATCAGAACTTTACATACCTTTCCTCCTGCCTTGCAAGTAGTTCTGAAGAGAGACTTCCTTTGTGGAGGTTCTTTTCCAGGCAGCTTCATGGTGGTCATTGCTCTCCGAATCATCAAAGATTCTCCATTCTCAGGATACCCATAACTGTCGGGAGCATTCACACTTTGATTAGTGCTTGACCTTGCTACACTTTGACAATCAGATTCTTGGATCAAATTAATCCTTTTTTCTCCTATTGAACTTGTTGCCTTTGTTGGACATCTGCTGGCTATGTGGCCTTCTTGATTGCAATTGTAACATTTGATAGGTCCTCTACCCTGAAATCTTCTTCTAAATGGTGGTCTTTTGCCCTTGAAGTTCCCTCTTTGATTGTAGCTTCCCCCTTGGTTCTGACTGCTGTCTCCTCTGCTGTTCTCTTGATTGGATTCACCCTGGTATCCAAATCCATTTCCTCTGCCTCCGAAAGGACTTCTTCCTCCCCTTTGTTGTCTCCCTTTTTCCTCTATTGTTCTGCTCATGCCTTCTCTTAAATTTCTCTTCCACTTTGAGTGCTAACTGGTAGCACTTTTGGACTGTATCTAGGTTATGCAGATTTAAATCTTCTTGGATGTTAAACCTTAATCCATTGAGGTATCTTGCTACCTTCTCTTCCTCACCCTCCTTTACCTTTGTTTTTACACATAGTTTCATGAACTCTTCTGTATACGAGCTGACATCTAATTCCTTCTGCTTCAAATTTTGTTTCCTTTTATGTAATTGGATGTTGTAATCCAATGGAACATAGGCCTCCTTCACTAAAGCCATCATTCTCTTCCAACTTGCAACTCTGTTCTTTCCTTCTTTCACCTTGTCATCTTGGATGAAATTCCACCAAGTTAGTGCAGCTCCTTTCATTTTGGACTGAGCCATCTTCACTCTTTGGTGGTCTGGTATTTCCTTGGTCTCAAAGAAATTACTCAAGGAGTCTATCCACTCCATCACCGAATTAGGTTCCATTTTTCCTGCAAACATTGGCAGGTCTATTTTCATATCCATGGTTCTTTTTTCCATGGACTTGAGGGCATTGAGTAAGGGTCTCTGGTCTGTAGGAATCTCTATCTCTTCCTGCTTAGGGACCTCCTCTTCATCCCTATCTTCTCGCTTACCAGAATCTTCTTCCCCCTTCTCTACTCTATCCCTCAACTTCTCTACCTCTTCTTTCAATGCCTGATTCTGAGCTCAATCTGCTCTGCTCTCTACCATTTGCTTTCTTACTAAGGCCGTCAACTCAGCGTTGGTCATCTTTGCTGGGTACATTTCTGACCCTTCTCCTTCTAACATCTTATCTTCTTCTTCTACCCACTTCTACCCAAAGAACACTCCTTCGCTCTGATACCACTATGACGCAGAGTAAGCAACAGAAAAGTGGAGTTTTGATGTCAGCTCCTCATCAATAAACATTTACTATTGTCTATTTACCCATCGGTCAGAAACATTCAATTTTGTAGATCAAAATTACTGGACTGCCTCTGTGGTTGACCCTTTAACCACTTGACACCCCCTCTGTTCATTGAACATGTGAACCTGTCGAACCAAATGAACTAGTTCAACTGCTGGTTCAACTATCGCACACTTAAACGCTATCAACGATGAACCCATTGAACCGTTGAACCTTCAATTTTTCAGTTCAACATTTACTATCGGTTCAATATGCTCCTATCACATAGACTATACTGATTGAACCTTCGAGTTCATTAAACTATTGAACCCGATGTTCCTTGTTGAACCGAAGAACCAACTGAAGCCACTATATCCGTTAAACCGTTGAATCGGTTGATCTGATGATTCAACTATTGGCAACCCTTACTACAATGAACCGTTGAACCTATTAAACCTTTGAATTGGTTCAACCACCTGCAATCCCCTATTATCAGTTCCCCCGATATGCTTCAACCCGATACACAGATACAAGATATATACAGAAATTGTATATTCAGCGATCAACACAAATTTGACTCTAACAAACTTTTATACGTACCATTTTCATAGCATATATACAGGAAGTTGCTCGCATGCAAATGCGATATATTCATCAACTGTCTCCACATACAGTTGATGTGTATTTGTACTTCCCGCCGATAACTTCCTCTATGATGAATTCTAAAATTTCTATTCTGCCATGTCCATTGAACAAAAGAAAGACAACCTGAAAACTAATATACACAATCCATTCCACTGATTTCACAGAAATCCACTAGTGGAATGGATTTAATCATGTATCTCAACTATAGAAGAACTAAATTAAATACAAAGCAAATCTATACAAATAATATACAAAATGATTTGATATATAGGGAATTTACACAGAATCTAGAATTGGTAGAGCACAATTTACAGAATTTCTATTTCTTCACTTCAACTTTTTTGACCACAGACTAATTACAGAGATTTTTTTTTCTGAAGCTGGAAAAACTCTCATTCCTCAACCACCTTCCCTATTTTGTTACCCAACTCTCCTCTCCTCTATTTTCAGAATTTTTATTAAACCAAGATTATAGTCATAAACCCTAATTAATCCCACGACACCTGTTTTGCATAAGACAACAAAACACTTAATAATAAGACACCTAGATTTAATTCTCCACATAACCCAACATGTCTAAAATGTCAATTTGGATGTTTATAAACATGAAATGCTACATTTTTCAATGACATATAAATGTTGCATGGTAACATGAAATGTCTAAAACATAATAAAATCTTATTCTTCTCCCTCTTGTGCATATTTATATTGTTGAAGGGGTGCTCCTGCACTAGGTATTCTAATATTTGATTATGGATGTTGAATAGGTTAATATTGGAGATTTCACGGCAACACCTGCCAGTAGTGGTGGACTTCAAAGCTTCATGGAGGTAGTAAAATAAATAGTTTAATGAATGAATTGTACTTACTAGATTTTTGTATGTGACTTGTGTGCTTTATTGTGTGTACTTCCATGTTTAGGTGAACATGTGTGTATGTTAGGAGCCATGATTTGCATCACTATTATAGTTTTCGTAATTGAATAATGTTGTTTTATTTCTAGATGATGCAGGTTGCAGAGACACCTCCTGATGTTCATAGGGCAATGGAGCATGGTGTGTCCTCTGTGATTCATAGCTCCATGCCATTGATGGTGGTATGAGGCAGATTAGTAAATGTTAATTTACATTCATTGTTATAGTTGTTTATTTTTGAAAAATTAAAATATTATTGATTTGAAGTTTAATTTCTATCTGGATGGTTTTTATAGGACATGACATCACCACAACCTAATCCTGTTACTAAGGCAAATGAGGAGAGAGATTATATGGTAGCGGTAAGTGATTATTTTGTTAAATGTTTCATTTTTTATAACATGTAATTTCTATATATTAATGTCTATACTTTTTATTGTAACAACTACGGATGCACGAACAACTAAATAGGAGTAGCCCTCGGGTTCGTAGTAGACCACCCACATACGTGTCTCCATCCCCTAGAAGATCAAAGGCTACCTATGATCTATTCTCTTCACCAGCCAGAGGGTAATGACTTTTTATTGTGTTCCTTTGTTGTATGCCTATATGGCATTTGTGGACATATATTCTGTATTGCATAGAGTTGACATTGTATGCCTATATGGTATTCTTGTAAGCCTATATGGTTATTTTGTATATATGTTATACTTATATTGATAGATATTGATGTGTGCCTATATGGATATTTGGTTAATACAAATCTTTTTTATTGATGGCATCCATACTTACATTATAAATCCATGTTTGAATGGATATTTGTAGATGGTTACTTCAAATATTTAAAGTCCAATTGTATTACATAGGATGTTTGTTGATCCAATAAGCCAGCTATTGTTATTCAAGTATCACCTAAACCTCATTCTGGAACTAAAAGATAAAAGTTGTATTTAAAATAAAAATAAATCATCATGTTGAACATAAAATATTCATATTCTTTATGAGTTGCTCAATTGAAAATATTCAAATGAGTATGCTGATCCATATTATTTATGAGTTGGTCAATTGAAAATATTTCTTAATTTCTTGTTATTATACCATATTGGGATGCAAAGAGTATGTTTGTTGTTTTGAATAAGATAATCAAAATCATATGCTTATGAGCAACTGATGACCATTGTGGTTATTAAATGTAATTCCTCTTGCATATAAGGCGAGGTTATGAGAGTACATTAAGTCTTACCTAATTTTAGTATGCAACATAACATTAGGGCTATAGGCTTCCATAAGTCATCAATAATCAAGGTTCAAGGTTGTCATTGAAGTCAAAGGGTCAAGGTTGTTTGTCATTGATGTCAAGGTTGATGCCATGATGTTGATAAGGTGATACAGTGATTCAAGGTAGGTGATGGTCATGAGGTGCATGATGTTGTGAATATGGTTTTCATGATAAGGTCTCTCAATTCATGTTGATGTTGCACAAGACAAACATGGTTCATATGATGCAAGGTTCATGTTCATGGTGGATGTGGTTTTGTTCATGCAAGGTTTTGTTGTGAATATGGCTTTCATGATAAGGTCTATCTTGGAAGGTTGATATGATGCAAGGTTCATATTCATGGTGGATGTGGTTTTGTTCATGCAATAAGAAGTTAGAGAAGACACAAGCTTTCATAATCATAATTCAATGTCATCATCAAGGAGAGTTATATTTATCAAGGGGAGTCATGAGTTTGATTCGAATGTCAAGTTGTTCATGTCTTAGAACCCTAAGCCTATGATAAGTGTCATACTCTAATGTCTTTCTTCTGATGTCCTTGAGGTCTTTGAAATGTCCTAGATATCTCTTGATGAAAGTTAGAATGTTTAAGTCTTTCTTATTGATAGTTAGGGTTTGCATATTGGGCATTAAACCCTAAAAAGAATCTACTTTTCTAAAGACTTTAAAACCCTCAATTGCCTATCGTGTGTAAGGTGCACTTTTGTTTTAATTTAATATTGACTTATAATCACAAGTTACTATCACTTAAATCAACCTACTAAAGGGTCTTTAAGTCATTAGTTCACCGGCCCTTCAACCTAACTCAACTGGTGTCTCTGGTAAATTCTCATAAGCTTGAGCATCATATCATAATCGAAGGTCATATTTAATTGATATGAGGGCGGGAAAAAGGATTGGAAGGTCAGTATTTAAAAGGAATTTGGAATACGAAAAATCATCTCTATGTGGTTGAATTTGATGGGCATGCCTTTATAAAAGGCTAAAAGACAACTTTATGCAAGATATCATGGTATTTGTAGTGTTTGAAGATTGAAGACTAGTTAGTGTTTGTAGCTCGAACTGTTTCGGCATGTTTGGGTGCAAAACAGGACCATGCCTAGCCTAAATGTACCCATCCATACGCGTTGGAATTGTCAGTTTGGTCGCATGAGGAGAAGAACAAAAGTTACACCACTTTGCAACTTTATACTGCCTCCTTTTGACAATTTTTGGGGCAGCAGAAAACCTTTCACCACGGGCAAACGCCTCAGAGATATAAAAAACTAAGAGAAGTTATTGTAGAGGGACCCTACATGATCATGTTGCCTTAGAAGGAATGTATCTAAGTGACATAGTTTCTGAGTAACAACTCGTCAAAGATTGCTACCTTTTTGCACTTTGGACTCTTCAGGGATATCGCCGGTACAATGTAGCTCAGACTATTTCAGCATGTTTGGTACAAAACAGGACCATGCCTAGCCTAAATGTACCCATCCAGATGCGTTGGAACTATTAGTTTGGCCACACGAGGAGAAGAACAAAAGTTACACCCCTTTGCAACTTTACACTGCCTCCTGACGATTTTTGGGGTAGCAGAAAACCTTTCACCATGGGCAAATGCCTCAGAGACATAAAACACTGAGAAAGGTTATTGTAGAGAGACCCTACATGATTGCATTGCCTTAGATGGAATGTATCTAAGTGACACAATTTCTGAGTAACAGCTCGTCAAATATTGCTGCCTTTTTGCACTTTGGACTCTTCAGGGATATCACCGGTACAATGTAGCTCGGATTGTTTCGGCATGTTTGGGTGTAAAATAGGACCATGCCTAGCCTACACATACCCATTTGGATGTGTTGGAACTGTCATTTTGGTCGCATCAAGAGTAGGACAAAAGTTACACCCCTTTGCAACTTTACACTGCCTCTTTCTGACGATTTTTGGGGCAGAAAAAAACCTTTCACCACGGGCAAATGCCTCAGAGATATAAAAAACCGATAGAGGTTATTGTAGAGGGACTCTACATGATCGTGTTTCCTTAGACAAAATGTTTTTAAGTGACATGGTTTTCAAGTAACATCTTGTCAAAGATTGCTACCTTTTTGCACTTTGGACTCTTCAGGGATATCACCAGTACAATGTAGCTCGGACTATTTCGGCATGTTTGTGTGAAAAATGGGACCATGCCTAGTGTAAATGTACCCATCCATACGCATTGGAACAATCAATTTGGTCGCATCAGGAGCAGGACGAAAGTTACACCCCTTTGCAACTTTACACTACCTCCTTCTGATGATTTTTGGGGTAGCAGAAAACCTTTCACCACAGGAAAATGCCTCAGAGATATAAAAAACTGAGAGAGGTTATTGTAGAGGGACTTTACATGATCGTGTTGCCTCAAACATAATTTTTCTAAGTGACACGATTTTCAAGTAACATCTCGTCAAAGATTGCTGCCTTTTTGCACTTTGGACTCTTCAGGGATATCGTCGGTACAATGTAGCTTGGATTGTTTTGGCATGTTTGGGTGAAAAAAATGACCATGCCTAGCGTAAATGTACCCATCTAGATGCGTTGGAATAGTCAGTTTGGTTGCATTAGGAGCAAGATGAAAGTTAGACCCCTTTACAACTTTACACTACCTCCTTCTGACAATTTTTGGGGTAGCAGAAAACCTTTCACAACGGGCAAATGCCTCAGAGATATAAAAAACTGAGAGAGGTTATCGTAGAGGAACCCTACATGATCACGTTGCCTTAGACAAAATATTTCTAGGTGACATGATTTTTAAGTAACATCTCATCAAAGATTGCTGTCTTTTTGTACTTTGGACTCTTCAGGGATATCGTCAGTACAATGTAGCTCAGACTATTTTGACATGTTTGGGTAAAAACCAGGATCATGCCTAACGTAAATGTACCCATCCCGACGCGTTGGAAAAATTAGTTTGGTTGCATCAGGAGCAAGATGAAAGTTACAGCCCTTTGCAACTTTACACTACCTCCTTCTGACGATTTTTGGGGCAGCAGAAAACCTTTCACCACAGGAAAATACCTTAGAGATATAAAAATCCAAGAAAGTTTATTGTAGAGGAACCCTACATGATCACATTGCCTTAGAAGGAATGTTTCTAAGTGACATGGTTTCTGAGTAACAGCTCATCAAAAATTGTTCTTTTTGCACTTTGGACTCTTCAGGGATATCGTCGGTACAATGTAGCTCAGTCTGTTTGGGCATGTTTGGGTGAAAAATAGGACCATGCCTAGCCTAAAAGTACCCATCTAGATGCGTTGGAACTATTAGTTTGGTTGCATCAGGAGCAGGACACCAAAAATGCAGAAGTTGTTTTGTGCAACTTGACAACATTGACACTTTTTTGCAACAAGACTCAAAGACTCAAACTGACCCCAAATGACTCAAACTAACTCAAAAACATATCAAATGGTCTTAGAAGATCTTATTACATACAATTGACTCAATCAAAACAAACTTTTATTTTTTGACCCCTCTTGGAGGCATGACAACCTCGATGCCCCTGCACCATTAGTGCAACTGAAGTCGATAAAGTTTTCCTATTAAGGAAAAGAGCTTCCCTTAGCTTCAAGAAATATAAATATTCTATACTGACAAGGCCAACCACGTGAAGGTGGAAGCTCATGTGGCCTCACCTAAGACCTAAGACACATGTATTCTAGTAGATGTAGGACATCTAAGACACCTATTGTATAGTATGTATCTAGATTTTACAAACATAGTAGACTTAAGACACCTAGTCTTTATACCTTATCATAGTCTAGACCTAAGTCAACTAGACACCTAGATTATAGTTCTACCTAAGACACCTATTATGGTGACCTAGTTGACATATAGTACCTACCTAAGACACCTAGATTAAATTATAGAAGACACCTAGATCATTCTAGATTATACCTTATTCTAGTCTCTAGACAGGTCGTTGATATATAGTATCTACCTAAGACACCTAGATTAGATTAAATACCTTTTTTCTAGTCTATATCTACCTAGTTGACATATCGTATATACCTAAGACATAATTAGAGACACCTATTATCTAGTTAGAAACCAAGACACCTAAAAACACCTATATTTTATACATTACGTAGATTTTATACATTATTCTCAGGATCAACTTCATCCATCACTTAGGTCTAACCCCATGAAGCATAATATGATGATGTAAAAATGTGTATATGTGTAAAAATGTAGCAGCAAATAAAAAAAGACAAACCTTACAAATTAATGTGCATACTTACAACTCAATGTAACATGACTTTACAAAATCAATGTGAATACTTACAAATTAATCCAATGAACCATCCAGGTCTGCTCTACTCTTTATTGTGTCAAGTATTGCTTCATGGTCAGACTCACGCACCTTCCACAAGGTCTTGTTCAAAGGTCTACCCTGATATTGTATCAAATGAACATTGAATGCAACGACAAGGTTTGAGTAATGAAGAATCTTCCGATGCATGTCAAAGTCCTGAAACAACCAAACATTAACACTCTTATGTGGGTACCTTCTAAGCCATGTTCCAATAATGACCACTAAGTCTATAGGGTATTTGATATTTTCTCCATCTGTAACTGGGGCCTCCAATTTCTTTTTGGCCTCAACACAACGACATAAGTAATAACTTGTTCCCTCTTCGTTATCTTTATTTGCAATAACTATATATACATGCCCTACATTGATATGTGTAGCAAATTAGATGAAATTAGTCAACATTACAAAAACACTACAAAGTAAGATGACATTAGGAATTTCAAAAACTATGCAAATAGATATATTACCTGGTTGAACTAGATCTAATATGTGATCAAAGTCAACTGATGATTCCATCTATGTTAGTTCTAGTGCCGTCAAGGGTCGATACATGTCAAGTGGGCTAAGATAACTTAACTACCATTCGTCAACCAACTCCTTTGACTCACACTCATCCTAGGCTTGAATTATACAGAAAGAACAAAAGCATGACATCTTTCGCATATGGATACTACATGAACTTGCAATTGAGCTTCTGAAAGAGTGCATCTCACTTGATCCTGTCAGTGTAGAACAGTCCTCATATGGTGCAATGTTAATATCATCTATCAACCAAAAAAATCTATGAACTAAAGACTTACCTTCATTACTTGGACCCATAGAAGCATTACACCACTCGACAATCAATTTTGTATCTATCAACTTTGCATTGTCTTTATACTTTAACTCTTCTCGTGCTATGGCTCTTTTGATACATGCTCCTGCACCATCATGCTCCCCTTTCCATGCCCAGCCTCACAAAAGTTCCACATATGCTGAATACCTGTAAAATTATGCCTCTTGGTCAGCCAATAGAAATTCTATAAGTTCTTGAATTATGATGCCCAGTTATTCGACCATATGATATGTTGACTGAATGATATGCCCCTTCTAGCCAAATCATTGTACAACACTTGAAAGTAACATTGCTCAAACTCTATAGAATCCATGTGATCATCACTGATATAGAAATGATACTCCCTTATGATTTTTCTATCATCCTCTGTCGTATGAATGAATGCGATGTGCACAAATATAGAAACCTACATGGAGTTGTAATATTGTGATTGCACCTCACACTGTGGCTGTAGACTGTAGTTCTCTACAAAGTCGACGACTGAAACAATGCTACCAACTGGAAATGTGTCCTTGCATAGCTTGAATTGCAAGTCTAACCATCGAGCTCTATGGGCATGTCTTGCATACTCATACACTATGCTGTCAAGAAATATAGGCATAAACTGATACACTAGAATCTTTTCAATAACCAATTCACACCTCTTTGCTTCTTTACCATCTTTTGTATTGTATGCCACTGTTTTATACTTTCTAAACTTTACTAGTTCATTTCCAACCGCATGTGTTCTTTCCATATGTTCACATATTGGCAAACGTTGCAAGCCAATGCAACGAGGACATGTGCCATCCAAGCATAATTTCTTGTAGAATATTTGACCTTCTTCTCTTTCACATAAAATGAATGATATGAAGTCTCTTGAAGATGTTGGTGGGGCACATATGCCATAACCCTGTAAAATATTGTTAGTATGCAAATCTAAACATATAGACCTATAAACATCAAAATGGTTAGAAAATTCAATATGTAATCTACAACAAAAAGTAGTGCGTGTGTGATTTATCTTGACATAGAAAGGTTTTAGCATTTCAAAATATCTTTGACAAATTTTAATTTGAGGATACTTCTCTAGAAATTTACCATAAAACTGTGTTTGAGTCTCATCCAAAAAATGCTTTGGATGTGGCTCACGGTTCCAACTACCAATTCTCCTTCTTACCACATCCCTTTGATTCAGAGATACCCTTGTGTAATTATTCCAAAAGTCTTCAATTAGTGATCTCAATGCTTCAACAATTGGTTTATCTTTTCATGGTAATCTCTCTGAGAACATCCATAATTCATTGGCATTAGTGTCCTCAATTCTTTAGCGTCTTCCAACAGATCTTGATAAAGTTTTCCTATTAATTCTCAATTCTTGACTCGTCTTTCTAATGAGACGAGCTTTCCTCGTTTGACTACTTACTATAGTCGATGTAATCACATGCCATGTTGCATTACTATCTTTTGTCCATGAGGTGTTACCCACACTTTCATATGCACTCATTAGATTCTTGACAATAGATTTTTCACTTGAAGCCTCTGATGTTCTCAACCCAAGAATCTTCATGATAGACCTATACTTTATACTTTGCATCATTTCAACGAATAGTTGACATCTTGCAGTCTCCTTTAACTTTTCAAAGAACAATCTCTAAATCTTATGAGCACATCTTCTACAAGTGCATTTTAGAATCTTACCTTCCATTGGCTGCAAAATATTCTCATCAATATCAATCAAATACGTTGGCTTTCTATGCAAAATTTTAGGTGGTGTTAAGTTAGGTAAATTCATCTCAACATTAGGAATTTCATCAACTTTTAAATGAGATGGGCTAGATGGCATACCTTTGATCGAAGATGGAATAGATGACATACATTAAGGTTGAGGTGGGAACGATGGCATACCTCCTTCATCACATGTGAGTGATGGTGTACTCTCAACTTGAGATGTAGTAGATGGTGTCCCTACATGTTGACTTGTGGTAGAGGACGTGTCTCCAACTATGGTATTCAAATCTCTCATAGCATGAAGTTTTTGCATTCGTTCTCTTTGTGCCACCAATACCATATCTCTTTGTGATGGTTGTGGTTCCTCTTCAATTTACATGTCTTCATTTATCGTGTCCAATTTCCTCTTCTCATGAAGTTCCCTCATAGCTGATTCTTTCTTTGCATTCTTAGCTTCTATCTCTTCCTGTGTTGGTTTAATTCTTGATCGTTTTCTCAACATGACGGAGAATTTTTTTGTAGCATGATAAAGAGACCAATATTAGTTTGTAAGAAATGACAATTAGGAAATTTTGAAATATTGTTGTGTCATGTGCATACAAATCATCATGAATAGGTGCATAAGGAATGTCCTAGCCCAAGATATGTGCATACAAATCATCATGTCATGTGCATACTTGTATGATCTTGGCACCTATTCATTTGTATTTTAACTTGTTAATATGACAAGATAATAGTGGGATTGTAATGGTATGTTAAAGTCTATTTATTACACAATTATTAAAGAGCCCAAGTGTAGAAAATATACATGGCATCATGTGAGATTGTAGGCTGCTTTCTTGATTGGGAATGTGTCTATTTTAATTAATGTTGACGTTTGAGATATCTTTTAGTATGCATTCCATGAACTAATTTAAAACATAGTCTATCATATAAACACAAGATATGTATACATAGTCTTTTATTATGCATACTGGATACAAGTGATATAAACATGTATGATAAAGCATGATAAATTAATTCGAATAGAATTAAGGAAAATGTAAAGAGCATGCATGAAAAGACTTGACATACCTAAAAAATGGAGATTTGAATGGTGAGAGTACCCAATTATGTAGTGTTTTTTTCTTCTTGCATCAAACTCCTCAACAATTTGAGTTTTTCACCACTTGCTTCCTTTTCAATGTTAAATTGAATAACACTCAAATATAATTAGTAACAACAATACTATTAACCAATCTATAATGTTAAATTCCTAAAATTGAATCACAATTAACATTGCAACACTACAAAAATTGAAACTTAAATATATAGATATCAAATTTGATGTGAAAACTATGTTATTTCCTCCTTCTCAAGTTGGCAAAGTAGAAAAGGTGGTGGAAAGATCATACAAAGGTGGTAGAATGTGTAAAATGTGCATGTGAACTTCCTAATAGGATGAAAGCACTTTTTTTTGTCGGAACATGTGCATAATCAGCATGAAAACAGAGCATGTGGGCCTAGATCATGGGGGGTCCAGTCTTTTTTACCATTTCTAAAGTAGGACAAAATGCGAGCGCATTATAATGCACTCACATTTTGTCCTACTATAGATTGATCCATAAATATTTGTGCCTATCTCACCTTCGATAGCACCTTTACAATATCTCACCTCTAGTTCCATTAGCTCATGTTCTATCTCTCAGCTCTCTATATCTCACTTATCTCTCCCCCTCACCTCTCTACCTCTCCCCTCTCTGTCTCTCAGTCATTCCTTGTCTACCTCTCCATCCATCCTTAGCCATATAGGTCTCACTTAATCCTAAACCTTAATCCCTCAACCCTCAACCCTAATCCCTCAACCTTCAACCCTAATCCCTCATCTCTAAACCCTAAATGCCATCGCTATTCCTAAACCCTCAACAAGCTCGATACTATACCTTAAACCCTAATCCCTCAACCCTTAACCCTAAACCCTATCCCTCAACCCTAATCCCTCAACCCTTAACCCTAATCCCTCATCCCTAAACCCTAAACATTATCTTTATTCCTAAACCCTCAACAAGCTCAACCCTCAACCCTATCCCTAAACCCTCAACCCTCAACCCTCAACATCAAACCCTAATCCCTCAACCCTTAACTCTAATCCCTCGACCCTAAACCCTATCCCTAAACCCTCAACACTATACCTTAAACCCTAATCCCTCAACCTTAAACCCTAAACCTCAACCCTCAACCCTAATCCCTCATTCCTAAACCCTAAAAGCTATCCCTATTCCTAAACCCTCAACCATCTTGATATTATACCTTAAACCTTAATCCCTTATCCCTAAACGTTCCAACCCTATCCCTAATCCTTATACCCTCGACACTCTACTTTAACCCTAATCCCTCGACCCTCAACCCTATCCCTAATCCATCAACCCTAAACCCTCAACCCTCAACATCAAACCCTAATCCCTCAACCCTTAACTCTAATCCCTTGACCCTCAACACTAACCCCTCATCCCTAAACCCTAAATGCTATCCCTATTCCTAAACCCTCAACGAGCTCGATACTATACCTTAAACCCTAATCCCCCAACCCTCAACCCTAAACCCTAATACCTCAACCCTCAACCCTAATCCCTCAACCCTCAACCCTAATCCCTCATCCCTAAACCCTAAATGATATCCCTATTCCTAAACCCTCAACGGGATCGATCCTCAACCCTATCCCTAAACCCTCAACCCTTAACCCTCAACGTCAAACCCTAATCCCTCAACCCTTAACTCTAATCCCTCAACCCTAAACCCTCAACACTATATCTTAAACCCTAATCCCTCAACCCTCAACCCTAAACCTTATCCCTAAACCCTAATCCCTCAACCCTCAACCCTCATCCCTCAACCTTCAACCCTAATCCCTCATCCCTGAACCCTAAATGCTATCCCTATTCCTAAACCCTCAACGAGCTTGATAATATACCTTAAACCCTAATCCCTAATCCCTAAACCCTCCAACCCTATCCCTAATCCTTATGCCCTCGACACTCTACTTTAACCCTAATCCCTCGACCCTCAATCCTATCCCTAATCCCTCAACCCTCAACCCTAAACCCTCAACCCTCAACCCTCAACGTCAAACCCTAATCCCTCAACCCTTAACTCTAATCCCTTGACCCTCAACACTAATCCCTCATCCCTAAACCCTAAACACTATCCCTATTCCTAAACCCTCAACGGGCTTGATACTATACCTTAAACCATAATCCCTCAACCCTTAACTCTAATCCCTCAACCCTCAACCCTATCTCTAAACCCTAATCCCTCAACCCTCAACCCTAATCCCTCATCCCTAAACCCTAAACACTATCCCTATTCCTAAACCCTCAACGGGCTCAATATTATCCCTCAACCCTTAACCTTTAAAACTTGAACCCTAAAACCTATCCCTACACCCTCGACACTCAACACTATATCTTAAACCTTAATCCCTTAACCCTCATCCCTAAAGCCTCAAACCTAAACCCTATCCCTAAAACCTCAACCCTCAACACTAACCTTAAACCCTAATCCCTATTCCTCAACCCTTAACCCTTAAAACTTAAACCCTATCCCGACACCCTTAACACTCAACACTATATCTTAAGCCTTAAACCCTCTGTCATGCCCACATTTTCCTTGTGGTCACAACACACATCGCACGTGTCATAGCCACATCTGTCATGTGGTTATGACACGAGATATGAAAAACTTTTCTCACACTGTCCTAAAAACCCCTTTCGCATGCGTACGCATGCTCAACGGTGTTCTCTCATGGCGAAACACTATACTCATCGGCGGAATACAAGTACAATGGCATGCAACCAGAAGCATATAGATCAACAAGAGGGTCTATACAATGCTGCTAACGTCATTGCAAGAGTGAGATTACCAAAGTTCTTAAATCGAACCCTCGGCAATGTTCGGTAGCAGAATGCCTTACGGCGTTAGTGGGAATTACGCTGCACTCATTTACGCACGTGGTTCGCTGATAGAGGAACCACTCCCCATGACGCCTTGTTCCGACTAAACCAGCTAGTGATCTCCCTATTTAGTCATTTTTCAGCCAGGCACGGTTGTCTGTCTCCTCTCTTGTTTCCTGAAACATACCCCTCCTATGACTTAGCATTTTCAACAAGGCGGTTTGGTTGCCCTCTCTTCCCTTTTCACAAGTTCTTAATTCTGATTATATCTTCATCGCCCTTACCTTAACTATTTCTTAGTTCATTTAGTGTGTTTATATTTCGGTCTCTCTCTCTCTTTCATTTTCTATGCTTTCTTTATGTGCATCCTGTCCTTTCTTCATGATTTACGTCAATCAGGGTTATCACTGCAGTTATTGTTGATATTAAACCTAATTTCAGGATGATCTAGGTCACAAAGGCTGGTTTACTATTTCGCTGGACTCGGTCTCCTAATCTTTCCCGATCTAGGTTCCTCCTCTTCGTAAATACTTAGTCAACTTGTTCCTAAGCACAATTGACAGAAGGGTCCGTCAACTTAGTTCTCTTATCCCGTGTGAGAAATATCGCGCATTTTCTCCTCTGTGTTTTCCAATGTTAGTTTTTCCTTCTTCGGAACCTCTTACAGGTTTACATATGAGATCGTTTGCTACAGTTGAGATTAATATGGCCACATGGATTGTTAGTGGTGGCTTCTTAAGTTTATTTCCAGTGTTCTTTTGAGCAAGGAGTTGTGTAATTTTCCTCTTCATTTTCCGGGTGATTGTTAGTATGTTATTAGTTGAAACTTCCGAGAAACTCTTTCCAGAGTATCACTGAATATTCCTAAACTCTCTTTTACATTATAATTTTATTTTCTCTTGTTTAGAATTACTGTTGTTACTATTACTCTTAATTACGATTCATACACTGATTGTGACTCGTATGACGTTGTCAATAGATGTAGGTGGTTCACCACTTTATAAAACTCTGTTCATGGTAATATATCTTCTTTGGTTGTTGTGTTCAACACTTAATAACATCTCCTGTGAGATTATAATTGTTATATTTTTTTTTGTCTCTATATCCATGAGACATAGTTTATAACGATTTTAAACGAGGGCCCAATAAATTGGTTCATAGATTTACTCCTATGTATATTATATATCTATATATATATATATATATATATATACATACATACATATATATAATATATTTATTTTAATGTCTATGTAAAGAACGAATTGGTTTACCACAACTTATATATCTATATATATATCTCTCTCTCTCTCTCTATATATATATATATATATACAGATATATAATCATTATTATATTATATATATAGCTATATACATAGACATATATAATATATATATATGCCTATATATAGAGCTATATAAAACTGAATTTATATTCCAAATAACCCAATCATATGTTAGGGCCAAGCCCTAACATTTTATTTGCTGTAGTTTCCACAGCCGACGGCGGCCATGGGCGGCGGTGGCCGCTGTGACAGAGAAGCAGGGTCGGGGTGGCCGCAGAGCGGCGGGCCTGTGCAGGCCGCGGGAGGCATAAGGGATTGGGGGGGGAGATGTGGAGTGGGGCGGAGCCCCACCCACATTCCCACGACGTGGGGTGTGGGTGGGGCTCCGCCCCACTCCACACCTCCAAATGTAACAAAACAAACCTGCGATGGGGTTTTCTCCCCACCGCCCATTGTATATAGCGACTGTGTTTTTTTTTTATCCGCGGCTTAAATTTGGTCCGCCATTCTTATGTGCTATTCGTTGATTTCTCTCAACAATAAAATATATATTTATATATATATATATATATTCATATGTATATATATATATATATATATATTTATCAATGATTATATAATTATAGATATATATATATATATATCTATTTTTATATTGATATTTATCAGTCAATCTCATAAAAATGATAATTTATTTTCAATTTCTCTATTATTCTGGAAAATGATAATTACTCAAAATATGAAATATATATATATATATATATATATATCTATATATATATATATGTTTAAATTTATTTATATATAAAAATATTCTTATATGTGCTTAACTAATTCCTAAATTTCTCAATTTCACTACTTTATGCATTTTCTCCAAATCAACCTGTTATAAAGAAATTGTCATAACAATTAGATATAAATAAATATATATATATATATATATATATATATATATATATATATATATATATCCCAATTTCACTTAATTGATAGAAATGGTAACTAGCTATCCCCTTATTATAAGTATAATTTTCCATTTTCATAAACATTTAAGACTTCGTAACTTTACAACAGATTATATATTTACATGCTAGATTTCCTCTAATCCTTCTAAATTAACAGAATCCATTAATATGGAGAATAACTCAAATATTTAAAACGGTCTTTTCCATTTTAACATTGAAAAGAAAATTAGCATTTCAACTAGTGAAGCAATTCCAAACTTTCAAATGTAAACAACTCAGATTAAGTTGCAAAAACGAACTTGTTCTTTTCAGTAATACTTGAAACACAAAAATTGCTATTGAACAAAGGTTGCAAACATCAACTTAAAAATTTAAGCACATTCATATTACAGCTTCTCAATCATGAATACCAACTTCCCAGATATGAACTTTCTCCTCCCAAACAGTATACAACTGAAAACTTATGACAACCAATAAAAGTCCAATAATAACAAGATCAGGGAGGTGATTTTCTTCACTCCCAGAATATCATTAATTTACAACAATAACAAGAGAGGTGTTCTCTCTTCATCTCTATGAAATGAACCAGGCCTAATTCTCATGACAAGAAGATGATCTGTTTCTTCATAAATAGCCAACCAGAAGCTCCAAGAGAAAAACCTGCGTATCAAAGACAAACAAAGAAGAAAATACCACTCGTCTAGCTCTCCTCCCTACCGTAGACCCGCAAGAGGGTCACCCCCGAGCTAGGGAGACCATACTCACACCTGGGTACTCAAACACTCCACTTCACAACAGAAACAACAACAATCCCAAAGCACACATACACCCGTGGGTATTTTACACAATACGGAAACTCAACTACAGTGAGTTTCATAAGGGGCAGGAGAGTGGACACACTCGACTCCAGAGTGTCACCCTGACAGATAAATGAACTAATATAAATTTCTCTTGGTCTCAACCAAGTGTGATCACAATTTGTAAGAAATCTGTATATGACTCTCAAGTCAAAAATACAGTCACAGATACATGCCCTCAAGGCTTTCAACATCCCAAAAGATGGAAACAGGTATGCACCCGAGGAGGATCTCTCCTCCCCTACCCCAAACTTGATGAGCATTTCTCCCAAGTGGGAGACGCTCTGTCAAACAACCCGACAAGAACCCCACAGAAAACAAATTTAAACACATATTTCACACACATTTCATACACATTTCAGTTCTACCAAAACAAAGGTAAAATTCAGACCAACCTTGCAAAGCCCTCCTGGAATGAAGTTGTTGCAGAGTCCACAGAGTTCACTTCCAACCTTAGCCACCAACTCCCTCTCCCTTCTCTATCTTCCAAACTAACTTCTCTATTTTTGGTAAGGCCAAAATGAAAGATTTTCCCCAAAATTCAACTAACTCCCTCTCATCCCAAAATTTGAAAATAAATAACCCAAAATTCTCTTTCTTTCTAATTTTGAGAAATGGGGAAGTGACACTTGTCACCTCCTCACCCTTCCCAAAAATCACTATTCTGTCCAGGTGGCTTATGTCACTCTCCATTCCCAAGGGTACTCCTTATTCCTCTCATGTGACTCCACTTTCTCATGGGAGAAATAAAAAAAAAAGAGTTAAATGGGAACAAGATAGGTGACCCATGCCTCTTTCTCCTTTCTTCACATGGGTGTCCCCATAGTACATGGGGGAATCTTATTAAAGAAGAGGTAACTTTCACTAATGGATGGCATCTCTTATCTAGGGAAAAGTAGAGGGGATGGGTTGAGTGTTGGTACAACCCATCATGTCCCCTCCTACCTCCAATTTTCGCCACTTAACTTCAGGGGAAGGTTAAGTTGACTAGATGGAGGTTACTCAAGGGTTACCCATGCCAAATGGGCCCCTGGACCCATGGGGTAGAACCCAGGGTCAATTTTAACCCATACAAGACACCCCAGGTCAAGGTAAAGCACAAGAAAAAGGGCCTCATAATTTAAATAAAAATAGAAATTTCAAATTCAATCTCTTTACAACACTTACTTATAAAAATAATGTTACATGAGGGTAACCTAACCCACTCGACCATACGAAAGACCACATTACATCATGACATCAAACACAAAGAGATCTTGGTTCCTCGTGGAACCAGATCGGCTTAACAGGGAATAACAATTAACAAGGTGTGGAATGATCTCCGAAATCTGTGGTTTGATTAGTAGTCCCTGCACACTCAATTACAAGATCAGTAACCACATAAATTCATCATAGCCGAAGCAACTTAAATAACACATGCATTCTCATGCCCTAGTACAATTTAACATAATTAAAAATCATATTACAATTTTCCATCATCACCTAATTCATTTTTCTGAAAAGTAACTTATCCAAACATCACCCAATTAGTTTTTCCGAAAACATAATAAAGTTAAATAGTCTGACAAATTTCGGGAACTGCTATCCCACAAATATGAAAGTAACAATAACAGTACTGTAATTAGTCATAACAACAGTAGTAACAAGGGCGGTCCTCACATCCTCTCCCCCTAAGACGGTACTTCCTCCTGGAAGTCGTCAAAAAGGTGAGGATACAGGGTCTTCAATCTCTCTGCATCTTCCCATGTTGCAGTGACTTCATCGTATAAGTCCCATTGGACTCTAACCTGGTCCAGCTCTCGACCTCGAAGGGCCAGCGTCCAACGAGCCAATATGCGAATTGGCTCCAACACCAGTTGTCCGTCTGCCTCTACCTGAAGAGCACTCCAATCCAACACATGAGATAAGTCAGAAATATATTGACGTAAAACTGATACATGAAATACATCGTGGATACGTGACAGGCTAGGTGGCAAGGCTAGACGATAGGCTACTGGTCCTATCCGCTCCAAGATTTCGTAAGGTCCTACAAATCAAGGTGCGAGTTTAGAGCCTTTTCCGTAACGGATTGGACTTTTGTGCGGCCGCACTCTCAAAAATACTCTTTCCCCCACAGAGAAGCTTCGGTCTGTCCTTTTAGCATCGGCATACTTTTTCTGCCTGTCCTGTGCTTCCAGAAGCCTCTGTCTTATCTGTTTAACTTGCAGTTCCATATTCTGAACTATCTCTGGGCCGATGACTGTTCTGTCCTCTATACGATCCCAACTCAAAGGTGTTCTGCATGGTCTGCCATATAATGCCTGGAAAGGAGGCATACCCAACGAGCTATGATGCCCATTATTGTAGGCGAACTCAACTAGATACAGGTACTCCTCCCATCTAGACTGGTGGTCCATCCTCCCATCTAGACTGGTGGTCCATCACATACATGCGAAGCATGTCTTCTAACACCTGGTTAACTCTCTCTGTTTGTCCGTCGGTTTCCGGATGATATGCGGAATTGAAGTTGAGCTGTGTGCCCAATGCCTGATGTAAGGCTTTCCAGAACGATGAAGTGAATACGGAGTCTCTGTCAGATATAATGCGGCGAGGTACCCCATGAAGTCTAACAATCTGATCAAGAAACACCTTTGCCACTGATGGTGCATTGTATGTTGTACATATTGGTGAAAAATGCGCCACTTTGGTCAGCTTGTCAACTGTCACCATAATAGCATCATGGCGACGTGATGACATAGGTAGGCCAACGATAAAATCCATAGAAATGGTATCCCATTTCCATTCAGGTATCTCGTGAGGGTACAACAGTCCCGCTGGATGCTGATGTTCGGCCTTGACCCTCTGACATTCCAGGCAACGAGCAACAAATTCGGCAATGTCACGCCTCATCCCAGCCCAATGATAAAGTTGTCGTAAATCAGCATGCATCTTCTTCACTCCTGGGTGTGCTGCGTAGGGTGCTCTATGAGCCTCTGATAGGATTACTGTACGAAGATTACCCGCATGGGGTACATAGATGCGTTGCCGATGTCGAAGCATACCATCAGAATCAAGGGTATATCCTGTAAATTTGCCCTCAAGGGCCTTCTGATTTAGTACTGCCTGCTGCACTTCAAGAAACCATTCGTCCTCCGGCAGATGCTGTAAGATGCGATCCTTCAAGTCCATCTTCAAGGTCAGGGTCTGGATCTCGTGGCGTCTTCGACTCAAAGCATCAGCGACCACGTTCTCCTTCCCTTTGATATAATGGACATCGAAGTCATATTCGCATAGGAATTCCATCCAACGCCGTTGGCGGGCGTTCAAATTAGGCTGTGTAAAAATATACTGCAAACTATGATGGTCTGAATGGAGTTCAAAGCGTCGCCCTAAGAGAAAGTGTCTCTAGCGAACCAAGGCATGAACAACAGCTGCAAGCTCTAAGTCGTGCGTAGGATAGTTTAACTCATGTGTCTTTAGTTTCCGCGATTCGTATGCGATCGCTCGACCATCCTGCATAAGCACGGCTCCCAAACCTTCTAATGATGCATCTGTGCAAACTACAAACTCTTCTGAAGGATCTGGAACTGCTAAAATAGGAGCGCTCGTAAGACGCTCTTTGAGGACTCCAAAAGCCTTTTCACACTGCTCGGTCCAAGTGAAACCCTTCCCTTTTCGCTGAAGGGAAGTAATGGGATGTGCTATCCTGGAGAAACCTTCGACAAACTGACGATAATACCCGGCTAACCCCATAAAGCTTCTGACCTCTGTCACGTTCGTGGGTACCGGCCACTCCTGGATTGCTCTAATTTTAGATGGATCTACGGAGATGCCATCGCCTGATAAAATGTGTCCCAAATACTGCACCTCTGTCCTGAAGAAGGCACACTTCGCCAAGTTGCCATAAAGTTGCTGCCCTCGTAATTGCTGCAAAACTTGACGCAAGTGCTCTACATGCTCCTCCTCAGTCCGTGAATAAATCAGAATGTCATCTAGGAATATGATCACGAACCGGTCTAGGTATGAACGGAACACCCCGTTCATGAGACTCATGAATACTACAGGAGCGTTCGTCAACCCGAAAGGTACCACTGTGAATTCATAATGGCCATATCTGGTTCGAAAAGCAGTTTTATGAATATCTGACTCCGTGATGCGCAATTGATGATACCCAGATTTTAGATCGATTTTCGAGAACACTCTGGCTCCCTGCATCTGATCAAAAAGGTCGTCAATCCTAGGTAGAGGATAACGATTCTTCACCGTCACCTTGTTCAACTGCCTGTAGTCCATGCATAGACGAAGAGACCCATCCTTCTTCTTCACGAAGATCACTGGTGCGCCCCATGGTGAAACGCTAGGTCGGATGTGTCCCTTCTCAAGTAATTCTTCCAACTGCAGCTTAAGTTCTGTGAGTTCATGGGTCGTCATTCTATAGGGTGCGCGGGATATCGGCTCTGCACCTGGCACTAAGTCGATGTGGAAGTCCACTTCTCTACGTGGAGGCATACCAGGTAATTCTGGCGGGAATACATCGGCAAATTCTCTAAGGATAGGGTGATCATCTAAAGTAGCCTCAGGTTCATCCTCTGCTCTATCACTGACTGTGATGGCAAACATCTGACATCCCTTCCGCATACAGCGCTTAAGCTGTTGTGCGGATATCATACGAACCGCCGTGGGCTTTTGAATGCCCACTATCTCAACCGACGAACCATGATCGTCGAAACAGCTAATCGTTCTCTGGCGACAATCAAGCTTGGCTCTATGTGCCGCAAGCCAATCCATACCCAGAACTACTTCGTAAGACCCTAATGGCATAATCCTAAGGTCGCATGTTGTGGTGAAGGGTCCCAATGTGATCTCACAGTCTTTAACCAAGGTATCTACTGACATCCTGGCCCCTGAGGCCAACTCAACTTCCCACCTAATGTCTTGCCTAGAAGCCACCAGCCTGCAACGCTCCACTAACGATGTAGACAAAAAGGAGTCAGTAGCTCCTGAGTCAAAAAGGATCGAGATGGGAAAGTCTCTAATCGTACCTGCTGCCTCGATGACAGAAGCCTGGAAATCGGCCTGGCGGTTATCAATCGCTGCAAACATGTGGTGAGATCTGCCCACGTCACCTACGGTCTGCTCGGACCCTCCTGATCGGGGTTGACCCCCTGCAGTAAATCCCTGCGGACACTCTCTAGCCAGATGCCCTACCCCACCACATACATAACATGGTCCTCTAACCTGTAACTGCCCTGACTGTGTTCTGCCCGATTGTTGTTGCCCGGTCCGTCCGGTGGATCCCTGTGAGCCTCTGTAAGACTGCTGGGACCTTGCGGGTCCTGCCGATGAACCCTGCTGTCTCTGATCCCTGCGTGGTCCCTGCTGCTGCCATCCACGGTTCTGTCCTCCCTGTCCCCTCTGTTGAAATTTGGATTTTTGCTGATGTTGCTGTTGCTGTGGAGGCCTAGGAGGTAATGATGAAGGATTATATCCTCCTCTCTGTGTTGTGTTTTGAGGCCTTCAGAAATTTTGCTGTTGTTGAGGATTTCGTTCCTGGTACTGTGGGCGTGAATTCTGTCCTCGTCCCTGAATTTCCTCTGATATAAGGGCCTTTTCAACAGCCTCGCTCATGGTTTGGGGATTTGCCATACGAACTGGTCCTGCTATCCCGTGATTTAGCCCCCTGATGAATTTGTGTATTAAGATTTTCTCGTCATGGAGGTATTCCGCATAACGAGAAAGCTCTATAAATCGGCTCTCATACTGAGTAACGGTGAGTCCCCTCTGCTGTAGATCATGAAACTCATCGATTCTGCGCTGTCTATAATGTTCAGACAAATACCGCGCATTGAAGCGCTCAATGAAGGTGTCCCATGTGAGTGTATCCACGGAGAGTCGGCGCTTGCACTCCTCTGTGCGCCACCAGGTGGCTGCTGCATCCCTAAGAAGATGAACTGCCACTCATGCTTTCGTGTTGCTCTCATACGGTCGCAATGCGAAACACCTATCTAAGCTAATTAGCCAAGCCTCGGCCACAGCTCCCTCTGTAGCTCCTGCGAAGGTGGGTGGGTTGAGCCTCAGTAGATCTCTGATAGGGTCCCCTCTGTCTCTAAGTCTCCCAAGTGGCTCTTCCACACCATCCTCATATACTCCCTGCTGAACCTGTTCTTGTCTCAAAAGTCTCGGAGGACTCCTGCTCCGTGCTCGGGAGGCCGACCCTACCTCCTCTACTGTTGTGTCAGGAATCTCAACGAAGGGCTCCACACGTATCACCTCTAGTGGATCAATGCGGGGCTCCATACGTGGCTCAATACGTGACTCGGCACGTGGCTCCTCTCGCGGATCAACACGAGGCTCTATACGTGGCTCAGGAATCACTGGTGGTAACCTGTCTAACATAGTCTGTAGTGCCTGTAAGATCTGTGGACCTATATCCGATACTGGTGTCGCCTGTGGTACTAGTGGTGCTTGTGGTATAGGTGGTGCAGGTGGTGCTACTGAATCTGCGGGTGCCAGTCCCTCGGCTGAGGAATCGCTGTGCACCTCGACTGACGCTGTGTGGCGTGATCGCGCTCGTCGAACACGTCGGGGAGGCATCCTACAAAACAAGGTAGAAACTAATTAGCCAAAGTTGCGGAATAATAACGTGCCCAAATACGCCCAGTGTTTACAAACTGGGCTCTGATACCAAATGTCATGCCCACATTTTCCTTGTGGTCACAACACACATCACACGTGTCATAGCCACATCTGTCATGTGGTTATGACACGAGATATGAAAAACTTTTCTCACACTATCCTAAAAACCCCTTTCGCATGCGTACGCATGCTCAACGGTGTTCTCTCATGGCGAAACACTATACTCATCGGTGGAATACAAGTACAATGGCGTGCAACCAGAAGCATATAGATCAACAAGAGGGTCTATACAATGCTGCTAACGTCATTGCAAGAGTGAGATTACCAAAGTTCTTAAATCGAACCCTCGGCAATGTTCGGTAGCAGAATGCCTTACGGTGTTAGTGGGAATTACGCTGCACTCATTTACGCACGTGGTTCGCTGATAGAGGAACCACTCCCCACGACGCCTTGTTCCGACTAAACCGGCTAGTGATCTCCCTATTTAGTCATTTTTCAGCCAGGCACGGTTGTCTGTCTCCTCTCTTGTTTCCTGAAACATACCCCTCCTATGACTTAGCATTTTCAACAAGGCGGTTTGGTTGCCCTCTCTTCCCTTTTCACAAGTTCTTAATTCTGATTATATCTTCATCGCCCTTACCTTAACTATTTCTTAGTTCATTTAGTGTGTTTATATTTCGGTCTCTCTCTCTCTTTCATTTTCTATGCTTTCTTTATGTGCATCCTGTCCTTTCTTCATGATTTACGTCAATCAGGGTTATCACTGCAGTTATTGTTGATATTAAACCTAATTTCAGGATGATCTAGGTCACAAAGGCTGGTTTACTATTTCGCTGGACTCGGTCTCCTAATCTTTCCCGATCTAGGTTCCTCCTCTTCGTAAATACTTAGTCAACTTGTTCCTAAGCACAATTGACAGAAGGGTCCGTCAACTTAGTTCTCTTATCCCGTGTGAGAAATGTCGCGCATTTTCTCCTCTGTGTTTTCCAATGTTAGTTTTTCCTTCTTCGGAACCTCTTACAGGTTTACATATGAGATCGTTTGCTACAGTTGAGATTAATGTGGCCACATGGATTGTTAGTGGTGGCTTCTTAAGTTTATTTCCAGTGTTCTTTTGAGCAAGGAGTTGTGTAATTTTCCTCTTCATTTTCCGGGTGATTGTTAGTATGTTATTAGTTGAAACTTCCGAGAAACTCTTTCCAGAGTATCACTGAATATTCCTAAACTCTCTTTTACATTATAATTTTATTTTCTCTTGTTTAGAATTACTGTTGTTACTATTACTCTTAATTACGATTCATACACTGATTGTGACTCGTATGACGTTGTCAATAGATGTAGGTGGTTCACCACTTTATAAAACTCTGTTCATGGTAATATATCTTCTTTGGTTGTTGTGTTCAACACTTAATAACATCTCCTGTGAGATTATAATTGTTATATTTTTTTTTGTCTCTATATCCATGAGACATAGTTTATAACGATTTTAAACGAGGGCCCAATAAATTGGTTCATAGATTTACTCCTATGTATATTATATATCTATATATATATATATATATATATATATATATATACATACATACATATATATAATATATTTATTTTAATGTCTATGTAAAGAACGAATTGGTTTACCACAACTTATATATCTATATCTCTCTCTCTCTCTCTATATATATATATATATATACAGATATATAATCATTATTATATTATATATATAGCTATATACATAGACATATATAATATATATATATGCCTATATATAGAGCTATATAAAACTGAATTTATATTCCAAATAACCCAATCATATGTTAGGGCCAAGCCCTAACATTTTATTTGCTGTAGTTTCCACAGCCGACGGCGGCCATGGGCGGCGGTGGCCGCTGTGACAGAGAAGCAGGGTCGGGGTGGCCGCAGAGCGGCGGGCCTGTGCAGGCCGCGGGAGGCATAAGGGATTGGGGGGGGAGATGTGGAGTGGGGCGGAGCCCCACCCACATTCCCACGACGTGGGGTGTGGGTGGGGCTCCGCCCCACTCCACACCTCCAAATGTAACAAAACAAACCTGCGGTGGGGTTTTCTCCCCACCGCCCATTGTATATAGCGACTGTGTTTTTTTTTTATCCGCGGCTTAAATTTGGTCCGCCATTCTTATGTGCTATTCGTTGATTTCTCTCAACAATAAAATATATATTTATATATATATATATATATATATATATATATTCATATGTATATATATATATATTTATCAATGATTATATAATTATAGATATATATATATATATATATATATATATATATATATATATATATATATCTATTTTTATATTGATATTTATCAGTCAATCTCATAAAAATGATAATTTATTTTCAATTTCTCTATTATTCTGGAAAATGATAATTACTCAAAATATGAAATATATATATATATATATCTATATATATATATATTTAAATTTATTTATATATAAAAATATTCTTATATGTGCTTAACTAATTCCTAAATTTCTCAATTTCACTACTTTATGCATTTTCTCCAAATCAACCTGTTATAAAGAAATTGTCATAACAATTAGATATAAATATATATATATATATATATATATATATATATATATCCCAATTTCACTTAATTGATAGAAATGGTAACTAGCTATCCCCTTATTATAAGTATAATTTTCCATTTTCATAAACATTTAAGACTTCGTAACTTTACAACAGATTATATATTTACATGCTAGATTTCCTCTAATCCTTCTAAATTAACAGAATCCATTAATATGGAGAATAACTCAAATATTTAAAACGGTCTTTTCCATTTTAACATTGAAAAGAAAATTAGCATTTCAACTAGTGAAGCAATTCCAAACTTTCAAATGTAAACAACTCAGATTAAGTTGCAAAAACGAACTTGTTCTTTTCAGTAATACTTGAAACACAAAAATTGCTATTGAACAAAGGTTGCAAACATCAACTTAAAAATTTAAGCACATTCATATTACAGCTTCTCAATCATGAATACCAACTTCCCAGATATGAACTTTCTCCTCCCAAACAGTATACAACTGAAAACTTATGACAACCAATAAAAGTCCAATAATAACAAGATCAGGGAGGTGATTTTCTTCACTCCCAGAATATCATTAATTTACAACAATAACAAGAGAGGTGTTCTCTCTTCATCTCTATGAAATGAACCAGGCCTAATTCTCATGACAAGAAGATGATCTGTTTCTTCATAAATAGCCAACCAGAAGCTCCAAGAGAAAAACCTGCGTATCAAAGACAAACAAAGAAGAAAATACCACTCGTCTAGCTCTCCTCCCTACCGTAGACCCGCAAGAGGGTCACCCCCGAGCTAGGGAGACCATACTCACACCTGGGTACTCAAACACTCCACTTCACAACAGAAACAACAACAATCCCAAAGCACACATACACCCGTGGGTATTTTACACAATACGGAAACTCAACTACAGTGAGTTTCATAAGGGGCAGGAGAGTGGACACACTCGACTCCAGAGTGTCACCCTGACAGATAAATGAACTAATATAAATTTCTCTTGGTCTCAACCAAGTGTGATCACAATTTGTAAGAAATCTGTATATGACTCTCAAGTCAAAAATACAGTCACAGATACATGCCCTCAAGGCTTTCAACATCCCAAAAGATGGAAACAGGTATGCACCCGAGGAGGATCTCTCCTCCCCTACCCCAAACTTGATGAGCATTTCTCCCAAGTGGGAGACGCTCTGTCAAACAACCCGACAAGAACCCCACAGAAAACAAATTTAAACACATATTTCACACACATTTCATACACATTTCAGTTCTACCAAAACAAAGGTAAAATTCAGACCAACCTTGCAAAGCCCTCCTGGAATGAAGTTGTTGCAGAGTCCACAGAGTTCACTTCCAACCTTAGCCACCAACTCCCTCTCCCTTCTCTATCTTCCAAACTAACTTCTCTATTTTTGGTAAGGCCAAAATGAAAGATTTTCCCCAAAATTCAACTAACTCCCTCTCATCCCAAAATTTGAAAATAAATAACCCAAAATTCTCTTTCTTTCTAATTTTGAGAAATGGGGAAGTGACACTTGTCACCTCCTCACCCTTCCCAAAAATCACTATTCTGTCCAGGTGGCTTATGTCACTCTCCATTCCCAAGGGTACTCCTTATTCCTCTCATGTGACTCCACTTTCTCATGGGAGAAATAAAAAAAAAAGAGTTAAATGGGAACAAGACAGGTGACCCATGCCTCTTTCTCCTTTCTTCACATGGGTGTCCCCATAGTACATGGGGGAATCTTATTAAAGAAGAGGTAACTTTCACTAATGGATGGCATCTCTTATCTAGGGAAAAGTAGAGGGGATGGGTTGAGTGTTGGTACAACCCATCATGTCCCCTCCTACCTCCAATTTTCGCCACTTAACTTCAGGGGAAGGTTAAGTTGACTAGATGGAGGTTACTCAAGGGTTACCCATGCCAAATGGACCCCTGGACCCATGGGGTAGAACCCAGGGTCAATTTTAACCCATACAAGACACCCCAGGTCAAGGTAAAGCACAAGAAAAAGGGCCTCATAATTTAAATAAAAATAGAAATTTCAAATTCAATCTCTTTACAACACTTACTTATAAAAATAATGTTACATGAGGGTAACCTAACCCACTCGACCATACGAAAGACCACATTACATCATGACATCAAACACAAAGAGATCTTGGTTCCTCGTGGAACCAGATCGGCTTAACAGGGAATAACAATTAACAAGGTGTGGAATGATCTCCGAAATCTGTGGTTTGATTAGTAGTCCCTGCACACTCAATTACAAGATCAGTAACCACATAAATTCATCATAGCCGAAGCAACTTAAATAACACATGCATTCTCATGCCCTAGTACAATTTAACATAATTAAAAATCATATTACAATTTTCCATCATCACCTAATTCATTTTTCTGAAAAGTAACTTATCCAAACATCACCCAATTAGTTTTTCTGAAAACATAATAAAGTTAAATAGTCTGACAAATTTCAGGAACTGCTATCCCACAAATATGAAAGTAACAATAACAGTACTGTAATTAGTCATAACAACAGTAGTAACAAGGGCGGTCCTCACACCCTCATCCCTAAAGCCTCAACCCTCAGTCCTTAAACCTTCAACCCTAAACCCTATCCCTAATCCCTCTACCCTCGACACTCTAACCCTAACCCCTTGACCATCAACCCTATCCCTAAACCCTCAAACCTCAACCCTCAACTCTCAACATTAAACCCTAATCTGTCAACCCTAAACCCTAATCCCTCAAACTTAAACCCTATCCCTAAATCCTCAACCCTCAACACTATACCTTAAACCCTAATCCCTATCCATCAACCCTTAACCCTTAAAACTTAAACCCTATCCCTACACCCTCAACACTCAACACTATATCTTAAGCCTTAAATCCTCATCCCTAAAGCCTCAACCCTCAATCCTTAAACCTTCAACCCTAAACCCTATCCATAATCCCTCTACCCTTGACACTCTAACCCTAACCCCTTGACCATCAACCCTATCCCTAAACCTTCAACCCTCAACTCTCAACATTAAACCCTAATCTGTCAACCCTAAACCCTAATCCCTCAAACCTTAACCCTATCCCTAAACCCTCAACCCTCAACACTATACCTTAAACCCTAATCCATCAACCCTAAAACTTAATCCTTCAACCCTCAACCCTAAACCCTATCACTAAACCCTCAACCCTCGACACTATACCTTAAACCCTAATCCCTCAGCCCTCAACCCTAATCCCTCAACCTTCAACCCTACTCCCTCATCCCTAAACCCTAAACGCTATCCCTATTCCTAAACCCTCAACCCTTGACACTATACCTTAAACCCTAATCCCTTATCCCTAAACCCTAAACCCTATCCCTTAACCCTTAACCCTTAAAACTTAAACCCTAAAACCTATCCCTAAACCCTTGACGCTCAACACTATATCTTAAACCCCAATCCCTTAACCCTTAATCATTAAACCTTCAAGCATAAACCCTATCCCTAATCCCTCTACCCTCAACACTCTACTTTAACCTTAATCCCTTGACCATTAACCCTATCCCTAAACCCTCAACCCTCAACCCTCAACTCTCAACATTAAACCCTAAACCCTAAACCCTATTCCTAAACCCTCAACCCTCAACATTATTCCTTAAACCCTAATCCATCAACCCTCAACCCTAATCCCTCAACCCTAAACCCTCAACACTATTCCTTAAACCCTAATCCCTCAACCCTCAACCCTAAACCCTATCCCTAAACACTCAACCCTTAGCACTATACCTTAAACCTTAATCCCTCAACCATCAACCCTCAACCCTAATCCCTCATCCCTAAACCCTAAATGCTATCCCTATTCCTAAACCCTCAACTCAAGACACTATACCTTAAACCCTAATCCTGTACCCCTAAACCTTAAACCCTATCCCTCAACCCTTAACCCTCAAACCTTAAACCCTAAAACCTATCCCTAAACCCTCAACCCTATACCCTTAACAATATACTTAAGCCCTAATCCCTCAATCATCAACCTTATACCTTAAACCTTGAAGCCTACACCCTCAAACCCTCATCCCTAGATCATATAACCTCACTCTTATATCCTAAACCTCAAATATTGTGCCTTAGCCCTATACTTAAATTAAACCTAAACCATATGTGCTCTCAACCCAAGTCACCCTATGCCTTATATACCCTCAATCCATATCGTAAACCCTAAACCCAATATCCTAAACCCTAATCCCTGCGCCTTACACACTTAATCTTATACACTCAACAACTTGAATATTAACCCTCAATTGTAACCCTCAACCCTCTAATCTCTACCCTCTACCCTCTACCTATTACTTAAGCCCTAATCCCTCAACCCTCAACCCTCAAAACTATACAGGCTCAGGTCCTTATATACACTAAACCCAAAACACTTACACACTTACATACATACATACATACATACATGCATACATACAAACATACATACATACATACAAACATGTATACATACAACCATGCATACATGTACATACATACAAGCATGCATACATGTACATGCATACATACCTACAAGTATAGATATAAACATCCATGAAACATACTTATGAAACTTGAACATAATTCATTCAAAGGAAGACATAACGTGAGTGCATTATAATGCGCTTGTGTTATGTCGAACTGGGAAAACACTGGTAAACATGCAAAAAAGGAAAAAAAACACAACACAACGCGAGCACGTTATAACACACTTGTGTTATATTGTGCTTTTGGAATCCCAAGCCTTAGGCTTGGGATTTGCTTTGGATTTCTAACCCAAAGGCTTGGAGTGCCTTTTCAACATCCACAGACGTGTTTTTGCAAATTCTACAAGATTTCACATAATTTTGTTCGTGCTAACCCTTAGATTTGCATGTGTTTCAAGGTCAAACAAATCGAACACCTGGGTAATGTTAGGCTTTCTCTTAGCTATTTAATGATGTAATGTTTTTCACATTTTGACAATGTTAAGCCTTTCATCTTTAATTTCTTTTGTTTGTGTGTTTGGTTTTGGGCAAAAACCATTGTTTGGTCTTTTTTTCATTGTAAATTAACCATTCATTGAAATTTCAAAAAAATTACATATTTAGAAACTAGACTCCATTCTACACATATTAAAAAAAAATGATTTTCAATTAGTTTTCAAAATTTATAGGGGTAGCACGGCTAAAATTCTATTTTTTAGGATGTCTCCACTTTGAAAATTAGTAAAAAATAAAATATTCATCAAAAAATTATTAGAAGAATCAGGCATAAACTACATGTTAGCTAATTTCTCACTAAAGTGACTTTAAAAATACCAAAAAAAAGTTAACCTTTTGAGGGAGCCACAAAACATGCTATGTTAAGTTTTTTGACATAAACAACACCAATTTCTATGGATCCCTCTTTGAACCCCTTAATCTATACCATTTTAAAAAAAAATTAGTAGTTTAGAAAGTAGACTCAGAGCACTACGAACATTGTTTTGGTTGCATCTCCAAATTTTGAGTGTAACTATGCTCAATTTCTCATCCAAGGCCAGCATTTCCTGATTTCAAAAAAAAAGTGGCCACTTAAGACCCCTTTTTGGCCCCCCATCTTCTTGCACTTACCCTCAACATTTGATAACCAATGACTAGAATGGTAAATAAGATGACCAATATTGTCAACACCATGACAGGAGTATATGCATGCACTTGGAACAATTTAGAACACATTATAATGATGTTTCAATAATTTGTTTGTTTGGATAATCAAGGGGTTTTTGACAATCATCTTGTCATTTACAAGACACATTTTTTATAACATTCTCTCCATTATGTATGTGATAAGTGAATTGCCGCTCATGAATTTAATGTGAATGTCTATATGAATAGAAAATTTTATGATCTAAGAGCATCCATAGTTGGAGGGATATTGTTGATACTTTTTAATGGTTTAATGGATAGCACGTCAATTTGGCCTGAAACAAGTATCAATAAATTTTGCAAACAATTGCTTAGACTGCTTGATTGTATTTGCATCCCAGTAATATCCAATGTGCAATATGAGGTTGTTACTAAGATCCAAAGTTTGAGTTCAATTTGATTGATTCTCACACATTTGACAATTTGTGGATTGCATCATGGGTATTGTACCTTATAGGCTTATGGTACTAAATATTGCTCTTTGGCATAGCCTTATGGTACAAAATAGTTCCTCATTTTGAGGAATAATTATCTGAAGTGGCCTAATAGTGTAGGATAAGTATGTTAATCATTAATGAACCCATAGTAACTTATGATTTCCCTTTTTCTGTGTGAGGGATGAGATCTTTTATATATGTTTACGTAATGAGTAGATATCAAATATTATCGATGATTGATAACTTTTGTACTTGGATAAAAAAATGGATTCTTTTTATGATGAGATTTATAGATATCTCATTATATTAGGGTTAGTAGAAATATGAATAAACCCATTGAGTGAGTCCACAACTTATTATGACTAGTTTATAGGTTAAGGCTTAATGCCAATTATAATTGTGAACTCTTTGTTATTGGTGTTATGTTACCTTATTAAATTAGAATGTTAGTAAACCAAGGTCTTGTGTAGAATCCAACAACAACATCTAAAGTCATTCAATTATTAAATTATCTTTTAAATTAAAGACCATTAGTGGGTAAATGGTTCCTCAAATTGATGGCATAGTTTTTGACCAATTGAATTTAATCTTGGGAACCTTGGTGATATAGCTATAATTTTGTTAGGATCTAAGACTAGAATGAAATGCATATTGTATTCTTGGGTATTGTGATAACACAAGTAGTTCTCTATATGAGTGACAGTATTATTTGGAAGTAGCTTACATCTTGTAATAATGTCAAGATATCATGGTGAGATGATTAGGACATTTTTATGTTGTAGGCTTTGATGATCATTGATTTGTATAGTAGGATTTTATCGATCTATTTTAAAATTGTGTGTTGAAATCTAGTGTATTTTAATACATTTTGTTTGATAACTTGAGAGTAGAGTATGGCCGGGTGCCATTTATGGGAACTCAAAGAATATAGGTTGTTCCACCTACGGAAAAGATGTTATGGCCATAGCTTGAAATCAATCATAATTGCAAATTTCTTTGTTTGATTTACATTCTCTCCCATAATATGTTTATCAATGGACATGTACATTAGATATATGTTGTATGAGCATATAGATATGCTAGATTGTCGGTGATTCACATAGCGTACTGGATTCCTTCATGCATGTTCGCCACATATTGCTGAATCCTTCTTGATGGGTTAGACTTCTCTAGTGGAGTAGCACAAGGAAGCTTAATTCTTTATGGTAGGGTGGATATCAACTTGATGATGCTCTCTTTATCTCTCTCTCATTTACAAATTCCAAGTATGGCTTCAATATGTGTGAACCTATATCTGTAAATGTAAAATAGTTGAGTTTTATAGTCATGGATAAAATATTGTAAAATGACTTTGTTCTAATTGTAAATGATTGTAGAATCATTTTATGTATTTTTTTTAAAAGAATTGTAGTCAAATGTTTGACTTTTGAAATTGGATAAACATTATGTTCTTTTTATTAATTTATATTTGATATTTTATCTATTTAATTATTTGAATTTGGTCAGATTCTGATGTAGGAGCATCCTGGTTCAAGAGCAATCTTGCATCAACCAAAAACATTTTGCATTTTAGTTCATTTGCATTTCAGTTCTTTCATTTTCAAATTCAGTCTAGGCAATACAATCAAAAGCAGTTTCAGCTTGTGGTCCGGGTTTTGCATTTGCACATCTTGCGGATCTGGACTTAGCATCTACATTCATTCATCTACATCATATCAAGAATTTAGAGTATTTGGATCAGTTATTGGAAAGTTATCGCTATTAGAAGATCATCTATTTTCCCAGAGCAAAGCATTCTAACAGTTCCTAATAATCAGCTAAAGGAGAAGGCTTGCGGATCATTCCTTGACTTGTGGATCCTAATGACACATCATTCAATGATCCTTGGTTCATGGCTGACCTTTCCCAAAGGTCCACACATTGTTCCATTCATTTGAGGAAGTGTTCTATGCATTTAGGTCTGACCTATCTATGAACACGTTACAGCTCTTCTTTGGAGTTTTTGACCTTCCTTAGTTGACGCGGAGGAATCTAATGGTCCAAAAATGATATATAATGATGTAATAGATCCTTAGGAAAGTAGTTGATGATTATTAGATTGATCATAGTTTAGATTTTTGTGCGAGAGTACTACAAAGCTTTATCTTGCGCATGTATGTAATCAAGCCTGTGAGCTGAATTGTAAGCCTGCATGTTGCTGGCCAAAATGTATTTGAATTCATTGATAATCTTCATTTGTTCCATTTCTTTGAGTTGTTTCCATTGTGTTTACTCTTACTGCATGGTCTGGATAGTTCATTCTGTGAACCCTCCTATCGTGATTGCACCAAGTGGCATCAGAGTGAAAGTTTGATTCTTTGGAGCAAATTGGCAAATGGGATTCTGTAAGATCTTGTTGTGAGAAGATCGCTAATTTGAGGTAGGTTACTTGTGCGTAACTGATCGCCAATTGAGAGGCAGTTGTCGCTTGTAGTCCGATTGCTAAATTTGAGGCAGTTTACACTTGATCCTAGGAAGATGCCGCCGCAAAGAGTTTCTCCTATTGGTACAATGGCTAATAGAATGGATGAGATGATGGAATTGATGAGAATAATATGAATTCATTTGGATACTGTTGAGGAAGATAGGCGAAGAGGATTGACACCGAGACCTAATTTTGAAAGTGATGATGAAGAAGAATTTCAATCTACTGAACAAACTAGTGAAACCCTTGAAGGTAATGAATAAGAAGAATTAGATCAGGTAAAGATGTTGCGAGCTATTTCAAAGATTAGAAAGAGACCTAGAGTTGATGTGCTGAATTATACTGGTAATTTGAATCCTGAAGAGTTGATTGATTGGATAAATGATATGGAAGAATACTTTGAATATGAAGAGGTTGAAGATCCAGAGAGAGTGAAATTTGCAAAGACAAAATTGAAAGGACATGCTGCTATATGGTGGAAAGAAGTTCAGTTGGAAAGAAATAGAAGAGGAAAATAAAAGATTACAAAGTGGGAATGGATGGTGACAAAGTTGAAAAATTAGTTTATACTTGCTAACTATGAGTTGGAACTGTTGAAGAGATTGCAAAACCTGAGACAAAAGGAGAAATTTGTGAAAGAGTACACTGAAGAATTTCATAAGATGATCATAAGGACAGGACATAGTGAAGCAAACAAGGAGAAAGTGGCTAGATACATCAATGGACTGATATTGAACATTCAAGAGGAACTAAGTTTGGTAAGGATGACATCTTTGGAGGAAGCATACCAATTTGCCCTGAAAGTTGAAGAGAAGTTGAATAAGAGACATGATCAGAGACAAAGAGGCAAAAGAGGTAAATTTCATAGAGGAAGATCATTTTTTGGATATGATAGATCATTTGTGGAGCAGAACAAGTTTGACAGCCCATTAAAGAAGGATGACATAGATAACACTACTTACCGGAGAGATGATATAAATTTTTACCGGAGAGGAAGCCCTAATGCATACCAGAATGAAGGATACAGAAGAGAAGGAAGAGGATGTGTTAAGAGGACATTCAGATGTACTTGTTTCAAGTGTGGAGGTGAAGGACATAAAGCATTTGAATGTAATTAGGGAAGTACAAATAAGAGGACATAAAATAGTGGAAGAGCAGCCTATGTTGAAGAAGAACCTGTTGAATCACCTTGTTCAGTTGGCAATCTGGAGAAAGGAGAATCATTGGTGATGAGGAGAGCACTATTTCAAACAAAGGAAAATGAGGAACCATCATAGAGGAAAAGTCTGTTTAGAACTAGATGCAAATCCGGAGGTAAGTGTTGTAAAGTTGTGATTGATAGTGGTAGTTCATATAACCTAGTTTTAGAGGAGATGGTGACTAAGCTGAAGTTGGAAAGATTGAAACACCCTAAGCCCTATCAGATAGCATGGATTCAAGATGATCATAACTAGTGAGTGAACAGTGTTTGGTGAAATTTCATATTGGTTCTTATCATGATGAAGTTTTGTGTGATATTATGCCTATGGATGTTTGTCATATCTTGTTGGGTAGACCTTGGCAATATGATAGAAAAGCTATACATGATGGAAGAAAGAATACATATACTATAACAACAAATGGAAAGAGAATTGCCTTGATTCCTTTAGAGGATGATCCTAAAGATGTGGTATGTGGGAATGCTAGAATCTGTTTGGTAGATGGAAGAAAATTTCTTGATGGTTTGAGACATGAGAATATGTGTTATGCCTTGATTCCTAAGAAGCCTTAAACATTGAAGAAAGAGACTGGAGAAGAATAGCCAGAGGAGATAAAGGAGTTGCTGATAGAATATGAAGACATCATATCAGATAATGTGCCTGAAGGATTACCACCTATAAGGAGTATCAGTCATCACATGGATCTTATACCGAGAGCAAGTTTGCCTAACAAAGCAGTACATAGGATGACACTGGCAGAGAATGAAGAATTGAATAGACAAATACAACAGTTGTTGAGGAAAGGTTTGATTAGAGAAAGTTTGAGTCCTTGTGCAGTACTTGCAGTTTTGGCACCGAAGAAGGATGGAGAATGGAGAATGTGTACTGACTCTAGAGCAATAAACAAGATCACAATTAAGTATAGATTTCCTTTACCTAGGATGGATGATATCATGGATTGTTTGAGTGGAGAAAGATATTTCACAAAGATAGACTTGAAGAGTGGATACTATCAGATCAGAATCAAAGAAGGTGATGAATGCAAGACTGCTTTTACGATAAATGAAGGATTGTATGAGTGGTTAGTGATGCCTTTTAGATTGACAAATTCACCAAATACTTTCATGAGATTGATGAATGAAGTCTTGAAGAAATTCTTGGGTAAGTTTGTGATTGTATACTTGGATGATATTCTAATTTTTAGTAAGACAAAAGAAGAACATTTGTGGCATATTAGACAAGTTTTGCATAGGTTGAAAGAGGAGGAATTGTTGATAAACATCAAGAAGTGTAGTTTCATGAAGGAAGAGTTGGTATATTTGGGATTTGTGATTTGTGCAGAAGGATTGAAGATGGACCCTAAGAAAGTGAGAGAAATTGTTGAATGGCCTACACCGGAGAGCATTGGAGAGGTTAGATAATTTCAGGGATTGGCTAGTTTCTACTGGAAGTTCAACAGAAATTTTAGTTCAGTTTGTAACCCTATGACAAAGACAATGAGAGGTGACAGAAAGGATTTTAAGTGGACATTAGGAGCAGACAAAAGTTTTGAATTGTTGAAGCAGAAAGTGACAGAGCAACCTGTTTTGGCATTACCGAATTTCAATAAGGTATTTCAATTTGATTGTGATGCAAGTGGAAATGCAATTGGAGTAGTGTTAAGTCAAGAAGGTAGACCTATAGCATATTTCAGTGAGAAGTTGAATGATGCAAGGAGAAGATATTCAGTTTATGATCAAGAGTTCTATGCCATAATTCAAGCCTTGAAGAAGTGGAGACATTACTTGTTGCCTAAGGAGTTTGTGTTGTATACAGATCATCAAGCTTTGCAGTATTTGAACAGTCAAGGTAAGTTGAATCAGAGACATATGAGATGGGTAGAGTTCATGCAGAGTTGTACTTTTGTGTTGAAGCATAGGAGTGGTAAATCAAACAAAGTTGTTGATGCCTTGAGTAGAAGAAGAAACTTGTTGACAGAGATGAGAGTTGAAGTGTTGGGTTTTGATAAATTGAAGAACATGTATGAGGGAGACACTGATTTTGCAGAACCTTTGAAAGCATGTAAGGAACCTATTGTGACAGATAGGAGTAAGTGGTTAGACTATTTCATTCAAGAAGATATGTTGTTCAAAGGAAGTCAATTGTGCATACCTAGAAGTTCAATGAGGGATAATTTGATCAAGGAGAAGCATAGTGGTGGATTAGCAGGACATTTTGGCATTGACAAGACAGTGGCTTTGGTGAGTGAAAATTACTTTTGGCCTCAGGTACATAAGGATGTTCAGAGATTTGTGTAGAGTTGTAGAGTTTGTCAAGTTGAAAAAGGTAGTAGTTAGAACATTGGATTGTATAAACCTTTGACAGTACCGAAAAGACCTTGGGAAGACATAAGCGTGGATTTTGTAATGGGATTGCCTAAGACACAAAGAGGACATGATTCAATATTTGTAGTGGTTGACAGATTCTCAAAGATGGCTCATTTCATACCTTGCAAGAAGACAACTGATGCAGTGCATGTAGCTGACCTATTTTTCAAAGAAATTGTGAGATTGCATGGATTACCTAAGAGTATAGTTTTAGATAGAGATACAAAGTTTGTTGGATACTTTTGAAGGATACTTTGGAAGAAGATGAAGACAGATTTGAAGTTTAGTTTAACTTTTCATCCATAGACAAATGGATAGACAGAGGTAGTCAATAGGAGTTTGGGAAACTTGTTGAGATGTTTGGTTGGAGAGAAGACCAGAAGTTGGGACTTGATTCTTTCACAAGTAGAGTTTGCATACAACAATTCAGTCAATAGGAGTACTGGAAGAACACCTTTTGAGATTGTTATCGGAGTGAATCCTAGAGGAGTTACAGAACTAAGAGACATCAACATGGAAGAAAAGAGAAGTGCATAAGCAGAAGAATTTGCAGATCATATGAAGACAGTGCATAATCAAGTGAAGAAACATTTGGAAACTATGAACAGTAAGTACAAAGAGAAGGAAGATGAGAAGAGAAGACATAAGGAATTTGATATTGGAGATGAAGTAATGGTGTACTTGAGAAAAGAGAGATTTCCAGTTGGGACATATAACAAGTTGAAGATGAAGAAGTTTGGGCCTTGTAAGATACTCAGAAAATTTGATTCAAGAAATGCATACGAAGTAGAGCTATCAAAGACATTGGGTATATCACCTATTTTCAACATTGTAGACTTATATCGGTATCATGAAGCAGAGTTCAGTGACAGTATGGAAGAAGACCTGAAGAAATAGTTACCACAACAAGCACCAAAATAGATAGAAGATATTTTGGACAACAGAGTTGGACGCAGCACCAGAGGCAGACAATACAAAGAATATCTTGTGAAGTGGAAAGGCAGACCGGAAGAAGACTCATCTTGGATTTCTCAGGCTAAGGTGGACCGTCTTGGTTCTCCCCTAGCCCCAACAAAGTGAGGGACTCACTTTTTCAATAACCCCAGATGTTTGATGTAGGAGCAACCTGGTTCAAGAGCAATCTTGCATCAACCAAAAACATTTTGCATTTTAGTTCTTTCATTTTCTAGTTTAGTCTAGGCAGTACAGTCAGAAGTAGTTTCATCTTGTGGTTTGGGATTTACATTTGCACATCTTGCGGATCTAGACTTATCATCTACATTCATTCATCTACATCATATCAAGAATTCAGAGTAGTTGGATCAATTATCAGAAAGTTATTGCTATCAGAAGATCATCTATTTTCCCAGAGTAGAGCATTCTAATAGTTCCTAATAATCAGCTAAAGGAGAAGGCTTGTGGATCATTCCTTGACTTGTGGATCCTAATGACACATCATTCAATGATCCCTGATTCGTGGATGACCTTCCCCGGAGGTCCATACGTTGTTCCATTCATTTGAGGAAGTGTTCTATGCATTTAGGTCTGACCTATCTATGAACACGTTATAGCTCTTCTTTGAAGTTTGTGACCATCCTTAGCCAACGCGAAGGAATCTAATGGTCTGGAAATGATATATAATGATGTAATAGATCCTTAGGAAAGTAGTTGATGATTATTAGATTGATCATAGTTTAGATTTTTGTACGAGAGGACTTCAAATCTTTATCTTGCGCATGTATGTAATCAGGCCTGTGAGCCAAATTGTAAGACCGCATGTTGCCAGCCAGAATGTATTTGAATTCTTTGATATACTGAATGACTAAATCTACATTTGTTCTATTTCTTTGAGTTGTTTCTGTTGTGTTTACTCTTGCTGCATGATCTGGATAGTTCATTCTGTGAACCCTCCTACCGTGACTGCACGAGATTCTACAATAAGAAACATGAGGCATATCCTGTTGAGACATGGACCATCTAGGACTCAAACCTAGGACCTTCCATACACTGCTGGAGTGCTCTACCACTGAGCTACTGGCCCCTCTTGGACTAGTCCATCGTCGGTCCGGGTGTGGCTTATTTCCAACACCAACACCCCCCCTTAAGCCACACCTCTCGTGTGCTTGGGGCTCCTAGCCTGGGCCTAGCTCTGATACCATGTTGAGACATGGACCAGCTAGGACTTGAACCTAGGACCTTCCATACACTATTGGAGTGCTCTACCACTGAGCTACTAGCCCCTCTTAGACGAGTTCATCATTGGTCTGGGTGTGGCTTATTTCCAATGTAGGAATACAATCAACACTGAGAGGGGGGGTGAATCAGTGTTGTTAACAATTTTTACTCCTTTTCTTAATTTAAATTCACAAATGTATAATTCTTCAAATAGAACAAGAAAACATATGCAGAGTATCAAAACAAAACTTGACACAAGAAATTTCCCGAGTGGAAAACCCTCCTGGGGTATAAAAACCACTCAACTGCCTCACTGGCTTAACTCAAAATTTCTGATTACAATTGTCTCACTGACATTACAATTTTGCCTCACTGGCATATTGTACTTCTCTTCTTGTCTCACTGACATTACAACATCACATTCAATGAAAAATATAACTCAGGGGATTTCCCTGTTTCAATGAAAACAAAACCTTATTTCTCCCTTTTAAGATAAACAAAATAAATTTTTAATCAACCTTTAACTGTCTTCAACTCCTACAGTCAATCAATTTTGATCTTCATTATATTTCATACCTCTGCAACACCATTTCAAACTAATTCACCATTTTGAGCTTTCTCTCTCTGCAAACTGAACAATTTTTCTTCTCTGAAAAATTATAGTCTTTAATCACCTTTACTTTCCCTGACACTTTCACTTTCTCTGAACAAATATTACTCCATCATGATCATTGAAGAATGATTCTCCATTCCTGCAAAAATTACATACCAATTCCATTCTCCAAAAGGACTTCTTTGAAAATTCTCATTCATTATCTTTCATCTGCAACTCATCTCTCTAATCTGCCATTCAAAAACAAAATCTATATATGCAAAAAGAATTTCAATCAAAAAACAAAAATTCTTCAATAACCGGTTCAACTTCATTCTTCTCAAACTTCTCATCTTCTCTCTTACCAAAAACAAAAAACATAAAACAAAAATGAAATCCCTTCGTAGAATTCTGCCTTTTCATCTTCTTATTATTTAGAAACTTTCTAAAAACTTACTCTTTCCTTTTCATAAATTTCTATGTTCAAAAATCTCTTAATCTTCGGTTAGAGAAGATAGAAATAGATGCTTTACTGCCTTTTACAACAATGAGGACGTCAACTTTAATGTCAGAGACTGACCGTTTGACAAAACTTTCTATTTAAAAACCCACCTTTAGATCTTCGGTGCCCGCCAACTGTGGATTCAAACATAACCGTTGATTTTGTGTTTCCCGCGTACCACACAATGCCGACAACCAGCAACCGGGCATCCTAACCAACGGGGCCGGTAAACTCACGACCCGATACCCTTTACATCATCACTTAAAGCCCCGATGACCACTTCTATCGGTCAGTTTAAGTTTATAACATAAAGTGCATAGACTTCTGACGGGCAATAAGGTAATGAATAAGAAGTGTTAAACACAAAGTTTATAACTTGTTAAGTGTTAAGGAAAAACATATTTACCACTTACACTTTTCTAAACCTCAACATATGTAAACACCTCAACACATATTTAAACCTCAACCTTGTAAACCAAGCTTCAACTGATCTGCCACTGTCATCAACTTAATATGATGCAAGTTAACTTTTATTAAATGACATAAGCCCTCCTCCTGATTCAATATTGATGCAATGAGTGTCATCTTCTGAAATGACTAAGTCAGAACAAACTCACATAGAATCAACACTGATGTGTCACTGATGTCATTATCATGAAGGACCACTGAAAGATCAAAACTGAGAGATCTAACAACCATTGTCACTGATGCAGACCATATCACTGAACTGAGAAAAAAACATTGCCAGTGATGAAGACCATGTCATATCTCTGATTGCAACTTTACAACATTGATTGCATACTTCTCAACACTGATTTCATAACCTGTCAACTGCATCTTGTGAAAACTGTGAAATGCAACATCCTGATATCCTGATATTTTGACATCAATGAAAAGACAACATCCTGAACTGTGAAATGTGCTACAAAACTCCCCCTTTGTCTTTGACATTGATGGCAAAACCATAACTGATTTCTCCCCCTTTTTGACATAAAAATGTCAAAGGCAAAAAAAAATAACACCACAATCAATAGATTCCTGTTCTTGTAAATACAATCCTCTGAAATTTTTTTTTGTCAAAACCAACACTTTACTTCAAACTGATCAAATGTACAATACTATAACACTACCAACCACAAAAATATGTACAAAAACTATATACAGGCTATGTACAAATGAGATTCAGGACATTAAAATAATCTAGAAAACAAACTCCCCCTGAATCTGATATCTCTGTAACTTACTGAAGAGAGGCAAGAGACAGAACTCCCAGTCTCTGTCTCAGAGTTTCAAATGTCTCCTTTGGCAAAGGCTTTGTGAAGATGTCAGCCAACTGATCACTAGTATGCACATATTCCAAAACAACTTCATTTTCAATCACCTTTTCCCTTAGAAAATGATATCTGATAGCAATGTGCTTAGTTCTTGAATGCATTATAGGATTCTTTGACATATTGATTGAACTTGTGTTATCACAAAGAATAGACACAGGCTTTTTAACCTCAACCTTAATATCAAGAAGTGATTGTACCATCCAAAGTACCTGTGTACAACATGATGAAGCAGCAATGTACTCAGCTTTAGCTGTAGATAGAGAAACACAATCTTGTTTCTTACTCTGCCATGCAACCAATCTGCCACCCAGAAAGAAAGCTGCCCCACTTGTGCTTTTTCTGTCATCAGGACACCCTGCCCAATCTGCATCTGTATAAGCAAAAAGTGTAAAATCATTGTGTCTAGGATACCATAAACCAAAATCAATTGTACCCTTAATATATCTAAAGATTCTCTTAACAGCATTCAAATGTGATTGTTTAGGACAAGCTTGAAATCTAGCAACCAAACAAACAGCCTGCATAATATCAGGCCTAGAAGCAGTGAGATATAAAAGACTCCCAATCATAGATCTATACAGAGATTGTTCTACTTCAGGTGATTCATCATTTTTACTTAGCTTATGCCCTGTCTCCATAGGAGTACCCAAAGGTTTGCAGTCATCCATTTGAAACCTCTTTAACATCTCTTTGGCATATTTATTTTGTGAGATGAATATTCCCTTTTCAAGCTGAGATACCTGAAGACCAAGAAAGAAGGACAATTCTCCCAACATAGACATTTCAAATTCTGATTTCATGATGTTAGGAAATGAGTGACTCATATCATCATTGTTACTACCAAAAATGATATCATCTACATAAATTTCAACAACCAGAATATCCTCACCTTTGATTAAATAGTATAAATTACTATCCACACCTCCTTTTGTGAACCCCTGTTCCTGCAAAAACTTATCCAGTCTATAATACCAAGCCCTTGGAGCTTGCTTTAAACCATATAAAGCCTTTTTCAACCTGTAAACATGATCTGAATTATCTTTATTCACAAAACCTTCTGGTTGTTCCATGTAGACTTCTTCTTCAAGATCTCCATTTAGAAATGCTGATTTTACATCCATTTGGTAAACTTTGAAATTTTTATAAACTGAAAAAGCTAAAAACATCCTTATAGCTTCTAATCTAGCAACAGGAGCAAATGTTTCTTCAAAGTCAATACCTTCAATTTGTGAATACCCTTTGCAAACCAATCTGGCTTTGTTTCTAACAACTTTACCTTTATCATCAAGCTTATTCCTAAACACCCATTTTGATCCAATGACATTCTTACCTTCTGGTCTTGGAACAAGTTCCCATGTTTTGTTCTTTTCTATTTGGCTTAACTCCTCTTCCATGGCATTAACCCATGCTTCATCTTTGCTGGCCTCAACATAATTCTTTGGTTCCATTTCAGATATCAAACAAACATGTGCTTGATTATGTGCAGCAGCTTGCTTTCCTCTTCTTGTTAAAACACCACTGTCCTTATCCCCAATGATCAACTCATGAGGATGATCTCTTTGAAATGCCTTTGAAAGAGTCTTTGTCTTGACATCAACAGATTTTTCAGGATCTTCTTCCTCTTCCTGAATTTCTTCTTCCTTTTGTGAATGATGATCAACTTCAATGTCATGAATCAACTGCATACAGGGCTGCAAATCCTCATCCACCTTAACATTAGTACTTTCAATTATTCTTTTGAGCCTATTGTTAAAACATTTATATGCCTTGCTATGTGTAGAATAACCAAGAAAAATGCCTTCATCACATCTAGACTCAAAACCACATAAGCTATCATTATCTTTCTTGATGTAACACTTACTTCCAAAAATTTTGAAATACCCAACATTAGCTGACTTACCATACCATAGTTCATAAGGAGTATAATTTGACTTTACCCTTAATTGAACTCTGTTCAGAGTATATACAGCTGTATGAACAGCTTCTCTCCAATAGACATTAGGCAGATTTGCATCATGTAGTAAAGTTCTTGCCATTTCTTTTACAGTCCTATTTTTCCTTTCAGCTACTCCATTTTGCTGTGGAGTTCTAGGAGTGGAGAATTGCCTTCTTATCCCATGTTTTTCACAATACTCCTCAAATTCCTTTGAAGTGTACTCTCCTCCATTGTCTGACCTTAGACATTTTAGCTTGAAATCAGATTCCTTTTCAACCATCTTCTTGAAGATTTTGAATCTATCAAATGCCTCTGATTTATGCCTTAAGAATGTTACCCATGTCATTCTTGAAAAATCATCAATGAAAAGCATAAAATACTTTTCTCCTCCCAGAGCTTTAGTCCTTGTAGGACCACACAAATCTGAATGTACCAGCTGCAGAGGTTTTGAAGAAAAATACTCCTTAGGCTTGAAACTAACTTTAGTTTGCTTACCCAGCTGACACTCTTTGCATATAGTATTACTTGGTTTTGAAATATGAGGCATATTTCTGACATTGTGATTCTTGCTAATTCTCACAAGATTGTCAAAATTCACATGACCAAGTCTTCTGTGCCATAACCAGCTTTCCTCAATTTGACCCATGAAACAGATATGACTATCAACACTTTTAGTTTCTGAGTTATGAAGATTGTAGATGTTACCACTAGTCCTTAGACCTGCTGCAATAACTTTACCTGATTTCTTTTTAATCTCACATCCATGTGCATCAAAAACCACATTAAAACCATTGTCACACATTTGACTGACACTTAACAAGTTGTGCTTCAGTCCTTCCACAAAATACACATCATGTAGTGGTGTTTCTTCATCAAGAAGAATTGTACCTTTACCTTTGATCATAATGCAATCATTATTTCCAAACATAACAGAACCTTCATTAATGTCTTCAAACTTAACAAATTTTTCTTTGTCTCCTGTCATGTGATTGGAACAGCCACTGTCAATCACCCACTGTTCCTTCTTTCTGGCATGAAAAGCAGCTTGTGCAATCATAACATTAATGCTCTTATTGATTACCTTAGGTCTCCAAACTAGCAACTTCTTTTCAGAACTTGAAGAAGACAAACTTGTAACAGTATTCCTTATAGTTTGCTGCATTTGCAAAGAAGGTCTACAAAATTTGGCAATATGCCCAAAATTTTTACAATTGTGACACTTCAAACTTCTTAAAAACAAGAATGGATTCCTTGGAAATAAATGCATTTCTCTTCTGACTCCAAATCTGCATTCACTGGCTTTATGTCCCAACCTGTTGCAACAAAAACAATATCCAGTAAAGTGAGCATTATACCTGAAAGTATCACTTCTGTTGTAGTTTGTTGTCCTTATGATTGATTTGCCATTTGTACTAGCCTTTTGTGAACATTGTCCCTCTTCAAATCCAAGACCTGATTTATCCTTGAATCCTTTTTGTTTATCAAGAAGATCATCTAGTTTATCACTGCTTCTGCACATATCAAGTCTTCTTCTCAAATCAACAATTTCAGCTTCAAGTGTATGACATTCCTTGTCCTTGTTATTCAACTCTTTATCTTTATCAACAATAATTTTCTTACTTTCTTCAAGAGAAAGAATTAGATCAGTAATTTGTTTCTCATAACAAGTTAACTTGTTATTCATGATCTCATTTTCTTTTTGAAACTGACTTCTTTGTGCAATGATTTCTTTCTTAAGTTTCTTGACTTGACTTAATGCACACATCAATTCTCCTTCAAAATCAACAACAGCTTCACAACTGTTTGATTGTTCCTCACACTTTTCATTTTGAACTTCATTTAGAATAGCCATAAATAAAGTCTGTGCATTTTCATCAAGAAAATCATCTGAATCACTTTCAGACATATCAACATTTTTTGTGAACAAACTTCTCTTCTTTCTGAAATTATTTTTCCTTCTAGAAACAAACTGTTTCTTTTTGAATTGCTTCTTGTTTTCATCTTCATCACTGTCTGGATCTTTGTAAGGACACTGAGCTGCATAGTGTCCAATCTTTCCACACTCAAAACATTTGAATGGAAGCTTACCTTTGTACTTACCAACAGATCCCTTCTTTAACTTGCTTGCAAGAGATATTTCTTGTTCATCATCCAATTCATCTGAATCAGAAATCTCCTTTTCTTTTCTGACTGATTTGAAAGCAGCTTCTTTGCTTGAAGGTATGTCATTGCTAATCCTCATCTCATAAGCTGTGAAAGTGCCATGAAGTTCATCAAAGGTAACTTTGCTTAAATCTCTTTCTTCAACAGCAAACACCTTGGATTCATATTTTGGATTTAAGGTCCTTAAGATTTTTGTAACAACTGTCTTCTCTTCCAGTGTATCACCAAGTCCTCTGATAGCATTTACAATTTCTTGGACCCTTAGAAGATATTCTGCCACTTTCTCATCATCACTCATTCTGAGACTTTCAAATTTTGCTCTGTAGGATTGCAGTTTTGCTTCTTTGATTTTATCATCTCCTTGATAAATATTGGACAGTTTGTCCCATATTTCTTTGGCTGTTTTACACTCCATGATTTTTACAAGTATGTCATTGGTAAGACCACAACATAATGCATTTTTAGCCTTAGCATTATTTTCATATGCTCTTTTCTCATCAGCTGTGGTAGGAGGATTTGTAGCAGTATATCCAGTAACAATAGCATCATACACATCATACCCCAGAGATGACAAATATGACTCCATCCTGAATTTCCAAAAAGCATAATTAGAGCCATCAAACATAGGTGCCTTATAATTTGAGTAACCTTCTTGACTTGCCATGATAAGTATTCCAGAAATATGATCTACCCAAGCTGATTAAGCTTTGACAGGGTACCAGGCTCTGATACCAATTGTAGGAATACAATCAACACTGAGAGGGGGGGTGAATCAGTGTTGTTAACAATTTTTACTCCTTTTCTTAATTTAAATTCACAAATGTATAATTCTTCAAATAGAACAAGAAAACATATGCAGAGTATCAAAACAAAACTTGACACAAGAAATTTCCCGAGTGGAAAACCCTCCTGGGGTATAAAAACCACTCAACTGCCTCACTGGCTTAACTCAAAATTTCTGATTACAATTGTCTCACTGACATTACAATTTTGCCTCACTGGCATATTGTACTTCTCTTCTTGTCTCACTGACATTACAACATCACATTCAATGAAAAATATAACTCAGGGGATTTCCCTGTTTCAATGAAAACAAAACCTTATTTCTCCCTTTTAAGATAAACAAAATAAATTTTTAATCAACCTTTAACTGTCTTCAACTCCTACAGTCAATCAATTTTGATCTTCATTATATTTCATACCTCTGCAACACCATTTCAAACTAATTCACCATTTTGAGCTTTCTCTCTCTGCAAACTGAACAATTTTTCTTCTCTGAAAAATTATAGTCTTTAATCACCTTTACTTTCCCTGACACTTTCACTTTCTCTGAACAAATATTACTCCATCATGATCATTGAAGAATGATTCTCCATTCCTGCAAAAATTACATACCAATTCCATTCTCCAAAAGGACTTCTTTGAAAATTCTCATTCATTATCTTTCATCTGCAACTCATCTCTCTAATCTGCCATTCAAAAACAAAATCTATATATGCAAAAAGAATTTCAATCAAAAAACAAAAATTCTTCAATAACCGGTTCAACTTCATTCTTCTCAAACTTCTCATCTTCTCTCTTACCAAAAACAAAAAACATAAAACAAAAATGAAATCCCTTCGTAGAATTCTGCCTTTTCATCTTCTTATTATTTAGAAACTTTCTAAAAACTTACTCTTTCCTTTTCATAAATTTCTATGTTCAAAAATCTCTTAATCTTCGGTTAGAGAAGATAGAAATAGATGCTTTACTGCCTTTTACAACAATGAGGACGTCAACTTTAATGTCAGAGACTGACCGTTTGACAAAACTTTCTATTTAAAAACCCACCTTTAGATCTTCGGTGCCCGCCAACTGTGGATTCAAACATAACCGTTGATTTTGTGTTTCCCGCGGACCACACAATGCCGACAACCGGCAACCGGGCATCCTAACCAACGGGGCCGGTAAACTCACGACCCGATACCCTTTACATCATCACTTAAAGCCCCGATGACCACTTCTATCGGTCAGTTTAAGTTTATAACATAAAGTGCATAGACTTCTGACGGGCAATAAGGTAATGAATAAGAAGTGTTAAACACAAAGTTTATAACTTGTTAAGTGTTAAGGAAAAACATATTTACCACTTACACTTTTCTAAACCTCAACATATGTAAACACCTCAACACATATTTAAACCTCAACCTTGTAAACCAAGCTTCAACTAATCTGCCACTGTCATCAACTTAATATGATGTAAGTTAACTTTTATTAAATGACATAAGCCCTCCTCCTGATTCAATATTGATGCAATGAGTGTCATCTTCTGAAATGACTAAGTCAGAACAAACTCACATAGAATCAACACTGATGTGTCACTGATGTCATTATCATGAAGGACCACTGAAAGATCAAAACTGAGAGATCTAACAACCATTGTCACTGATGCAGACCATATCACTGAACTGAGAAAAAAACATTGCCAGTGATGAAGACCATGTCATATCTCTAATTGCAACTTTACAACATTGATTGCATACTTCTCAACACTGATTTCATAACCTGTCAACTGCATCTTGTGAAAACTGTGAAATGCAACATCCTGATATCCTGATATTTTGACATCAATGAAAAGACAACATCCTGAACTGTGAAATGTGCTACATCCAACACCAACATATCCTCCATCTTTGTGAGTGTCATAGGACACCTCTTAACTAAAAGTTTAGTTTGCATAGAAATAGGAACACTCGATGCTTTTCTAGCTACCATGTTGAATCACTATAATATAGAGTTTGCATATTTATTCTAGCCCAACCAAATATTTCTATTCACTTTATCTCTTCTGATCTTCATAACCAAGATATACTTGGCAGCCCCCATATCCGTAATACTAAATTATGCTTAAAGAAAAGACTTCAAATCACAAATCACATTCTTATTGTTACAAAAAATAACATATCATCTACATATAATGTGACAACAAGGAATTGAACATCTAGTTTATAGTAAACATAATAATTTGATTTGGATCTTTGAAATACCATCTCAACACACAAAAAACAAACTTCTAGTACCACATCCTAGGAGACTATTTGAGACCATACAAAGATTTTTCAATCTACAAACCAAAGACTCCTTACCTTTAACAACATAGTGCTCTAGCTATGTCATGTAGATCTCTACCTCCAAGTCACCATGTAGGAATGATGTCTTCACATCCATTTGTTCTATCTCTAAAATTGAATGCTATTGCTATAGATACAAGAACCTCATAGATGTTAGCTTATCAATTGGAAAACAAATCTCACCAAAGTCTATCCTCTCAACATAGGAATATCCTTTTGCAACTAATCTTGCCTTGTACTTTTTAATACTACCATCTAAATTGAACTTCTTCTTGAACACCCATTTACAACCAACAAACTTCCATACATAAGGAAATGGTACCAAGTCCCATGTTTCATTCTTCTTCAATGCAACCATCTCCTCATCCATAGCTACTCTCCAAGAGTTAGAATCATCCATATCCATCACCTCCTTCATAGTTCTAGACACATCAGTATTAGTAATCAAAGAAAGAATACATCTCCAACAAAGAGAGGTACATACCTTTCTATTTGTTTTCTCATCTTAGTGGACCTCCTTAAGAGTTGAGGTGGAGGTTCTACCTCCTCTTTAGAACTACTGGAATTATTTGAGCTCTTCTCCTCTTCAAGTCCTTCACAAGCTTCTAGTTCAACCTTCTTGCTCTTGAGTGGTCACTAAACCATATCTTTCTTCCCATTCTCTTCTAGCTATTAGTTTTGATGATGAAGGTGTAGATTTTGTAGATCACTTCACTACATGAATAGAAAAACTATTGCACTAAATACTACAAGAATCAAGCTAAAATAGATCCCGCATGAACACCCTAGCAGGCACCATAGCTACTCTCATTATCTTACACCCTCCACTCAAGAAACTAACCTACACACCTACATCATTAAGTTTGCTAATTGATAACACATGTTCTTTATCTACAAGCATATCCTACATATTGATCTTCCACAACTAAAAATTAGTGCTTGTAAGACTCTCCATCTCTATACAAAATATGTTCTCCATTTTCCTACAACAAGATCTCCTTTTGTGCAAGCTCCCACTTAAATCAAGATTATATCAAAATTGTTATCTCTAACACCTAGGACCCAAGGTGATCAAGCTCTAATACCAAATGAAAGGATGTAGAGGTGTATAATATGCTTCCTACACTAATCTATGTGAGGAGGCATGTGCAGAAACTAAATTGATTATGTTACAAGGAAATAAATACAAAAGAAATATACCATAACACAATGATTTCATGGGAAAACTCTTTCGGGAGAAAAACCCCACACTCTAAAGAAAATCAATGTATTATAAATTAGTAATCAATAGTTACAATATACTTGTAAGTCTAAGCCTTTATAGAATTATCACCAAAAATAGATTCTAAAATAATTCTAATAGAATAATGATACCTAAAAAATCACTATGAAACCTCCATCTCTAGCATCCAATAAATAGGCAAATGTCAAACCAAAAACCAAGCATGCTTTACCAAAACCATGTGCTATAACTATGACTCAAAATTGGTGTCATATTTGGCCCAAATTATAATGACCAAGTTGGTCATGTGGTCTTCCAAGCTAAAAATAGGACATGCTCTTACAACTGTCATAGAATCTATCAAATGTCTTCAATTTTAGTGCTCTATTTTGACATATTCAAATCCATTCAAAGATGCCTTATGACGTGTAATATATTTCAATAATGTTGATCAAAATTTCAATGTAATTCCCATATTAAATGATCTTATGCATCATATATTTTTCCATAAGTAACTCCCATATTACAATGTCATACGATACTCTTACACATCATGATGACATTAATAGATTCTCTTACAACTTCTTACACACATCATAAAATATCTAAAATATGGAAAAGAGATCCACCTCAAATTGGAATGCCCTATTTCCTATGTGAAGGAAAAATAATAAATAAATAAAAATAATTAATAAATACAAACATTAGGATGAAAGATTGAGACACCTTTCTCAACAATTAGTGTAAGTAAGAAGATCCTTGGAAGATGAATCAAACACAAAGTGGGGGAATGATTATAAGTGTATCATATGACTATCCTTGCCAACTACAACTAGGATGCTATTATTAAAACCCTAAATTATGACTTTATTTGTAAGCTCAACACACTTTATTGATCTTACATGAGTGATTTAGTAGATGAGAAGAAAAATTATTGACAAGGAAGGGACACAAAATTAGTTCATAACCTTTTAGTTAAAATAAGAATCCATTTTGTTCAACTATTTAGTAATTTTTTATAATGGTTAAATTCTTTTGACTAGAGCTATGAACTAGAATATAAAGATCATGAAGGATACATCAAAGAAAACCTTACAACAATGAGGGACAACATGAAATAGTTAGCACAAAGGATGCAAAATAATAACAATCCATAGAGTGGAGCCAAAATCCCCCAAAAACACACTACAAGCCACCAAAAAATTAGAGAAATTACTAGGATGACCCGCTCAAGTTGGCATAAAGTCAAAAAGAATTGGCGAGTCTAGGACTCAAACACTGTCACTTCCCATTAACTCATTACTATGTAAGTCCTTTTTGGCAACATAAGTCAAACACAAATAAGAATGGGGCATGGGTAAGAAGGCCCATAAACCCTCAACACCTAAAGATTTATCCAAACTATGACATCTCATGTCCTCCTCCTTCTGACTATTTTCGCTAGAGGCATTTGGAAAATCTAAAACCAAAGAAGGGGGGACCTCCTCAAAAAGACTCTTCCTAGACATCACATTATTTGATTAAGGTTTGGAAAGTGCCACCTCAAACTTCACCCTCCTAAAATATTGAGACCATTAGTTGTTTGTATAGCTCATAGAAGCATGTCCCATTTTATTGTATCTTGTACACATCATAGAGGAATATTCATAAGTAAATTGATGCACCCATGTTTCAAATTTGGAGGATAAAGTGGTCAAAGAAAAAAGTTTCTTTTCACTCTCCATTTTGATATAAAAAAGGAAATTTATTGATTTGGTCACTAAATCAATATATGGGTTGCCCTAAAGAGCTAGCAATGCCCACTAGCACTTCCTCCTCCCAATATTCTAGGGGCAGACCTGGAAGCCTGACTAAAAATGGAACCTACTTGATGAAATCCTTCCTCAGGTCAAATCTTGAAAACCATCATTTGAGACATAACTTATCATGACCAAGGAACCAAGGTCTAGTTGAAAGAATCTGATCACAATCACCTAAAATAGAGAAGAATATCAATAATAAACCTAAAGGTAAGACTGGGGTTTTTCCATAAGTCTTCTAATTTTTCTAGGCCCAAGCTCTAAAAAACATCAATATTATGTTTGGAGCTATGAAAATTTATAACTAAGGAGTCCATCAATCTAGTAGAGGCCCTATTGACCATGTTGTCAGGAATAATGAGAGTCAACGGCTCCATACAAACCTTTTCAAAATCTATACCTAATTTAGAAGGCATGTCCATTGGAAAAATAAATATACCCCTTAACCTACATAGAAAATGTAGAAGAAGGGAGCATAATAGGCCTGATAGAGGTGCCAAGGTCACAAATTATAAAACCCAAATTAGTGCACTATAGAGGATCCAATTCCACCAATGGAATTAGAGGAACCACAACCATAGTAGAGCATGAGCCATCCTTATGTTGTACACTAACATCACACACTACAACCACACCTTGGTTGGTAGGGCATAGACCAAGCATAGTCCATGCTGGATCAAACTCTTCCGAAGAAGAAAGAGCTAACACATATGAAGCTACAATAGGGCTCTTGGATGTAGTAGGAGAAAGAATAAAACCATATAGAGAACCCCCTTTGAACTAGAGACACCACCTTCAATAACCTATGTTATATTTGATAAATTCTAAAGCATATATGAAAATTGGTTTATCATCTTTGATATTTGTCTTTCTAGAGAGGTAAATTGATCATAATCTTTAAGGGATGCAAGGAGTTTAGGACCTATTATTTTATACCCATCTATGATCATTTTCATCTACCGAGAAGATACTATGATGGATCATTTACTTTCAACCCAAGTTTCTAATATATAGAACATGTTTTATGATACATGTAGGAGCAATTATGTTGTGATACCACTAATTTAAATTAAGTTAGGAATTAAGGGACAATACACTACTTGAGGAACTTAAAGTATTATAAGCAATAATTAAAAAACTCAATAAGTAATTTTTAATTTTTTATAAAATTTGAGTTTTTTAACTACTACTTATAATACAGTAATCTCCTCAAGTAGTGTGTTGTCCCTTAAATTCCTAATTTAATTTAAATTAGTGGTATCTCAATATAATAACTCCTAGATGTATCATAAAACACATTTTATATATTAGAAAACTTAGGTTGAAGATAAATGATCCAGCATAGTATCTTTCTGATAGATGAAAATAATCATAGATGGGTATAAAATAATAGGTTCCTAACTCATTGCATCCCTTCAAGATTATGATCAAACCATCTCTCTAGAAAGACAAAGATCAAAGATGAAGAACCAATTTTCATATAAGCTTTAGAATGTATAAAATATGGCAGAACCCTTGTTGGAAAGACATTTGGTTATAGAATTCCTTCAAATACTAGGTAAAATTTGACCCTCCCTCATTTGAGGGATAAATTGATGATTGGTAAGTGGATTTCTAGTTTGGAAAAACACTTACATGTAAATAATTTATTTGATTTATAGAAAATAATTTTTTCTCTTCTAAAAGATTAACCTCATGTTTAAAAATGTTGGGAAGCTATCTTACTAGGTAATGATGAATCATGGGAGCTACAATTTGATGAGGTGATGTAGGTGCATCCCACTTGGGAAAGTTTCATTGAGACTATCAAGGAAGAATTTCATAGCAAGGTACATATGAATAAAAGTGCATCCATTTATAACTAATGCAATAGAATAAGCCATAGCCAATACAAGACATAATTAATACTTTCCATGTGCTATTTGTAAAATCTTGACATCAAGGAATATAAGAAGCATAAGGTCCTCAAGTACCACATTGAACTTCATTTATATATTTAGATGGAGATGACATTTACGAATATATAATCCATAGGAGCTGCTTACCATTTTGTAGTTAATATTGAACTCCATTCTATATTTCTAATTTTATAATGCACCTAAAATAACAACCCAATCATTTAGTAGGAAATAATAATTTGAAGATTTATAAATTTTCCAATAAAGTAAATTAAAATATAAATATGTTCAATTAAACATAAATATGATCTATTAAATTGACTATTTTATAATATTAAATATATTTAATATATAAACATCAATTGATATATTAATTAAATAATGTATGAAATCTAAAATCAAGGAGATGAAGTAAAGTTTGGTGAATTTATAATGCAATGTTTAATAGTCGTAGAAATAAGAGTTGCAAGGTAGCTTAGTCCTTGCCTGAAATTGCAAGGTTGACTTATTAGAATGAAATGATTGAAGTTAATATTGCACATTGAATGACAAAGAATGATATTTGTAATTATCTTCATAATCTTACCTAGGGAAAGGATTGTTGGAGGACCACTATGTTGGTTGAGGCAAATTTTTGTCCAAAGTAAGATTGAGAAATTTTGTTGTTGATGATGAAAAATTTAGCTATAGCATTGTTGCTGAGATGTAATCTCTTTTAAAAAACATCAATATAATCCATTAATAGAAGAAATAGATTCTTAGATTATTATTACTAAAATCCTGAAGTTAACTCACTTGAATTGAAGAGATAATTTACAAGTCAATATTGTAAGACAATAAGAAAAAAATCTTGGAACTTATTGTTCAACTTAAATCTATTGCATTATGCCCTATGAACTTCACAACACATTCCCCCTTAGGAGGTTTTCTCTGAAAAAGCTATAAGAAGCTAGTACTACTTGACAAGTTCTTTGGATTTTAGAGTAGCTTGTTCTTTGATCATGCTCTTGTGCTTTCATGTTTATCTTTCATATATATTTATATACTTTTGAATGCATTCTTAAGCTCTATAAAACATGATCATCTAATTTTATATGATAAAGGAGACCTTACTCATTGGATATTCGATAAGGGACTGGGTTTTAAGTTAAGGATCTCATGTTTTTAAGTTTTTGGTAGGTGCTAAGGACTTGGCATAGATGACCATTAAGGTCTCCATTTGGAAGCAAATTATTATTTTTCCTTGCTAAATTGATGGGTGTAAAATTGAAATAACAAAAGGAAATTCACTTCGAATGCAAGTCCATTAGTGTATAGATAGTATCAATATGAAACAACACATAACTACATTGAATCTAATGCAAACATATGTATGTATGTATGTAAGTATGTATGTGTGTATGTATGTATGTATGTATGTATGCATGCATGCATGCATGCATGTATGTATGTATGCATGCATGTATATATGTATGTATGTATATGCTTAATTATAATTTACAAAAAATGACTCATGATAAATTGCTATAATGATAATGAGAAATAAGATGTGTGGGCCTTAGATAAGCATGTTTAGCAGATTTCCCCTAAATTATATAGTTTTCACCTTCGTTATATTTTCTTAGATTTTTACAAATTAATAATTAATTAATTTACCTAAGAAATTGTTTTGGGCCAATTGAAAAGTAAAAAAGGAAGAAGTAACCACCCCAAAAGCATTTGAATTTATGAACCATAGAAAAGATCTTTAATCTTTCTCCTACATGATATCAATGTAGAAAAACATGGTTTGGTGAAAGATATAGTCTTTAGCATAGGCAAGACTAATAATCAACAATCTTATATAACTAATTTAACTTAAAGTTAACATTTTTATCTAATTTCAAATAATTTACAAGTGACAAAATAAAAATGAATAGTTCTTAATGACAAGTTATAAGAACTATTATTTCTAATCCTTAGAAATAAGGACATGGATGATAACAATTATCACTTTATTTGCATTCTACTTTTACTTGATACCCATCTTTCAACACTCTTATAAAACTTGGACTTAATGCATTTTCTTTGCTCACACTTGTCCACCTATAAAAGAAAGAAAAAATGTATTAAAATAAATATTATGAGTGAAGAATAAATAAATTTTAAACATTTTTACAAATGTCAATTTAAATATATTTGTTCATATCATACTTTAATTTTATTTAATTAAATGTTTACCTATATTTTGTACATAAATGATATAGGAAAATAACCATTTCAAGCTTGGCAAGATTCACTCCAAGACATGTTCTACTTCCACCCCCAAACCCAATAAATGAATACGCATTTAATGGTTCCTGCAAAATAAAAATAAAAAATTATCACCTTAATAAAAATTAGGAAATTCATAAGCCATTAAAGGTGTTGGTTTGACATAACATTACTCATGAGGTCTCTAAGGATAAACAAAAGTAGGTCTTCATCATTTTAACATTATGTTTATTTTTTTTTATGAAATCATCATGATCTAATTAGAGAGCATGGGAGTGTGTTGACCATCTTCTTTTAGGGCATGATGTGTTCTTTTGGCTAGGGTAATTTGACATGTTCTACTTTGGCCCCAAATCCAATAAATGAATAAGCATTTAATGGTTCCTACAAAATAAAAATAAAAATTTATTACCTTAATAAAAATTAAGAAATTCATAAGCCATTAAAGGTGTTGGTTTGACATAACATTACTCATGAGGTCTCCAAGGATAAACAAAAGTAGAAGGTCTTCATCATTTTAACATTTTAATATGTTTAATTTTTTTCTATAAAATCATCATGATCTAATTAGAGAGCATGGGAGTGTGCTGAGCATCTTGTTTTAGGGCATGATTTGTTCTTTTGGATAGGGTGATTTGGTCAATATTTTAGATCCATTTATTGCAACCTTACTTAGAAGATCAAATCCTTATCTATTATAAGAGGTTAATTCTTCTAAAGAGTCATTGATATCTTGACACTAAACTCATTCATAGAGTTAAAAACATTCCTTGGAGTGGTATTAACCTCGCATTCAAAGTACCTAAGTTATAAAGAATGAATTATTCTATTTTGTCTAGTTCCTTACAAAACCTTTCTTCTTCTATCAAATTGACTTTTGATATTGAAGTTGGGTTAATATCAGATAAGGAATAAGGGGTCTTCATTGTTGAAAATTTCTTTCAAGTAATTGTATGCTAAGTTATCCTTGTCTCAAGGGCTTTTCTACAAACTTTACAATAGATCCAGAGATGAGTTGACCTTGTTAGGAGATGGACTAAAAGATTTATTATTATTTTTCTTCTTGTATTGATCCTATTGGGTCCCAAAACCACAGCTCCACTTCCTAGGATGGAATAACACTCACAAGGCCAGGGTTGTGATCATGTAAGCATAATCAGTCCATCAACAGAACATGGAGGGTTAAATGTCAACTCTATGAGAGTAGGTTTCATCCCCTGCACTTCGAGCTCAAATAGTCTCTGGAGGGATATTCCAAGGGGTATACCTTAACAAGTATAGAGTTCAAACCAGATGAACAACTAAAAATAAATGGACAACCAAACCCAACTCATTTTCTGGGTCCCAAAGACTAGATCACTGAACCAATAACAACTGGATGCCACAAAACCCTTATATAGCTGATACATTTGTGCGAATGTACGTGCACAGGAAAGATGGTTTTTCCCCTAAACCACTAGTAAATGTTTTTTTCATTTAAAAGGTGTGTGATTGATCTAAAGAAGCCAAGACCGGTGCCAATCTAATTGGGCTATAGAGTCACAGTGGTAAAAAAGGAAACAATGGAAAGGAAACAAAGGAAATTTGATCTAAGCCTAAGATATATCAGATTGTAGGTTTTGTGATTCAAACATACTTAATAATCCAAAATAGAACTGCATTCATTCAAATGTAAAGAACAAATGAAAATTACAAGGCTTGTAATATATTTAAAATGTTGTCACATTTTCAAATGTCCAATACAAACTTATCAGCAAATGTGATAAGAGGAAATATCCTAAATACATACAAACTACCATGGAGACATTCTCTACACAATCCCTACTGTATAATTATCTTTCACTTTCTTAACCACCCCATTACTTCTTTGCAACTAGACATGACATGATTTGGAGCCTTAGAAGCATTCTAGACCTACACATGCTCCAGCCACCAACAAAGAACCAACCAACTCAAAGTCTTTGAAACGTGCATATATAGTACTTTGCTACCACACACTTCTAGGTGTTGAAACCTTGGTCAACAAGAAACCCATGTTGCATTAAAATCTGGCCCATGGCCATGACAGAAAATCTGTCAGATTGGAAAGAAAGCCCATTCCCTGGCAACTCTAAAAATCTGTAGGCGCCCATGCTTTAGCATCCTTTTAGAATGAAAGTACTAGTAGAAGATTTGCCTACTGAGACACTTCATCCTTTCATTCAATTCTGGTCCTTTTACATTGAAGATCTCTACTATTTCAACCACCTACAATTGACCATGGCCTACAACACATTAATTTCTGAGTACAAATCCACCTGCAATATCCTGCAATCATGGCGCATTTTCAGGCAAATAGGCATTTGAAGAATAGTCTGCCAAAACACTGTATAAAGCCTTATACAACCTTTTAAAATATTTTAAACTTAGTTCAAAATATTTTAAACTATTACATTTATATTATGCTTTACAAACATTTTGGTTTTTATTTGATTTTCTGCTTCTGATCTCCATTTTGCCTTTTGTCAAAGAATTTAGCCTGACGGGAACTAACCCCTTATTTCCTCTTTCTTCTTTTATCATCACTTTATTCATCTTTCTTTTCCCTTTATCAGTGAAAAAGCAACTTGGTGAACCACCCACTTTGTCACTTCATTCTTCTCTACATCATTCCCCTTGGCACTTTGTCCTTCATTGTTTCCTCGGTGGATCCTCCTTCAGTTAGTAAAATTACCCCATGGTCAACCAAGTGGTTGGCTAACCAAACGGTTTGTAAACTGCCTTCTTTGTCGATGAAGCCTCTTGTTTAACTTTCTCTACTTTTATTTCTTCATTGGCAACCTTATCTTTATGTTTGTCTTATGTCTTCCAGCTGAGCTCCCCCTTTGTCTTGCCTCTTTTCCCTTTAGTCAACAAATTCACCAATCATTGAACTGGTCGATCAACGAACTTTGAGTTCATTGAACTCAAACTTCTCCAACTAAAGCAAATCTTTTTTCTTCCTGCAGTCTCAGGCTATCAGCAACATCCTTGGAAACAAAACTTTCTTTACTTACCTTTTGCCTTTGCTATGGTGTTCTCTCATTTGTCAGGGAATTACCCATATCAGCAAATCAGTGAAACAGCAAACCCGTGAACTCTGTCGATGAGTTTAGCAGTTTGCGAATACGCTGATTTACTGATAAAGCCTTCAACTTTCCTTACAACTTTTGCTTAGAAAATTTTCCTTAGAAAATTTCCCCTTTTTGTTTCCCTTAGAAACTTTTTCACTTCTTGGTCGTAACCTATGCTTTCTTTCCTTCAGTCAGTGCTTCACCCTATCAACGAAATGTCTCCCTAGTGAACCCAACAACCAACGAACCAAATGGTTCACAAGATCCTTCCTTTGCTGATGAAGACATCACTCTTTCTTTTAATCTCTATCCTTTGCTTTTGGTGAAGTCATCTAGCAGAAAACACCTTAGTCAGTGAAATTTCAAGTTCGTGAACTAAAACATTAACCAACAAAAGACTTAAAGCCCTCTTTACCTTAGAAAATTTTCAACCTTCCTCTATCACTGCTCTATCACCTTTCCTTCAGTCAGTGAATCTTCATCGATAAAACCTTCCATTGACAAACCCAATAGTTTGTGAACCAAAAATTTGTCGACAAAGGCCAACCTTCTTTTATGCCTTAGACAATTTTATCTTCTGTGGCCTTTTTCCCTTCTTTCACTACCTAGTCATGAACCTTATCGGCAAATTGGCGAAACCACCAACTCATGAAATTAGTCGGTGAAAATGGCAGCTCACGAACTAGATGATTCACCGACAAAGGTGACAAAATTCACTTTTTTGCTAAAGAGGAATTCAAACATTTATTCAAACTTGGACCTTCTTTGCTTTATTATCAGTAAACTAGAAAACTGGTGAAATCACAAACCAACAACTTAGTCAGCAAATTTGTCAATTCACGATTTTGCTGATTTGCCAACAAAAGGTCTTAAATGAACCAATTTTTCTAAGGGAAGAAAACATGTCGCCTTGGGGGACTTTATACTTAGAAATTTTGAAAGGAAAACCCTTGTAAATTCTCTCAGATCAGATCTAAATAGGGGGTTTTGACTGCAAAGGCAAACGCGGGAAATTTAATGGATTTTTGGGGAAAAATAATACATTTTTGGGAGATGATTTTTTAGGTCCCAACACTGGATCTGATTGGGGACATGTGGAAAAATTGGCACATTGAGAATCTAGAACATCTCTAGACAGACCAAAAAAAACATAAGTGAAAAAACATAAAACGTATTTACAGGAAAACATACAATCAAAGGCACAAGGGCACACAGGAAAATTGACTATATCCAAAATTTTGAAACATTACAGGCCAACACTGGAATAAACTAGTGATGCTACTTGCCCCTGTCAAAGACAAGCCTATTGAATGAGCTGATCTCCCTAATCCTTTGTTACACTGATCACCCAACATTAGCAATAAAAGACTTTGCATGCATGCACATGCAAACTATAGCTATTCATATCATCATGCTGAAAATGGAAAAGACCATCACTAGGACATGACAACCATAGATAATATGGCTCATCATCATGCTGACTCACATAGCAATGCTTACCTTCAAAATCCTTGTTAGCATGTTGCATATCTAGTCCTGCATAAATATCAGCATGAAGAAAGATATCAAGTTGAAATGCATCCAATTCAGGTGTATTCTCAAGTTGGGCTATGTCACATGACTGTTCAAGTCCTTGTGACCCAACTGCACCACAAATGCTAATGTATTCCTCCATGACTGAATCAGAGAATTGATTAAAGTCTAATTCTGCATTATTAGCATATAGATCAGAAATTTGAGGCACTTCAAGTGAAGACTCACAATCTTCAAGTTGCCTCTCTATTTTGTACTCCTTGGCATATTCTATTGTGTAAAAACTACTGTTAAGAAAATTACTCATGATTTTCTCCTCCTCACCATATAGATCAAAAACTTGACCCACACGAGAACACCCAGCTTCAATGTTATCAAGCCCAGCTAATGAGCTCAAAAGTGTACTCTCAACATGATCCACATCAACAAGAGATAATTGTCCCTAACAAATCTCTAAAAAAGCATTTGTGATAGAATCTTCATAGCTGGAAATTGTTACATCCCTATCATTTGTAATTGTAGTAGTGCCTCCATGAAATCTAGTTGAAGTACAATCCACATGAGAATGAAAATGAACCTTGCAGGGTTGATATAGGGTCCCACATACATCTGCATGCTCCTCATCCTCATAATTTTCACATTCAAGTTCCTCAGTTTGAATCTCACTAGCTACAACATCATCTATCTTTGCAATGCCACCATCCAGTGCAACCAGATCTACATCATCCTCATGAAAACAACTGCCTTTGACCTTAATGTCATCATCAGGGATAAAAGAGGGCAATACACCAAACAAGAGACCAACCTCTTGTTCATTCTCAATATCATCTACATGTATACACTCAGCATATCCAACCTTAAGAATTGACTGAGTGAGTTCTTCATCATTGTGTACACACACCTCTTTGTCCACTTGGTGTCCATAAGTAGTTGAAGCATATTGATAGTATGGCATTTGATTCTAACAGCTCTCTAAGTTCTTGTTCTTCAAACCCACTAAACTCTAAGCCATTTTCAAAAAAGAGGATTATCCATGCACCAAGGATAGTCATGGATTATGCTAACTGATGGACTTGCATGCTCTTCATAAAGGACATTGTGTCTTATGCTCATCCCTTCATCATTATTTGTATCATCAATGTATCTATGCTCTATATAATCAACTACTTGAGCTGAGGTACTCAATTTTTCATTTACATACATGACTTCCTCCAATGGTCCACAATACTACAGCAAGCAATAGGGTCATAGCTCTCTTCACTAAATTGGGAATCATCATTGATTTTCTCATCTTCATCATCCATTGATGACTGATCCAATTGAATGCAGGTGCAATCACTACTATTTTCATCTAAATCAATGTCATACATTGTACTAGCATCTTCTTCTACCCTCTTGCATACATAATCATCACTTGACATTGTACCTAGATCATATGAAGCATCCATGTCCTTGCTACCTACAACACACTATTCATTACCAACCACTTCTGCATTTAAGGATAAGGATTTTGCAATCATATCTCTCTTCATTATGTCAACATAATCAATGAACAACTATGCCTATTGTATTCTCACCAAATTGAACTCCTCTCATATAGAACTTGGGCTTAAGGTAACATCATAAGCTCTCATATACATGTCAATACAAATAGGAAGATCGAGTCTGAAATCTTTTGGGATGTGGGATAAGGCAACTATGAATTTGTGGCTAAGCTCCATGCTAGACTCTCCCTCATGGCATCTAATATTTTCAAGTTTTCAGACAAGAACAATAGGGTCCAAACTACTTGCAAACACTTCAAATGCAACCTCTAAATGAATCTAGGAAGTAAAGTGTTAGTCAAGGAAACCAACAAGCCACTTCCATTCCACTCCATAGAGAGATTTGACAAAAAATCTCATCCACATATCTTCATCTTCAAATCTAAATTTATCCATGAAGTCTGAAAATGCCTCAATATGTTCCTTCCCATCATACACTTCACACCCATCAAATAAAGGCATCTGATAATATATTTTATTGGGCATCGAATTCTTTTCATAATTGACCCATGAGAGGTTCAACTGTTTGTATGTATTTCATCAACAATGGGAGGAGGTCAAAAAAGTGAGCTATTGACAACAACAAGAAGGGCATTTGATTGTGGCTTGGATTGAAGTAGCATGATTTGATTTTCTACTTCTTTTTCCTGCTGCAACATAGATTCTAGCAACTTTTTTCTTTTTCAATTTCATACTACAACCTAGTTGACCCATTTTGATTAGGCAAGGGTGCATATAGGCTTGGGTTATATGAATAGCAGGGACCTTCATCCTCATCATACTCATGGACACTCTCTCTATCATAGTATCTAGGGCTTTCATCATATGATATTTTGAAAAATTTTCCCTATGGTAAACTTGTCCATTCCATTTAGCCATAGCTAATTACAAATCATTTATGTAGGGAAAAAGGAGAGCAAATAATACATTTCTTTACTGAGAAAGAAACCATGGGTCAGAGCTGGAAGAAAAAGCATGTACCTTAACCAACTGTAATCTCTTTGAATGATGCACACAACAACAACACTTTATTTTCATTGATAGTAGACTCGCCACCTCACTAAATGAGGAAATCCCTTAAAGCGTGACTGCTCTTCAAGGCCACAAAACAAGTTTGGGTTATCCAACCAGCAGAGTCTTCCAATTCTTCTCAACCTAGCAATAATTTATCCCTAGCAATGACACCATTCTGTTGGGTCCCAAAACCACAACTCCACTTCCTAGGATGAAATCACACTCACAAGGCCAAGGTTGTTGTCATGTAAGCATATAATCAATCCATCAATAGAACATGCAAGGTTAAAGGTCAACTCTATGGGAGTGGGTTTCATCCCCTGCACTTTGAGCTCAGCTAGGCTCTGGAGGGATATTCCAAGCGGTATACCTTAATAGCTATTGAGTTCAAACTAGATGAACAACTAAAAATAAATGGACAACCAAACCCAACTCATTGTCTTGGTCCCAAAGACTGTCACTAAACCAAGAACAATTGGATGCCACAAAACCCCTATATAGTTGATACATCTGTACGAATGTACATGCACAAGAAAGATGGTTTTTCCCCTAAACCACTAGTAAATGTTTGTTTGATTTAAAATATGTGTGATTGATCTAATGGAGCCAAGACCAGTGCCAATCCAATTGGGCTATAGGGTCACAATGGCAGAAAAGGAAACAATGGAAAGGAAGCAAAGAAAATTTGATCTAAGCCTAAGCTATATCAGATTACAAGTTTTGTATTTCAAACATACTTAACAATCTAGAACAGAAATGCATGCATTCAAATGTAAAGAACAAATGACAATTACAAGGCTTGTAATATATTTAAAATGTTGTCACATTTTCAAATGTCCAATACAAACCTATCAGCAAATGTGATAAGAGGAAAGACCCTAAATACATACAAACTACCATGGAGACATTCTTTACACAATCCCTACTACATAATTATCTTTCACTTGCTTCACCACACCATTACTTCTCTGCAATTTGATGCAGGAGCATCCACGATCAATGGTAATCCTCATCAACCTAAAAGAAATATTTTAATTTCCTATAGTTTGGTAATTTGGAAGTTGGAAAATAAATGCAATATTAGGCCTAAATAATATATTAAATAAATTGGCCTTATTATAATATTGCAAAAATAATAATGTTGCAAAAATCTAGGAGTGGGAGATAGTTTAGAAGACAATTTTGGAGTGTAAAATTAATAAAGGCAATTTGAAGTGGAAATTCAAAAAGGGAATCTAGGCATGGATTTTGAAGACAACTCATCAATGCTCCTCAAATGTAGCTGGAGGATTTGGGCCCCCATGTTGAGTTGGCATATTCTTTTTCCAAAATAGGACCTATTTTCTAAGAGTGGGAATTTGAGTAGTCACTTATTTTTAGCAAATTGTGGGAGTGGATTTGATTTTTCTTTTATTGAGCAATTAATATTATTTTTCCATAATTTTTTTCAAAGATTCTCCTAATTTGGGCGTGGGAGTTGGAGGAGAGAGAAAATGGTGGTTGTGGAGTCATTAAAAATGATTTTGGTAATTTTTGATGATGATTCTTGCAAATTTTGAGAGAGGGGAAGGAGGAGGCATGGATTTTTCTGGAGAGGGTTGAGAAGACATTTTATTGTAGGTTTTGAAGGTGTGTTACAGCAGAAAATGGATTATGGAATCCATGTTTGAAGATCAGCAAATTTGATTGTTGAATATTGTAGATTGGAGACCAAATTTTACAATGCAGGAGGACGATATGAAGAGGATGCCTCTGGAATTTGTTTTTGCTGTTATTTGCTATCCCATAGAAGATTTATATCTGTTTTGTAATGATTTTCTTCAGCCAGTATGCCTGTACAAACTTTTGTAATCATATTTATCTAAAATTGTCAAACAGTGTTGCAAGTTGAAGAGTGAAAATAAAGAAGATCAATTCTATTGCTGCATATTTGTGCATCTTATTTGCTACTGGTAATTTTGAATATGTTTGTGTGAGGGTTGTGTGAGTTCCCTTTACATCACAATTGGACATGGCATGATTTGGAGCCCTAGAAGCATTCTAGACCTGCACAGGCTCCAACCACCAACAAAGAACCAACCAACTCAAAGTATCTGAAACGTGCATATATAGCACTCTACTACCACACACCTCCAGGCAATGAAACCTTGGTCAACAAGAAACCCATGCTGCATTAAAATCCAGCCCATGGCCATGTTAGACAATCCATCAGATTAGAAAGAAAGCCCATTCCCCGGCAACTCTAAAAATCTGCAGGCACCCATGTTCTGGCATCCTTTGAGAATGAAAGTACCAGCAAAAGATTTGCCTATTGAGACACTTCATCCTTTCATTCAATTCTAGTCCTTCTACATTGAAGGTCTATATTGTTTCAACCACCTACAACTAACCATGGCCTGCAAGACATTAATTTCTGTGTATAAATCCACCTGCAATATCTTGAAATCATGGCACATTTTCAGGCAGATAGGCATTTGAAGAATAGCCCGCCAAAACACCATGTAAAGCCTTTTACAACCTTTTAAAATTTCTCAAACTATTACATTTATATTATGATTTACAAACATTTTGATTTTGATTTGATTTTCTGCTTTTGATCTCCATTTTGTCTTTTGTTAGTGAATTCAGCTCGGTGCGAACTAGCCCCTTGTTTCCTCTTTCTTCTTTTGTCGCCACTTTATTCATCTTTTTTTCCCTTTATTGGCGAAAAGAAACTTGGTCAACCACCCACTTTATTGCTTCATTCTTCTCTACATTATTCCCTTTGGCCCTTTGTCCTTCACTGTTTACTCAGCGGATCCTCCTTCAATCAGCGAAATTACCCCACAACGAACCGAGTGATTGGCGAACCAAATAGTTCACAAACTACCCGCTTTGCTGATCAATTCTCTTGCTAAACTTTCTATACTTTTTTCATCATCAGAAACCTTATCTTTATGTTTCTGTTATGTTTTCCAACTGAGCTCCTCCTTTGTCTTGCCTCTTTGTCCTTTAGTCTACGAATTCACCAATTGGCAAACTGGCTGATCGACAAACTTTGAGTTCGTTGAACTCAAACTTCTTTGACTAAAGAAAACCTTTTTTCTTCCTGCAGTCCCAGGATATTGGAAACATCCTTGGCAGCAAAACTTTCTTTACTTACCTTTTTACTTTGCTACAACCTTCTCTCCTTTTTCGAAAATTTCCCAGATCAGCGAATCGGCGAAACCACAAACCCGCAAACTCAGTTGGTGAGTTCGGTAGTTTGCGAATATGTCATTTTTCTGATAAAGCCTTCAAATTTCCTTACAACTTTTTCTTAGAAACTTTTCCTTAGAAAATATTCCCTTTTTGTTTCCCTTAGAAACTTTTTCACTTCTTGAATGTAACCTTCGCTTTCTTTCCTTCAGTCAGCGCTTCACCTTGTGGGCAAAATGTCTCCCCAACGAACCTAACAACTAGCAAACTAAACAATTCATGAAATTCTTCCTTTGTCGATGAAGACATCACCCTTTTCTTTAATCTCTATCCTCTATTGTCGGTGAATTCATCCGGCGACAAACACCTCAGTTGGTGAACTTTCAAGCTCATGAACTAAAACATTCATTGACAAAAGACTTGAAGCCCTCTTTACCTTAGAAAATTTTCAACCTTCCTCTATTGTTGCTCTATCACCTTTCCTTCAATCAATGAATCTTCATTGGCAAAACAAGTTCCATTGGTGAACCCAACAGTTTGTGAACCAAAAATTTGTTGACAAAGGCCAGCCTTCTTCTTTTATACCTTAGACAATTTTATCTTCCATAGCCTTTTTCTCTTCTTCTTTCGTTGCTTAGTCACCTTATTGGTGAATCGGCGAAACCAGAAACTCATGAAATTAGTCAGTGAAAACGACAGTTCACAAACTAGCCAATTCATCAACAAAGGCCATAAACTTCACTTTTTTGCCAAAGAAGACTTCAAACTTCCCTTCTCTATTTTATTGTCGGTAAACTAGAAAACTGGTGAAATCATTAACCAGCAACTTTGTTGGTAAATTCGTTAGTTCACGATTTTGTCGATTTGTTGACAAAAGGCCTTAAATGAACCAATTTATCTAAGGGAAGAAAACATGTTGCCTTGGGGGACTTTATACTTAGAAAATTTGAAGGAAAAATCCTTGTAAATTATCTCTGATTGGATCTAAATAGGGGGTTTTGACTGCAAAGGCAAAAGTGGGAAATTTAATGGATTTTTGGGGCAAAATAATGCATTTTTAGGAGCTAATTTTTTAGGTCCCAATAGAGCCCAACAACTTTTTTAGATGGATGTTTTGGCATTGGAAGCATGTTATTGGTTCAAATCTTAGTTCATGTGGTACTAATGATAGTCCTTGCTTTGTTTTTCATAATTATGAATCTAATATTCATGGACCTTTTATAAATGTCCCTTTACTAAGGTTGTTTGGAAATATTTATCATCGATTTTGATAAGTATGTTAACAAAGGATCAATCTCTTGATTTGATATTATTTTTTCTTTTATCAATTTTGATAATCACATTCTAAATTATTTATAAATATTTTGTTGATTTTATCTACTAAGGTTTTTTTGTTCTTATGGAAATCTAGAAATAATGGTGTGTTTCAAGGTGAAAAAAATAGTAAAAGTTACTTACTTTAATAGTGAAACTACCTACTCTATTATTTCTTTATAGTTTGAACTTTTGTTGAAAATTCCTAATGCTATGTTTAGGAAGATCCTTGATAAGGGAATTCTCACTATTAAAAAATAATACCTTGACATGAGTGGTTGTTTTCCCAAGATAGTTTTAGTCTAAATGAAGGGACTAAATATGGTAAGAATTAGGCATAACTGATCATGACTTTGGTGGTGATTATTTTATTCATATTGTTGAAGAACTATATGCTGTAGTTGAGGATATGTAGGGTCTATTTGTGGGTTCCTCTACTCCTAATTTTACCTTTGCAATAGGGGTATATGACCCTCAAAGTTTTACTAATGGGATGCTCAATAAACAAGGCATGATTTAGAATGTTATTAATTAAGTTGTTGTTAAGGATGGTCATGGATAGATTATAGTTTCACTTCATGATTATAGAAAATTCATTTTCTTATGTTGGTTATGGAGTAGTATTTGCTAATTAGTTAGAAATCCTTATGGGAAATAACATCCAAAATATGATATCACAAGTCCAAGCTACATCTAAATACTTGGATGAGAAGGAGAAGGGGTTTGGCCAATGCATAATTTATTGGGGGCTAACCCCTTTTTATTAGGTTATATATTTTTGAATTTTAATACTAGTTCTCTTCTTGGTATGTTCATAGTATTTTTTAAGTGCAACTAGCCCCTATGAGTTTTTGACTAATTCACACTCAATTTTTTTTGTTGATGTTTTTTTGTGATTTTGGGAGCTTTATTACTCTATAATATTTGTGATTATATTTGATGATCTTTGTGAGAATTTTAAATGGAAAGATAACATGTACACTAGACCTATTTGAAAGGTTGGGCTTAATATTAAGATTGTCATGACATCAAAAGTAAAATAATATGAGGTAATGGAAAATAACCCTCTTTAATGAAAACTATTTTCTCTTATCTTTTGAAGATGACTATATTAATTCTAAATGTTAAACTATGTAAGAACTTATTCTATGATGCAAGGGCATCCTAGGGAATGAGAAAACCTATAGTAGCCAAAGGGGATCCAAAGTCAAGCTAGTAGAAAATGGGCCTCACAAAAACCTTGTGTGTAGTTGAGGAGCCTAGTCACAATAAAGGCTCAAAGCCTTACATTGAAACAAGTCTTAGCATAGAGATTGGAAATCAAGTGGGAGCATTCAAACTAGTTTTGTGTAGGAGGAAAATATTTCCCAAGTGATACGACATGGGTATAGATGGAGGTTTATGCAACAATGTACACTGATCAAAAGGCTTACAGGGAACATGCTATGAGAAGAGTGTGAGGAGGTTTTCATGTAGGAATACATGATGAAAGGTAGAGTGCAAAAAATGGAGGATGAAGTTCATGTGTGGTCAAAAGACGTAAGCATAAGGGGAGCCTTGTGCTTTTTATGTAATTGGTGATGATCTACATGATCATTGTGGCTTGCACATGCTACAAGGGAAGAAATAAGATGGTGTCCACGTGTGGACACAAATCAAGGGTGATGACACACCAAGATTAGGAAGTTGGATAGAAAATTACAATGAATTGTTTGAAGTATCTACTCAACATGAATTGTTCAATTTGAATATTGTCGATGGGAGTGAATGACATTGGAAAAGGTTGATAAAGAAGAAAGAATTTTTAAATCCCAAGTGCTTACATAGAGTTGATTATTGAGAACAAGGATTAGAGTTTTGGGGAGTTAGTTTAGAGTTCCAAGCAGGGGAGCAATTTGATTAGAAATCAAGTAGGAAAGATGAGGATTATTGAATTATTGAACAAGAAAGAATAGTTGGTCAATCATGGGAGGAGCAACAAGTAAAAGAATTGAGGATCCTTATAGATAGAATATGATAGAATTATGAACCCCATTATATTATACATTAGCTAGTATTAGTTGGGCACATATGCTTTGTAAGTCACCCTTAGGTAGTATTAATCAAGAAGGATGCATATACTTTACAAGTCATTCCATTACTTGTTAGAATATAAAGTATTTATCCCACATGTACTTCAGATGGTAGTAGTTACCTTTAGAAAAACTCTATATATTGTAATGACTTTCCAAATGGAAGGCATCTTGGATATTTGTAGTTGGAGTGTATGCTCTATTTGGAGGTTGCCTCCTCAAAGTGGTGCCATGAAGATAATAAAAGAATTTTGTTTCTCTCATTTCTATGTATTCATTTTATTTTTTCTTGTAGGTTCTGTTGGTGTTTTTCCCAGATTGGATGCTTATTCCCAGTCATCCCTACAAGGTAGCCATCATTGATCAATAGGATTCTTGGGCCAGGGGCCAACAATACAGGAGATAGACTCTATAAATATCTCCTCTTCTTCTTTAGGCTCTGCAAAACCAAAGGGGGTATTCCCTATTCAACATCCATGAAATGTGACTGTGAACTAACTGAGATGTTGATACAAAGCAGATAAATCCTCCTTCATGTAGACCAAAACTGTGGAATAAGTACAAAGGGGCTAGCTTTGGGCCTATGCTCAGTTGTGAATCAGAGGATTTTGGTCTTAAACTACTTCTAAAGTCCTAAAGGTTTGGTTTTGAAGATTTAAGTTTGATTTTATATTTGGATGCAAAATTGAGACCTTGGGTTGCAACCTAAATACAAGACAAGATTGGTGCCTATCCAGGGCTCGGAATCAATAGACATACACATGTGAATGATCAACATAAACATATACCAAAGACTGGATTTCAAGGGGGTTTGTTTAGCACCTACCTTACAGATACTTCCCAAGACTAAGTACTCAGTTATCTCTGCTTACAAACATCCTTACTATAGTACATTCCTCCCAACACTTGATCTGAAACATTTAATCTACTCCTTGAGCAGAAGTAAGAAATCAAGCATTCAATATAGTAACCTATATTCTAAAACCATAAACACCCCTTAGATGTCTAGATTCAGAAGAAGAACACACCCAATTTGGAGACAGATAACAGAACACATGCAATATAGCATTACTCATTTAAATCAACATGAAATCAATAAATTCATGCATGAGACATACAACATGAGACTCATAAACTCATAAGACATCCAGAACAGGGCCACCAATGAAGTTGTATCTTATTACAGCACTGAAATTTCATCCAGTTTTCAACAACCTTGAATGACACAGTTTGCCCCTCATATAGCCAAACTGTACATCCAACAAATTTATTACATGACAAGTCAAAATTTCTGCCAGATACCCTGCACCAGAAAATGGCGCTCAACATTGAATGCAGCAGGTAGAGGAAGAAACAGGGAGGTCTCTAGCCCTGCGCTGCCACCTAGGGACATTCCTCATAAAACTGCTAGGTAGACCGTCACTCAATCCATTACACCCCTGCAAGTAGCCAATAAAGGCTCACCTACCCGTGCATCTTTCAGAAGTTGGAACAACACGTCCATGGAGTTTTCCTGCTCAAAACATGACTGCTAATACAAAGAAAACCATCTTCAGCAATTTGAACCGTTGATCATATCTCCCTATCGCAGAGATCAACAACTCCAAAACATGCCGAAAAGTCACCAGCCAATGACATTATGCCACGTACGAACCTAGCTCCTCTATCACTGACTTTTCCCCTCTCTATTTTGCCCTTTTCGCCCTTGTATATGCATGCTTAAATGCATATACAATCGCTTTTTAAATCTTTGTATATGTAGGATGCATATACATACAACAGCTTCTTTAAGTTGCTGGGGCCCACTATTTGTATATCGGCCCCTTGCATATTGCGAACATACAAGCACTTCATACAATCCATGGACCTCAAATTTCATTCACTGCATTTGATTTCTCCTTTGCATCTAGGCTATATGTCTTTCCTTTGTATATCGGGTTGTATGCTGCACATATAAATCTAATATACATTCTGCAGACCTCAAATGACTATGAGGTGCTTTGAAATTCAAATCGGGTCCGGCTTGCATTTCCTTACTTGTACATATCCTTACATATCGCATCATACAAATGCAATATACATACAACGGACCCCAGCCATTTATCCATTGGATTTGAAAAACTTTCAAATCCAGGCCTTGTATCTCCTTTTGTTTGTATATCGGCATATACAATGCCATATACATGCAAGCTGCGAATCTCAACACCTTATCTGCTAGATTGGAATATCCCCTAGAATCCATGATGCATCTTTCCTTTGTCTTTCACCTTTGCATATTGACAATGCACATCAACTTTGTATGCTGATCATATACAATCTCACTTGTATATACCTGAGGGCCCCACCGAATGCATCTCCGCTGCACTGTAGCAAATGTATATGCGCTCCCCTTGTATATTTTCACTTGTATGTCTGAACATACAAACCTGTTAAACAAGCAAACACAACATACCATCGCAAAATATTCCCAGGAATCTGCGATAGATTCTCCCATGTATATGCAACCCGATATGCATTCTGGAATGCATATGACTCATTTTTTCACCATTTTTTGAAATCCAATGTGCACCTTTGAGCCCGCCAACATACATTTGCACTTGCACATATAAAAACTTAGCATTTTTCTTAAGTGCAACAGGAACAAGTGGTAAAACATTGCATGTGGATCGAGGAACAACCTAACCTGAGGCACTAAGGGCTTGAAGGAATAAACACAGAAGTCTACAAACTCAAATTTAGAACCCTAACCCTAGGTGAACACCACTAGTGGCTCCGAATGGGGATGTGCAAATGCAAGACTACAGCGAGAACCAAGCTACTCCAGGGCAGACCAGACAAAACACAAAACTCAAAACACGACCGACTATACAAGGCATGTACAGAATATTTACATCTAATTTACATTGTCAACACAAGATAAGCATTTATGAGAAGTAGGGTTTTAGGAACTGACCCTGCACAGGTAATTCCAATAATTCACCACTTAGGGCCTCGAGAAAATAGGAATCTTCTTTATGAGTGTCGCTGATTTGGTACGGGCCTACCCATAAGGGCTCAAATTTACTGTGTTTGCCCTTATCCTGGTTCCTTGCATTCCATACAAGGACCAAGTCACCTATCTGAAACTTTCTTTCTGTAGCCCTTTTATCAAACAAATATTTTACCTTTTGTTGTCTCTTGATGTTTGTCTTCTGTGCCTCCCTTCTCATTTCATCTAGTGCAACCAGCTGATTTATTCTTCTAGTCATTGAGTCCTTAATCTCCTCATTTTCTTGTATGAATTTATAAACTGATAGGAGGTTGTTCACAGGCAATTTAGCTGTTGTACCATACACTAATTCAAAAGGTGATATTCCAGTTGCTTTCTTCACTATTACTCTATCAGCCCATAATACCATTTTTAGCTTTGAATCCCACCCCCTTTTGTTTCTGCCTACCATCCTTTTGACAATTTTCATGAGGCTATTGTTGCTTGACTCGGCTTGACCATTTCCATGTGGATGATATGGTGATGCGTGTAACAAATTTATTCCATAATTGTTGCAAAAATCAATAAATTCACCAGACTTGAAGCACATAGCATTGTTTGTGACCACTTTAACTAGTACTCCAAATCTAATAACAATATTTTCTAGAATAAAATCCATCACCACTTTGCTTGTAGCTTTTTTAGTTGGAATGGCCTCAATCCATTTAGTGAAGTAATCAATAGCTACCAAAATCCACTTATGTCCTCCACTTGATTTTTCTGAGATTTCCCCTATAAAATCAATTCCCCATTGCTGAAATGGAGCTTCTACAGTTATAGTCCTAAGGGGCAATGCACCTTCATATTTTAGCTTTCCAGAGAACCTTTGGCAAGGATCACATTTTCTTACCATTCTTTGTGCATCTGAGAAGAGAGTTGGCCACTAGTAGCCTACTCTGAGAATTTTGTGGACTGTTGTCTTGGTAGTGTAATGTCCACCACACATTCCTTTGTGCAGATCATTTAAAATATCAGTAGCCTGATTTTCATCCACACATCTCAGTAGGACACCTTCAGGATTCTTCCAATATAGCTCTCCTTGAACAATGATGTATTTAATAGCATGTAGCTTCAAGGTCCTCTTCTGATTATCACTGAGATGGGAAGGATAGTTCAAATTTTGCAAATAATGTACTATGTCCTTATACCATTCAGATTCTGACATATTTACAACTTCATTGTGCACTACATTCACTTGGCATGCCTCTAGATTTGACTGTGTCATCAATTTTGTCAAACCTTGTCCTCTTACCAATTTTGTGATCTATATTTCAATGTTGAACTCTTGCAATTTATTTATCTATTTGCATCTCCTTCCAGTTACCTCCTGCTGATTAAAAATATCTTTGACAGTTGCATGAGGCACATATGCAATTATCTAAGAGCCTACCAAATATGGCCTAAAGCTCTTGACTGCTCTAACTAGTGCATATGCTTGCTTCTCCATGATGTCATACTTCAACTCAGCAACCTGCATGATAGCCAGAGGCATGATATTCGTTGATGCTCCTGAGTCAAGCATACAATTCTTAATCACTTTTCCATTGATGACAAGGGAGACATAAAATGGTTCAACCTATGAAGGGTATTTTTTCATGGTCACCCCCAAATATACTTCAGGATACACATAGCTTGTTTCCTACCCTGAGTCTTAATATTTTGATCAGCTTGACAAGGTATTCCTAAAATCAGGGACAAGGTTTTATTTCTGAACTCTTCAACTTTCATCAACTCCATCAATGGAACAGAAACATTTACCTAGGACAAGACCTGAGTTATGTCAAATGGAGCATAATTTTGTATAACAGTTGTAGCCTGATCTACAATTTTTCTTTTATCTTGGTATGATCCAGCTTTAATTTTTGTGGCTCCCTGACTGTCATCTTTGATCTGAAAATCTTTGTTCTGATCCTCAAGCTGGGGAATTCTATTTTCTGGTCCTTGAGAATCATGACCTGTTTTTTGCTTAAAATTTTGCTTATTATTGCTCCATTGTTTCTTTTGTGGTTCAGTCCCTTTATGACTGTGCATTGGTTGGTTCACAAAAGTATTCTCTGGTTGGTGTGAGTTACTTACCTAAATTTTACCCCTGAGATTGTAATTGCTTTTGACTTGAGCAACTGTTGCAGCTATGAATGCTCTAATCTCTTCATCAGATGGTCTCCTCAAGTTGTTCAAAAAAATGTGAGTCCTGAGCATAAACATAATTATCCTCATCATCTTCCTCACAGGGAAACTGCTGGCAGACTTGAATCTCATTATTTGTGTTTGCATCAACATCTTGAGAAGGATACTCCCTATTTGTAGACAGCATATTGACATTGTCATCCTCCATGCAATGTGGTTCATTGCATTCATCATAGGCCATGGCATTGTTATATAGAGACTGAGCAATCATACATTGTGACTGTGAGTGAGGCATTTGACATATTATGCACCATGGGGTGCCATTAACACTATTAACCACCTTTTTCAAAGGGTCAGGTGTTTCCTTGACATGTTGAGCTCTTTGATTAGGGTTTCTATTTGGAAGAACTGGTTTACCATTATGCCAATTGGTATTATATGGCATATCATGTAATGATGGTCTTCTTTCTTGCCTTTGGTAAACTTGACTGTCAGGACCTACCACTTTGTCATTTTTAGCCATTCTATAGCTCAGGTCCTTGACAATAGTTGTCAATTTATCTAATTTATCCTTAGAAGTAGATGCATTGCCTTGAATGCTTTGAGATTTAGTATTTGGATTTTGCAAAATTTTTACATCATCTCTTCTGTTTGTCTTACCAGACGCTTTTCTGTTATTTTCAATATTTGTTGCAATTTTGAAAGCATCTTTGAGGCTGTGAGGACCCTTATCTCTTAATCCATAATCTATTTTAGCATCAAAAGCATTTATGTACAACACTATGCACATAGGTTCATTAGGCCTCAGGTGATGTGGTAATTTGTTCAACACCTTAGTGAATCTAGCATTGAAATCAGCAACCTGTTCATTTGATCCCTTGGTAATGCCAGTGAACTCATTTATGAAAAAACTAGGATCAGTTTTGTCACCATATTGTTCCTTGAAAATTCTTTTGAAATCCTTCCATGATGAAATACTCATGTCAGGCAGACCCTTGTACCATTCTCTAGCCTCATCAACTAAGGATTGCATAAACAATTTCATAAAAACATCCTCATGCTCAACCTCAAAGTTGTCCATGATATTCTGAAAAGCTTTTAAGTGGTCTTCTCCTAACACAGTATTGTTTCCTGAAAACTTTGGCACTTGCGGCCTCACATGTTTGTCAATAGGATTTGGGTAACCAGGAATGCCATCAAAAACCAGTTGTCTGAATCTGTCCAACTGCATAGGTTGCATGTCAAACTGATTTGCATTTACATTTCTATTTGCATTATGATTTCTTACATTATTCAATGGTATTCTAGCATTATTTGCATTCTGTCTTTGATCATTATGCTAATCCTGGACTTCATTTCTTTGCTGATTTCTTTGCATATTTGCATTTTCAAGGGTAGGAATTGAATCATTCCGAGAAACTCGCAGAGCTTGCACCTTCTATCTCATGTCATCTCTAATTTTTATTACCTACAAATACTCTAATTCTGCCCTTAAGCTCTTAATTTCTTCAGGTAGTTCCTCCTCTCTGGGCATAGAAGAGGATGGTTTCATTATATTCTGATCATCATTATCATCTCTTAGGGATTCAACTTCTTCAAATCTATCAGGGGAATCATGGAAAGGGCATTCTTGAAACACTTCCAACCTCATTCTCAATCCACTACCCTGTTGTCTTTCATATATGTTCTGGATTTCAGCCTCAGTGTTTGAGAAATAAGGTATTGTCTGCTTTGAAGATCCTGGATCGTCTTGAATATTATCATTACTTCTGGGAGAACCCTCTCGACTGGCTTGAACAGTCCCTTTTCTTCTGTACATCATTTTTATGGATAACTCTTCAAACAAAGGATTACGTAGGAATCTTCTCCCTTGCATACAAATTTTTTACTTTACCAGTTGGGAGATTTATTCGGAGTCGCCACCTATAACTAGGAATTGTTTTCTTTTAAAATCAGGGTTCTTTCACAAAGCATTCCCCAGCGGAGTCACCAAATTTGTTGGTGTTTTTCTCAGACTGGATGCTTATTCCCAGTCATCCCTACAAGGTAGCCATCATTGATCAACAGGATTCCTAGGCCAGGGGCCAACAGTACAGGAGATAGACTCTATAAATATCTCCTCTTCTTCTTTAGGCTCTGCAGAACTAAGGGGGGTATTCCCTATTCAACATCCATGAAATGTGACTGTGAATTGACTGAGATGCTGATACAAAGCAGATAAATCCTCCTTCATGTAGACTAAAACTATGGAATAAGTACAAAGGGGCTAGTTTTGAGCCTATGCTCAATTGTGAATCAGAGGATTTTAGTCCTAAACTACTTCTAAAGTCCTAAAGGTTTGGTTTTGAAGATTTAAGTTTGATTTTATATTTGGATGCAAAACTGAGACCTTGGGTTGCAACCTAAATACAAGACTAGATTGGTGCCTATCCAGGGCTCAGAGTCAATAGACATACACATGTGAATGATCAGCATAAACATATACCAAAGACTGGATTTCAAGGGGGTTTGTTTAGCACCTGCCTTACAGATACTTCCCAAGACCGAGTATTCAGTTATCTCTGCTTACAAACATCCTTACTGCAGTACATTCCTCCCAACACTTGATCTAAAACATTTAATCTACTCCTTGAGTAGAAGTAAGAAATCAAGCATTCAATATAGTAACCTATATTCTAAAACCATAAACACCCCTTAGATGTCTAGATTCAGAAGAAGAACACACCCAATTTGGAGACAGATAACAAAACACATGCAATATAGCATTACTCATTTAAATCAACATGAAATCAGTAAATTCATGCATGAGACATACAACATGAGACTCATAAACTCACAAGACATCTAGAACAGGGCCACCAATGAAGTTGTATCTTATTGCAGCACTGAAATTTCATCCAGTTTTCAACAACCTTGAATGACATAGTTTGCCCCTCATATAGCCAAACTATACATCCAACAAATTTATTACATGAGAAGTCAAAATCCCTTCCAGATACCCTGCACCAGAAAATGGCGCTCAACATTGAATGCAACAGGTAGAGGAAGAAACAGGGAGGTCTCGAGCCCTGCGTTGCTGCCTGGGGACATTCCTCATAAAAATGGTAGCCCGTCACTCAATCCATTGTGCCCCTGCAAGTAGCCAATAAAGGCTCACCTACCTGTGCATCTTTCAGAAGTTGCAACAACATGTCCATGGAGTTTTCCCACTCAAAACATGACTGTTGATGCAAAGAAAATCATCGCCGTCAATTTGAAACATGGTTGTTGATCATATCTCCCTATCGCGGAGATCAACGGCTCCAAAACATGCTGAAAAGTCACCAGCCAATGACATTATGCCACGTACGTACCTAGCTCCTCTATCGCTGACTTTTCCCCTCTCTATTTTTCCCTTTTCGCCCTTGTATATGCATGCTTAAATGCATATACAATCACTTTTTAAATCTTTGTATATGTAGGATGCATATACATACAACAGCTTCTTTAAGTGCCGGGGACCACCATTTGTATATCGGCCCCTTGCATATCACGAACATACAAGCACTTCATACAATCCATGGACCTCAAATTTCATTCACTGCATTTGATTTCTCCTTCGCATCTAGGATGTATGTCTTTCCTTTGTATATCGGGTTGTATGCTGCACATACAAATCTAATATACATTCTGCGGACCTCAAATGACTATGAGGTGCTTTGAAATTCAAATCAAGTCCAGCTTGCATTTCCTTACTTGTACATATCCTTGCATATCGCATCATACAAATGCGATATGTATACAACGGACCCTAGCCATTTATCCATCGAATTTGAAAAAAATTCAAATCTGGGCCTTGTATCTCCTTTTGTTTGTATATCAGCATATATAATGCCATATACATGCAAGCTGTGAATTTCAACACCTTATCTGCTAGATTGGAATATCCCCTGGAATCAACGTTGCATCTTTCCTTTGTTTTTCACCTTTGCATATTGACAATGCGCATCAACTTGTACACCGATCATATACAATCTCACTTGTATATACCTGAGGGCCCCACCGAATGCATCTCCGCCGCATTGTAGCAAATGTATATGTGCTCCCCTTGTATATTTTCACTTGTATGTCTAAACATACAAACCTATTAAACAAGCAAACACAACATACCATCGCAGAATATTTCTAGGAATCTGTGATAGATTCTCCCATGTATATGCAACCCGATATGCATTTCGGAATGCATATGACTCATTTATTCACCATTTTTTGAAAGCCAATGTGCACCTTTGAGCCTGCCAACATACATTTGCACTTGCACATATAAAAGCTTAGCATTTTTCTTAAGTGCAACAAGAACAAGCAGTAAAACATTGCATGTGGGTCGAGGAACAACCTAACCTGAGGCACTAAGGGCTTGAAGGAATAAACACAAAAGCCTGCAAACTCAAATTCAGAACCCTAACCCTAGATGAACACCACTAGGTTCTTTACAATAGGATAGAGAGTGAGATCTCAATTTTAGGAATGGACTATAAGAGCCAAAGATCTCCATTGTAGTCAATGGCTAGATGCATCACAAATATACAACATGCCATTATATTGATTAGAATAGTCATTTTATACTTGTTGTGCCTTATGTTTGTTTTGGGTTGCATGTTCTAGGCTTCCCTTTAGTGGGACCCTTGACCTTGTCTACATCATATGGTATCAGAGCAACATTATACATCTAGGAGAAAGACCACTTGGGGAGAAGGTGAACTACACAGGATTGCAAGTAGAGATCTTGTAGTAAGATTGTTGAAGTTGAGATATGTAGGACTACAAGAAGAAATAGCAATGGTTCATAGTAGTGAGAGTGCCTACCTAGGATTGTGATAGAGGGTCACAGTAATGGGTAGGCAAGGAGGTGTTTCTATTCATGCAAGAACTAATGTAGTAGCCAAGTTGCAAAAAAGAAGCATGAACAAATTACTAAAAGGAGACAATCTTAGTGTAGAGGGTGCATCTTCCAATACAGAGGTTGTCGAGTTGAAGGTGCGAGGAAGAGGTTTGTTATCCATTGTGAATATATTGGTAGAGAGAAAATATTGAATGTAATGGTGCAATAGACAGTCAAGGAAAAGAATAATTGGAGGTTATAGATCATGGAAAAAATTGAGGAACTCACATCGAGATTAGAAGTCTTGCAGATGAGATCAACATAGAAGGAGAAGAGGGTAGAGAAACCTTGTAGAAGAGATGCATATGGAACATAAGAACCCATTCTATTGGGAAGAGAATATCATAACAAACTAATGGAGTGGGTGTTGGACATGGATCATTGTTTTGTGCAAGGATGTATATAAGACCCCAAGAGGGTAGAGTTTGCACACAAGAAGTCATGTGACAATATAGTAGAAGCATGGAGAGATCTCCAAGAAAGGAGATGGTGGAAAGGAAAGGCAAGGGTGAAGAGTTTGGACAATATGGTTTCTAAATTATTAATCCATGTGGTATAGGTCTAGGAGAGCAACCTAAGTAGTTGTGTAGGCTAGAAGTTTGGAGGTGTAGTAGTGCATGTGAGTAGATTAGACCTATTCTTTGGAACATCAAAGAGAAAGAAGGAAGCAAAGAGGATTTTTCACAATTCTTAGAAGAAGAGGACTTCTTGGATGATGAGGGAGAGACCATTAATTTAGAAAGAGAGGCTCTAGAAGACTTTTGTCCTATAGAAAATTCCCTAGAGGAAGCATAAATAGAAGTAGGTCTTCCTTTGGTAGAAGGCACAAAGAAGGAAGAGTTATGTTGTGGGTATCTAGAGATTGTTGTGCATAACAAGGAGATAGTTGTGAGTGGTCATCTAGGTGAGGAGAAGTAGCATGTATGTTTTGTGCTTATGCTAAATCTTGCACAACTTGGGAGTGTAGAAGGTGCAAATCTAAGGAGATGTCATGCAAAGTGTAGAAGGAGAAGGAAGAGCTGGTGCAAGAACCAACTAAGGAGGAAAGTGGTGTTGTGATAGCACGAAAATCTACTAAGAGAAGTGTTGTGCAAGAGAAGTGTCAAGGTAGTAGCACAGTGGTGGGAGAGTTCCTTGTGAGAAGCACAAAGAAGTGCATGTTCTTTTGTATAGGCCTTGTGTCTTAAGCCCAAAGGTAGAAGAATGAAAAAGATTTAGTAGGTACCTAAAGAATTATCCTAGAGATAGCTAAGCATTGTTCTAAGTGGAAGATAGAGTGTATGATAAGGAAGAAAGTTGAGGATTCCTAGAGGAGAAGGCCAGCTTAACCATGCAAGGGCAAGGTTCACATTAAAGGGATAATACACACATCAAGATAGTTGCAATCATACTCATGGAGGTGGTTGCAGAGAAGCACAAGTAGATAGTTTCTGCATAGATGGAAGAGTCTTTACAAGAGTGGATGAAGAGAGAAGGGAGATGGGAACTCTCAATTCCCATGAAGTTGAATATTACTGCATAGAGCTAGCAACAGAGGAGAAGATAAAAGTGAAGTTGCATAGAATAAAATTGGTAGTGGATGGAGGAGAAAGTGAAGAAGAAAATAGATTATTTGCCTTGAAGGCAAAAGGTGGAGAGGAAGAGGATACCATTTCATAGCCATCATTAGAGGATGCATGAAGAGAGATGCATGTAGGGACAACATACATCAGTGTGGAGGAGGAAACTAGTGAAAGTCTCAAGAGAAGATAAAAACTCACAAGTATACTTGCACATGTTAGGAAAGGTGTCTCAACTTTGCATCCTAATGTTAAGAACACAAAATTACAATTTTGGGGCTATAGAACACAAAAACTCAATTTTTGAGCTATAGAGGTCATTTTTACCTTGAATTCTTTTTTGGGATGGTTCCACATCAGTTCCTAGGTGTCTAGGATATGGGTCATTTCTAGGCTATAGAGGTCATAGATTATTTGTATGATCATTGTGGCTCAAGTGCACTGCTAGGGAAGAAATAAGAAAAGTCCACTTGTCCACACATATCAAGGGTGATGACACATCACGATAAGGCAGTTGGCTGACAAAGTACAATGAATTGTTTAAATTATCTTCTCAACAAAAAATGTTGAATTTAAATATAGTCGATGGGAGCATATGGCATTGAATGAGATCAACAAAGACAGAAAAAAATATATTTCTAAAAAGTTTAATAGATCCGAATCTGAGAATAGGGAGTAGAACTTTTGGGAGTTAATTTAGAATTTCAGGCACAAGAGTACTTTGATTAGAGAGAGATAGAAGTAAACAACATTGTTAGAGAACCAACAAAGACTGTTGCATCACCAAACTAGAATGAGTAGTTGGTTGACTATGGGAGGAGCAACCGAGGATAAGGATCAAGGATAGAGATTGTGATTCAAATCCAAGGATTGGACTATAAGAGATAGAGAGCTCCATTGTAGTCAAGGCGGATGCTCCACAAATCTCCAACATAACATTGTATTAATGCAAATAGTGCTTTCATTTCCACTATTCCTCAAGTTTATGTTGGGCTACGTGGTCTGGGATTCCCTTTGGTGGGACTCCAGAGCCCATCTACATCATTCTCCTCATGTTTTTCAAGTATAAAATATGTTTAATAATGGACTAGATTAAGTTTGAAAGTATTTTAGTTAATAATAATTTTAAAAATTTATAAAATAAAATATTAAATTATAAACAACTTACATTTATAAGTTAGAAAATATAGAAGTCTAAACTTATGTCACATCCCTACAATAGGTATATACTAGAAAAATAAAAATAAATTAAAGAGACATTTTAAATCAAAAGGGATGATAGGGGAAAATTTATGAGGCATGGGATGAGTAGAGCAATGAAGAGAGCCTATAGCTTCATTTACTATGATATGGGTCTGTTGTCATGGGCATTAAATGGGATAAGGCAGAAGTCTGGTGGGAGAGTGTGGACAAAGGTATGGATATCCGTCAACACATAAAGGATAGAGGAATACCAATACATAGAATGGTGGTGTTATTGTGAGATGAGAAAGGCAAGAGGGAAGCATTATCCATGTCCTGGTAAGAGGGTTACAAATGTAGGGATATTCTTAAACATCATCCATTTCAATGGTCAAAAACTTTATTTTTGGTTAATAAAAATAGGATAAATATTTACCACTTTTTGTTGTGAGTGAGGTGTAAAAATGCTATTAACTGTTTAATTATTAAAGTGGATGATATTTAAGTAGGGAAGAGTTTAAACAACCGATGCCTTGTAAATGCACAAGTAGTCAAAAACTTACCGATGGGTCAACATAAATTGAATATATCCAAAACCAAGTGATTTGAAACAATTGATCATTATCAGCTGAACAAGTTTCATAGATTTATCAAATTCAATCAAATTTGAAATTTTTAAAACAATCGACATGACAATGTGCCAACTATTTATAGTGAGTGTTTAGTTAGAGTGAAAATGTAGTAGGAGGTGGGTTCTCCCTCCACAGAATATGAACAACAAAATAGGGTGATCATGCTAGTAATCACAATATAGAGGCGCTTAAATCCATTGAAATCTAATGATAATGGATATACTCATAGTGGCTAAGTAAAGAAGCCATGAAATATTTGGGAAATTGAAACTACATAGATCATCAAGGATGAAGGAGAGGATGAAGGCACAAGTGTTGATGAAATCTGTTGAAACAAAGGTGTTGGTGAAAGAAGACATTATCATCATTTGTAGATGGTCCTAAGATTCCTACTTATGAGAGTGGGCAGACTAGACAAAACCATCATTAATAGCTCCTCCAGTAGCTTACTCCATATCTCATTGTCCATCTCTATCGACTCTTCATTTATCTCACTTCTTTGTTTCATTTATCTCTATTTATCTCACTTCTTTGTTTTAGTTCCATCTCTAGTTCCAATTTAAATGCAGATATAACATTTGAATGAAGGCAATTGTCATCCCCCTTCCACACAAAATTACTTAGGATGAGTAGAATGGTATAGACACCCACCTAGTGGGAATGGATAACATGAGAAGAAAGCATTGGGACTATTGAGCATGATGGAGAGAACACCTATGACAGCCTCCAAGTTATTCTTGCTCTTACTTGACTTACAAGCTCCAACAATGATGAAGTTCACAGTGACCATAAAAATGTGTAGAGTTCAACACCTCATCTATTAGTGCCACAATTTCTTAAACTATCCTACTTTATATGGAGACCATGTAAGTCATTTTATATTAATTATATTTATGATGATTCTTAAGAAATAACGTTGATAGATTTAAGAAGAAGACTTAAATATTTAATATTGATATTTCTTCTCCAATTAGTGATTCTTGTTACGATTGTAATCATGAGTGATGCTTATAGTAACCCAAAAATCTAGTGGCAGTCATGTTGTGGTGGGAAAAGTATGTTGTTATTTTAATTAAAGTTGTAAGAATTAAAGAGGAATCCTTAATTATGGAATATTACGACTTTAGGGTAAATTGTAATTCTAGTTCATTTGAACTAAGATAGTTAAATGATGTTCTAGTGTGAGGCTAGTGTTTTAGTCACAAGGAATGTTAACACCCATTCAATTATTGTATAGTATACTATATTTTTCTATAAATAGAAGATTTGAAGCTTGATGTAATATATTGTGATTGGTTTTGTCATTATATTTGGTGGTGGCCTTCGAGGTCATTATAGGAATATTTATTAGATATTGTTGACCATTATACATTGAACAAGATACTATAGCACTACAGGACACTCATACCAATTAGCATTAATTTTGGAACCTTGTATACTAGGTTGGCCTAATTGACAATAAGGAATTATTTCATTTATCTTGACCCTTGTTAAAGACAATGGAGACTACCAGTTAATACTGGGTTATGACTGAGGAGCGAATAGTTGTCCCACTTGAATGAAAGGGGAAATGCCTACTAATATTTTGAGGACAATTGACTTAACTCATGAGATGTGAATCTCAATGTTGGAATGGTGTTTGATTTGTTATTAAAAGAACGCTGAAAATTACATGTACTCTAACCTAGCAATGACACACATGTTTTAGGATTATTACCTTAACCTTAAGAATATTTGAATAGTTATGGACTTCTACGTTAGGGTATACGTGATTGATAAACTTTTCAATTTGTGAAATTATTAGAAATAACAATGCTATTCAACCGAACATGAGAAGTTGGACATAGGTCCTTAAGACTATTATATCATTATATAGTATTATGTGCTTGAAATCATGCAAAGGTATCTAAGCATGACATCATTATTATATCCTATGATAATAATAATCTCCCTTTAAGTTATTTATATGCTGATGATATTATGATGGTTACTATTGCAACCTATTAAACCATAAATATTACTTGGTTAATATTGTTGACAAGTATTATGATTATGGTGCGAGGTATTCTGAACCTTAAGTCTGAATTCTTGTTTGACAATAATCTAATTATATTATTACACCATATCATGATAATTGTTGTTATTACCCTACCTTGTATTATGGTATTAATGAATTTATTGTGGATAATGTAAATATGCTTTAAGGTCTCCTATAGAAGGCTTGTGTCAAATATATTAGATCAAAAGTACGTGAGTAATGATAATAGCATTAATTTAGATATATCATACCTAGGTTACACATATAGAAATAGTTTTTGATCTTGTTGTAATAGTATCATGCTATAAGGAGATTGTCACCTTCTTATATAATGTAACACTATGTCCACCATAATTTTGAAATGGATGAATAAAGTTGTTATCATAGGCATTGTTCCAACTGAGTGTGCATCTTCGTATGATAATCTAATGGATATAGTGCTGCCAACTATCTTGAGTGGTTAATAAACCTAGGTATAGAATCCTATGTGTATGTTCCTTAAGAGATTATGGTGTGGTTGAGATTGAGCTAAGAAATAAACCATATGTAATCATACTATATAGTATCTCTCGATACCTTATTGTTGACCAATAGGATCATATTTAGTTATAAGTAGCAAGTGTGAATCTTCCAATTCAGTGAACTAGACTATTTTAAGAGTTTTGGATTGTGCATATGGTAACTAAAATTAGAAAGTTAAGATTATTATTATTACTATTATTATTGAGCATAAATCTCCATATGGTGATCTAATGGATTCAGTGTTGCCAACTATCTTGGGTATGATCCGAGTATTGTTCAAGCATTTATAATTATGGTTGTAAGTCTTTTGAAGTTTGGATAGTGTTTATATGGCCTTGTTGATGCATGATTAAGTGGTATGTCATAATATAATATGATTACAATACTTGATATCGTTGAACCACATTATAGTAGGACATCATTTGGAGCCATGCCAACTCTTTGTATATATGTTGCATTGTGAAGATATTATGTTTGTTGACGTCATGTGCTATGTTATGACTAGATTTATTTTATATTGATTATGTTGTTATGCATATTTCTATATATGGATTTGAGTATGGAATATTAGTAAGTGTTGGCATGAAATTGGGATGACAATGAAACCCTGAGGGTGGGAACCTATATGTATAACCTTTGAGAGATTAAATGAGGAGAACTACATGGGACTTCAATTCCATTTGGAAGAAGGTATGTAGGTAGTCTTTGGGTGAAGGAAGCCCCTAGACCCAAGTTCGTAGGGGAAGGATTTAGGGAATTTACTCCAAGGTTTGGGGTGTTCCTAAACTTAACCAACCTTCCCTCTTCTGTATACATTAGTTTGAGGCTAAAATTTGCATCATATGATTGTGAACTCACCATCCAAGTAATAAGTCCCCACTATATAGGCCTGATCCATTAAAAGGCACTCTATTGAAACACTAAGCTCATCCACTTTGAGGTTGTCGGGTTTGGTTCTTTTAGAATCATGATGTCTTCATGGTTTGTCACTAATGTGAATGTATGAAGGCTCCTATGAACTTGTTTGGACAAAAATGATTAGAGTTTTTTGTATTGAGCACTATGGACAATTAATGGTGAGAATTACCAAGTGTATATGGTATTTCTCCTCAACACCTAGTTGGTGGATAATTGTATGCTAAGCTTTGTGATTGGTATTATGCTAATGTTAGGCACTTAGAAATAGAATATTGTCTAATATTACTATTGTGGATTTGACTTCTATATTTAATGCATATTGTGTTTCCAAGTAACAAGTTGAATGCATGGAATGGACTTGAGATTCTTTATGAGTCTATATGTATGACCAGATAGAAGCCAGATCATGTGGGCCAGAGTGTTTCTTGTGTGATCAATGACCAATAATTTAGACCCTAGGACCTATAAGACCATGTGTATAAGTTTATGAATTACTTTATGTGGCATGTATCTTGGTCAAATTGACCAATAATTGGGAATCTTTGTGATATCATGCTTGTGTACCTGGCTATAAGATGACACCACATGTCAGAACTAAGTTTGATACAAGTGCAAATAGTCAACTATCACCAATGTAGGTGATGGATGCAAGGTGCTATTTGTCATATCTTAGGATTAGCTGGTTGTCACTAGTAGCACAAAGGTGATGGATGTGAGGAGCTATCCATGTTATGATATAGGTGTGGTTTAGTCAGCTGTCACCAGTGTCGTCTAGGTGATAGATGCCAAGTGTATATGTTGTATCTTAGAGTTTAGCTAGTTTGTCACCAATAGCATAGAGGTGATGGATGCCAGGAGCTACCCAACAGTATGATAGGGCTTAGCCTACTTTCACCAGTAGAATGCAAGTGCTAGATTCTAGTAGCTACCTATACCAAGTTGGATCAACTTTCACCAGTGGCATTGGGGTGATAGGTGTCAATATCCATGGACTAAACATGTTTGATAGGCTGTGGAAATCTTATTAATGGTCACATGTGATGTATTTTGTTACACTTACTTCTTAGCCAATGATGACAACAAGTAGTATGGGATGCTTGTTTATCATCACGATTGGCCATGAATCGGGAAAAAGGATGGGATCTATGATGTAGCATGAGATGCACCAAGATTCTTTTTTCTCATTAGGAGGTATTTTTGAGCGTATGTGTTAGTGAACTAGATAATGGGAAAATGCATGTAGTAGGTTGCATCCACTTCCCATTACTATTTGGTCACTATGTATGTGTAAGTCAATCATTGTGCACATATGTATTAAGGACCTTATGTGTTGTGTGTTGTTGCACTTGAGCCCTTGCCAGTGATGACTGCAAGTAGCATGGGATGTTTTCTTGTCATCATAATTGGTTGAAAATCAAGAAAAAAAAGGATGGGACCCATTGTGTAGCATTAGATACACCAACATTCCTTTTTATAGCTAGGATATATATTGAGGGCTTATGGGTTAGTGAACCAGGTAAAGCGGAAGATGCTTGCAATAATGATGCAACCATTCCTTTTTACTAACTAGTTACTATTTGTACCTATGTTGACATATGTATGAGCTAATCACATTGTGTATATGCGATGCCTACATGGGCTGTGGAAATCTTATTAATGGTCACATGTGATGTATTTTGTTACATTTAGTTCTTAGCCAATGATGACAACAAGTAGTATGGGATGCTTGCTTGTCATCACGATTGGCCATGAATCGGGAAAAAGGATGGGATCCACGGTGTAGCATGAGATGCACCAAGATTCTTTTTTCTCATTAGGAGGTATTTATGAGTGTATGTGTTAGTGAACTAGATAATGGGAAGATGCATGTAGTAGGTTGCATCCACTTCCCATTACTATTTGGTCACTATGTATGTGTAAGTCAATCACTGTGTGCATATGTATTAAGGACCTTATGTGTTGTGTGTTGTTGCACTTGAGCCCTTGCCAATGATAACTGCAAGTAGCATGTGATGTTTTCTTGTCATCACAGTTGGTTGGAAATCAAGAAAAAAAGGATGGGACCCACGGTGTAGCATTAGATACACCAACATTCTTTTTTCTAGCTAGAATATATTGAGGGCTTATGGGTTAGTGAACTAGGTAAAGGGGAAGATGCTTGCAATAAAGATGCAACCATTCCTTTTTACTAGCTAGTTATTATTTGTACCTATGTTGTATGTATGAGCTAATCACATTGTGTATATGTGATGCCTACATGAGCTATTCACATTGTGTATATGTGATGCATGCATGAGCCAATCACATTGTGTATATATGTGATGCTTGCATGAGCTATTCACATTGTGTATATGTGTGGTATATGTGAATTAGTCACTCTATGTGTATGTAATGCATGTATGAGTTGTTCACATTGTCTGTGTTGCATGCATGAGCTAGTCACTTTGTGTGTATGTGATGCATGCATGAGTTATTCATACTATGTATATGTGGTATGCATGAGCTAGTCACATTGTGTATATGTGATATATGCATGAGTTATTCACTTTGTATATATGGGTTGTACCCATGAGCTAGTCACACTGTGTATGTGCGATCCATGTGAGAGATAGTCACATTGTGTACATGTGATGTATGCTTGAGCCTGTCACTATGTGTGCATAAGTGATGTTTATATGAGTTAGTCACTATGTGGTTTTGTGTGTTTTCATACATTGATGTTGGTATTGAACTAACATTTGATTGGATTGGAGTTGTTATCATACTATTGCATATGAATTGAATTGGAATCATAAGATTCACTTAAAGGCTATGATCTAAGAGTGAGATCAAAGATCTCATATCAAAGGAGAGGATGAAGTCTCTCTATTATTGGTGTACGAACTATAGAGCCTCTGATTCCCAGGAAGGGATATGTGCAAGTTTATGATTTTTGGCACAAAGTTGTTGATACGTCTATGATTGGTAAGTCTTTGAATTAACTTGCTTGTCCAATTAAATTAGTACTTGATGTGTAATGAAAAAAATAGTAGTAACTAGGGTGGTTATTACAACTTACATCAAATCTTGAAGGATTGAACTTTGTTGGATCTTTAAAATTTTGAAAATCATAATGAAGAGAACAATGATCAATTGCAAGATTCCAGCCTTTTTTAATTGTAAATCCTGAAAATAACAATATACAATTAAAATTAAAAATTATATTTAATTTTAAAAATTTAAACATATATAAATTCCATGTAATATAATAAAAAATATTAATTAAAATTTAAATTCAAATAATAGTGTTAAATTTTTTTATAAATATATTTCTATATCTAATATAAATCGAAAGAAATAATAAAAGTAGTGTCAATCTCTACCTTGCAATGAAAAGTCATGGAGAACTGTGCGAACACTCCATTGGGTGGGATTTGCCATTCTGAGTGTTTCTAATATTACCTGTGATATCATGAAAAAAAAAAAAATTAAGTGGTTGAATACAACTTAAATTAATTAAATTAAGTGGTAACTAAGGCTACTTGAGAGTACAAAGCAAAGAAAGTTCATTACTTTGGAAGCATATGGCATTTTCTGGATATCATCCCATGCCAAATTAGTTATACTTGATCCAGCTTTGTTATTCAGAATCTTCTCATACTCCTCCTGATATGATATTATAAAACTTGTTTACTTAGTCCAGAGGTTATAAGGGGTTCCCCTGCGGGTAGTTGGGTTACAGATTCCTCTATGATTAAAAGAAAAATGTTGTATAATATATATATATGAATACTTTAATAAATCTTTTAACTTTCCTTTTATTTTTTAACTATCCATACCATGAGTATCTTTTTTGAATCAGGATTTTCTTCCAAAAACTTCATTGCCCACATGAGAGCAGCCCCTGTTGTGGAATGTCCTGCTAAAAGAAGAGCAAGACAGTTATCTTTTATCTCCAAGTCAGTAAGTCGTTCTTCTTGAGGAAACCCATCTCTGGATATCATTGATTGGATGAAGTCATCTTTAATTTCCTCTCCCTTTCTTCTCCTCTGAATTATGTTGTCCAATAAGGCAATTAAATCCTCACGGGCCTGCAAATCAAGGTATGAAATCCATAATTCTAGTACATTTCAATAAATAAAATAACAATTCTACCAATAAATCACTACATTATAGTAATGTGTAGTATGCCAGTTTAATTTTTATAGTAATGTGCAGTATGCCAGTTTAATTTTTGCAGGTATATTTTGAATTTATATTAAATATGTGTACTTAAAGTTGGAGATGGAATTAGGAAACAAAGTTTAGTGATCTAATTAAGTTATATATTTGTAAGAGAATCTGTAAGGTAGACATGTTCTGAGGTAAAAACGGCTATTCTTAAACATCATCCAATTCAATAGTCAAAGGTTAATTTTGGCCAATAAAAATAGGACAATTATTTACCACTTTTTATTGTAGATGAGGTGTAAAACTGCTATTTGCCTATTTGACCATTAAAGTGGATAGAGCTTGTATTTTTTACACAAAAAAATGTTATTGTGTCTTTTTAAACTTGATTGTCTTTTGGCCTCTTAATTTGAAATACCATATATCTCTCTTTTTTTTTTTTTTATCTTCTTTCTCTATCATATTTTTGTTTTTCTCTAGTACAGATAAAAAAGTAAGAGAAAAGAGTACCTTGCATCCTCTGTAATAGCTGGTTCCTGGTAGTTTGATGTTAAAGCCAGTTGTCCCATCAAGAATATCAATGAAGCTCTTATGCAACTTAGATAATTCTGGTCCGTTTTCCATGCTTGCTATTATATGGCTTATAGTTCGAAATGTGAACTGCAGAAGTCCAAAAACTATAGTTTTTCAATTAAAAAATTACAATTCAACTTGTTGAGCCATTCAAACTTTTAAAATAAATAAAAAGTTAGAAGCTAACCAAATATATAATAGAATCACAGAAAAAGAAATGC